>BPTQ01000001.1:144478347-144687932 GCA_019973895.1 Chrysanthemum seticuspe | reverse complement strand
AAGACAAAATTCTCTTTTTGTTAACGTTTAGTTCATACTATGTGAACTACACTTAGATTTGAACTTTTATTTTAGAAATTTGTTCCTTTAAAGACTAGATTTACTGGTTGAAAGATTTGTTTTTCGTGACAAAAGACTAGAACTTTTTCTCTTCTTTGTCAACTAACGACTAAAAAGTTTTGCTCTTCTAAGAGAAGAACTACTTTAAGACCTAGTTTTACTTTGATAGTTTTTTAACCTATTAAATGAAGAATGTTGCCCAGTAAGGCGATTTTGTTTGTTCTACGAAAGATTAGTTCATTTAGGCTAAAAAGTATGCTGTGTATTTTACCGAGAACCATTGAGTGGAGGAACAAAGGAGTTCTTTCGAGTCTTTAGAGTCTTACACAACTTGTTACCTTTTGGAAACGTACTTGGGTTGGGTTCATGCAAAGGTTTTCCATTGTTCAACACATTCTGAGATTTCTGAGCTTTCTTGAGGAAACAAGGAGGTGAGTTACCAAGAGCCATTTTATGTGTCGTATGAAAAATCGGATTTACTTGATTAGAAAGCATCTTGTTTGTTTTAGCGGAATGACCCGTTGTAAGAAGTAAATTATCCAATTTTTTGATAGTTTCATTTTGATCCAGAATTTCATCAAGAAGAGAATCTTCTCGTTTTGAAAAATCAGCAATCAACTGTTTCTTCTCTTTTTCAAGATCAGAAAACAGTGCTTTTTGTTTAGAAAGTTGGTCATTTAGATCAGAAATTTCCTTGTTTAAAGATTTTATTTTCAAGTTTAGATTCACATCAAGTGTATCATACTTGATTTGCAATTGTTTTTCTCTTAAAACAGAATCTCGGTAACCAATTTCTAATTCTGATATTTTGTTTGTATGAAATTCATAGGCTCTGGCGTTCTCTTTGTAACTCTCAAGCTCAGTGGTCAATTTAACATTCGCGGCCTTAACTTCGCGATTGACCTTACTCACTTTCTCAATTTCAATGCCACAGTTATTGATTAATGATTCAAAATAAGCACGTGTTTCCTCATCAGTCTCAGTATTTTATGCCACACAGCCTCCACTAGGATCCACATCTGGAGTTTCGGAGTTAGTATTGCTACAACTCGGATTGTCCAGGTATGTATCATAAGTAGGTGCTGGCGTCACAGAATGCTGTTCGTCATGAGTAAACACATCAAATATGACATTGTTATAGCATGGATCAATGATTGGTACCTCAGATACTGCGTTGGCGTCATAGACAGGAGGTGCGTCAGATTCAGTGTCGTACTTAGTCTCCTGAAGATTTGCCATGAATATGCAGTTCGCATTGATTTCCTCGAGGTCTTCCAAATCATCCACAATAGCGAAAAAATCATTTTCCTCAGCACTCAACTGCATCCCTGCTTCTTGCTTCTGTGCTAATAGCATAGCTTTCCGAAGAAACTCAGCATTCTTCTTGTGTGGCTTAGTGGGACAGTTTCGTGCCATGTGACCTATTCCTTGACAGTTATAACACTTAACCTGATTACCCTGATTCACATTTCCATAATTCCCAACGACTGGAGCTGCAACATTCCCATTCTGATTACCCACTGCTCTATTCCCAACATTCTGACCCAACTGATTACCCTGATTCGGAACCGCCTGATTACCCATACGAAATCCAGTAGCATATCCCTGCTGATTCCCAATAACACCAACCATTTGTCCTTGATTACCCATATTCACTCTCGGCTGTGCAACTTGCCTGTTGCGAGTGTTTGATGAAATCCGTTGGTTGTTGTTAGTTGGTGTGGAATAGCGACCTCTGAATGCTTTACCCAATAAAGAGAATACTTGAGCCAAAGCTTCTTCGGGTTCCATTTCAAGATCAGTGATTCCTTGTTCCTGGTAATGTTGTTGTTCATGTGGATAGTTTTGTTGTTGTGGTTGTGGAATGTATTGTTGCAAATTGTTGTTGTTGGAAGATGATGAAGCTTGTTGTTGTGTATTAACTGAAGGTTGAGTCTTTGCAATAAGAGCCAATGGATCATGATTCTTTGCCAATCTTTCTTTCCTGACTTCATTCGCTTCAGCTTGGTTTTGTTTCAGAAAATCGTTTAGTTGATCAAAGTTCACCTGATGTAAGTCTTTTGTTTGGTTGACAATAGTGACATATCGTCCCCATTCTTCTGGAAGATTGTTCAGGAACTTGATGTTTTGAATGATAGTTCTGGGTGCTAGCTTGTTTCTGATTAGCTCATTCATCAAAGTGCAAAACCTTCCATAGTAGGATTCAATGGATTCTCCTGGAGTTGAAGTAAACTTTTCCCATTCAGTTAGCAGCTTGTTCTCCATGTCTTGTTGACCAATTTCTGTTCCATGACAAAGCCGTCTAACACGTTCCCACATATCAAAAGCAGTTTCACAACTGTCTACCGCAACAAATATGTCTATTGGTAAACCCAGTTGGACAATATGAATTGCCATGTCATCTGCATCGACTTGCTTCTGATCCTCTTCAGTGTATTTTGATTCAGTTTGAGTATGATAAGATGGTGGGATGTCAGGAGTTCCAGGGTCTAGGATTTGTCGAGGCTTGAAGGGTCCATTCGTAATGGAGTTAATCATGAGTTTTCCATTAGGTTTGGTCTTGATGTAGCGAAGCATACGACTTTTCCATTGAAGATAACCACCTTTTGCCAACATAGGAGGACGGTTTTCGGCACCGGCTGCATGAATGTCTTGTTGAGTTGCCATTGATGAAGGTATGATATGATAAAGTTGATGTAGGATCGATTCAACGATAAAGGAGTTGTGGTTGATGAAGATTAAGCTCGGTTGAGGTGTTTCTGAAAGTCGTACTCGTAACCTTGGTTCTTAATCGAAAAAATTTTTTTGCCCAAAATTTAAAATTCACTATAAAAATCAATTCTAAGGTCGTATGAAAAATTTGAGTTATGATAATTTTGACGCCAAATTTGACCCGAAAAATTTGAATTTAGGCCAAAAAATTTGAATTTTTGACCAAAATTTTCACAGTTAAACCATATGTTGAATTTCGCGTAAAAATTGAACGTTTAGTCTCCTCAAAAATTTAAATTTTACTCAAGTTTTCCCTCCAAAAAGAGCTTAGGCGTAGACACACGAAGTTACGAGTAGACAAGGCTTAGGCGTAGAGATCTTATGCGTAATCAGCTTAGGCGTAGGAATCCTTATGCGTAAACAGTATCTTACGCGTAACCTTAAGCTTATGCGTAGAAAAAATTTACTCGTAAACCTTACGCGTAATTGTGAAGTTATGCGTAAAGTTACTCGTAAGCTTTTAGCTTATGCGTAAACTATGGTTAAGAACCAAAAATCCTTTACACTGTCACAGCGTAAGGGATATCCACAAGTCGAAGTGTGCCACACACTTATCCAAGTGAGGGAAGCACTGAGTAACCGTTATAGCTCGAAGATTCTTCACCAAAAAGTTATGCGTAGAAAACTAGGGTTTTGACTTTTTGACTTCTACGCGTAAGAAATTTCCAACGATTCAAATGATTTCTTTTGCACAGATAGCCTTAAAAACACTCGAATAACCCAAAAATGTTGACCTTTTTCACCTAAAGTGCTTAGAAAAGTTACGAGTAGAAATGACCAACGAACCAAAAACGAGTTTAAAAATGAAGAAAAACACGTAAAGCTTCGAACTTTTTGCAAAAAACTGAAACTTTAGCACCAAATAAACCTTAAACCACAAGAATCTTGAATTTTTTAGTGCAAAAATTAAAGCTTTAAGCGTGACAAATATGTAAAACGAGAGCCTTTACGCGTAACCCTTCAAAACAAACACAAACACTCCTAAACCATTGTTAGGCGATTGATACCAATTGTAGGACCACTACGATATCAACCTTATCACTTTACCAAGCAAACCCAACACACGTAACCCAAGTTACGCGTATAAAACGTGAAACACAAACACAAACAAAGCTTAGAAATAAGATGAGAAAGATGGTGACTTGAATGATATAAAGATCGTGTATATGTGAGATAAAGATGAACACAATAAGTTGTATATTCCAAAGGAAAAACACACACACACATACTTTCAAGCACACTTTCAAGCACACCCCTCAAATGACCATTTGAGGGGTATTTATAGTACAAGACACAAGTTGCCCTAAAGGCTTTCCTTGGGCTTTGTATGGGCTTCGTTGGATTGGATTTAGACGTGGGATATATGAGCTTATAGACGGCAATCTTAGCTCATCTTTTAACCAAATAGCTTATCCCAATCCACGAGCCCGTAGACTATTCTATCACGATATCTAACACGCGTTACAAAGTTCCTAATCATGAATGACCATCACTTCTAATAAAAACTATTAAGGCTAACAGTCTTTGTCCCCCGTTGACCCCTCAGACACTGGTGGGAGTTTCCCAGTGCCTTCTCCCGAGTCAGGATTGGTTTTGGGTTCCGTATCGGCGGGTTGTTTCTTTCCTTCCGAGTCTTTTTCCCCCAGTGACCCCTGAGACACTGGTGGGTGTTTCCCAGTGCCTTTGGCGGAGTTAGTGATTGTTGTATCCCTATCAGTGGGTTGTTTGTTTCCCCCTGACTCTTTGGGATTGATCAGTGTGCCCTCATACAAAGACTTGGATTAGTTAATGTCATCATCAGGCGTAGTGGAAGGCGCTCCCCTACCAGCGGGTTGTTTGTTTCCCTCTAGATCTTGGGGAGTAGTAGATGTGACCAAGGGCACTGACTGTGATGTATCAGTGTCCTTCGTTGTCACGGGGGTGGATTGTTAGGTCACTAGATTTACAACACAAGCTTATAAGAAAGAGATAAAGGCGATTGAACAAGAAATCAAACACAAACACACGATATGAAGACACGGTTATTCGTAGATGTATGTGAAAGAAAATAACTTGAAAAACCAACCCTCAAGTGAGGGTTTACATAAGGTATTTATAGGAGGAAAGCTAGGGCAACACTAGTTTCCATCCTTTCTCCTATGGGCTTGGGCCTAAGCTCATGGGCCTTCTACATAAGCTTAAGGCTAATAACAAACATAAAGGCCATAATAAGCTACCTATTACATAATAATGACTAACACTTGAATTATAGTTTGAGAGTGATTCCAACAATCTCCCTGTAACACCCCAACCCGACGAGGGTAGAAGTGTCACATTCTGGTGTCATATCAGAACATACAAGTAAATTTTTACAAGTGGAGGTCTTAAATAATAACGTACCAAGTCATAATCACAATTGACTTACAAGGAAAATTACAACCCAAAATGTCTAAGATAAAATGAAATCTCAAAACAATAGCCCGTCAAAATAAGTCCAAATAACAAGGTAACTAGGGTTAGTCCACTCAGATAATCCAACTCTCAGCCCAATCAAAGCCCATCTTCAAACCTAAAACCTGCCGCAGGAAAAGAAATGCGGCTGAGCTTAAAAAGCCCAGTGAACAGATATAACAAAGCGAAAGCTAAATAAAATCTGAAATGCAAAATGAAACAAAGGAACGGATAACAAAGTTGCAGCGAAATGAGAGTAATGAGTCAAAGAGGATCCTGCAGAACACAATTATACAGATATCCAAAACGAACAGATAACAAGGAGAGCGAAGCGAAGCAAAGCATCGATGACATATAAACAAGCACATACAAACCAGACATACAAGAACTGAAACATAAGCAAACATAGCAGGCATAGCATCCACACAACATATATGTCATACAATCAATTCAGGAAATCAAAATACATACAAGCCAAACAGATATCTACAGGAAAGCGGAAGCAATTAATTAATCAGTGAGCATGGCAATTCACACAGGTCAAAACTCTTAATTGAAGACATGATCAGTATCATAACGGTAGTCAAAAACATGGCAGTCACAAGTAACAAGTAGGAATACAGTATGAACACTATAATTAAATGAATTAAATACATAGCAGGGCAATTAAACAAGTTAACAAGCTAGACGTCATAAGTTGAACCATCTACCAAATCAAACAGTAGCATAAACAGAAATGCAAACATGGCAGGTCAACAACAAGCAGATAAGGATACCACGGATAGTCATAGTCCACGAGATTAATCGAACGAGGTACAAAATATAAACAGATCAACAATCGATTGTACACAAGCATGGTTGCCAGACAAATCAAAAGGGTCACATAACAGTAAGATCACATATCATCAGATAGAAACAGGTAACTCAGATAACCGCATATTAATCACATCATAGCAGGATAATCAATGGTCACATAAAACATGAATAGTATAATCAAATTCAATAAGCATATAATAACCCGGTACGTGAATGGAACCATAGTCTGAAGTAACGGAATGAAAGTGTAACAGATCAATGTAATGGAGTATCTATATCTTGGTAAAAGTGAATCATATAAGGGTATTGAGTAATGAACAAGTAATACAGATTATGGTGCGTTGGGGAGTACGGAAGGTACAATATAGGTTTATCAAAAGTGTAAGGGTTATCCGAAATCTACCCGAGCCCAAAAACATATCATATCGTATCATATCATATCATAAGTAGCCATTGTATTCGGAGGGGTGACCTCGGAACACCATACATAATAGGAGGGGAGACCTCAGTAACAAATGGAGTAGCTAGCTCCCAGAATTGTGAAGACGCAGATTGCACCCGACATCATTCACCATATATATCTCCAAACAGATCAAATCCCTCGAAACATATCATATCTAGGATGCATCCATACGCCCCCCAGTGGCCAAATCATATACATATAGTGAGCTCATAATCATATCATATCATAATGGGGGACGGTGTGTATCATCACTCGTACACACTGGAGTCATGCCATTGGTGCATCAATGACACGGTCAGGTTACCTTCCTGACTAGGAACACATATTTGGCTCGGGTATCAGACTGAAGGGTCAAAGCATATTCATATCATAAGGGTTCATATCAAAGTTCAGAAGTCAAAGGTTCATATCAGATTTCCATAACATAAGTTCATAATCAGAGGTTCATAATCAGATGGTTCATAATCATAAGGTTCATAATCAGAAGTTCATAATCATAACAAACGAATATCATAGCGAACAGAATCATATCAAAGGATTATGTCAGAATCATATCAAAAGGATCATAGCATAAGGAAATCATAGCAAGGGAATATCATTAGTGAAGTAAAGTCAAGGATCAAAAAGTTATGAGAAATCCCTACTGAAAAGGAATAAAATATCTGTACCTCGTTCGAAGCAAGCAAAATAGGAAAGTACGGTCACACGATGAGTCAATCCCGCCGTCCGGAACCTATATGAATTTGATAACGCTTATTAAAGTCGGATTACTCATTTTAGATGGCTTTCCATTTTTAGCAGGTTTCCATATTTAGTAACTTTCCATTTTAGGCAGCTTTCTATTTTAGGCAGGTTTCCATAATTAGCATGTTTCTATAAATAGCAGGTTTCCATAAATAGCAGGTTTCTGTATTTAGCAGATTTAGTCATAAATGATATGATCAAAGTCATATTAGTTTAAAATGATTAAAATAAGTATTATCGTGGTTTGAGGGCAAAATTGTCATTTCACGCGTTTGAGATTTTAGGGTTTTACACTCCCCCTCAAGTGTTAGTGATGAACGGTGAAGGCGTTGATGTAATAGTAGCTCTGACGTCTTCTGACATTCTTCTTTCTTGTGAGAAGAATTGCCTTGATTCGAACAATCTCCCCATTGTAGAGAAATTGTCTTCTTTGAACGGTTATGCTTTGACGTCATCTTTAACTTTGTTCTTTGATCATTGTTCTTTGTGATGAAAGTGATAGTATGTTGTTGTCTGCATCAATTCTGTCTCAGGTCTGCTTCGCTGCTACAGTGTCTCCACGTCATTTTTCAACATGCTCACACGCTCTTTGACGTTGGAATTCAGTACTGATAAAGTTCTTTAAGTCTTTTAACTTTGTAGATTCTTTGATTTGACGAAGAATCATTCTGACTGTTGTGTTGCTTTTGGATAGAACATCCATTAGTGATGATGTTGGCGTGAGCATGAGAAGAATCAGCACGATCATCCCGCTCCGGAGCTTCCATAAGAAGAAAACATTTCAAACGGTTAGTAATAAGTGGATTTCGGCACTTACAAGTTTGAACTTCGAGAGTGTTAACAGCATAGTGTGAAAACACATCTCTAATTCTTACAAAGGCCGATCCTGAACTGGAGTCCCACAAGTGAGATAATGCGATGTACCGAAGTACATTTACAGTTCAGATGAGTCGCTGAGGTACACCGAAGCGTCACCTCACGACTGTAGACCGTTTGAGACACACTAAGCGTAATCCACGGGGAGTTACCGAAGTGACCTGCTGTCAGGGCTGTTTGATGTTGACCCTGACAGGAGTTTCCATTAAATCACTGAGGATTACAGTTGTGAACCTCTCATAAATGTTCTCGACAGATTGCTAAGATCTGTGAAGGACTCGATATGAACCACTGATGATCTTATTTGGTGATCAACAAGTGATGAAATGTCAAGTGTTCCTAAGAGATCTTTTGATGAATCTCGTGGCTCTAGACTCAATAATGCGTTTTGGTTTTCCTGAGCGGAGACTAGGGAGAGGGTCTCCTTCTTCAATACCAGCGATCTCTAAGAGAAAGCCAATAGTTTACGTAGGGTTCCCTGTGAGAATGAAACAAGCTTCTGTTGAGAGAAACTTGAGTGGCTAAGAAGGTTTAGTGCATGCGTCACTGGGTCCATGACGACTTTTAATCTTCAATACCGGCGTCACTAAGTGACAACCAGTAGCATATGAATTGAACCCAGTGTCTGCCCTAAGTTGAATAATTTGGAGGGCTATTTCTTTTCACCCTTTTCTTTGCATTTCTTTTTAATTCTTCAACTCCTTCTTTCTCCGATTCTCATTTTCTCCTTTTTATAATCATGCCTAAGGACTTCTAAGAACTAACTATTTGTGATGTCCTTGGGTAGATCCCTCCGGCTCTGGCGGATCATAGGACGGTTATTCCTAACCTTAGTCACCTTATCACTCCATGACTAACCTAAGTTGCCTTAAAACCATTTATTTGAAAAAATCTCTCATAGTGTTTGTTAATGAAAAACATTTTGAACCAGTGTTGAGATAAGATTTTGCATAAATACTCCCCCTCCACATGTGCTTTAGAGTTTAGATGGAAATCTGCACTGTGTGGGAAGAGCGCGCACTTTTGAATTGATCAACTCAAGATAGACAATCCCCCGCGAGACACGGTTACGTTGTATAGTTAAAGAGTTACATTGTCAGGTTTTAGGTGACAACTAGCTCTAATAACTACCTTGAAGGTGTAGACAAACCTCGAAAGGTTATCATACCCGTCAGAGTTCATGTCTATCAAGAGTTTCTCGAATGGTACATTCTACTCGGACAAGTCCTTTGCGAGACACGTTTACATTACTAGCGAACTAGCTTGAAATTATTACCCGTCCAGGACAAGTCTTTTCGAGTTACTAACAGTTTAGTACCTTCAATTCGTAGGTTAAGTCTATTACACAAAGATTCATTTGCATTTACACAACATATTTCTTATCACATAATTTTCTCCCCCTCAAAAATGGCATATAAAATGTTATTTTTGAAAAGTTGAGAATAAATATGACCATTTCGAGTGTTGCGGGAAGATGACCACTATGAACAATTTGTGAACAAAGTTTTAATCAAATACTCCCCCTCAACAAGTGATATAAGCGGTTGAGGTTTTGAAAAAAACACATACGGGGAAGTAGTTGACCTTTTGAGCAAAAACTTGAAAAATGAAAGGTTTGATAGGTTTTACTCAAAAGTAAGAAGCTTTCGCTCCTTTTATAAGGATTGTGGCACTGAAGCGTACCACAGGGTCCTTTCTTGACAATTACGGGTTGTACACTGTTATGTGTGCACAAGCCATAGACATATATAATCACACATCCAAATTTATAATGAAAGAAGCAATTCAAGGGGTACCACGAAGTCCAGTGATGTCGCCAGGAGTGCGAACAGGGCGTTGATAGCCGGTGATGTTAATCCTGGGTCGACCACCAACAAAGCTTTCCAATATTCTGAACTGATCCCTTCGAAACAACCTTTCATCAATCATTCTGATGATTCTCCTCACATCCCTTCTATCCTGAGAATTCCATCGCTTAGGAGACCCAATCTTTTGACGTATATCCTTCAACCTATAAGCCAATCCGTCCCTAACCATCTTCAAAGTGTGATCCCCAAATTTGTGAAGATCACTACACGCCATTAAGCAATTTCATTGAAGTTCACTGCGGTAAATGACGCCGAATGGTTTGCTGATGAGTGTATATTGTGAGAGCTGGTTGATGTCGGGAAGATCAAGCTGTGGTGGAGTGAAGTTAACACGAGTCTGATAAGATTCAACAGCAAGTTGGGGATCTTCTACACGTTCTTTGATGACTATGCTTCTGATGAAGATGAGCAGTGACTTGATGAATTCACGTTGTACTTCAGTTGAAAATTACCTCATGCGACCCTGTACTTTGGCAAGGTACATGTCTTCAATGTCGTTGAAAGACAAATTCTCAAAGTCAGCTTCAGAGAATGCATAATCCCGTTCATCTTGCCTTTTGACCACAATCTTCTTGAGAAAGGTGTAGTCCCATTTGGTCGACAGATGAACGTGTTTGATGGCAACGATATCCTTAGTACTGAACACTGCATGTTGAGACTTCTGAACCTGGCAGCTGCGGTAGTAGATTCTTCGGCGTTCCGGCCAATGATGAATCCCGTACATTGCATCTCGGTCGTATGCTTCCACGTTGTTGGAGAACAAGTGATTAGCTCTTTCCTCGATAGCTATGCAGTTTGAGTATATGGCTGCTGGGAATGGAAGTGTCAAAGATGTAGCGTATTTCCTTGATCCATCGCCACTGTGTAGAAGAAATTCCAAGTCTTTGTTAAAGAAATATCTGAATGGGATCCTAGGTTCATCTGGTTGGCCAATTGTTGGTAGAGGTTTAGACCAGTCGGTGTAATATGGAGGGTTGTCCCGTTTGGTGAAGTCGATGTTTGCTTCTGGGTTGAGCCAATCCATGTTGTTAGACATAGCTCGAGCAATGTTTTCAAGGTGATATTCGACCTCGATGGCACTTTCTGAGCTATCTTTCCATAGTTGAAAAGCTTCATTCTTGATTCGCCCCAACTCGGATTTCGTCATCTTCTTCACATGGAACTTTTCTTGCATAATCTTAGCATGCTCCAAGGTATTATCGTCTACTAGATCTTGACCTTCTTCAGGGTAGGGAGTGGAATTGACAAGTGTAGAAAACCATTCAAACTCCTGTGTTGTATCTTCATCTAACTATGATACGACGTCAGTCATTGGCGCCTTCTTCTTCTTTTGTTTTGGCCTAGATAAGGTTTCTGGTTTCTTAACTTGTTTGGGAGAGGTGGGTTGTTGTAGGGGCTCACGGACTTCTTCATCGTCACCACCCGTATACTCAAAGTGATCACCGGTTTTCTGAGTCTCGGGCGGTAACTCAGAATCCTGAGGTTTCTCAGTAGAAGATCGGGGAGGAGACCTTTGTTGAGTAGGAGTCCGTTGGAGAGGAGGTAACATAGAAGATGATTCACCAGACTTCTTCTGACTTTTAGCTTTATCATGCTTATCCTGATCCTTATCTTCATCGTCTCTAGGACGTTTAGGCCTTTCTGCTTCGAATCTACATGCTTCTTTGAGTTGGTAGTCCAGCAATGCTTGAAACAACTTTCCTTCATCAGAATTAAATGTCCCAAATCATTTAGGTGTGACAAGATTGGCCACCAATTCATTATCCGAGAAAACTACAGGATCAGATGGATTGATTGTGACGGTTAAAGGTGTTGATCTTATAGTTTGCTTGGCTATCTGCATAAGATTCGGATATAGTTGTCTGGTAAACATTTCCTTTGTGACTTTAGGAACGATATCCAGAAGGTACTTGTTAGTGTAACCTTCGATCATTTCGTTCAGTTCCTCTTGACGATGACTTTTCATGAACTCTTGAACGAATTCCCTTTCTTTCTGCATCTTGTCATTCTCATCATTTAAGTATTGTATTTGGTCAGCAAACCATTTCAGTTTTCTGTAGAGCACGTTCTTCTTTCTGACTTGTTGGACAGCTTTCACAATTCTTTCATGAGTATGAGAAATCCAAGATCGAGGTGGTTTCTTCACAGATTTGGATGTTGATTTGGTTGATTTCTTTGATGGTGGTTGGGAAGAGTGAGATGATGAGTCTGATAAGGAAGAGACATGAGGAGACTCGGGGTCCTTAGGTAGTTCAGAAGTTTCCTTCTGTGAACGTGTAGGACTTTCCAGAAGCAGCTTGTCATAATCAGCATCTTTATCTTTCTCAGACTTCTCAGTTTCAGGTTTCTCAAACTCATATTCGATAGTATCCTCCACAAGCTTTTGTTGTTGCAAAAGAGTGGTGGCACCAGATCCCTTATCGGGTCGATTAACCGCATCAGGATCTGGTGAAGAGTGGGCAGCACCACTTGATCCTCCGGGGCCACCCATTTGGTCTTTTGCAAATTCTTCAGCCTTTTGAAGGTGTCTGACGAACTTAAACTTCTTCCTGTATGATTTATCCAGTTGCTCTTCATCACTTTCTGAGCTTGAGCTTTGATCATACGGTACAAGCACTGGAGTCTTCCCTTTGCCATGTTCAGCTGGAGGACTAGGAGGTTTCGGTACTAATGGAGTGTCATCCTTTGCAGTTTCAGAGTATGTAATCTCTTCTTCTGATTTAGTACCTTCAGAGCTTTCGTCCACAAGCTTTCTTTGCGGTTCAGGTGTGGGAATAGGTTCAGCTTCCTTTACGGGAACGATCCTTCTACGAGGAGGATTCCTCTTGGGAAACTTCTTATGACTTTCAGTACTTGCAGCACTTCCTGCACTGCCTCTTCTGGTTCTCCTTATAGGTGTTCCAGAAGACTTGTCATCGAGATGACCAACTTTGCCTTCTTTTACTGCAACTAGATACCTTTTGTACGTTTCAAGCTTCTTGAGTTCTTTAGATAGGAGGTGATCAGGCAGCACGACACCATGCTTCTTAGTTGTCGACTCCTTGATTCTGATAGAAAGGATAGGTTCGGACAACAAGTCGTGATTGTCGGGGTCATTGAGCCTCATGGGGGTATCAGGATTAAGCCCAAGTGCTCTCTGGATCAAAAGCTTTGTGTATCTGACATAGGGAATCTTTGAGCCAAGCTTCTTGTGAAATAGCATCATGTCTTCCCATATCAGTGCTTCGATTTCGATGTCCTTCTTATTGATCAGAGACCAGAAGATTTGCAGTTCCATGAGCTTTGGATGCTCATAACCACTGTCACGACCAGAAACAGACTTGGTAATGATGATGTAGAGGGTTCTCCATGGTTGAGGAATGTTCTTAAGCTCCACGTGAGAATGCTTAGTAACAATCCCTGAAGCTTCATCATAGCCAATATTAAGCAAGAATTGTAGAACTGTCTCCTCAGTAGGTGTGGCAAAGAAGTCAGTTGGCTCGATTTCAGGAATGAGAAGAACAACCCGTAAGTCTGCATGAGTGATGGTGACTTGTTTGTGATTAAGTGTCACTGTCACTGCACTTTGACCTGTGATCCTCTGCATAGAATTCCAGAATTGCTGAATGTAGATTTTCGGTACAGTAGCAGAGTGTGAGAGCATGTTCTGGTAGGGATGATTCCTTAGAATATCCACAGCAATGAGACAAGAAGATTCTGAGCATGTGAGGGTTTCAAAGTCAACCCTAAGGTTGTTCTTTCCAATCTTTCTAGGATAGCCATTGGGGAAGATGTCAGCAATTGTGAGAACTTCTGGTGCATCCACATTCATTTGAGCAGCCATGTCGTGATCTGAAATAACATTAGCCAAAAGAACCAACATATCGAAAGACATAATGTTAGTCAACAGAAGGTTTTATTGTCTAGTTATTGAATGTACAGTGTCAATGATTGTTACGAGTCCTAAGTCACTTGTTTGTCTAATAGTCCAATGACGTAGTGAAATGTTTCGTGAGTTAGTTAACTTTAAGTTTTAAAGTTTATGTTATCACTTATAGTTCACAACATATCAAACGTTTAAGTTTATTAGTGACATTATTGGATTCGTGACGATATGATTTGTTTATTAACAAGTTTGTACACGTAACAATTCATAATGAAGGTCAATCCAGGCTTAGGCGTAGATTTGGCAAAGTTAAGCGTAAACATAAATGATATACGCGTAGATGAAAGCTTACGCGTAGGATCCTAACTTACGCGTAAGAAAAGTTACGCGTAGGAAAAGGGGACCTTAAGCGTAGAGCTTACGCGTAGGCGTATATAAACCTTACGTGTAAGGCTTACTCGTAAGAGTAGACCTTATGCGTAGAGGTCACTGTTTACGCATATCCTTCACAGGATACGCGTAGTCCCATTGTAGAACCTTACGCGTAATAGTTATGCGTAGGATTATTCTTACGCATAACTGACTACGCGTAGGGTAATCCTTATGCGTAGAGAAACAAGGACCTTGATTCTGAGTTTTACGAGTAACAAGCCTGAAATAAAACCATCATACCATCAGTATTAACACATAAATTCGTTTTGACAACAAATCATGGCATGAACACTTGTTAAACAGTTATGCGTAGAAAGTCATATGCGTAGGTCAAAACCCTAGAGGTTAAGAATTACGCATATGATTTCTAACCATAGGATTAGCACCATAGTGTTTCTGGGAGTTCTAAGAAGCATATGGAGTTGTTTTATCCAAGTTTTAACATCAAATAAGCCATGAATCAAAAATTACCCAATTCGTATGAACTAGAACCCTAATTTTCAATTTAAGAATCATTAGTGTTTCTGGGTGATTTCTGGGTTTAAATATGCTCAATTCAACTTGAAAACATCCTTATACAACTATCTTTTTCACCAAAAACCTTCACATTTGAAAACTCCCAAAACTTCGCATAAAGTCTAATATTTGAAAAACCATCAATTCGTGTATCTGGGTGGATTTTGATGACAAAAAAGATATCAATGATGTTTTAATAACGTTTTGACACAATTCTTATAACCACAAACACCCTTTTATGATTTGGTGTTCTTGCGCTTACGCGTAAGACACAAAAGTGACTATATCTTGAGATTAAACCGTTGGATTTTTGAAAGATTCAGAACCATTGCTTAAAAACTTGTTATAAACACGAAATCACTTACAAATTGATGATCTGAAACACGGATTTGTCAAACGATTTTGGTTCGTAGATGATATTAGGTGAAGTATTAAATGTGATAGAAGTAAATGAGGTTGGTGGGTATTTTATTTAAAATAACTTTAATATTTTGACAGTTTTGGTCCCTCCACCTTTTCCATTTTCATACAAAGCCATTTAACTTCCATTTTGGTTACCAAACAAAGATTGTTAAGAAAGAAACTTGACGACACTCCCCCTCGACTTAGGTAAATAATGAAAGGTTATAAATTTTAGTCCGAGGAGTGTCATTGAACCAGAAAATTTTCCACCATTGATAAAAGAAACAACCGAGATATGATAACATGCAAGTACATAGATATTTTGAAACAGTTAAGTGATATTTTTCTCCCCCTCAACACGTGATTGTAAAAATACTGAATTTTGAAAGATTATAATGTTGATGGAAGAAATGTACTTGCCATGTTGAAAGAACATTAGATTAGAAGAATATTTTTGTTGTTTTATAAGATTTTATATTTTTGTATTTTGTTTTTGAAAAATTATTTACAAAAGAGATTTTGGTGTTTGACAGGTTTTTAAGACTGTTTTAAGAGGTCATCCAATTCCTCTTGAGTCAAACACCGCATACCAATTCGGTGGACCAACTCATTAAACCTAGCGGGAGGCAAGGCTTTGGTGAGAAGATCTGCCAATTGGTATTCTGTACCCACGAAGTATAATTCAACGGTACCCTGTTCCACATGGTCCTTGATGAAATGATAGCGTAGATCGATGTGCTTTGATTTCGAGTGCTGAACTGAGTTGCACGAGATCGCAATGGCACTCCGATTGTCGCAGTACATCGGGATTCTGTCAAATACGTAACCATAGTCTTTGAGTTGTGTTCTCATCCAAATGACTTGAGCACAACACGCCGACATGGCTACATATTCTGCTTCGGTTGATGACAGCGATGTACAGTCCTGCTTCTTTGAATGCCAAGACACCAGTTTATCACCAAGAAATTGTAGCGCTCCTGAAGTACTTTTCCTTGAGTCTAAGCATCCTGCGTGGTCAGCGTCTGAAAAAGCGATTAGTTCAAAACCAGAATCCTTCGGATACTAGATCCCCAAGTTAATGGTTCCCTTGATGTATCGGAGGATTCTTTTAGCCTCAGAGAGGTGGGTTTCAGTTGGGCGCGACTGATAACGGGAGCATAGATAAACGGCAAAGACAATATCAGGTCTGCTAGCTGTTAGATACATGAGAGACCCAATAATACTTCGGTATTTGGTAGGGTCCACTAATTTCCCATGTAAATCAGCGTCTAGCTTCTTGGTATGAGTCATTGGTGTGGCATAGGTATCACAGGTTTTCATTCTAAATTTGTTTAACAATTCAAGGGCATATTTGGACTGACTCAAGAAAATACCACGGGGTGATTGATGAACTTGCAGTCCCAGAAAGAACGTAAGTTCACCCATCATGGACATTTCAAAATTTTTCTTCATTAGTTTTGCAAAAGCGATTGAAAACTTTTTATGTGTAGACCCAAAAATGATGTCGTCCACGTAAATTTGAACAATTAAGATATGTGCCCCGTGATATTGTATAAAAAGAGTTGGGTCAACCGAACCTTTGGTGAAATTATTAGCAATGAGGAAAGATGATAGCTTATCGTACCATGCCAGAGGGGCTTGTTTGAGACCATAAAGAGCTTTGTTCAGTTTGTAGACATGGTTCGGGAAATCAGGATCAACGAATCCTTCTGGTTGGCTGACATAAACCGTTTCTTTCAGTTGTCCGTTGAGAAATGCAGTTTTGACATCTATCTGAAAGACCATCATATTCATATGAGCCGCGAACGCGAGAAATATCCGAACAGCCTCAAGACGAGCAACCGGAGCAAAAGATTCTTCAAAGTCTATTCCATCTTCCTGAAGATAACCCTTAGCAACTAGACGTGACTTGTTTCGGATTACGTTCCTATCAGCATCCAATTTGTTTTTCCAAATCCATTTGAGACCAATGACGTAGACCCCTGTTGGTCTTTCAACCAGTTCCCATACTTCAAGACGTTTGAATTGGTTGATTCGGGTTGCCAATAATATTAGCCAGAGGATGGTCTTTTGTACATCGATGTGTAGAGGGTTGATGTTGGTATACATTGTGCAGATTTGAGGATTCAAATGGTTTGTTGATGATTCCGCGACATCAGGTGCAGCAGACTCATTAGCAAACGGGTTAAAGAACGCATTTGGATCAAAATCTACGGGTGGGGGTACTTCATTCAGAATATCATCAGCCGGTTCATCATTGTTGGAAGCGGTTTGTTCAACTGTTGTGGTGGAGTCAACTGGTGTAGGTGCATCTTCAACAGTAGTTGTTGTAGCAGGTGTATCAGGTATAGGAATATTATCAGGTTGAGCAGCAGAAACAACGGATACACCTGGAGCACGTTCATCAATATCGTCACTGAACAGAGGAGCAAATAACCTTTCCATTTGTTGACGAGTTAGCTGGGGGCTTTGTTCAGCTGATGATGGGGGTTGAGGGACGTTTAAATGGTTGTGACCGGGTTCTAAGTTGTTATACTCAGAAGCCATGTCCGTAAGTTCATCAAAATGAGCATGAATTGTTTCCATCACCTGTTTTGTACGACGATTCCAGATCCGGTAACCTTTAGAATTCTCACAATATCCAATAAAGACTCCAATGTCGGCTTTGGCTTTGAGCTTTCCAAAATCATCACGATCATTATTCGGATAGCAAAGGGATCCAAATACATGAAAGTGTTTGAGATTCGGTTTATGGTTGTGGACAAGCTCGAAAGGTGTTTTGTTGTGGCGTTTTGTGATCATAGAACGGTTTTGAGTATAGCATGCAGTAGATACAGCTTCTGCCCACAAGTAATCTGAAAGTTTAGCATTGATTAACATTGTTCTTGCAGCTTCCACTAATGTTCGGTTTCGTCTTTCAACAACTCCGTTTTGTTCTAGTGTACGTGCAATAGATGTTTGATGCTGAATTCCCACTTTCTCATAAAATTCACGAAGGGTTTGGTTAACAAATTCAGTTCCTTTGTCTGTTCTTATTTGGCGGACGGTGTTCCGGAGCTGAACTTGAATTTTCGTGAGAAAGGTGATGATCATTTGTGGAGCTTGGTCTTTGCTTCGAAGAAAGTAGACCCAAGTCCATCGTGAGTAGTCATCAACAATTACTAAGATGTAGCGTTTGCCATTGATCGTTTGCACGCGCATTAGGCCACACAAATCCATATGAAGAAGATGAAGCGCATGCTGAGAGCTGTGTTCCACCTTTGAAGGAAAATGAGCACGAGTTCTTTTTCCTTGTTCACAAGCTGAGCAAAGGTGATCTTTTGAATACCGGAATCGTGGGAGTCCTTCAACTATTTTGTGTCGAGCAAGGTTGGTGATGGTTTGAAAGTTTAGATGTGAGAGACGACGGTGCCATAGCCAGGATTTTGTAGATGTTGCCTTTGAAAGTAAGCAGATGGGAGATGAAGCAACCATGTCTTGCATAGAGATAGTGTACAGACTAGAATTACGCGAGCCAGACATAAGGTCATTTCCTTGTAGATCACGAATGAAACAAGTTTTCTCCCGGAAAGCAACCTCCAAATATCCATCACAAAACTGACCTACTGAAAACAGATTATGACCGAGGCCTTCCACATAGTAAACCCTGCTGATTTCGATGTTCCCATTGACATAATCTCCGTAGCCCATGATAGCTGCGAAGTGATCATTCTCGAACCTGACAGTGCCAATGAACTTTGCAATAAAGTTTGATAACAGTTTAAGGTTGCCTGTCATGTGTCGGGAACATCCGCTATCAACAATCTAGAGAATGATCTGTATCACCTGCATTACACACAGACGACACAGATGGAATAGAAGTAGATGTGGAACCCAAAATGTTAGAGGGTTCCGAAGCAGTGATAGTAGACATACACACATTAATAACTTTAGGCATCCATTTAAATCCTAATGTGTTATATATCCATTTCTGCCATCTATAACTACTGTTTGCTTTAGTCTTTGTGAAGGCACTAGGTGGTACTACATTCTTAGGAGGTGAAACTGGAGCTACAGGGACAGCAATGCATGCCTTAGAATCTAAAAAAGGTGGTCTACCAAGCACAAACTTAGAATGATTAGTGGGCCTAGAGGTATGCCGATTCTTAGGATTCCGTAAACGAGAGATTATAGCTTTAGCAACACATTTGTCATGACAATCAGAATTCATACTTTTCCGACAAATAACACAAGGTGCATTAGACTGAATATCAAAAGTACTTAAAGGTTTAGCATTCGTTACAGCACTATTTCTATTACATTTTCCAGACGCAATATCTATAGTGGAAGCAACGTGAGTCTTATTCGGAGTCCTAGGGTGTTCTTCTACTTTAGCATTCCTTATTGATCTTTTCTTAGGTCGCAACTTCCTATTCTTCGATTGAGTGCTCCTAGGCTGTGAAGTGCGGACATTTGGAAAATACGCAACTATTCCTGTTTCAGTAGAAGGAAGCACGTTAGCAACTTGTGATTTGGTAGTAGGGATTCTAGGTGCACGATTACTAAGTGTTACAGGTGCTAATCTCTTAATGATGGTTGGCGGAAGTTGTTCATACTTTCCTAACATTTCTCTTAACTTAGAGATAGTGTGAATCAAATCTTGATTTTCAGAACGAATACTACCAGCAAAATTCATGAATTCTCTAGTGTGAGCAAGATAGTGATCAAGTTCGTTTGATGCTTCATGACGAGTCTTATTGAGTAAATCAAATATGACACCATATTCCTGTTTAACTGTTACCAGTTCTTGTTCATATTTTGAGATTTGACTTTTCAAAGACACGTTTTGATCATCCAGTTGCTCAATTTTAGGATCAAAAGATTTTGTTTGCAACTGAGCGATTTTCTTTTGAAAACCAAGTTGTTGATTGTGAATATCTTTTTCACACCAATTAAGACGACGTTTTGCATTGTAAAGTTCGTTAAGTAATCGTTCATTTTCAGCTTTTAAAGACTCGATTTGAAGCACCTTATCAGTATTCTCAACAGTTACCACAGAGTCAACATAATCAGCAGAGATATAATTAGATGCATGTGGCAAAGAATGGAATAACACAACATTATGGATATCAGCACAAATAACATCTTTCAAGAGTCGATCAACATCTTTTCTCAACAGTTTCTTTTTACGTTTAGTATTAGAAATAGATGTTTCAGTTTTCTCGAAAACGACCTTCATCACTCCAAGTTCCTTATGAAAATCCTTTTCCCAAGCTAATGCACAACTTTTCAAATTTTTAACGTTAGGTAAAAGATTTTTCTGAAAAATGTCTCTTTGTTCTCGCTCCAGAGGCGATTGAAAGTGTTGAACTTTGATTTCAGAATGATATTCTATCTCATGTTCTAAATTTTTGAGGTCAACTATGAAAATATCAAAATATCTAAGAATTTTGCGATTTTCAGGTTTTGAGTTTACTTCACTGATGGAAGGTAAAGGACCATAAATTTGTGCATAATCTGGTTGAGGATTAACATTAGAAGACTCAGGTGTTTTGATGATAACCCTTGGTGTGTTAGAAGAATCCGTTGGTGTGAAAAAAGTGACCGATTTTGAATAATTAAAAGGTTTGTTGTAAACAACAGTTTTTAATTTTGATCGACTCTCGTCTTCTGCATCTAATTCCTCTTGACGATGATATTCAACAACACTCATAACAGTATCATTAATTTTATATTCTGCACTGGAAACTTTAGGATTTGGTTTGAATGTTTTTAGTGAAAGCTTTGGTTTGTAATCAGCTAGATTTGGTCCATATCCTTTTGGATTGGGTTTTAAAGTAAACTTTTCAATAGCTGTTACTGATTCACCATGTTTGTAAACAACAGTTTTAAACTCCTTAATTTTGTTTTGCAAGCCGATAATTTCTTCAAGAAGGTCATCTACCCGATTCGTCGAATGCTTTTTGTATGCGGAGAACTATTTTTGAAAAGTTAACAACTCAGCCTTAGCTTTTTGATTTTCCAAGGTGAGAGCGTTAATTTGCTTTTTATGTTCATGTTTCAGTTGTTGTATTTCAGACAACAAAGCATTCTTCGAAGCGGCTAGATCACGCATCTGTCTCTCTAAATATTTTTCGTTTTGATGAGATTTAGCAAAAGCGGCTTCAAAACCTTTTTCACGGTTTTCTTGAGTTTTGAAAAAGTTGAGTTGCATTTGTAAGCATTCAAAATCCTTGGTTAACAGTGCATTTTTTCTTTTTAATTCCTTATTTAATGCATAACATTCCTCCATTTTGAATTGATGGTCTTGAATTAAACGAGCAAAATCTGGATGGGGCAACAGTTCGGCTTGTTCAACGTGAGTCACAACATGATCATTATTTAGATCCTCAAGTACAACCACGGAGTCAATTTGATTATCAAAGGAAAACATAAGGTCATCTTGATCGTCAAATGTAACTACAGGGTTTATTTGAAAATCGTTAGAATGAGATGTAGATGACTCATTTTGAACACTCTGAGTCGTGTCGGATTCAGATATTGGCGGAGATATTAGTTCAGATATGATGATGGTTTGTTCGGGTACCTGAGACAAGCCATCAGTGTCATACATTGGGCCTGTTTCACTCATGTGTAACTCATGCATAATAGCCATCAACATAACAGCTGCATTGGCCTGCAAGTCCTCCATATCATCATCTGAGTCTGCATCTGCCATAAAGCTCTGTTCTTTGTTTGTGAGAGATCCACCAGCTTCATCCTTAAGAGCCAAAAGAAGAGCCTCTTTGAAATAAGCACTGCCCCTAGTCCTCGGCTTTGGGCATGCATTAGCCAGGTGTCCCTTCTCATTGCAGTTGTAGCATCGAAGACCATTCAACCCATTATGAGCATTTCCCTGTTCCACCACTTGAGCTCTGTTGTTATTCCTACCCATAGCATTAAACCCTTGACCACCTCCCATTTGGCGACCATAACCACGATTCTGAACTTCAACTCGTCCATTGTTCACAACAGCCTGATTTCATGTATTTGATGAGGAACGAATACGATTGTTAGATTTGTTGGTATAACGGCTAAAAGCATTAGCAATCATAACAAATCCCTGTTGCAATGCTTCGAACGGATCGGATTCCTCACTAGTTTGACTACGAAGTGCTTGATCATTGTTGTTGTTGTAAGGAACCAATTGATTTTGTTGAGGTTGCTGTGATTGATCGTTTGGTGTGACTGAGGCAGTTGGTTGAGTTGCTTGTTGAGGAGGATAACTTTGTTGAGCATATAAGGAACGTTGTTGATTTTCCGGATGTGTAGGCGGAGCAATTTGAGCACGGAGAATCCTTTCCCGATCAACTTCTTTTTCATGAGGCTTCAAGTAATCGTACAACAATCCATATGTAGAATGATACATATTCTTCGCTTGACGGAGAAAAATGACATACTTCTCCCATTCAGGACCAAGACTACTCAGGAACTTAGTATTCACTGCAATTCTTGGCATGATGATGTTTTGTTTATCCAAATCATTGATGATGTCTGAAAATCTATGATGATAAGACTCTAGTGTCTCTCCAGGTTCAATCATGAAGTGTTCATAAGCCAAGTAAATTTTGGATTCCAAATCCTCCTGATTGAGTACAGATCCTTCCATAAGAAGATGAATATGGTCCCACATTTCCTTTGCGGTCTTTTGAGCATCAACACTTCGAAGAATTGGGTTAGGTAATCCTAAAAGGATATATTACATTGCAAGCTCATCAGCTTCATAGTGTAGAAGTTCTGTTTGATTTAAATCTGCAACAGTAGCAATGTTTGTTTGTTCATCTCTTGGTGGAATGGCATTAGGATCTCCGGGTACAATGACAGTAGGCATCTCAAATGGACCTTCCAAGATAACCTTCTTTAAGAACTTTCCATGTGGCTTCTTCAGATCACAAAACCTAAAGAACCTTATCACACATTGATCGTAGTTTCCTGGAGTGAGAATTGGAGGTCTATCAAGTGATCCAGCCTCATGAATTGATTGTTGGCTGCTTAAAGCTTCACACATCTTTGCAAACCAAGTGGGTTCCTTCATAGTGTTCTTTGATGGATGTTGATTGAAATCATTTGTGTAGGGTTGAACTTGAAGACTTGGCGGTGTTTGAACCATTTGTGGTGGAAGAATTGCTCCAAGTTGTGGAGTATGTTGTTGATTAAATTGTTGTTGATAAATTGCTTGTTGTTGATTCCATTGTTGATGTTGTGGACTTAGTTGTTGTTGTCGTTGAGGATAGGTGTAAGGGAAATAGTTAGAGTATGGTGGTTGTGACATGTTGAAAACTTGTGTTGGTCAAAATGGATCTTTGTAGTCGAATGAACCTTTTTTGATGAAGTGTCCTTAGGCGTAGAAATCACAATAACCAAGTAGCACTTATGCGTAAAAACACCAAAGTTACGCGTAACAGTAAGGAGTTACGCGTAGATTTAACTTACGCGTAAGTATGGAAAAGACTCTAAAGTTATGCGTAGACAAAAGTTAGGCGTAGAAAGTTAGGCGTAGGATTATCTTATGCGTAAGACTAGGCTTAGGCGTAAGATGAATCTTATGCGTAGGATTTCTACGCGTAAGCTTATGCTTATGCGTAAGTTTAGGGTTTTATCCCAAATGATCTTTTACACTTCACAGTGCAAAAGATATCCAAAGTCGACGTATTTTCATGCTTATCCAAGCAAGAAAACACGGAGTAAACCATGAAAACGAAGATCAAGCCAAGGATAACCTTACGCGTAGTTTTAGGGTTTTGCTACGCGTAGGATTACTCGTAAATATGATTATGCTCAAAGTTGTTTCTAAACCAGTTTTTGTGTGATGAAATAGCTTCAATAACACCAAAAGACACAAAAGTGTGAAACTTGATGAACCAAAACTCTTAAAACAGTTACGCGTAGGATAGAGCCTTCGTACAAAAACTAGATGAAAAACAATGATCTACACATAAAGTTCCAAACTTTTTGCCAAAAACAGTAAGTTTAACACCTTATAACGTTGAAAGGACAAGAATCTTGGATTAAAAAGTGTAAAAAATACGTTTTTGATCAAGCCAAAGTTTCGGATACGCAAGTTAAGCGTGAGACCAAAACTCACTTCAAACAATACGTTCACTCAACTATTAGGCGATTGATACCACTGTTAGGTCACTAGATTTACAACACAAGCTTATAAGAAAGAGATAAAGGCGATTGAACAAGAAATCAAACACAAACACACGATATGAAGACACGGTTATGCGTAGATGTATGTGAAAGAAAATAACTTGAAAAACCAACCCTCAAGTAAGGGTTTACATAAGGTATTTATAGGAGGAAAGCTAGGGAAACACTCCTAGTTTCCATCCTTTCTCCTATGGGCTTGGGCCTAAGCTCATGGGCCTTCTACATAAGCTTAAGGCTAATAACAAACATAAAGGCCATAATAAGCTACCTATTACATAATAATGACTAACACTTGAATTATAGTTTAGGAGTGATTCCAACATGGATGTTGCTTGGTCAGTGGGTGTCTATTTAGTCTCGGGCTTTTTGTGCCTTTTAGGCAATGTTCTTGAAGCCTCAGGGCCCTGAGACTTTGGTTTAGTCTTAGTCCCAGTCTGAGACTTCCCCTTTCTCTTTTTGGGAGCAGGGTTTGGAGACACTGATCCACTCTGATTGTTTATAGCAATCATGTGGGCCGTCAATTCAATAGGAGTGACAAGGGATGGGTCTTTTTGAAAATTTGATTGGCTCAGGATGCTTGGTAAAGCACCAAATTTTTCTTCCTGAGGATAGTTTGTACCCAGTAACACTTGCAAAGCACAAGAGACAAACCTAGGATACGAAACGTATTTCGTCCTAGTTTTGCTCTGTAGCTTGGTCACGAGATCACTGTAAATGATCTCCCCTATGTCGACAGTGACCCCATTCATCATGCAGTATGCCATCATCAACTGAATAGAGTTAACTTGTTCAGTGGAGGAGTGGTTCCCGCCGAGGACCTGAATCACGAAAGTGAATAGGATCCTCCAAGACACGGGAAAAGAGCTTTTGGTGACTGGGGTCTTGTCCAAAAAAGTTGGATCTAAAATAAATTGTTTTAACCCATCCTTCACTGTAGAAGGTTCAGGATGGGCGACATAAACACCTTTATTGTAATCCAGCCCTGTTCAAGTGCAAAACGTTTTGTAATCCATGGTGAATCGTTGTTTCCCCCCATGAAGACTGAATCTGATGAGATATTCCCTGAGAGGTCTGAGGTTGTTCTAATCAGTAGAGGGTGTCAGGTCATAGGCCTTGGCTGTAGCCCAAAATTCCCTGAGGAGATTTTGGTAAAAAATGGAGGGACACTGAACAAAGGCCGTTTTCAGTGGGCAATTAAACAAAAATTTCATAATGTCTTTGTAGGCTGGGACAGTTTCAGGGTATTCAAAATTGCCTATGACATTATTAGTTTTAAATTCAACATTTGTAAGATCCCCTACCCAGTGAGAAGCAAACTGGAGAGATTGAGTTCTAGCCATTTCCATTAAAAGATTTTAGGGTTTTGAAAATATTTTGACTAGATTAATCAAAGTATTTTTGATCTCTCAAGTTTGTGATGAAAAACTTTTGTAAATGTTTACAAGAAGGGTTTTCCAAAAGAGGTTTGAAAAGTTTTTGAGCACACACAAATATTTCTGAGTTTTAGAAATGATTTTGACAGAGTTTTTTTGCAGAAAATAATTTGTGTGTGTTTGTTTATGTTGGAAGAGGGTATTTATAGAGTGGTATGAGGGGTGATTTGTGCACAAATGGGAATATTAAACGTCGGTTTTTGAAAAACGTTTGAATTTTCACATTTAATGCTACCACTCCATTACCCGCAGTAAAATCCCGTTTTTCAAGGGAACAGTTGCAGTGCATAGTAAAAGGGCACTTTTGCAGAGATAAAATATCAATTTGATATTTTTTGTGAGGCATTAAATGCCAAGTGGGATGACAGTAAGACAAAGAGACATATATTCCTATATTAAATTAGCATAGTTACCAACCTAGGACATTTAAGTAACTGATACTTGGATCATTTAGTTACTCATTCAATGCTCTTTGTCAAATGTCACGGACCCTGAATGAGTCTTACTCATTCAGTGAGAGGTTTGTTTTGGATGTTCAGGGAGGATGAACCATTTCAGAGAACTTACTGAGATTGGTTTTCAGATACCTGACTTTCAATGTCAAGCATTCCCAATTCAGCTTTCAGTCTCCTGAAGGTAGGTTCATCCAAGGGTTTTGTGAAGATATCAGCCAGTTGATATTTAGTAGGGATGAAATGAAGTTCAATGTCTCCCTTCATTATGTGATCCCTGATGAAGTGATATCTGATATCAATGTGTTTGGTTCTTTGGTGGAGGACAGGGTTGTTGGAGATTGCAATAGCACTGGTGTTGTCACAGAAGATGGGCACCATTTTGTAATGGATGTCATAGTCACTGAGTTGACTTTTCATCCATAATACATTGGCACAACATCCTGCTGCAGCTACATATTCAGCTTCAGCTGAGGACATAGCCACTGATTGTTGCTTTTTAGCACTCCAACAAACTAGTTTTCCTCCAAGAAATTGACAGGACCCTGAGGTACTTTTTCTGTCCATGTTGCAGCCAGCATAATCAGAATCAGAGTAACCCTTGAGATCAAACCTTGAGCATTTTGGATAATAGAGTCCAAGGTTTGGGGTTCCCTTCAGGTACCTGAGTATTCTTTTGGCTGCAGTGAGATGGGATTCTTTAGGATTGGACTAATATCTTGCTATTAGACAGACTGAGAATTGGATGTCTGGTCTAGAAGCAGTTAGATACATCAGTGAGCCTACAATCCCTCTGAAATAAGTTTGATTGACTGATTTGCCAGTGAGATCAGGTCCAAGATTGTTAGGTAGGACCATTGGAGTCTTCACTGAGGCACAGTCAGATATCTCATATTTCTTCAAGAGATTTCTGGTGTATTTCTCTTGACTGATGGATATTCCTTTATCAGTTTGCCTGATTTGTAGTCCAAGAAAGTATGTGAGTTCCCCCATCATGCTCATTTCAAACTTCTTTGTCATCAGTTTTTCAAACTGTTTGCAAAGTTTGTAGTTTGTTGAGCCAAAGATGATGTCATCAACATACACTTGGACTAGTATCACATCCTGTTGAGTTCTATAGACAAACAATGTGTTGTCTATCTTTTCTCTGACAAACTTGTTTTGTATCAGGAAGGCTGAGAGAGTTTCATACCATGCCCTGGGAGCTTTTTTAAGTCCATAAAGGGCTTTGTCAAGCTTGCAGACATAGTCAGGGAATTCACTACTCTCAAAGCCTGGAGGTTGCTGAACATATACATCTTCCTTGAGATCACCATTTAAGAATGCACTTTTAACATCCATTTGGTAGACCTTGAAGTTCATGTATGTTGCATATGCAAGGAAGATCCTGATGGCTTCCATTCTTGCAACAGGAGCAAATGTTTCATCATAGTCAATGCCTTCTTGTTGACTGTAACCTTTGGCTACAAGTCTGGCTTTGTTTTTAATGACAGTGCCGTTTTCATCAGTTTTGTTTCTGAAAACCCACTTCATTCCTATGACTACTACATCTTGAGGACATTTGATCAAGGTCATGACCTTTTTTTTATCAAACTGTTGCAGTTCTTCTTGCATAGCCTGAACCCATCTTGGGTATTTTAGAACCTCAGTGACACTTTTGGGTTCTATCTCTGATAGGTAATCAGCATATAGACATTCATTGGCTGAAGCTACAGTTAAGTTAGCAGCCATGCTTCTAGTGAGCATGCCCTCAGTGGGTTCACCAATGATGTTTACAAGCTCAATGTCCTGAGATATTGTCCACTTACTTTGTGGTCTGGGATCTGAGCTTGAAGATGTCACTAGGAGTTTAGGTGTGAGTTCAGGTGCAAGAGCTGCAGGATCATTTAGATCATCTGTAGAGGTGTCTTGTTCTGGTAGAGGTTCTTGAGTTACAGGATCCTGATCATTTGGATCAATGTTACATATCCCAGTAGGGACTGACTGATTATCAATGAATTCACTGATAGTTGGTTGTGACAGGTTGTGAGGCAAGACATAATATGAGATGTCAGCATCAGCTTGGTATGAGGAATTGGTTTCAGAGTTGTACTCATCAGGAGGATATCTTGATGAGTTGTCAATTCCTATATCCTCCACTGAAGTGTTGGTGAATCTGATGCTTTCTACACTTTCATCAAAGGTGACATGAAAAGTTTCCTCAACTTGTTGTCTCCTTGTGTTAAATACCCTGAAGGCTTTGGAGATCAGTGAGTAACCTAGAAAGTATACATCATCAGCTTTAGCATCGAATTTTCCTAGATGGTCCTTGTGGTTATGAATAAACACAGGACATCCAAACACATGAAAGTAGCTGATGTTAGGAAGTCTACCTTTGAATATCTCATATGGGGTTTTATTATGTCTTTTGACAATGATTGACCTGTTTTGAGTGTAACAGGCTGTTTTAAGTGCTTCGGTCCAGAAACGCTTTGAAAGGGCCGAGCCATTTAACATGGTTCTTGCAGCCTCAATGAGAGTTCTATTTTTCCTTTCAGCTACCCCATTTTGTTCAGGGGTATAAAGAGATGAGAAATTTTGGGAGATTCCCTTCTCATCACAGAAACTCTCAAGCTCAACATTTCTAAATTCAGTACCATTGTCAGTTCTGATTTGTTTCACTGTAATGTCATTCTGGTTTTCAATGTTCCTGATGAATGACATTATAGTATCAGCTGCCTGACTCTTTTTGGAAAGAAAGTATACCCAAGTGTATCTTGAAAACTCATCAACAATGACAAGTGTATACTTCTCATGCTGGATTGATCTAGGACTGACTGGTCCAAAGAGATCCATATGCAAGAGGTGAAGGCAGCTTTTGATAGAGAAGTTTTGCTTGGTTTTGAAAGATGCTCTTTTATGTTTGCCTTTTTCACAGACTGAGCATGGTTTATCTTTTGCAAAAACCAGTGATGGTAAGCCAAGGAACTTGTTTTGTTTGGCCAAGTTGTTGATGTTTTTGAAGTTTAAGTGTGAGAGTCTCTTGTGCCACAGCCAGTTGATAGTTTCAGTGGCTTTGGCAAAGAGACATGGTCCATCTTTAGAGAGAGTTGACATGTCTAAGACATAAACATCGTCTCTCTTAGGAGCAATCAACACAACTTCCTTGTTGGCATTGAAAACGGTACCTTGTTTGTCATTGAATTGTACAATGTACTTAGCATCACATAGCTGACTGACACTGATGAGATTGTATTTGAGACCATTGACATAAGCAATCCTAGAAAAACTATTCCATTGCATTTTACTGAACCATAACCTTCAGTGGGACATGATGAGTTATCACCAAATACTACCTTTGGCCCTAGTTCCTTTACATACTTGTGCAGATATTCCTTCACACCAGTCATGCTTCTTGAACATCCACTGTCTAGATGCCAGATAGGCTCCCTGGCATGCCTCTGCACAAGTAGTAAACTGAATTAGTTTCTCTTCGTGACCCACTTACTAGTGGGCTTGGGTCTCATGGTTTCTTTGAATTGAGCAATCGATTCATGGTCAGTGGTGGAGTGCAATGAGCTACCACATGTTTTGCATTTAGAGACTGTGGATGACTCAGTGGATTTGGGTTGCTTTGAACTTCTCCTTGCATAGATGACATTGTCATGCTGAGATGTCTTATGAGCTGTGTTACCGCAAATATCACAGCATATGTTCATAAGACAATCATCAGGGCGATGATCATTAAAGCCACAGTGTGGGCAAGGAGGAAAAGGCTTTGCTCTCAACTTTTGAGCTGACTTGGATGAAGAAGCATACTGATGACCAACTTTGGTGTAGTTTGCTTGACTGAGAGAGCTTACATATTGCAAGTGGTCAGTAGTTCTGTGATCATCCTTTTTGCAGATCATGCAAAAAAGGATTCTATAACAGTTGTCAGTGGTGTGACTGGTATAGTGGCACAGATCACACTTCTGCTTGTTTTTTGTGGTGGCTTTTGATTTTAAGGAACTAGAGGAAGCTGACTTTGTCTCCTTGATTGATTCAGGGACCTTTTCAATGGATTCCATTTTGTTAGTTAGCTTCCTCACAAGTTCAGTCAGTTGCTGAATCTGATCAGCTTCAGTGGGGACAGAGGATATCGAAGTTTCAGTGGGGGTGGGTTCTTGTTGAGTTGGTTTTGATGGTCTTTTTCAGGATGGTTCTACCAAGTCCAGACCTTTCTTTAGGAGAGTGTGGATTGTATTGTAATGGAGTAAGCTCAGAGCTAGGATCGGCACCCTGAAGAGGTTCCAAAGGTGGAAGTGGTGCTTGAGATTCATCTTCAAACTCAGAGATGTGTTCAGTGCTACTGGGCACATCTGGGAGTCCAAGCATGCTCTTTAGAGCTTGACTTTCAGGCTCTAGAATTCTTCCAGAGTCAAAGTTAGGAAGCTTACTCTCAGGATTAAGTCTTTCAATCCAATCACTGGGCTTGGGAACAGACAACATATTGGTAATAATGCCACCAGACACAAATGGTTTAGGACTCTGGTCTTTGTTGTGAGAGTCAAAAAGATGATGTTCACCTATGACTCTCTTTTTGCTACTGGGGGCACCCACAACATCAAAGAATCTTGGATTCTTGTTGGTCCAACTATCAATGATTTCTTTTTCTTTCTTAAGTTCATCTTGAAGAGCCTGATTTCTTTTAACTAATTCAGTGTTTTGAATTTGTAAGGTGATAGCCTCAAGCTTGTTTTGTTTTAACACAAGTAACTCATCCCTACACTTATTCAATTCAAAACTTAACTTGTTGTACTTAGAAAAAAGATTTAGTCTTTGCTCCTCTACAAACTTAAGATCAACATTGATATAGTTCATATAGGACTGCCAATCAGAATCATCATCCATAGAAAGTAGAATATTTACCTTCTTCATTGTGATGTTGACCCATTCTCCATTTCTGGCATGATTCTTTCCCACAGCTAGCTTGTCTTCCTCTGAGAGGGCCATCAGTGCGCTGACATGCACCATTTCATCATCTGATGAGACTGGCTCTTCATCCCAGTCGAAGGTTTCAGCAACAAGACCTTCGTTTTTACCCTGCACAGATTGAACACTTTTTGGTTCTGAGGGACTGGCCTCAAGTAATGCAAGCTTAGCTTTGATTTTCCTATACTTAGCTTCAAAATCTATTGTTTTGTTCTGGTCAGATTTATTCTGAAAGTTTTGATGAGACTGATAGATTTTAGGTTGAAATTTGCTAAAGCCTGAGGACTGATTTGACCCTGATGGTCTGTAAGAGGGTTCAGAAATTGTTTTTGAAAAACAGTCTTTTGCAAAATGACCTCTTTTGTGACACTTAAAGCACTTAGTGTCCTCATTTGCTTTAGCAGTTGAAAAACCTTTGTTTCTTTTAATAAACCTTCGAGAGTTTGCAAGGAGTGCCCTTTCCTGATAGACAAATTTCCCATAAATTTCAGGAAGTTCAAGATTTTGAATATGATATGCATTTCTAAGTCCCTGAGAGAAGTTCAACCACTTCTCAGGTAGACAATTGACAAAACCAACATTAATCTCATGTTTGGACAACTTAACACCATCATTTGCCAGTTCATTTAAAAGAGTTTTGTATCTGGTGTAAGTTTGTGAGAGAGTTTCAGAGTCCCTAGCCCTGAAGGTATTATACTCAAGTTTCGGGTCCATAATCCTGTTTTCCTTGGTATCAGATGGACCTTCATGGCCATGGACTAGGTCATCCCAGGTTTGTTTAGCTGTATTACAGCTTATAACTGACTCCATTATATCATCAGGAAGACATGATATGATGATACTTTTGAGTCTTTGGTCCTGATTGACCACTCTCCTTTCATCCTGAGTCCAATGAGCTTCAGGTTTGGGCAAACCTTCAGTAGTTTTTGGGATAAATGGACCTTCATTTATACACTTGCCATAATAAGGTTCCATCCCAATCAAATAGCAAAGCATACGCTTCTTCCATTTGTTGAATTTGCCAACTTCAAGTCTAAGGTCAACAGCTGAATAAGCTCCACCCTTTTTATCGACTAGTTGGGGTAAATCAGTTTCAGCCATAGGGATCCTGATTTGAAAATGTTTTAGAGCGGCTTAAATGGTTTTATAATCAGCCTGCTCTGATACCACTTGTTGTTCCCTATTCACTATAGTTTAAAAAGCAATTAAGTACTTAAAACAATTTAATAGTGAATAATGACTGAAATTAACGTAAGTAAAACACACAAAGTAATTTTCAACATCATATTCTTATTAGAAATAAATCAAAAGAATACGTTACCCAAGTACTTGCGGAATAGTACTTGGGATTGAAATGACAAAGTTTGGGTGACTCCTCTCTAAGCTCAGGCTAAGTCTGAGCACAACTCTTAGAACCCACTGAGCTATCTCAAGGATAAAGTTGTATTTGGAAGAGTGAAAAGTTGGCTTGTGTGTGTGTGTTTTTACAATTCACAAGCTTAAACTTTTCACTCATTCTCTTATGCTATTTATACAAGTATGATTTTAACTTTAACCTAGAAGACAAACACATTGATCACAGTAATCACGAATATAGATATATTCGATTACTGTTTACTTTGCTATTAGTAGTCAGGCGGCGAAGCTTCTTTCCTTAACAGAGAATCTTTTAGTATCGCCGCTAACTATAAATGGGAAGATATGGCTTTAGTAGATAGGGACTTAGTTTTATCTGGGTAAAGCACTTGGGGACTTAGTTTTATCTGGGTAAACTTTTCCCGCCTAGTCCCGCTCATTCTTCAGTCTTCAAAGCCTTTAGTCTCTTCCTTCAGTTTGTCTTCAGTGCTAACAGTTGGAGAGGAGTCTTAGGGATTCAGTGAGTTATTGTCATCACTCACTGAATCCACCATCTTCTTCTTGACTTAGTCTTCACCCATTAAGTTCCGCCTTGCTGAGTGGAGAGGCTTCTTCTTGGCCTCGTACTGAGTAACCTGAAGATGGCTCACTGAGAGACTATGCACTCAGTGACCTGATAGTGTTTAACGGATTAAACACTTAGGTTATTTTCTATTCAAATCCTAGATTAAAGGGTTTGGGTATTTACTGAACCCAACAATGGTCAAAGATAAACGTTAGTCGATAAGATTAGGATATCGGATTTCCTTCAGCATCGATCATGAAACTCGAGTGGAGAAAAGACAAACTTCGAGCACGAGAGTCTTCATATCGGGAAAATCCTGGACAAAACATCACAAATAACCAAACACGAGAAATCGAAGAGGCTAACCCCTTCACGTCACTTATTAGAAAATAGAAAGAAGATAGAGATAAGCATCGGGTGCCTCCCACGAAGCGCTACTGTTTTTGATCACCGAGTCGCTAGCCTGACTCGTCCCCGAATTCATTTGTCCTTGGGGAAGCATGCGGAAAGAGATACCCGGATCAAAGATGGTATCCTCACTCTGGAGGGAAAGAGAATGGGTGGGTTGGGAGGGAAAGAAAATGTTGGGTTCAAGCACAAATGGGATAACATCCCTCAAACTCACTTAAGGTTTATCAAGAAAGATTGATCCATCATCCGGTGGTTTTGCGGGCTGACGAAGGAATAATGGATCAGAATGAGAAAACTCCAAGAAAGATGGGAGCTCATGGGAAAGGATAAGAGGTGTAGGCTCAATACTGAAGACATCCATTAGAGGATCCTTTTCTCGAACAACAGTTTTAACATAAAGCTCATCAATGAATATCCCGGGTTTAAAGATTTTGTCTTCACATCAAGGCTCAACGGGATAAGTGAGGGTCGACTCAACAGAGGAAGGAGAATCATCATCAAGCAACAACATATCTCCCTCGGTATCATGCACAACATCCTTAATACCCGGTGGTTTCAAGTCATCAATAGCATCCTCAATGATCGGGTCATTTGTCGGAGTATCAGAAATCTCATTCAAAAAGTTGCTCATATCGACATCGAAGTAGAATCGCTCAATAATCGGAGGATAAACATCAGTAATAGTGGGACTGCCACTAATCTCTTCATCAAATCGGAAAGTCTCAAGCTCGGGAGAGAAATCACTATCTTTAATGGAGATAGGATGCGAACTTGAATTATCTTTTAAGGCTTCAATCTTAAAAATGAGAAGAAAAACATTTAACAATGTTTCACGTAATGCTTCATCCTCGATCTGAATATCATCGGGCTCATTTTCGGGCACAAAATCATTATTTTCTTCTATGTCGATGGGCTCAGAAGGTAAATCGTCGACGAAATCGATGTCTCCATAAGAATCATCATTGGAATCGGAGAACATCTCAACATGGTCGCTCGAAATATCAAGAGAAGGCTCATCACAAATATTATTAACAACCTCCGACGCTCTTGGGATTGGGATAAGGATCTCAACATTCGACGATTCCGTTTCTGGAATAGTACTAAGATGCTCATCCCCCATTATGAGAGAGTCAACGGGTTCAAAAATGTCAGTAGAAATATGATCATCGACCTCTTCTAAAAGAACGTCACTTCTCTCAACCGGCGTGAGTGAAGAGAAAGGGTCGGAAATGAAAGGCTTAGAGATGAGAGAGGGAGAAGAATCCGGAGGTGGGACAAGTGGTGTGCTCTGAGAGCTAGCAATTTCCACCACTTCCGTTGTGGTCTCCGGTTCTTTCTGTTTAGAAATCGTTTTAAGCTCATAATTTCATTCCGTTTTGTTGTAACTCGACGAACTCGATAAACTTGTAACAGCGAATCGTGAAAGAGAAGAATCGATTCTAGAATTATTCGGATTAGAGTCGAGAGTACAAACGGGAGTCACCTCGGGTTCCGAAATATGTTCCATCTCCCTCACCGGAGAGGGAGTAGGAATCGAGGGTTCATCAATCTTATGTTTCAAAATTTTCGACAAGGCTTCAAATTTTTCAACGTTGTTAAGAAAAACATGACGTTTAAAGAAATCATCTCCGTAACCCTCGGTCGGTTCTTAGCGTAGCTCCGGAATGGTGTGATTGACTTCCGTAACTTGGACGGGTTCTTCATTAACACATTGTCGAGCTTGAATCAAATTTAAGAGAGTTCTACACATACTTTCAATGTTGTTTTGATGTTGCTCAAATCTTTCTTCAAAATTGATGGAAACGTCCTCGACACCCCCGGTGGGTTCTTACAAAGGGCAACACATACAAGATTCGCGATAAAATCCACATACTTTGCCAAAACAACGTTCACAACGGGAATCATCTTTTAACACATCTCTACAATTAAAGCAATAAGGTTGAAAGAAATTTTGAGACTCCATGAGAATTAATCATAAAAGAGAGATAAGAGGAAAGAATTATCAAATCAGAGGGTAAAGAAGAATATTTTGGGTTTTTGATAAAAGCAAACATAAAAGGAAAACAAAATTTGAAAAGGAAAATCTTTTTGGGTTTTTATAATTAAGAAATCTTTGAAAACACAATATTTTTGTAACCGTCGCGTCAACTGGTGCTCGGTAGCTCCCAAAAGTACGCGCAGCGGAGCGGGAAAGAAGAGTGGATCTTTCTTCAGTCTGCAATTTAGTGTCAAGACTTCCGTTTACCGCGTGTATAGGTTGTACTTCTGAGGTGAGCCGACGTAACAATTGACGTTCGGGTTTATTTTGTTGGTTTTTTACTTTTTATGGTTTTGTAAATACTCTAGGAAGAATGTTTTGGTGTTTTTTATATGTTTTTGGTTTTTTCAAAAATTTATATATACAAAAATGATGGTAACTTCACTCGGGGAAGGATCTTTAAATTCACGCGATTCGAGACGGAATACGAAAACTCACTACATGCCCTCCCCGGCAGCTGCGTCAAAAATTGATTTATCAGGTAAACCAATTATAGAGTTTTGTAGTATTTGGGTGATGAGTGTCTAAATACTCATCATTTTTATACCATTTAGACTGCAAAATCATCTGAAAACACTCAGAAACACATCAAAATGATCAAAATATCACAAATCAGTGTTTTATGTGTTTTAAATGCAAAAATATCAAAATCAGATGAAAAACATATCAAATTTGCAAAAATTGCAGTTTTAGTCCCCCAAGTTTCAAAAATTGTCAAAAACAGTCCCTGAGCACATAATTTCAAAAGAAAAATCACCAAAGGTCCTTTTAAAATCATAACTTGTCAAATTTAGTCCTTTGGTGAAAAATATCAAAAGTTTGAGAAAATTACAAAAATGGTCCTTCAAGTTTCAAAATTGGCAGAAATGGCCCCTGGAAAATTGGAAAATGACAGAATTGGTCCCTGTACTTTTGAAGGTTGTCACTTTTGGTCCCTTGAAACAGTTTGATGAATTGGCAGCTTAGGCCCCTCAAGTTTCAGAATGTACACATTAAGTCCCTATAGTTTTAAACCCTTTCAAGCCCATTTTGACCCTTACCCAATTCTGGACCCCCTGTCAAAAAGCCTTTTGGACCCCCCTGGTATTAACAACCCAGTCAAAGTGGTTTTGACTAAACCAGTTGGCGCCAAACACCCTTCTCCCCCCACTAGTCTCTGCAATCCCCTGCTACACTCAACATAACCTCACCTTATCTCCTTCCCTGTCTCCCCCCTCCTCCACTACATCCAAGACACATTAAATTCACTCTCTCCCACACTCAAGCTTATCCAACTGCTCAAACTCACAATTCCCACCAATTTTGACATTTTAGCCAAATCTCACAAAAGTCTACCAAATGCTTTGTAACCAAGTGGGAACTATTCAGATGAGGAGAGAGAAGTTCTGGAAGCTATAAAAGAGAAGAGAGAAGCAGTTTCAAGAGAGCAGCTAGTTTTTGTAATTCTTTTCAATGTCGTTTTCTTTCATGTATTAATCAAATGTTTTAGTTTCAGTTTAATTGTATTTCATCTAAGTTAAAATAACTTTGTATTGTACTTTTTAGAGTAAAATTCAAGTTTGGTTTAAGTTCAAAACTTTTAAGTTTACTGTTGAATAATTGAGTTCTCAAATCTGTTGTTAAAGCCTCTAATAACATTATGTTTATTTCATTCATGTTTGTTTAAGCTTGTTAAAGCTTTTCATAAGCTCTTAATTCATTTTCAAGCATTATTTGAATGTTGGTCAATAAAAGTCAACAGAAGGCTCAAATTGGAATGGTGATGGATTTGGTGGATGCAGAGGCTGATTTGGTTTAAATTAGCTTAGCATAGAATAGGTTCTGGGTCTGGTTTGGTCTGTGACATCAGCTGGATTCATATGAGTAAGTTCCTAGATTCTCACATTTTCAAGATAAACTGCAGTTTATGTTTACTGTATATCTGAGACCATCAATGATTGTGATATGTTTATATAGTTGTAATTTGATCATATGAGCTCAGTTTGATGGTCTGCTTAAGCTAGTTTAGAAGTTTGTTTCAATTTCATTTGCATATCAGTTATCTAAGGGGTGTTTGGAATTAGCTGCATATCTGTCCTTTAGGTATATGCAGTGGTAGTTTTTGTTGTTTCATGTTTTTTTAGACTTATTTGAGTCCATTCCAGTCTTTAACTTGTACCTGTATAAGCTCAAAGTCAAAATCCCATTTCAAGGGTCTTAACAGTTCACTGTTGGTTTTTTTTACCAACTCAAAAGCTCAATTTTTGTTTAAATGTACTAGATATAGATTGTAGCAGTGTTATTTCATGTATTCATATCATTTCCAGTCCAAAAAATTGGGATAAAAGTTGGAATAAGTCAACTTTCTATGTTTTCATCAAAAGTCAAAAGTGCAAGTTCTCAGTTTTTGGCAAACAAGAAGGAATTTTCATTCACTCATCTTTAAGACAATTTCAATGAAACTTGATGTTTTCAAATCTCAGGCTGGTCTAGTTTCTTGTCCTCATTTTTGCTTAATTTTATGAATTTTCAACAAGCCTCAAATAAGCTGTTCAAAATAAGCTTAAGTGCCCTGTGCAGGACACTGTTGCATGCACAGGGCTTGAGCAGTTTTTGCATAGCTTGTACACAGCTTATCATGGCTCCATTAAGTTTGATTTTTGGTTCACAAGTACTTAGCCAGGTCCTCTCCAAGTTCTAATTGTTGGTTTACCTTTTCAGCTTATTTTGAAGCTTGTGCAACAGCTCAAACTTGGTACCCCTTTTACAGTTTTAGCTCATTTGCTCAATTGACCAAATCATTGCAACTTGTAATCCAGAGGTCATAAGCAGTTGAGACTTGTTCCATTTTAGTACTTTTAGCTTATTGTAGCTTCCTTTTCAGTTTGGTAGCTTTTGGATCTCTTTTGCTTATCAAAGTGCTTATTCCATTAAGCACTTGCACATCAGTTGCAATTCCTCCCACACAACCCTATGTTTTTCCATTTTTCATAGATTCCTAATATAATTTTAGACTTTTCCTGAAATTTTCAGATTTTTCTAAGTTAATTTGCTATTTTTCCTATTTTTAATGAGTTTTTAAGCATTTTTAATTAGTATTTAATATAAAAAATTAGAAAAAGGTTCAAAAAAATAATTTTTCTATTTTATTAAGTTAAGATAAATATAAAAACCCAAAAAAGTATTTTTCCATATTTTTCTTAGTTAAATTTGTATTTTTAAATAATTTAATTAGATTTAAATAGTATTTAATTCCTAGAAAATAGAAAAATAATCATAAAAATACAAAAATAGTTTTGAAAAGTCTATTTTGATATTTTAGACTTTTCTAAGTCTTAATTTTATTTTTCTAGCTTTATTTCCTAATTTTTTGTATTTTAGGTAATTATTAAATAGTTAAAATAGTTTTTAATTAATAATAATTAATTAAATAGTTATAAAAATAATTTTCCTTTTCTATAAATTTTCTTATATCATTAGGATTGTGAAAATGTATTTTTCATATTTTTAGGATTTATATTGTATAAGTTTCACGTTTTTATTTGTACGTTTACGTAATTTTGTTTTAAAACGTAAGTTTTAGGTTTTAAACAAACATCATTTTGTAAAAATAGTGATAGCGTTTATTTAATATTTTTAATCTTTTTAATTTCATTTAATTTTCATTTTAGCCCTTGTAGTTTATGTCCTTTTTCCGTAGTTATAATAATTCTCAAATTCTCTTTTCCGTCCAAATCTCCCGATCACTATACGTGAGGTGATCCATTGCACAGCTCGCTGGGACATAACGACCCGGGGAAACACTATACTCCCCAGATCTTCATTGATTTCGTGCTTAGGCAGTTTTAAGCTGGTTACGGTCCGCCATTCACAAGTGGCGGGCTTGCGTGATTTAGCTTGACTGTTTTGCGCGCATCATTGGGTAACTCAAACGTGTTAGGTTTGAGCACCGAGATCGTTCCGAACGAGGGTTGAATGGAATTTTCAACTCACATCGCGATTATCGGGATTTGAATGTGTTAAAAGAGATTTATGGGATTTCTACACTACGGGAAAAGGGAAAGTAAAGGGAAGCATATAAAAGTGCTAAATCTATAATGCAAATGACTAATTACGCAAATTATAACTAAAACGTAAAATACGAATTAAATGAAACGTGAATTAAATGCAAATTAATCTAAACTAACCCCTAAAGATGATCTAAAATTATTCTAAAATGGAAAATGCAATTTAAAAGTTATCTAAGATTTAAAACTAATTTTTATGATTTTTTCTGAATTTATTTGAATTAAAAACTAATTTTTAACTTTTAAAACAAATCTAAAATGCTAAAAATTATGAAAGCTAGTGAGAAAATTATAAAAATATTTTTCAAAAATCTTAAATAACTAAAAAGAATTTTCAAAACTGGAATCATATTTTTCTGACTTTTTCTCTATTTATTATGAATTTAAAACTATTTAAAACTAATTAAAAGGCTAGAAAATACTATTTAAACTAGGAAATTATGGAAAAAAAATATTTTGGCTTTTTATATATTATTTTTAATCTAGAAAATTGAAAACATATTTTTTTGAACTTTTTCTGATTTATTTGAATTAAATGCTAATTAAAAAGCCTTAAAAATGATTTTAAATGCAGAAAAATAGCAAAAGAGCATGGAAAAATATGAAAACTTCCAGAAAACTATAAAATAATACTGAGAATCTAGGAAAAATAACAGAAACAACTATGGAGTGCAGGAAATATGAAATGGGCACATATCAGTTATGAATAAGCACTTGTAAAAAGCTAAAAGCTACTAATAAGCTACCTAAGCCTGAAACTACTCTAATCAATCTAATACTAGCCTACTGAAATAGGAATGGACCAATTTAGCACAAGCTAGAAGGTATTTGAGCACAAATCAGTTACTAGTCTACTATGCCAAACGGCCTATAGGGGGTACTTTGAGCTAGAATTCAGCAGGTATAAAAAATTCTTAAAAATAAGCTAAATATACCATGAAGAAGACAACCAACCTGAGATTATATGACCAAAATTTCAGCTTATTTGAACCTATATTGAGTGAGTTAAAAATATAAAAGTGGATGTAGTTTGAGCATAAAATAGATTTTTGACTTTTATTGAAAACCTTGTAGTTTGACTAATGTGAAATTTGGACTTGCAAAACAGATTGTAACTGATGATTTATGATGAAATGAATCTATATTAAACTAAATTATCTATATCCTAACCTATTTGCAAGAATAAAGCAACTGATTCAAACACAAAATGAAATTAGAAGTGATTAAATTTAATTTTGACTAAAGATGCATGTAGGTGAACTAAAATGACTTTTATAAGACTAAATAAGACTATTCCTAATGAATCTAACCACTGATTAAGCACTAGATCACCAAATGAGTACTTTGCCAAACACTAGCTTGATGAACTGATGATGGATCTAAACACACACCTTGTGTTAGTGATATTTTGAGTTATATTACTAAGCACGCGGAATTTACTTAGTAATACTTAGAAGACGAATTATATGATGTATTGTAAGTAAACACAGATTAAACACAAAGCTAAGCTCCAATATTATTAATGAATAATACGAGTGATCTTGCTTATCAATAGGGTTACACCTTGAAGATTATGTGAGTATTTCATACCCTAAACAATGACCTAGGATCTCCTTTTATAGCACAAGAAGTCCTTTACAAGATAAGTATAAAGCTAACAATATAGAATAAACACACAATCTTTTCTATACTTATCAATACACGTTTACTTAACAATTATCTAATAGCAGTGGTAATATTTGTACTGGCAGTGGGAATACGTTTCCACTGCTAGTGTAAACATCATGTTGGGATATGAAAGTGCTGAACAGTTAAAGTGCTAAAGATTAATAAAGTACTGCAGAATGACAAAGAACTGGAAAAAGTCAAAGAGTCAAAGTACTGCTAAATGATAAAGTCAAAGTACTGCATACGAAGTCAAAGTACTGCAAGATCAAAGAACTGTTTTATTTTTTTATAGAAAGTCTTGTAATTCTAGAATATTCTATATTAGATTACTTGTCGTACAAGAATACAATTTGTTAACCGACTAGGGTATCCTTGAGCCTATAAAAGGACCCCTAGATTGGCATTAGAGGTACGAGTTCACGAGTCTTTGAGTTAACGTTTTAGAAAAGATCGATATTCTTAGAGTTGTTGAAGTATCTGCATAATAAGCAGATTTAGAGTTAATAATAAAAGTTATTCTTCTTAGATTTGTTAAGTAAATTCCGCATACTTAATAAAGATTATTCAGTGTTTCATTGTTAATAACTTAGGATTTATCCGAGGTTGTTAAACCTTAAACAAGCTATTTAAGTTAGTTTGGTTAGAGTACATCGATCCAACAAGTAGTATCAGAGCTTGTGTGGAAACTCTGACTAAGAAGAAACCCTAAAACCTAAAGATGTTGACTGATTCTGTTCCACCACCCTCCATCACCTCAATGAGGATTCCTGTCATCAAGAAGGGCGAATATGACTTATGGTGTATGAAGATGAGGCAGTACATTGCCATTACAGACCATGCTTTATGAAATGTAATTGTTAAGGGTAATGAAGTAGTTCCAGAACCTGTAGAGATTCCTGGACAACCTAAACCTCCCAAAGCAGTCTTACCAGCAGCTACCTTAAGAAATCAAGAAAAGGCTCTCAACATTCTCTTATCTGCCATTCCAGATGGACATCTTCTGAAATTCCATGATGCTAAAGATGCAAAGCAACTCTGGGCTGCTCTCAAGACTAGATTTGGAGGAAATGAAGCTTCTAAGAAGATGCACAAAAATCTGCTGAAGCAACGGTTTGAAACTTTCACTGTAGGTGAAAGAGAGAGTCTTGATGCTGCATATGATAGGTTTCAAAATCTCCTCAACATGTTGGAGTTATACAAGGCATAAGTATCAGTTGAAGATGCTAATCTGAAATTTCTAAGGAGTTTGCCATCCTCATGGCATGTGATTGCTACAATGATCAGAGGACAACCTGGTTTGGATGTCATGGACTTTGATGATCTCTACAACCATCTGAAGGTGTATGAGCATGAGATGAATGGTCAAACAAGTTCTAAGTCTCACAGTATTGCTTTTCTATCATCTGAAAAGAGGGGCAGTACTTCCACCAAAAGTACTGCTTCTCCTACTCAAAGTACTGTGACTCAAAGTACTGTGACTCAAAGTACTGTCTCGTATGCTACTCCCATCCATGCTCAGCAAACCCTACCACCTACTACTATGCACTCAGATGAAGTTGTGTGCTCCTTCTTTGCACAACAAGCTAGTTTACCTGTAGTTTATGAAGAAGATCTCTCCTAGATTGACGAGGATGCTTTAGAAGAAATTGATATCAGGTGGCAAGTTGCTTTGATCACTGCAAGGATCAAGAAGTACATGAAGAAAACAGGAAAGAGCATTGATTTCAAACCAAAACAGGGAATAACTTTTGACAAATCCAAAATTGAATGCTTTAATTGTCAAAAGACCAGACACTTTGCAAGGGAGTGCAGGTTTGCTAAGTATCAAGCAAACAGGATGAATGAGAAACCAAAGCTGAAGCTAAAAGAAATCCCCATTACTGAAACAAAGGCTTTGGTTGCTCAAGATAATTTGTCAGAAGTTGACTGGAGTGAAGAGTTTGATGATGAACCAGTGACTTATTGTATGGTAGCAGTGGAAGAAGCAGTTGAAGATTCAGTAGAAGAATTGGACTGGAGCACTGTATTTGATGGGGAAGTTGATCATGCTGCTTTGGAATCTGGAGATGGGTATGGAGGATTTGATTGGAGCTTGGAGTGTGAAGATGATCCTGTACTACTTGCAATGGTAGCTACTTCACCAAGTTCGTCCCCTATATCTGAGGTATGCTCAAATTGTCATGATTTCTATCAAAAACTGCTAAATAGTTATGTAATTGAAAGAGATAATTGTGTTAAGGCTAGGTCTGAGGTAGCAGGTTATCAAATAATGAAATGGCTTGGGCTGAAAAATATGAACAACAGGATTACCAGTTAAAACTAAGTGAATGGAAACTGAACTGTAAAATTGCTGAAATTGAGAAACTAACTAAGGAGAGAGATGATTTGTTAGCAAAGTTTGATTCCTGGAAAGAATCTGGTCTGTCACATGTTACTTATCTTGAAAAACAAAGAAGAGCATACATTAGAACTGGCTTAGGTTTTGGTATGAACTTTGATAACATAGAAGAACATCCACCTAGTGATAAGGATGAAGGTGATTATGAGGATTTAACCACTAGTGATGATGAACTCATTAATTATGTAGACACATCTAGTAATGAGGGTTCAATTTGTGAATCACCTCCTGAGTATAAGAAAGACAGAGGTCATCATGCTGTTCCACGTCCTGTTGGTAGTCATCAACCCATAAGACCTGATGTTTCACGTTTTGGTGTAGACAGTCTATAATTTAGGAAGAAGCTTATTAGTCAATCTAAGTCTGAAACCCCAAAAGAAACTGTTGAAACAAATTTTCAAAATCGAGCAGTACCTTCTATCAAAAGTACTGCTCCACAAGCAGTACCTTTAAGAAAATCTTTTCAAAATAATACTGCTAAACCTTTTTGGGATAACTTTGGTCAAAACAAGTTTAATCATTCACCTAGAAGGCACAATAGTTTTGGTCATAGACATAGAAGAAGTCACTTTGGGAGTATGGGTGAAAAACTATGTTTTGTATGTTATAGTCCTACTCATGTAATCAAGGATTGTGAACATCACTCCGAATACCTTAGGAAATTTCCAAAGAACAGGTCTGCCAACCAGAAACCTAGAGAGAACAAACTAGTCTGGAATAATTCTAATAGGGTCAATCACAGTAACTTCTCACCAGATCATAGGTACCCTCACCAAAGAAGACCTGTTTCTAAATCACCAGTACCTTCACAAGCAGTACCTTCTCAAAGTACTGCTCAATTCAAACAAGGTACTGCTAATACTGCATGGAACAGGAACACTAGGAGATCTCATTACTATCAACCTAGAAGGTACTACAATTCACATAGGGGATCTAGATCACAGGAACCAAGTGTTAAAACTGAATGGGTTAAGAGAGAAAGTACTGCAGAGGGACAAACAGTACTTTCAACAAAAAGTGAATCAGATGTTTTTATAATACAAGAAAAGGAGAATGAATTTGCAAAAGAGAGTTCTGTTCAAAATTCACAAAGTTTTGAAAATCCACATGCTAAAAATCAAAAGATAATTCTGGATCATGTTTTAAAAAATAGTGGGAATTACATACTCAAAGAATTTGAGTTTGTAACTCCACAAGGGGAACATAAGCCAATAATGGCTTGGGTTCCTAAAAGAAACTAACTCTCTAAATCTTTGTGCAGGGCAACCCAGAGGAGGAGCTTAAAGATCATTTGATTGTAGATAGTGGTTGCTCTGGAAGCATGACAGGAGACAAGGAGATTCTGTCAGATTTTAGATCTATTAGTGGAGGAAGAGTTGCTTTTGAGAATGATCCCAATGGAGGAAGAATTACTGGGAAAGGAACCATAAAAGCAGGGCGTATAGATTTTGAGAAAGTTAGATATGTGAAGGAGCTCAAGTTTAACTTATTTTCGGTCTCTCAAATCTGTGATAAAAAGCACCCTGTGTTATTCACTGACACAGAATGTCTCATCCTTTCCTCTGAATTCAAGCCCGTTGATGATAACTTGGTTGTATTCAGAGTACCAAGAACCAATGATGTGTATAGTCTGGACATGAAGAGTCTTCACTCTTATGGTAGAGCCACCTGTTTAGCGGCAAAAGCAACAACTGAAGAAGCACATCTGTGGCATCGAAGATTGGGCCATGTAAATTTCAAGAATATCAACAAACTAGTCAAAGGCAATTTAGTTAGAGGTTTACCTTCAAAGACATACAAGAATGATCACTCTTGCTTAGCATGCAAGAAGGGTAAACAACACAAAGCTTCATGCAAGAAGCTTGAGGAGAGAACAATTAGAGAACCATTGGAGCTGTTACATATGGATTTGTTTGGACCTGTTTCTGTGGCAAGTTTAAACAAGAAAAAGTACTGCTTGGTTGTTACAGATGATTGCAGTAGATTTAGTTGGGTATTTTTCTTGGGATTTAAAGATGATACTTTTGATGCTTTTCAGACTATAATAATATCACTTGAAAATCAATTGAGACTCAAGGTCAGAGGTATTAGATGTGATAATGGGACTGAATTCAAGAACAAGCTTATGGATAAATTCTAACAAAGGAATAAAGAGGGAGTTCAGTATTGAAAGAACACCACAGCAGAATGGTGTTGCAGAGAGGAAGAATAGGACTTTGATTGAAGCAGCCAGAACTATGCTTGCAGATTCACAACTACCTATTTAATTCTGGGCTGAAGCTGTAAGTACTGCTTGCTATGTACTTAACAGAGTATCAGTCACTAAACCACAGATGAAGACACCTTATGAGTTGCTGTTGGGCAACAAACCCAACATTCATTTTCTGAAGCCTTTTGGACGCCCTCTCACTATTTTAAACACAATTGATAATCTGGGAAAGTTTGATGGCAAGTCAGAAGAAGGATATTTATTGGTTATTGTACCAACAGTAAGGGATTTAGAGTGTACAACAGAGTCACTAAGAAGGTTCAAGATTGTCTTCATGTTGAGTTTTTAGAAGATCAATAGAATCAGAAAGCTAAAGGTCCTGATTGGATGTTTGATCTTGAAGTTTTAACTCCTTCTATGAATTATGTACCTGTCAGAGAAGAAAATCAACCTGTGTACAATGGAGAAGATTCACAGTATGTTTTTCATGGAGTTCACATTAGACCTGATGCTGTTCCTGATGCTCCAAAGCAAAGTACTGATGCTCCAAATCAAAGTACTGATGCTCCAAAGCAAAGTACTGATGCACCAAAACAAAGTACTGATAATCCAACATCTTCACTATCTACTGAGGATCAAGATATTCAAGAGACACTTAATCAAATGCTTTTTCAAGATGTAATGGCACATTCTTATTCTGATGAACAAAGAAGAGCTTATGAAGAAGCAAAGAAAAAGAATAAGACTGCAGAGTATTCTTACAGTACTTTGGACAGTACTTTTGAATAAAGTACTGCTGCACCAGTTGACAGTACTTTAGATGATTTGGATGATCCTACCATGCCTGGTTTAGAAGAAACTGATGATGAGTTTGAAGATGAAGGTATTTTCTCAGATTCCAATGAAGATGCTGATTTTACTAATCTGAATGATACTTATGGAGTTCCATAGTCTCCAATCTTAAGAATTCATAAGAATCATCCTACTGATCAAATCATTGGTCCTTCTACTTCTGGAGTCATGACAAGACACAACGCTAAGCGTTTTGCTACTCCTCACAATGCTTTACTTAGCTTTGTGTATAAACAAAACAGGCTGAATCATAAGGACCATCAAACCTGCCTATTTACTTGTTTTATCTCTCAAGAGGAACCCAAGAATATTGCTCAAGCATTGACTAAAGAAAGCTGGGTTAAAGCTATGCAGGAAGAACTTCTTCAATTTAAACTTCAAGAAGTTTGGGTATTATGTGATCTTCCAGATGGGAAGAGAGTCATTGGAACCAGATGGGTTTTTAGAGTCAAGAGAAATGAAAGAGGCAATGTCATCAAGAACAAGGCAAGGTTAGTATCTCAAGGCTATAGACATGAAGAAGGAGTAGATTATGATGAAGTTTTTACTCCTGTAGCAAGGATAGAATCTATTAGAATATTTCTTGCTTTTGCTTCATATATGGGATTTCAGGTTTACCAGATGGATGTCAAGAGTGCCTTTCTATATGGCACCATTATAGAGGAAGTTTATGTCAAGCAGCCTCCTGGTTTTGAAGATCCTAAACATCCTAACAAGGTCTACAAGGTGGTGAAGGCTCTTTATGGCCTTCATCAGGCACCTAGATCTTGGTATGAGAGGCTCTCCACATTCTTATTACAACATGGTTACAGGAGGGGAGCTATTGACAAGACTTTGTTCATCAAGAGAGACAAGAAGGATATCATGTTAGTTCAAGTCTATGTTGATGATATCATCTTTGGAGCTACCAAACAGTCTATGGTTAAGGAGTTTGAGCAGCTGATGCAGAAGGAATTTCAAATGAGTTCAATGGGTGAGTTAACATTCTTTTTGGGACTTCAAGTTAAGCAGTCCAAGGAAGGTATTTTTATTAGCCAAGATAAGTATGTATCTGACATACTTAAGAAGTTCAGTTTTGATGCTATGAAGCCAGTAACTACACCTATTAAATCAATCAACTCATTGGGCAAAGATGAAGATGGACAACCTGTTGAAGTCAAGTTATACAGATCAATGATTGGCTGTCTTATGTATCTCACTGCATCAAGGCCTGATATTATGTTTGTTGTGTGTTTATGTGCAAGATATCAAGTCTCACCAAAGATCTCTCATATGAATGCAGTTAAAAGGATTTTTAGTTATTTGAAACAACAACCTAAGTTGGGGTTGTGGTATCCTAAGGATTCACCTTTTCACTTGGAAGCTTTTTCAGATAGTGATTATGCAGGTGATAATTATGACAGAAGATCAACAACTGGAGGATGCCAATATCTTGGAAGAAGATTAGTCTCCTGGCAATGTAAGAAACAGAAAATTGCAGCAACATCCTCTACTGAAGCTGAATATGTGGCTGCTGCAAGTTGTTGTGGACAAGTTTTGTGGATGCAGAATCAACTCTTGGATTATGGGTTCAATTTTAAGAATACTCCTATCAATATTGATAATGAGAGTACTATTTGTATTGTGAAGAATCCAGTCTATCATTCCAAGACCAAGCACATTCAGATTAGGCATCACTTCATCAGAGATTGCTATGAGCACAGGCTCATTAATGTGGTCAAGGTTCACAAGGATGATAATGTAGTTGACTTACTCACAAAAGGCTTTGATGTTTCAAGATTTACTCACTTGGTGGTAAGCATTGGCATGATTAACTACTGAGCTACATTTAAGGGGAGGACTATTTAGTATTAGCATAGTCCTGTGCATTGCTTGAGGGGAGGATTTTTTATGTATACTTAGTTTATACCGAGGAATTTGGAAAAGTACTATTTTTTATGAAAGTACTGCTTGGAAAGTATTGCTTGGGAAAGTACTGCACACGTGGAAAGTACTGTTTGTCTTATTAAAGTACTATTCCAACTGTAATATTGAGGGGTAATTACTACTAACAGTAACTTTGTTATTATGGGCTGTGATTTTTCAAATCTCGCCTATAAATAACTACTCTCCGATTTTCCCTCTCATATTGATATTCTCATATATTTTCCATATTTCTCTCACAAACTCTTTATTATTCGATTATATCTCTTATTGTGCTCACATTATCAACAATGTCGAATCGTAATACTGTTTCCAAGCACAACATGGTGGCGAATTTAGACAAGACTGAATTTAATGAGGCTTTTCATGATATAATTGATTATCTTACTGGGTCGCCAATCAGTTATGCTCTTTTAGTAGAGCCGGATATAATTGAACCCTGGATTCAAGAATTTTGGGCTAATCCTAGGGATAATATGGAGAATGATGAATTTTATATTCGATCAACAGTTGCTGGAAGAACTGTGAAGATTACAGAAGCCTCTATTCGAGAAGACTTATTGTTTAATGATGAAGAAGGGGCTATTAGTTTTGATAAACAACTGATTTGGGATACATTTAGGGACATTGGCTATGAAGGGTCCTTAACAGAACAAACATTCAGGAAGCCCTTATTTTGTCCTCATTGGAAGTTTTTGGTTCATGTGTTGCTCCATTGTATAAGTGCTAAGAGTACCTCTTGGGAGCAGTTTGGGTCAAATATGGCATCTGCTATAGTCGGATTAGCTACCAATCGTGTTTTCAACTTCTCAAGGCTAATTCTGGATGGAATGCTCTCACACATCTCACATGGTTCCAAATGGTTAATGTACCCAAGGTTTATACAGGTTTTCTTGAACAAGCAACTTGCTGATGTACCAAAGCCTACAGACTTACTACCTATTATTGTACAACAAGCAAAGATTTTTACGTTTATGGAGAGGAAAAGTGATTTATTCACTGGAAGACACACTCCATTAACTGCTTCAATGATGGAGGTTGTTCAGGCTATTCGTGATGAAGCTGAAGAAAGTAATGAAGAAGAAAGTAATGCTTCTTCACAAGATACTACTTCTCAGGGTACTGCATCACAACATACTGAATCTCAACGTACTGCATCTTAAGGTACTACTTCCCAGAGTACTAAAGTTCAAGAGCATATTGCAGTCACACCTCCACAATCTCCACAAGTATCTGTACATGCTTCTCATCAAGAAGCACATTCACCATCTGAAGGAGATGCAGTCTCTCTGGAGCCTGAGGGTCACGTTCTCAACAACTATTCTTTAACAAGGGAATTGACAAGGTCGAAGAATTTGTTTGAAGATCAGGCTACTGAGATTAAGAGATTGAAGCTTAAATTTAGAAGACTCAAAAATTTTGTCTGGCCATTGGTTCAACATCATCGTCTATGGGTCAAATCTCAAAGGAAGCAAGGACGGCCTGTAAGGGAATTTAAGAAGAAAACCAAAGGCAAAAAGGTTTCTAAACCATCTTCTGTCCAATTGGGGAGGAATTTAGAAGAAAAGAATTTGAAAGAAGATGTTGTTAAGGAGAAAGAACCTCAAGGTACTGAAGAGCATGTTATTATTGAAAGTACTGAAGAAGAAAGGACTGAAGATCAAGGTACTGAACAACAAAGTACTGCTTTTCATGGAACCTTCAGACAAGAGTTAATTACTCCAAGAGTATTAGATTTTGAAAAGGAAGTTGGTCCTTCAATTGTTCATGAAGAACAAGCTGGTCCCTCAACAACTGCCATACCAGAAGAAGCTGATAGACACAAACCTGTAAGAACTGCAAGTGATGATGAAACTATTGCTGAAATATTGCATGGTTTATCAAAGCCAAGGAGTGTTACTATTTCCGAAGTTGCAGAGGAACAACCAAGAGCTTCTCAACCTGTAATAGATCCTAAGGATAAAGGTAAAGGCAAGTTGATAGAAACTAAGAAGAAAAAGCTAACTTTGGCAGATCTTAGAGCAATTGAAGTTGCTAGGAATGAGGCTGCAGCTAGAAAAGTGCAAGAAGAACTTAATGTTGAAGTAGTGACTGAAGTTACTAATGAAGAGACAATGAATGAAGAAGCAGCTAGGAAATTACAAGAAGAATTGAATTTTGAAGATGATGAACTATTACAGTCACCTACTCCTGTTTCTTTTATGCCTAGAAAACCAAATCTTGCTAAAGAAAAGAATGCAATGATGGCTTATTTGAAAAGTCGAGGATATAAAGGATTGCAAAAGTTGAATTATGCTGATATGAAAAGATTATATGATGCTGAGACAGAGCCTTATAAGAAGGATGTTGCAAACATCAAAGATTATAAAAATGAAGCTACTTGGACTGAAGCAGAAAGAAAGAAAAGTTTAAAAAGAAAAAGGAAAACTGGAGTTGAAGATATATAGTTTTCAAAGAAAGAAAAAGTTGAGTTAAGATCTGAAACTAGGGATGAATTAAGAAATTATCTCAGAATAGTAGATTTTGAATATTCCAAAGAAGATGCTGACATGAAGATGAACAGATCTCAGATTATTGCTTTTGAAGTTGTGGAATCTAAAGATGGAAGCTATCTGATGTTTCATAGAGAAGATGAAAGCTTCAGAGTGTTCAACAGGCTATGGGATTTATTGCACATCATAGATAGAGTGGATCTATTCTATTTATATCATGTGGTGAAAGTTTACTTTGAACATCATCCATCAGAAGGAATTGGTTTAGTTTTACTTGGAGATCTCACAACTGCATGGGAAACTGAAGAATAGAGCAGTGATGAAATTTGAAAGAATTAAGAGAACTAGGAAATTGTTAGCTGGAGATTCTTTGAAGAATCTGGTGTACATGTTCTAGAGCTGGAAAATGGGACAATGATTCACATGTTTGCAGATAGAAGATATCTTCTTACAGTTGAACTTATGAGGAGGATGTTAGAGCATGGAATGGAAGTTGAAGAGGATAATGAAATTGCTTGTATGGTCATTAATCTATTTATCAATTGGACTGCTATAGCTGATAAAGATAAATTCACAAAGGAACTTGAAGTCAAACGAGTAGAATTCAAGTTAGGGGAGGATTGTTGGGATATGAAAGTGCTGAACAGTTAAAGTGCTGAAGATTAATAAAGTACTAGAGAATGACAAAGAACTAGAAAAAGTCAAAGAGTCAATGTACTGCTAAATGATAAAGTCAAAGTACTGCATACGAAGTCAAAGTACTGCAAGATCAAAGAACTATTTTATTTGTTTATAGAAAGTCTTGTAATTCTAGAATATTCTATATTAGATTACTTGCCGTACCAGAATACAATTTGTTAACCGACTAGGGTATCCTTGAGCCTATAAAAGGACCCCTAGATTGGCATTAGAGGTACGAGTTCATGAGTCTTAGAGTTAACGTTTTAAAAAAGATCTATATTCTTAGAGTTGTTGAAGTATCTGCATAATAAGCAGATTTAGAGTTAATAATAAAAGTTATTCTTCTTAGATTTGTTAAGTAAATTCCGCATACTTAATAAAGATTATTCAGTGTTTCATTGTTAATAACTTAGGATTTATCCGAGGTTGTTAAACCTTAAACAAGCTATTTAAGTTAGTTTGGTTAGAGTACATCGATCCAACACGTCAGCAGTGTTAACCACAAGACTATCAGTAGTAATAGATTATTCCTAACAATCCTCCCCTAAACTTATGATTTCTCTGCAAATCAATAAGTTTCTTCAATCTTCATTATCTGCAAGGATTTGGGGAATTCTTTCAAACACTTCACTTCTTCCTTAGATTTTGAATAGCTCTTGAACATTGATCTTGAAGCTTAAGTAACAATGCTCTGACTTTCTCACTATATTCATGAACTCTTATAGTGGTACACAGCATCACAGTGAGAGTTCCAGCTCTGAGTGGATATTCTTTCTCAGCAAGCATGAATGCATCTGCTCCATTTGCTGTAGAAACATGATGAACTTCACATGAATCATAATAAAACCATTTAGTACCAGGACATGAACATGAGAATTTCCAGAAATCATCATTAACATCTGGATCATAGAGCCTTTTAAGATTAACCCATAACTGCATCTCCTTCATATCTTTGAGATCTTCAGCATCAAATCTTTCTTGAACTAATTTCCATAACATATCAAGATCATCTCTGTCACAAGCTTTGATGAGATCTTCAAATTGAATGATGAAGTTTCACCACCTAGCCTTGTAATCTTCCATGTTGGAGCAAAGTTGCTAGCAGTAAAAACTTCCCAGTCAATGATAGGATGTCTAACTTGCAGTGGTTCTGGATAAAAATCTTCTTCTTCTATCACAATCATCTCAGTCAATTGTCTTCAGTGAACTTCTCAGTTGGAACTTCTTGTTCTTCATCAAACTTTGTCTTCTTAACAGACTGAGAATCATTGTCTTTGGTCTTTTTCTTCAAATTAGGAAACCTTCTTGCTTCTTCTTCAGAGTTCATTGGAATGAAATCCTTATCTTGTCTTTGAATTCTATAGTAGATACTCTCTACTTTATCATCAGACATTCCTTTGAATTGATGTCTTTTCCAGCCACCAACATTGCAACAATAAGTTTTCATGTATGCAATAATTTGTGCCTTAGTTGGTTGCCTTGGTTTCTTTTGACCCTTTCTGACTGAACCAATTACCTCTTGAAGTGCTTGATTATTCTTCATCTGAATAAAGTCCTTTAACTGAGCTATTCTTTGTTCTTCAGTTAAAGACTTATCAGCAACTAGGTCAATTGATTTCTTCTTGATCACTGGATCATTTGCAATCAAGAACTCTATTTCTTCTTCAGTAGGTACATAGCTGAACTCTGGAGTCTTCTCTCTGAATATTGTAGATTGAACAGTGGAAAGTGGATCTTCCATTCTATCCAGCCTTTTGGCCTCCATAAAGCTTGCAATCTCTAATTCTTCAAGCTTTTTCTTCTCAGCAACTTCTTCTTTATTAATCTTTCTAGCAACTTCAGCATCATGAGCAATCTGAATTTGTACTTTATTTGAAACCTTTCTTCTTGTTTGCTCCTTGCTTTGCATAACAGATTTACATTTGTCTTGCTTCAGTTCATCAACTTTTTCACTTGCAATGGCAATATCATGTCCAGCAGTGGGCATATTTAGCTTTGCAGTGGAAATTGGATCAGTGGTAAAATCATCAGTTACAGTACTAAAAATGTCTTGATCTAGTTGCTCTTCTTGAGTATCAGCTTCCTCTGCACCTTTACTAGAAACACCTTCATCTTCAAAATCAATTCTCCTCCCCTGAGTTCCAGCATTTGTTTTCCTCCCCTGTTTGGGAGAATTTCCCAAATCTTGATCAAAATCAGCTGAATCACCATCATTAGGTGAGGATGAAGATGATATCACCAGCTTTGCAGTTTTCGTCTTCCTTTTTAACCCCTGCAACTCTTCTTTCAAGGTCTGAATCTCCTCTTGCTAGTGTGTAATGTCCTTGACATGCAGCTTCTTAACATGTGCCAGATCCTTTTGTAGAGATTCAACCTGCTTGGCTAATTTTGTACACAAAACCATCAATTCCAATTGTTGCTCACTGCCCTCAACACTTCCAATTGTGTGACCTGTTGGGAGAGGTGAATCATAAGGCATTGGTTTAGGTTCCTCCCTAGTTGGACTAGATTGAATCCTGGAACCACCACTGCTTGTGCCTAAACCAAGAGGATCAGGTACATGCTGTGTTGTAATGGGAGGAGTTGTTTGTTTTTGCCTCCTCTCATAGGTGTGAGAAACTGGTGGAGTATAATCAATGTGTGGAACAGTGATTTTGGGTGTAGTTTGTATTTGTGAAATCTTTGCAAGCATTTGAGGAAAGAGAGGTGTAAAATCCATATTGCCATCTTTATTCATATATTGAAAAACTTTAGGCTTAAGGCAACGGATTTTATAAACTCCAGTGTGGGGTTGCAGTTGAAACTCATTTAGCACTGCTTGCACAAACCTTGGATACATTAAAAATTTTGTTGAACTCTTTACATTGCCTTGCATACTTTGAAAAATATATTTTGACCAATTAAAAGTCCTATCAGTGGCTAGACAAACCAAAGGGTAAGCCATGGTTGAACTGAATTGTTCATAAGAGGTTTTCTTAGGACTTAGGCAATGCAAAAGAGTATGTATCAAAAATCTCCAATGGGGACAAAAACCACTCTTTTTTTAAAGTAGCCTTTTTATCAGTGGCATCATACCCCATGGATGATAAATTTTCATGTATTTCTGGCATAGGTAATGTGATGATACCATTGAGATCATCCAATTGGAGAATTCTCCTCAAGGATGCCTCAGTAACATCAATGGTTACCCCATCCACAGTGGCTCTAAGAGCATCTACTGTTTCATGTGTATCTCCAGTTTCAATGGTTATGGATTGAGCAGAAGTCCAAAACTGTTTGATTTGAGAGATATAGATTGTGGGATTTAAAAGTAAAGCATACCTTAAATGGGTAGTATTGAGAAAATCCACAATATGATGAAAAACAGGGCCACTCTTCTCGTTTGACTTTTGTAAGTAGGCCACTTGGTTGTGCTCATCTGTAAAAGTGATCGGTGCCATAGAATCTTTTGTTGAAAAATAGATTGTGTCAGTATGAATTGTATAAAGAACTCGCCAATTGAGAGAAAATGTATAAAGAGTTAGGGTTTTATAGTTTTGCGCAAGAAAGACTATCTAAGGAAAATATTTATCTTAAGAAGATAAATTATAAGTAGGAAAGTAGATAATCTTCTAAAAATTTACCCTATTTATATATGGAAATAATTAACTCTCAACGGCTAGTAAAAATTTAGTTATAGACACAACAGTTGTAACGGCTAGAACAACAGTGGTAAAATAACACTGTCAGTGGAAACTGTGAACTAGCAATGGTAATTTTTTCACAAATATTTTCAAAGAGCAGTGGTAAAGAAAAACATTTAAAAAATAGACTGCTCTTATCATAGTTTTTAGCAAACTACCAGCTATCAACGGATTTGATATGTCTTTACCATGAGCCGTTTGCTATGGACTAGCCAACTCTTAATCATAGAGAATATGGTGAGTTGATGACCATATAGTTTTTGGTAAACTATCAACCATTAACGGATTTGAATAGTCTTTACCAGTAGCCGTTTGCTCTGGACTAGTTGATTCTTATGTGGGTTAGAGATGGTGAATCAATAACCATTTGTGTATCTCAGATATACACCTTTTAAGATCAACTCCCAGCCAAGATTGGTTATGTAACTGCATGTGTTATAGAACAAACAAAGACACAAGCACAGAAACATATACAAACTTATACAACAATGTTAGTACCCAGAGTCTTCCACTCAACACCAAAGACCATTAGATACAAAAAGTTTATGGATTTAGCATTCCAATACTTGTTACCAAGTACTGAAATCTACCCACATGAAGTCCTTTTGTTAATAAATCAGCATAGTTGTCATCAGTATGAATTTTGACAACTTGAATTAGTCCTTTTTCATAACAGTTCTTATGAAATGGTGTCTAATTTCAATATGTTTAGTCTTTGTGTGTTGAACTGGATTCTTTATAATGCAAATGGTACTGCTATTGTCAATATGAATGATGGTATTCATGAAATTGTACCCATAGTCCAAAAGTTGATTCTGAAGCCATAGTACTTGAGCATAACAACTTGCAGCAGCCATATACTCTACCTCAGTTGATGAATTAGCCATCGTTGTTTGTTTCTTGCACTGCCATGACACTAATCTGTTGCCAAGAAATTGGCATCCACCAGTTGTAGATTTTCTATCCAAACTAGCTCCAGCATAGTCACTATCTGAGTAAGTAACCAACCAAATCTAGAGGAGAATCTCTAGAGTACCACAATCCCAGAGTAGGAAATACTTTAAGATATCTGAAAATCTTCTTCACAGCAGTCAAGTGAGAAAACTTGGGAGTGACTTGAAACCTTGCACAGGCACACACTGCAAACATAATATCAGGTCTAGATGATGTAAGATACATCAAAGAACCAATCATAGACCTGTACATGTGCACATCAACTGCTTCACCACTATTTTCCTTCAAGAGTTGATGTGTAGTCTTGTCTGCAGGGGTGCTGGATGACTTTGCATCAGAGAACTTGAACTTTTTAAGTATCTCAGCCACATATTTATCTTGATTGATGAAAATACCATCTGTCCTTTGTTGTACTTGAAGTCCCAAAAAGAATGTGAGTTCACCTATAGAACTCATCTTGAATTCTTCCTTCATTAGCTTCTCAAATTCTTTGCAAATCTCAGTCTTTGTAGATCCAAAAATGATATCATCAACATATACCTGAACTAACAAGATATCATTCTTGTCTTTCTTGATGAACAAAGTTTGATCCACTCTGCCTCTATGAAACCCATTATCAAGAAGATAAGTAGTTAAGGTTTCATACCATTTCCTTGGTGCCTGATGCAAACCATACAAAGCTTTAACTACCCTGTACACTTTATTAGGATAGGCAGGGTCTTCAAAGCCTGGAGGTTTAGAAACATAAACCTCCTCATCAATCTGCCCATATAGAAACGCACTATTTACATCCATTTGATAGACTTTAAAGCCTATAAAGGATGCATAGGCTAAGAACAGCCTAATTGCTTCAATTCGTGCAACTGGGGCAAACACTTCTTCATAGTCAATACCCTCCTCTTGAGTGTATCCTTGAGCCACAAGCCTAGCTTTGTTTCTGATAACAATTACTCTTTCATCCTTCTTGTTTCTGAACACACATTTAGTACCTATTACCTTCTTGCCAGAAGGCAAATCACAAAGCACCCAAATCTTTTGAAGCTTGAATTGGAGCAACTCTTCTTGCATTGCTTCCACCCAACTTTCATCTTCAAGCGCCTTGTAAACATTCTTTGGCTCCATTTGTGACAGAAAACACATAAAGAGACATTCATTCTTGCCTTCATGAGACTTAGATTCATATATTTCACTTATGAATCAATGAATATCAGACAGCCTTGTTTGTCTTCTAGTCTTTACAGGTGAGTGGACATCCCCAATCACATTCTCAAGAGGATGTGATTTATGAATAGAATTGTGGGGAGTCTGAGGAACTATAATTTCATTTGGCATATTTGAGATTTCAACATCATTGGCTTGAGCTTCTTCTGTAACTCGAGTTGTAACTTCCACTTCTGGTGTTGCAGCGGAAAATTCTGGCCTAGCAGTGGAATCTGTATTTCCACTGCTTTTGGGATCTTCAGTGTTCAAGTTGCTATCTTCATCTTTACCAGAATCATTAGAAGTATGGCCATCTCCAGTCCTTGAAATATCCTTATTGTCTGCAAAGTCCCAAAGTGGCAGACTGAATTCATCTTGATCTTCCCCTTGATCTTTGTGGGTTCATCATCATCAAGAAACTCTTCTGAACCTGCCAAATCAAAAGAAGATGTACCTGTAGAGATAGGCACATAATTCATAGTATTGGTTAAAGTATCAAGATCAAACAGCCTTTCTGGACCAGTTCCTTTGACATTCACTTTGTTCTCCAGGAACTCAACATGCATATTTTCTTCAATCTTTTGGGTTCTAAAGTTGAATACTCTGAAAGCTTTATTGACCATGGAGTACCCAACAAAATACCCTTCATCTGCTTTTTCTTCAAATTTCCCCAGATAATCTATGGTATTGAGAATAGATACATGACATCCAAATGGTCTCATGAAGTCAAGGATAGGTGGTCTACCCCTAAATAACTCATAAGGTGTCTTGTTTTTTGTTTTTACCACTAAAACCCTGTTTTGCACATAACATGCAGTGTTAACTGCTTCAGCCCAAAAAGTGATTGGCAATTTTGAATCTGCCAACATGGTTCTAGCAACCTCTATAAGTGTCCTGTTCCTCCTCTCAGCAACACCATTTTCTTTAGGAGTTCTAGCAACACTAAATTCTCTTTTAATACCTTTATCTCTACAAAAATCATCCATAACTCTATTCTTAAACTCTGTCCCATTGTCACACCTGATGATTTTCACTTTGAACTCATATTTGTTTTCTACTTGTGTGATAAAGGTCTTAAGGATTCCAGTTGTTTCATCCTTTGTATTAAGAAAGAAAACCCATGTAAACCTGCTGAAATTATCAGTTACAACAAGACAATACTTTTTAAGATTTAAGCTGCTCACAGATGTAGGACCAAACAATTCCATATGTAACATTTGAAGTGGGTGAGCAATAGAGTTAACCAACTTTGACCTGCAAGAAGCTCTGTGTTGTTTGCCTTTAAGACAAGCAACGCAGGTTTGATCATTTTCAAATCTTTTCTGAGGTAAGCCTCTCACCAAACCATCTTTGACAATCTTATTAATGGTTTTGAAGTTAACATGACCAAGTCTTCTATGCCATAACATGGATTCATCCACTGTGGCCTTTGCAAGCAAGCAAGCATAATCATCTTTAGCAACAATGTTGTTCATATCAAAGCTATATAGGTTGCCTTTCCTAGGAATTTTAAGAAGAATCTGACTTTCATCAGGCATCTTAAAATCCTTAGAGAGAACAAAGCACATATCTTTGGTAAAAAGAACATTGTTCTTCTTGTCACACATTTGTGACACACTAAAAAGATTATACTTAAGCTCTTTTACATAGTACACAGGTTCAAAGTCCAAGTTACCAGTTTTGATTACTCCTTTACCAGCAACTTTTCCATTAACTCCTCCTCCAAAGCTGACATACTGTCCATCATATTGTTCAAAATCTGAGAGATAGGACTTGTTGCCAGTCATGTGCCTTGAACATCCACTATCTGTGTAACCTTGATCAGATCTTTTTGTCCTTGGATGTTCCTGCACATTAAAAGTAAAGAGTTAGATTCTTTTGGAGACCCAAGCCATGATTGACTTGGATCTGCCTCGTGTATCAATATAGTTAAATCCAGTGTTGTAAATATCGGTCTTGTCGGCCGATATATCAGTGATATATCGCTTATCGGCGGTCGACCGATACGATATTTCGCTTATCGGTCAATTTATTGGTTTGGTCAAAATCGGTCAAAATCGGTCAAAATTGGTCAAATATCGGTCAAACTAGGTCAAAAATGGGTCAAACTCGCTTTTATATATATATATATATATATATATATATATATATATAAATTGATAAATACTTATGGACTTGCGGCTTTTATTTTTCAAGGATGTTAAACATTTTAGTTCTTTTGTGGTTATTGACTTATTTTGTTATAATATTGCTAATATTTATTTTTTTTAAATAAATTCCTTTATAATTTATGGTCTCCGATATATCACTGATATATCACCGCCAAGACCGATATGGCGCTTGGCGGTGGTCGACCGCCGAGCGATATTTACAACCATGGTTAAATCTATCAAAGGTCATTGATAAACCATTGGGATTGGTTGTAGAGGTAGTTCCTTTAGGTTTCCATTCCCAACGTGCCGAGGCCTTCACAGCATTGCCCATTTCCCCTTTTTTTTTGTTAACAACCCTTGCAGTGGGAACTTTTGAATGACCAGTGGAAACAACTGGTTTGATCTTAGGTACCCACTGTTGGTTATAATGAACCTTTTTATTTTGAAAAGTCCTTTTCCCTGTTTGTGCTGATTTTGCAAAATTTGTTTTGGACTTTGCACTTGTAACAGGCGACTTAGGGTGAGCAGTGTCAACAGTTTTTGCAGTGGCAAAAGTTTTAAGTCCACTTCTTAGTTGAACTGCTCTTGGGATCATTTTGCTGTGCTGATTAAGGTGCAAATTGTTGTTTTGAAACTTGTTAGACTCCACCCTTTTATTCCCATGGACTTCCCTTCTCCCAAAATGATAGTCACAGTTAGCATGTAAATGATAAAAGCTACCACAGATATAACATGCTTTGTTGTACATCACAAAATCACTACCTAGTTGTTGAGATTTAACATGATTCCAACTCCTCTGGTTACCCCTAGGAGCTGTAGGCTTGTTCCTACACATCTCAGCATACCTTATAGTTGATCTAGGTTTATTAGCTTGTTTCCTAGGTTCCTCCGTAATAGTATTAACAACTTTTGGGATAGAAGCCTCTACATTCGTTTTAACATTCTCATCAACAACTGATGAGTCACTAGCACATTCAAAAACATCATTATCCTTCTTAACCTCTTCCTCACATTTCACAGTTGTGTCCTTTAAAGGACCATACTCACGTTCAAGATCCTGAAACTCTTCTAAGCCTGTATGTGCTAAATCTATACCTGGAGGTGATTGAACACCTCTTAATGGTAGAGGCACTATATTATAACCCATACCAGACTTAACTTTACTATGAATTTGAGCATTCCAGATTTTATCAATTGACTTAGACTGATAATAACAGGTGTCTACAGTTAAATTGACATTTTCATTTATCTTTTAAAGTTTTTCAAGCTCTTTTTGGTATGCCTCATTCACTGCTGTTTTATGATCTATCTCTCTTCTAAGAAAAATCATATCATCATTATATTTTGACTCATTTTCTCTATAGTGATCTATTTGTTTTTCTAATACTGCTATAGCTCTCCTAAGATTTGACACAGTATAATTAGCAGTATACAACTCTTGTCTTTCATTAGAATATAGATCATTAAGCCTTTCAACTTCTCTAGCAGCCCTACATGTTTTAGAACAACTTTCAAAGTTTTGTACCTCATAGTCAGAGAAAGCCATGAGAGCAAATTCAGTAGACACAAGAGCAACATCTGAAGGTTCTTCCTCTTGTTCATCAGCCCTGAAACTCCAATCATAGCTCACACCATCAATAGCCAACATTGCCTTTGGTTCTTCCACAGTTGGTTCCTTCTTTTGCTTGTACCAAGTAGACTTGTTGTCCTTGGTATTTGGTCTTCTACATTCTCTAGCAAAGTGTCCTAACTTGTGGCAGTTAAAACACTCCACTTTCTTCTTATCAAAGCCTGCAGTTTCACCACTATTGATGTGAATAGGCTTGCCAGTCTTCTTGTAGAAGTGCCTAGCCCTCATGCTAAGAAGAGCTATTTGCCCTTTTATGTCCATCTCCTCCAAGTCATCTTCATCAATTTACTCTATGTCTTCATGAGTTAATATAGAGCCATTAACTTGAGTGGAGATAAAAGCATAAAAGGTAGGATCTCCAATACTAGCAATCTTCTTCTTTGAACCTACAGTGGTAACACTAACATTACCAGTGGAAACTGTAGAACCAGCAGTGGCAATATCATCATCACTGTCATCTTCAGAATCATCACTGTCAACAGAGGTTTACATCAAAGCCAAGCTGCTTGAGCTTGTACCAAGTTTCCCAGCCTTCTTCAGTCTTTGTTCAATGAGTTTAAAGTTGTTGTAAAGATCATTGAGCATCATTGTTTCAATGTCTGCTTTGTTTTCCCAGACTGTAACATTAGTTTGAAACTCTGAAGGAAAACTTCTTAGAAACTTCAAATTGAGGTCTTCCTTTTCTACCTCAATGCCAAACACAATTAGTTGTGTAACAATCTTCTGGAGTTTGGTGAAGATGCTATCAAGTGAGTCATTTCTTGAAGCAGAGAAGTTTTCATAACTTTGCTTCAACAATGTCTTTTGTGTCTTCTTTGTAGCATCATTGCCACCAAACACTGAGCAAATCTCTTCAAAAAGTTCTTTTGCAGTCTTGAACTTGCTGAAAGCTATGATCTGGTCTCTAGGAAGAGTCATCAGCAACAAACTTCTAGCCTTTAGATCATTCTTTCTCAGTGCTTTTTTAGTACTAGATTCAGGCACAGAAACAGTCACCACTTCTGTGTTACAAACCTTCTGAGTACTAGTCACAGGCTTGAAAGAATCACCAATTAAGATGATCTCCCATAGTGCATAGTCTTGAATGAGAAAGTATTGCTCAATCAGTATCCTCCACATCTCAAACTCATTATGTTTGAGCTTAGGTAGCCTTGGTGTAGAAGAGTTGGACTGGTTGTTTTCCATCTCCATTGAATTGAGTAAGTAGGTTAAGCTTATTCCTTGGGTCTTCTAAATCAAAATATCATAACCTTTGCTCTAATAACACTTGATGGATCTAAACACACACCTTGTGTTAGTGATATTTTGAGTTATATTACTAAGCACGCGGAATTTACTTAGTAATACTTAGAAGACAAATTATATGATGTATTGTAAGTAAACACAAATTAAACACAAAGCTAAGCTCCAATATTATTAATGAATAATACGAGTGATCTTGCTTATCACTAGGGTTACACCTTGAAGCTTATGTGAGTATTTCATACTCTAAACAATGACCTAGGATCTCCTTTTATAGCACAAGGAGTCCTTTACAAGATAAGTATAAAGCTAACAATATAGAATATACACACAATCTTTTCTATACTTATCAATACACGTTTACTTAACAATTATCTAATAGCAGTGGTAATATTTGTACTGGTAGTGGGAATACGTTTCCACTGCTAGTGTAAACATCAGCAGTGTTAACCACAAGACTATCAGTAGTAATAGATTATTCCCAACAATTGATATGAATATTAACTGCTCAAATCATTAATTCAAACTACTAACAACCTAAATTCAGAATCTAATATCCAAAGTAAACCTAATTGAAGCAAAAACTACAACTATAACTATCAAATCTACTTTAAGCTATTTATGCAGATTAGACAGGTATGAAACATAAATGTAAAATAGCACTTACATTAGTCCTGCCACAATGGCATGCTCAAAAATTCAATGGATGATTATTCTAAACTGATTATCAACCCAACTCAGTTCCAAAATCAACCATATCCAAGCTAATATCAGTAATCCTGAACATTGTTACTCATGAAATTGTATCCTTGACTTTATTTGACCAATGGTGAGATTTTAGTGTATTTCTGAGTAAACTAAAACAGATTTTATAAAAGCTCAAGTAACTGATTGAAATTGTAATAAGCTGAAATGAAAATAATGAAACAGTGATTTGAATTTGAAGAGAATATAAGCTGAAATTAAAACTTGTATTAATAAAGCTTGAGTACAAAGGAAATTACAATAACTGGAATTTAAGTAAAACATTTAAAATTAATTAAAAGCTACTCAGAACTATACTCTATTCTACTCCTAATCTACTTCTACATCTCTGTGAATGAAAAGGCCTTTTATACTTGAGCTTTAACTGAAAGAAGGATCCAGAAGGTAGAACTTGTGCTTTCTCTTAAGCGTTTTGAGCCATCAGATCAATCCCACATATCACCAATCATTATCAGCCCTTAGATCATGTATACCACGTTGTACTAGCCAATCAGAGACAAGGGAGTCACACGGATCAGTGACTTGGTATTCCCTTGTGTCAGGCTGTCAGTGAGAAGTACAATCTTGCCCCTAATTTAAATGATTGTTACTAATTGAAGTGAGGGGTAAATTAGGGTTCTTCACCCTGAGAAATATTGGGGAAATTTTGGCGGTTTGAGGTAAATATTATTTTAGTGTATTTGACTTTGTGTTGACCAGTGGTTAAGTGGAGGGTTCGTTTGTATTGTGACCAGGTCATGTTAGCAAAAGGTTCAAAAAAGATATAATGGTTGACCGGGTATAGGATTTAGTTTGACCAGGCATGGGCTTTGGAATGTATTTGGGCCAAAGTGTAGAGAATTTGGACTATGGACTTAGCTTGTGATCCAATATTAACATAGGGACTAGATTGGTATTTTCTGATTTTCCAAGGACCAAACATGTAAATTCTGAAAATGTTCTTCAAGGACCATTCTTGTCATTCTCAAATAAACTAGGGACCATATTTGCCAATTCTGAATCTCAAGGGTATTTTCTGCCAATTTCTGAAAGTTGAGGGACTGATTCTGCCATTTCTTTAAATTTGATCATATCTTTCATAAATCATCCTCTTAGCATGAAAATATTCACAAATGCTCAATTCTGACCTTCCGGCTCAGCTTTAGCACTATTTATCTCTCGTGCTCGGGTTTTTGTCTGATTTGGCTTTCTTTTGCGTGTTTTGTCATATCCGTACCTGCACAAGCATAAACTCAAGAAAACAGCAAATATTAACAATAAACGTCTCTTTCTTGGTTATTTTGGGTCTATATATGTAAAGAAATGATATGTGTTTTAGCACATATCAGTTTCCTCATCCGATATTGAAAATTGTTCATATTGTTGAACAAATAAATCAATTTTATTATTTTTAACTTGTTGATTACCTTGATGAGTTACAACTAAAGAATTCCAAATTTCTTTAGAGGTTTTAAGCATAGAAATTCTTTCGAATTCCTTTTTGGGTAAAGCATTATACAAAACCATTTTAGCTTCACTATTTTTAGAAAGCTTTTTCTTCATTTCATCATTTAGTTTATCATGAGGTATGTTAACTAAATTTCCTTTATCATCTTTTGAGGTAGCCTCAAAATCTCCTTCAACAATAATGTACCAAAGATCAATATCTTTAGACTTCACATACGTTTCGAATCTATTTTTCCATTATATAAAACCATTAGTTTTAAGTAGTGGTGTTCGTTGCATAGATTGCCCTTCCTTGTAATTTTCAGAACCCATAGTGATCGAAAAGTTTTTAAAATACGGTTTACTTTCAAACTTTTATAAACTTAGCTCTGATACCAATTGTGAAAAACTAGAAGGGGGGTTGAAGAGTTTTGTCGATTTTAAGTTAGTTTCAAAACTTTAGATTCGATATTATGTGAAATCGTATGGATGTATAGAAAGTATAGATCTAATGATAAAGCAAGTAAATAAAGTAAAGCAAGGGATAGAAAAGACACAACTGATTTATAGTGGTTCGGCTACAAGGACACCTTCCTTGCCCTACTCCACTCCCCGAGTCACCTACTCGAGAGTTCAAGCACTATGTGAACAAACTCCTTCAACTTGGCTGAGAAGCCTTCACAACGTTGCTTACACCTTTTTCTGGTACAAAGCTAAATACCAAGTCCGTAACACGGTGGACCAAACCAACACGACTATTACACAACAAATATGTGAAATATCAAATACAAGATCTTTGCTACAGAAATCTTGTGGAGGAACAAATCAATCAAGGACCCCTTGCTTGGATGACTTTTATAATGCTCATGATCTCGCCTTAGAGAAGGACCTATATGAGAATCACTAAAGAAAGAAAGAAAGAAGTACTCTCTAGATCAGGTGATCTTTTGTTAGAAGAGAATGAGAGTATACGAGAGAATTAGTAAGAAGAGGGGTGGTTTAGAATGAAGAAATGGCTCTGTATTTATAGGCAAAACTTGCCACTGTTCCCCGGATCCCACGGATCCCTCCCACAAGGGATCTGTCTAGCGTAATCCTAGGGATTCGTGGGACGCCCCTCTTTGCCCATGGGTTTTTTGGTTATGGGTCATGGGTTGGTCCATGGGTATTCTTTTAGATACAATGTATCTAATGGGTACAATGTATCTAGTCAAGTGGGTATGGGTCAATACCATGGGTTATGGATATATCCATAGGTTGTGATTTTTACCCATCCTAATAAACTATTACAACAAATGATTTATTACAACAATTTGTATTAAATGGCTATATGTAAATGCTTTACAAAAATAACATGTATCCTTATATTTGTACTTAAGATAACATTATATTTGTTATCAACAAAACACAAAGAGATCGCAAAATATTAATAAACGTTTTTACGGTTTATTTGTATTAACATGATGCAAACTACTCTAAACTCATTCAAACCCAAAAACCTTATGAAAACCACTAGAAATCCAAGAACATGAAAGATGAATGATCAAACCATGGCGCTTAATACCAATTGTAACATATTGGATTTCATAAACACATCATATCATAGCAATAAGGGGCGTATAGTTTAGAGTTCTAGAGAGAGAAAGTGAGATGTTCTAGAGAGACAAAACAAATGAAAAGATTAGATTACCAAATGAACATCCAACCCTCTCTCTTGTAGGGAGAGGGCTATTTATACAACTGACTACGCCCTCCTTCGGGCTGTGGATCAGGCATACAGTGGGTAAAGACCCGTCCTTCTTCCATGGTGTTCCTTATACTACTAATAATCTAACTAATATATTGTTGCGTCTACGAGCTATAATATGCTAGACATACATTGGGGTGACAGACACTTCAGCATGGATTTTCTAAATCCTAACACTTTGGCATAGACGCTTAGGTCACGCTAATATGAGACTTATCCAAAACCTATCTTCAAAAGAGCTAGTTAGGAATTTGCCAAAGCCTAAATATGACCAACATTTTTGCAACGCTTGCAAAATTGGTAAACAAACTCATAGTAGTCATAAGGCTAAAAACATGGTGTCCACATCTAAGTGTCTAGAACTTTTGCATATTGACTTATTTGGTCCATCCGCTATAAGAAGCTATGGAGGCAACTTATACACTTTGGTCATTGTAGATGATTACTCAAGGTTTACTTGGACATTATTTTTGAAAACTAAAAATGTAGCTTTTGATAAATTTTAGATTCTTAGCAAGAAAATTCAAAATCAACTAGGTGTTAACATTGTGTCGATCCGAACGGATCATGGTCGTGAATTTGACAATGAAACACAATTTGGAAACTTTTGTGATACAAATGGTATAACACACAACTTCTCGGCTCCTCAAACACCTCAATCAAATGGAGTTGTAGAACGTAAAAATAAGACCATTCAAGAAATGAGTAGAACAATGCTTAATGAACAAAACATTCCTCAAAATTTTTGGTGTAACGCCGTTGACACTTCTACATATATTTTAAATAGAGTCATAATACGTCCTTTCTTAAACAAAACACCATATGAACTATATAAAGGTAAAAAGCCAACTTTAGAATATTTTAGAGTGTTTGGATGTAAATGTTTCATTCTCAATACTAAAGATTATCTCACCAAGTTTGACCCAAAGTCTTATGAAGGTGTATTTCTTGGTTACTCACAAACTAGTAAAGCTGACATTGTCTTTGATGACGTATACTCTACATCCGGGTTATGAACCCAACCCAAAGCCCAATATTAATAAAGTCCAATACGATGTGGGCTACGCTGATAAGCGTTTAGGCCCTCGGGGGCCCAAATACGCATCTATTTACGGAATGGATGTGGGATATCTTCTAATCAAGGAGATAATCATTCTCAACCGATTAAGGCGGGATACGCCGAAGGTTGAGGAACACGGAACCAACAAGGATTCCGTGCGTATATAAAGGGGATCACACCCCTCGTTTAAGGTACGATTTACAAACCCTAACTCTCCTTAAAACCCTAAAACCGATTACTTACTCTCACGCCGGAGGATAATCGTGGGAAACAATCCCACGGTAAGCCTAACGGTGTCTTTTGTTTTTAGTGCGCAGGTTCCAAGCAACAATCCTTAATTGGTGTAGAATCCGGAGCTCCAAGCAAGGAACGTCCAACTTTTGCATCAACAAGTGGCGCCATCCGTGGGACAATTCACTAAGAACCAAGAACTAGGATGACGAAGCGATCGCAAGCAGATTTTACTGGAAAGAAGGTGCACAGCGGGGCAACCCCCAAGCAGAACTCTGGAACAACCAGTGCCGCTAAGAATCAGGGATCAGGCCAAGATTCGGCCTTCCCTCTGGTGGAGCCACTCTCGGGGACAACCCAGACAACAACGACTACCACCAGCACCAGAGACCCGCCGCGCACTCCTTTTACTCCACTCCAATCGGTGCTAGAAGCTAACTTCACAAAAGCACCCAACGCACCCGATAGGAACAGGGGCGTGTTAACAGAAACAGATACCCCTGTTCTAGAGGGAGTCGTTCCAGAATTAGAGCCAAGTAATTTTGTCTCTCAAAATTACGAAGCCCTGGCTGTCCTCATGCAAGAGGAGGCAAAGAAAAGACCAAGTCAAAGCATGCATGCTCGACTAGACTTTGGCCCAGAATTTGAGATATCACCAACGCGTCGTCATAAGGAGAGACGCGGGAAGGGCAATCGCCGACCCCCAGTGTTCAATAGAATTGGGAGGAGAGTTGAGGAAGATAATACGTCTGACTCACAGCCCATGACTGAAAGTGAGGAAGATGAGAAGCGCACCAGTGTCCATACTAGACTCGGTGGCCGCAGAGTACAAGATAGATTGGGGGAGCGATATTCCCCAAGTGAGAGCCCCCCAAGCACGAATTCTGAGGATAACCGGCGTAAACGCCGAAGGGGAGAGGAACTATCCTCTAGTAATTCCTCAGACAGTGAGGACAGTGAGACTGGACATTGGAAATCCAGAAGAAAAAACCGTGACCAAGAAGAGGAGGATATGTCTCTCCCATGGCGTCGTCAGAAGGTAGATGCGTTCACTAGACGTATCAGTGATTTTTCGGAGAACAAAAAGAGGCGCATGCCTACTAATGTTAAAACCTATGATGGAGCAGGTGATCCTGATGATCACCTAAAAATTTTTGAATCAGCAGCAACCATTGAAAATTGGCCACAACCTGTATGGTGCCACATGTTCAATTCCACACTAGTGGGGAATGCGCGGAATTGGTTCAACAAGCTTCCACGTAGAAGCATCAATGGCTTTGAAGAGTTGAGGAAGGCATTCCGCCTAAATTTTACTCAACGAAAAAAGTGCGCTAAAAACCCCATTGAACTTGCTAGAGTCAAACAGCGCCAAGGGGAATCCACAAACGCTTTCATGGAGCGCTTCAAGGATGAGTGCATGCAAGTAAAAGCATGTCCCGAAGTACTTAAAATCTCAGGGTTCATGAATGGAATCAACAACCCTGAACTTATTAAAAGGTTAAATGACAGGATTCCCCAATCCTTCGATGAGGTTATGAAGCGTACACGGTCCTTCGTACAAGGAGAAGCCGCCGCAGCGGATAGCAAGAGAAGCTACTCCAATTACCGGTCACAGGAACAACCTGGGAGACAATCCACAGACCGGAATAACAACCGTAACAGGAACTATCGCAACCAAGGGAATGGACGCGACAATGACAAATATAACCCGCTTACCAAATCACCGAAGGAAATACTCGCAACAGAGGGTGCTAACTTCCCAAGACCACCACAAATGCGCACTCCAGAGGAGAGGCGTGTCGGCAGTGGATACTGTGATTACCACGCGCAGAAAGGCCACACTACTAACGAATGTGTCCAATTGCGTCAACTCATTGACAAAATGGTCAAAGAGGGGAGATTGGACCATCTGGTCAAGAATATCAAGGAAGGGAAGGACAAGCAAAAAAGTAGCAATAAGAAAGAAACGCCTAAAGACAAGCCCGACACCATTTACATGATACAATCATGGCAGCGGGTCACAAAGCAGAGGGTAAGTCAGGATTTTTCGCGGGGAAAAGAAATTTCATTCCCCACCTTAACCGCGAACAACGCGGTGGTAGAACCACTTACTATAGAGATAAGCGCGGGGGGTCACGATATCCACCGCATGTATGTTGATGGTGGAGCCTCCGCTGACATCATGTACGAGCACTGCTTTAAGCGACTGCGTCCTGAAATACGCAACCAGTTAACCCCAGTTGGAACAGCGTTGACCGGTTTTACAGGGGAGAAGATATGGCCTATGGGACAAATAAGATTACCTGTCAGCATTGGAAACGCGGAACACTCCGCTACGGCATGGATGGAATTTATGGTGATTAAATCTCCCTCGCCATATAATGGCATTATTGGGAGACCAGGAATTTCAGCTATGCGCGCAGTGCCGTCAACAGTGCATGGGATGCTTAAGTTCCCAGTGGAAGGTGGTACTGTTACTCTTTACAATGCCACTATACCACAACGAGAATGCAACACGATTGCATGCGAGACCGCACCAACCCCAGCACAGCGGACTACCAGAATTCCACATCTGAAAGTAGCAATCCACCCAGAATACCCAGAGCAGGAAATTGCCATTGGAGGATCACTATCAGATACTGGCAAATTAGCCGTATGTGCGCTTCTGCAAAAGAACTTAGACATTTTTGCATGGGAGCCAAAACACATGACTGGAGTACCGCGCTCAATCACAGAGCATAACCTGCGAATCCGACAAGGATACTCGCCTGTGCGCCAGAAGAAACGGGGCCAAGCCCCAGAGCGTGCGCAAGCAATCCTGGCTGAAGTACACAAGCTGGTAGATGCGGGGATTATGCGCGAAGTCTATTACCACGACTGGCTTTCAAATCCAGTAATGGTCAAAAAGGGCGACGGTAGCTGGCGAATGTGTGTTGAGTTTACGGATCTTAACAAAGCATGCCCGCAGGACTGTTACCCACTACCAGAAATAGACTGGAAAATAGAGTCTCTGTGCGGGTATCCACTGAAGTGTTTTCTAGATGCGTACAAGGGGTACCATCAGATTCAGATGGCTAAAGAGGATGAAGAAAAGACGGCCTTCCACACAGGCCAAGGTGTTTACTGTTACACCAAAATGCCTTTCGGTTTAAAAAATGCGGGGGCCACCTATCAGCGGTTGGTTGACAACGCTTTCAAAAACCAGGTGGGTCGCAACATCGAAGTCTACGTCGATGATCTAGTCATCAAGAGCCATACTGAAGATGAGCTAATACGCGACATTGAGGAGACGTTCAAAACTCTACGAGAGATGAACATGAAGCTGAATCCAAAAAAGTGTACATTTGGCGCTACTGAGGGCATGTTCCTGGGATACCTGATTGAACCTAACGGCATAAAACCATGTCCAGAAAAGACAAAATCAGTCATCGAACTTCCTTCACCGCGCACGTTGAAGGAAGTTCAATCTCTTAACGGGAAGTTGGCTGGCCTGAACAGGTTCCTATCCAAGTCAGCAGAAAAATCGTTACCACTTTTTAAAACACTCAAGAAGTGCATAAAGAAGGGCGATTTTAGGTGGACTACGGAGGCAGAGGAAGCCTTCACTCGGCTTAAACAACATCTGGCAACACTCCCAACACTCGTTGCACCCCGACCAGGGGAAGAACTGATCATGTATTTGTCCGCAACGGAGGGAGCAGTCAGTGCGGTACTACTAACAGATAGGGATTCAGTGCAAACTCCTATCTACTTTATCAGCAAAGCGCTAAAAAAGACGGAGGTGAACTATACGGCCATGGAAAAATTGGTTCTGGCATTGGTGTTTGCTGCTAAACGGCTACGCCGGTATTTCCAGGCGCACCCGATAGCAGTCATTACCGATCAACCAATTAAACAGGTCATCTCTAAACCAGATGCATCAGGTCGACTCCAGAAGTGGAGTGTATTGCTGGGTGAACACAATATCTCATACCGACCACGCACAGCAATTAAGGGACAGATTCTGGCAGATTTCATAATTGAGAAGCCAGACACCAATGAGGCACCCATACCAAATAAGACGAAACAACATGATCCATGGATCTTGTTTACAGATGGATCTTCTTGCATTGATGGTTCAGGTGCTGGCCTTATCCTTACCAATCCAGAAGGTATGGAATTCACCTATGCACTGCGCTTTGAATTTACAGCGACAAACAACGAAGCAGAGTATGAAGCTCTACTTGCTGGACTACGCATCGCAGCTCGAATGGGTGTGCAGAACCTAGAAGCAAACGTGGACTCTCGGCTCGTCGCTAACCACGTATTAGGCGAATACGTAGCTAAGGAGGACAACATGATCCAATACCTGGCCAAAACCAAGATGCTAATCAAAGGTTTTGACAGGTTCACTATCAAACAGGTCCCTAGAGGAGAAAACCGCAAGGCAGATGCCCTGAGCAAGATTGCCTCGACGAGTTTTGCGCACCTATCAAAGCAGGTTCTAGTAGAGACTTTGAAAAGTAAGTCTATCTCAGAGATGGAAGTCTCCACAATCATGGAGGAAGACGGTCCTACATGGATGACACCAATCATGGACTTCCTAAATAAGGGAATGTTACCCCAGGAGCAGAAAGAAGCTCGCAGGATACGGCGCATGGCGCAGCGATTTGAAGTCCGAGACAACATCTTGTACAGACGCTCCTTCTTACAACCATGGCTCCGCTGTGTGTACCCTCTACAGGCAAATTATGTGCTGCGCGAAATCCATGAAGGTTCATGCAGTATGCATTCAGGACCACGATCCGTTGTGGCACGTGCCATGCGATCAGGATATTACTGGCCCACCATGCACCGGGACGCGCGGGATTTAATACGGAAGTGTTCTGATTGCCAAGTACACAGACCCGTCCCACGCCAACCACAGCACGAGCTAACGCCAATAACATCACCCTGGCCATTCTACAAATGGGGTATTGACATCGCAGGCCCTTTTCCCGTCGCAGCGGGAGGATTAAAATTCCTCATAGTCGCTGTAGACTACTTCACCAAGTGGATTGAAGCAAAGGCGGTGGTCACCATCACTGGCAACCAGGTGAAGCGCTTCGTGTGGGATAACATCGTATGCCGTTTTGGCCTTCCGGGAGAAATCATCTCCGATAATGGTAAACAGTTTTGCGACAACCCTTTCAGGGACTGGTGTGAAAAGCTGCGCATCACACAGCACTTTGCGTCTGTTAAACACCCACAAACCAATGGCCTAGTGGAACGAGCAAATCGAAGCTTAGGCGAAGGAATTAAGGCACGCCTGGAAAAGCACAAAGGGAGGTGGGTAGAAGAACTATCACATGTCTTGTGGGCGCATCGCACTTTGATCAAAACCAGTACAGGAGACACCCCCTTCTCTCTAGTCTACGGGACCGACGCCGTTATACCAGCGGAGATTGGTATGCCAACTATCCGCACTGCCGAGATTAATGTAGCAACTAATGACGACGACCGGCGCCTTGACCTGGATCTACTAGAAGAAAAGCGTGAGCGCGCTGCTATACGTGAAGAAAAATCGAAATCAAGAATGAAGGGATACTATGACGCTAAGGTAAGAGGTGTCTCCTTCAGGCCAGGTGACTTCGTCTATCGCGCTAATGATGCGAGCCACGCAGAAGACATGGGTAAGCTTGGACCGAAATGGGAAGGACCCTATGAGGTCACTGAAGCATTAGGAACCGGCGCGTACAAGCTACGAGGCGTGGATGGTCGTGAACTGCCGCGCACATGGAACATCTGCAATCTCAAAAAATGCTACCTATAGGATGGGCTATGGCCAAGCGCACAGATGTTGAGGCATTTCACTAAAGTACTCGATAGATAACTATGTTTCTTCTTACTTTTCTTAGTATCATGTTTTTTTTTTTTCTTTTTCATAAACACTTGCAAGTATTAATAAAACGTTGCGGTTTCTAGCTAACTCCGTAACACCATTTAATTTGTTACTTCCATATACTATATGTCTTAACATTTTTCTTTTTCATATTTTTTGCCTACATGGCGTGCATGCAATATATACACCCACGACGGTCAAAAGGATAAGTTAACCTAATAAACAACTTGTCGAGTAAGAGGGTTGCAAACCCGTCGACAAAGGATTACGTATCCTTGTTAAACACCTTGTTCACAAGACGTTGGAATAAGCTTGGTGCGCACCCTACGCCGGATGCGCAGCTATGCACATGTGCACGTTTAGCAAATCGGGAACCAAGACACTTGTTTCCTCACTCTGGTATTTACAGTACGCTGCATACCAATAATATACACGATTATACTTAACATTTTTGGATCTTCATACATGATTATGGCGTCCTTGTATTACTCACACTTGCCTATACAAATAACAACACATATTTCTTTTACGCAAAGATACACAGTATAAAGGCATACATTCTAGATAAACATAACGTCTATTTCTTTTACGCAGAGGTAAAAACGACAAAGGTGTACATCACAAAAGGAAATCTATTACGAATTATTTCTTACAAACATCACTAGATGGTAAACTAAAAGCTATGACTTCGTTTCAAGGAAGAACTACCCACGCGGTTAGTATTTTCCCCAATCCTATTGAGCTCCTGTAACAACTCAGCATCTCGACGTGCTACGGTGGCCACACTCACTGGCACTCCGTCCGACCTTGGGAGGTGCGCTGCACCCACACCACACATTACGGCCTTGCCCTTAATACCCTTCCTTTCCGCAAGTCTTGCTGCATGCGCCTCCAATACTTGTTTCAAGGGGACTTCCTTGTCAATAACAAACGGATCCAGGATGTCTCTGGGGCGCGCAAAAACAGGTACCTGCAGTTGGGATGCATCGGGCCTCAGATAATAATCGGGCTGCGCAACAGCCTCTCCACCCAGATGCCGAGCTAAGGTCAGACCTGCAAATATCACGTTTATTGGATAGTCCTGATCACGTTCCAGCTCAGCGATCTTGGGGAGTTCCAAGTCCTTCATTTTTTCCATAGCCGCGACTAAGTTATCATACGCCTTTACATCATAATTCGGTACCTGCTCCACGGGTACCTTTAGCAGATCAGCCTCTTGCAGCTTTTCAACGGCCTCGGACTTTCCACGCTCCAGTGCGCATTTCACCACATTCCCAAAGGAGTCACGCACTTCTTGAGACTCCAAGACACTCAATGCTGCTAAGCGGAGCCCATGGCTTATGAGCCATCCGCGCTCAGCTATGGTGGAGAGAAGCTGCGGATATAATTCCTCGTCGTATTCTATGCTGAGTTTACGCAACTTCTCCTCCTGTGCCTCCAATGCATTTTTCACTGTAGTACCAAAGTCTTCAAGCTGAGTGGTCAATGCATCTTTGCTATTTTCCAAGTATTTTATAGCCCATAGACAGGTAGACTTATAGCTCGCAGCCTCTGCGCGCTCTTGGTTAATTTGACACATCAGTGCCATCTTTTCCTCGGCTAGTTTTGTCGCATGCGTCCCAAGAGTCTTTGCCTCATCCCTCGCAGAAGCCAGTTGAGCCTCAAGAGAGGCAATACGTTTGTCTTTCTCCGCATTTTGGCTAGCCTCACCCGAATACTTCACTTTTATCTGAGTTGCAAGTGAAACCAGGTCATCAATAAGCAGACCCGTGGGTACTTCCTCCGCGGTATTAGGCTCCGCGCCTTGGTCCTTTAGCCCGGATGATTCTGTGCGCATTGGACTTGTGTGGGGGGGCGACTCTGCAGATTGCTCAATCCTACACACAAGATGAGATAATCACAGTTATTCAGAGCTATCTTGCAAAAATTTTGATAGATACACTTTCGTAGTTACTTACGCAGGAATGGCGGTGACAGGTGATGGGGGGCGCGACGCTACATCACTGGATGATGACTCCACACTAAAAATGACTGGGCGTTTCTTCCGGGATGTGGCAGCGCCATCGCCGGTACGTTTCCTCTTTCGCTCCAATTCCGGGCTTTCTTCGGCCTCCTCGATCTCTTCCACGTGCTCTGCCGTTATGGGCGTTGGTTGCGCGGGTGGTGTTTGTGCTATTCCACTTGGCATGCTTTGGACAGGAGTTGCCTGGAGCGCTACGGATGAACTTTCACCTGCCTCACCTAGATCCATCACTACGGTACGACCACCTACCGCAGCTAACACAGGTTCCTCTCCCTCTTTCAGAGCTCGGGTACCCACCTTTACCTCTGTTGGTTTTGCCAAGTGCACCACGCTGAACAGATCCATTTCTGCGCACCACAACAAACACACACATAGTTTATAACAATACGAAATATATCAAGTCTATAACTTACAGATATGTAATTCAACGGAGTGCGAAAGAATGAGCACCCACCCTGATCATCGGCATCCAAGAAAATAGGTACTTCCTCTGGGCTGCCGAAATAATTATGACTCAGGCCTATATGCACCAAGAATTCCTCGGGGTAGGAGCTTATAGGGATGCGGTTAGCATTTATGGTTTCCGCATCCTCTACATTATATGATCCAGGGAGGGGGCGCTCATCCTTTGGCAATGTCCCCTTAGCGTAGAAATCGAATTGGGATGGAAAACAGGTATTGTCAATCCAGAAGAATGTTTCCCTCCAGTTTCGGAGTGCGTCTAACTTATCTGTGTAACACTGGAGGGATCCGGGGCGTTTCGCGAATGAAACCCACCCATTTGACCATGTGGTGTGGTAAAATGCCCGGAATAAATGGATGGTCGGATTTATGGCCAATAAATGGCAATTCACCTCGAAATTGATTAATTTTGCCGCACCTATGCAGTGCAGCTGGGACAGGTGAATGCGGTAATAATTTAATACATCACTTAAAAATAGTGATATGGGGATGCGCTGATTTGCGAATTCGAAAAATCGCGTATACACACCAATTTTCCCATCGGGGAAATCTAATATTGATGCATTCGCAGCCGGAACTTCCGGATGTACTGCGCTGGGTATATAGTAATCTGATGCGAACTGCTGTAGTTCTTCTTCCGTTATGTCGGATGTAAAATCAGATAATTCTTTCACCATGGTGTTATTCTAATCGAACACAAACGCGTAGGCGTGGTTACCTTGGCAGTACTTCAGTCAGAAAACTTGGATTAATGGATAGCTTTGTTAATGGCGGATTATTTTTTACTTTGGGTGAAAACGGTGAAAATGAAGTATCGGTGTTATATATCCTTCTTTCTCCACCCGATGGTTGACACGTGGATTCCACTACTTATTACTGTGTGGTTGAGATTGTTTGATGGGACACACCGGCAGTAACTTTCCCCCGATTTCCGAGGCGCTCATTTTCTTTTATTTACGTCTGGATACAATGTATCCAACGCAAATTTACTTTGGCTTCTTTGATACGTTTGGTATATTTTTTATCTATGGTTATTAGTCTAGCATCCGCAGCTCCGCACTGCGCATACTAGACTGGGGGGACATGATGACGTATACTCTACATCCGGGTTATGAACCCAACCCAAAGCCCAATATTAATAAAGTCCAATACGATGTGGGCTACGCTGATAAGCGTTTAGGCCCTCGGGGGCCCAAATACGCATCTATTTACGGAATGGATGTGGGATATCTTCTAATCAAGGAGATAATCATTCTCAACCGATTAAGGCGGGATACGCCGAAGGTTGAGGAACACGGAACCAACAAGGATTCCGTGCGTATATAAAGGGGATCACACCCCTCGTTTAAGGTACGATTTACAAACCCTAACTCTCCTTAAAACCCTAAAATCGATTACTTACTCTCACGCCGGAGGATAATCGTGGGAAACAATCCCACGGTAAGCCTAACGGTGTCTTTTGTTTTTAGTGCGCAGGTTCCAAGCAACAATCCTTAATTGGTGTAGAATCCGGAGCTCCAAGCAAGGAACGTCCAACTTTTGCATCAACAGTCTTAAACAAAGAAACAATGAGATTCTAGGAATCTTTGAACATAACATTCGATGAAAGTCCACCTCCCTCTAAGACATCACTTTTGGTAGATGATGACTTAGTTGAAAGTCAACATGTAGAAAGTCAAGAAATAATTGAAAATGACAAGGAAGATGAACCATTAAATAATGAAATTATAAACATCAAAGAATCCAAAAGTCATCCTTTAGAAAAGGTCATAGGACAACTAAATCAAAGAACCTTAAGATCACAAGCCCAAAATCAAAGTAATCATTTTTGTTTTGTATCTACCATTGAACCGAAAAACATAAATGAAGCAATAAAAGATGAATCTTTGGTAATTGCTATGCAAGAAGAATTAAATCAATTCGTTAGAAATGATGTTTGGAAGTTAGTTCCAAAACCTAAAGGTCAAACTATAATTGGAACGAAATGGGTTTTTTGAAATAAAATGGATGAAAATGGTGTAGTGTCTAGAAACAAAGCTAGGCTTGTCGCACAAGGTTATAATCAACAAGAAGGGATTGATTATGATGAAACTTATGCACCAGTGGCTAGGCTCGAGTCTATTAGAATCTGTATGACTTTAAATTATTTCAAATGGATGTTAAAAGTGCATTTCTTAATGGATTTATTAACGAAGAAGTATATGTTGCTCAACCTCCCGATTTTACCGACTTTGAGAAACCACATCATGTCTTCAAACTCAAGAAGGCATTATATGGTCTTAAGCAAACACCAGAAGCTTGGTACGATAGACTTAAGATTTTTCTTATTGAAAACAAATACACCATGGGATTAGTAGATAATACTCTTTTTACCAAGAAAAAGGAATCACACATTATCATTGTTCAAATATACGTTGATGACATCATATTCGGATCAACTTGTCAAGAGCTATGTGATGATTTCTCTAAAATCATGCACGATGAGTTTGAGATGAGTATGATGGGTGAGTTAAACTTCTTTCTAGGACTTCAAATTAAACAACTAGAAGATGGCATATTCTTTAACCAATCTAAATACATAAACGATATGCTTAAGAAATTTGGTCTTGAAGACTCAAAACCAACTAAGACACCCATGTCTTTGAACACTAAACTTACCAAGGATGAGGAAGGTGAATTGGCAGACAACACTAAATATAGAGGAATGATTGGTAGCCTACTCTATTTCACGGCTAGTAGACCCGACATTATGTTAAGTGTTTGTCTATGCGATTGCTTTCAAGAGAATCCCAAGGTATCACACTTAGAAGCCTTGAAAATGATTTTTAGATACATTAAGGGAACCACATCTTTAGGATTATGGTATCCCAAAGGAACGGGTGTAGAAATTATAGTGTATGCCAACTCGTACCATGCCGGTGACTATGTCGATAGAAAACGTACAAGTGGTATTTGCACTTTTGTCAGACATTGTCTCACCTCATGGTTTTCTCTCGTGGAAAAGCATGTCAACAAGCTCTTTGGATGAAGCAAGCTCTCGTGGATTACGGAATCCATCTCAACGATATCGTTATATTTTGCAACAAAAAAGGAGCTATTGATCTCAGCAAAAATCCCGTTCAACATGCTCGTACGAAGCATATTGAAATCCATCATCACTTTCTTTGCGACAATGTCCAAAAAGGAAATATCTCAATTGAGAAAGTATCCTCCGAAGACAACATTGCCGACATTCTAACCAAGCCTCTCAAACGAGAACCATATAATCTTCTTAGACTTGGTTTAGGGCGAATGGAACCAAACATGTAGTTAAAACATAGTCTAAACCTTAGAACAAACAAAACAAAAAAAATTAGTTTAATCCTGCTACTGTTCCCATGGCACCAACAGACAACAAAGACGGAACCAATTATTTGGTGCCGTCTGGTCCGTGGTGACAACAGTAGCAAAAATTCTACCTACAAAACATCTTCTTCCTCACAAACCACTTTACCAAAACGTTTCAACATCATACCTAACTCATTGTTGACACTTTCTCACCCACTAATCACTGAAGATAACATCATTGTAAGTATCCTAACTACATTTCATCTCTTAATTCTGAGTCTAGGATTCCAATTTGTGCACAAAATCATTACATGGGGATTATGTATATTCTTGTACAAAACATGGATTCAATTGGAAAATTGCATAACTAGTTATTGAAATTAGGTACTACATTGTCACATTGCATAAACAAATCATGTTTCCCACTAATCAAAAGATAATGACTATAAGGCCTAATTCTAAATAACCAAACACCCCATGTCAAAAATTTTGAAAAGCTTCTCACTTGTAGGAAAACAATTTTCATCACTTGCATAATGCTCTTGAATACTAAAGGTAATGCATAACTAATATGCATTCCCGGGTATATTCAAATGAAGCCACATTGAATTAGGAGCGTTTGGGTTATCTCATACTATTTGCCAAACACCCTCACTAAAAACCATTTTATGCATAAAATGAGTCGAGATAACCGCAACTCCAAATCGTTTTCATATATGAACACACTAGAACCAAAACGCTAAGTTTATTCTTATTTTTAACATGTAAATTCTTGATCATAGGAATAACCATGGTAGCCGCAAGATTCTATGATCACAAGGATACTCTTAACTACATTCCCAAACATCACAAAACCAAGGGCCTTTCCAAAGAACAAGTCGAAATCTTTAAGATTCTTGAGCAAAGATACTTCCATGAGGGTAGAACCGTTCACTCCTCCTTTGTCGACAAAACCAATCTCCGTCAAGAACTTGCCACCATTCACTTCGATTGTCTCCTTGACATCGATGAACCCATTTGCCCTATGTTTGTTTTAGAATTCTACGCTAGTGTTACGACTTTCATTGACGAGGATGATGCATTTGGTCTTAGGTTTAGGATCAATCAAAACGACTACTCCATCTACTTAAGCTAATTTGCTCAAGTGCTAGGAATTCCCAACCAAGGTACATGTGTCTATTCGGATAAGTGGTCACTCACTATCCTTGATGCAATCAATGAACGCTCTATTCCCTACCAAACTCCTTTAGCAGATAAGGATGTCAACCGTGAGCACCTTTTTAACGAAAGGGCCACTCCAACCCGTGTCACCCGAAAGGGAAAGGAAGTAAACCGGATCCACATGGTATGGAGCTTAATGAGCTTAAGCCCGAATTTAAGAAGTGGGAGGAATACCTTAGAGCCAATGTCATTAGCACTATAGGAAATAAGGACCATATCAATGCTTGCCTTTGTCACATGCTCTACAACTTGTCCACCCGTCAACCATTCAATTTAGCCTACTACATTGCTAGGAGAATGATTGACATTCCAACTCAAGGATCGGTCGCTCTTCCTTACGGGATGCTCCTCACCCGTCACTATAGAGCTTTTGCACCTATTCCACCAAGCCCAAAAGGGTTGAAGCTTGACTATGCTCTCATCCTTCACATTTTTGTGCCCTTGAGTGACGAGCGAGTGGCTAAGACTAAAGGTAAAAGGGCAAAACCTCCAACTCTATCATCATCATCATCAAATAGCTCCGAGGACGGTCTCCCAAATTATCGCCTTCCACCTCAAGAGTACTATGCATCTCTCCCCGAGATTGAGAATGAATCTGCGGAGTTTAAGCAAACCAAAGGGATGTTCAAGTGCCTTGGTAGGATGAAGACTAAGATCTACAAGAAGTTGGATAAGTCATGTTCATTTGAAGGAATGTTTGGAACAAGACAATAACTATGATGTACGATACAATTTGGTTGTTTGTAATTTGTATGATAATATGACTTAAAACAATGTTGTATGCTAACCGGTTCATGCAGGGGCATAGCACAAGTGTGTTATCAAATTTTACCCATTTTCACTTATATGTGAAAATCGTTAGCCCTTGGTCAAAGTCAATGCTCCACTATGTTTTTATATGTGTTATTGATTGTTCCTAATTAGAAATGATTAATGTCACATGTTATAAGCAAAATTTCAGGTTTCGGAAAAGTCCCTGACACCTAAAAATATGGTCTGTGTTGATTTCTGGTCACCACGGACAGGACGACACCAAAATTTTGGTACCGTCTGTTATGTATTTTGGTACCGCCGTACCTGTACAGGCGGACCAGGCGGCACCATTTTAAGGGTTCCGCCTATGTAAACTTTTGGTGCCGTGGATCCTACATGTAATTTTCTAAATTTCGCCTATTTCAACATTCCAAATTACCATACATTGCTTCTAGGTTAATCTTAACTAGTTCTTACCCATATTAGAACTAGTGTAACACACTTAGGCATATAGGATATCCATTTCCCACCAAAATTCAAAAATTTCAAAAATCCACCCAAGGAGCCCTTTTTCATAAAGGAAGGAACCAAAAATTTGGTTCCTTGCAATCCGTGGGTGATCTGATTCTAAAGATCCCATCATCATTAGAACACATTTATTGCAAATCTTTGTCTCTTCACTCCATCCTTCTTGTATAGATTGACTTGGGTGATATGACTAGCATTAAACCCACTTCAAAATCATTAGAAACCTCATCTCTTCTATGGTTTAACATCAAATCAAACACATTTCTCCATAATTTTCAAATCCTATAAATTAAGAGCTTTCACCATGATCATCTTCACACCTTTTCAACTCTCATCATCTACTAGCAAAAACTTAAGCCAAAATGACTAAGTCTTCACCATTAACAAAGCCTTTCAAAAGAACACATAAGCTCCTCTTCTGATTCATCTCCATTAACCATCTCATCTCCCATAAGAGATGATACAACTCTCACTTTGGCTACTCCTACACCACCTCTACAATCACCTATCATCATCACTACTCCACCACCAACAAAGACTCCTAGCTCACCACCACCGGCTCCTATCCAAACATCAAAATCACCATCACCTCCAAAATCTCCAACACTCATCCCATTAGAGTTATTCTCTACACCCATGACATCTCCAAATCCATTTTTGGAAGACTTTGAGGACTTGCCTCCTAGGCCCAATCATCCACCACCACTACCATCTTTTGGTACTATTGATCGAATAGCTCATGAGTCTCCACATCCATCTTTTGACCCAAACGCCCCGTTAGGGCAAAGACCTCTTCTTTTCCATCCCATCCATAAGTAAATCCATGGTCCTTTGTATGGGGATCAACCACTACCTACAACATCAATGCCCTCTCATATAGAGGACATTGAGGAATCCATGTGGGAGGATAACCCCACCAAAGAAGAGATTGAAGCCGAGCTCAATCACCTCCACCAATTTTCCAATATGGTGGATTCCCATCTTAGTGATGCTATGCAATTGCAAAGTGCTTTGCTAGCTTCCATAATCACCACTCCAAACACCAACACCAACACCTCCACCATTCCACCACTACAAAACCATGAACCATACTACCCTTCTAGACATGGTTGCTCCAATTGTGAGCAGACCGTCTAAATCACCGAAAGGACCCTGGTGATGGTCCTTGAGCTTCAAGATGAAATGAGGTTCATCCTCAATCACATCCTAGAGCGCATCAATGCTCTTGCTCATCCACCACCTCAATAGGAGGGTCCTAGTTTATTCTCTTTAAGCATTTTTATTTTTCTAGGCTTTTCTTTGTATTTTTTATTTTCTAGGATAATTTTTTTTCTTTCTTGTACTAACACTTCATTGTGTTCTCTTTTAATGATTTTATATCATGAAAAAATTTAACAAATGAATGGTGTTTTTTATATTGTTGTTGCTTGTTACAAGGTGTTTGGAAATGCTTGTGATGATGCTTATTACTAACAATTTTTTTTGTAGCTTTTTCACAATCCATGTATCTTTCTCTTGACACCCAATTTAGGGGGAGCATTGGTCAAGGGGGAGATAATGGCTCGGGCTCATTACATTTTTCGCCTCGCATTTTCTTTTTGTTGAGACAAAAAGGGGGAGAAATATATAGAACTTGGTTATACTCCCTCCGTCCCTAAATAAGTGTCCAATTTGACTTTTCAAAGTCAAACTGGATCAACTTTGACCATATATATTTTTGCGAGTGTTATATATTACTTGATGCAAAATATATGAATTGATTGGGTTTTAAGTGTGTTTTTCATTGATATAGTTTTTCATCAAATATTATATAACACAAAAAAAATATTTACAGTCAAAGTTGAACTAGTTTTACTTTGAAAATTCAAACCGGACACTTATTTAGGGACGGAGGGAGTATTTGACTTTTACAAAAAGTCAACTGCATACTTTGACTTTCTGAAAAGTAAACATTATACTTCAACTAATGAAGACTTTGACTTTCTAATAAAAAGTCAACTGCATACTTTTACTTTCTGAAAAGTCAACATCATGTCTAAATTGGACATACTTGCATTATCATCCTTATCTTTCAAGTTCTAAAACTAATATTTTTATAACTCTTGTACAATCTTTACATCTTTCATAAAAATAAAATTTATGTTTTGTCCTCAACAAAAATGGGGAGATTGTTAATACAAATATCGTCATTAAACGTTATTTATATTTTACGATCTTTACCTAAGTTTTGTTAATGACAAAAGTAAATTTAATTTTTATAAAGCTTAAAGCTTGTCAAGTTTAATAGATATTAAAACAAGCTTTTCAAATAATATCTTCATCACTCAAGCATTTACATTTTTGATTAATCATATTTTGATATGACTCTAAACCATAATGTATGTTAGTATTTTTAGTTCAAGAATGTTTGGTTTCTTAAAACAAAACATTACATATGTATTTTAACATACTTCTAAAAATAGAAAAACAAACCATGACATCATGTAGTGCATCATTGAAATCCTTATAAGATTTCACTAGATACTTTGTGTAGATTTAGACTCTACATATCTTACACAATCTTGGATAGATATGGTTGACTTTGGTAAGATTTTGGTGATCTTGCTGTCAGACCCCAGCGGCACCAAAAATCAACACGGACGGAACCCTTTTGAGGGGTCCGTGGTCCGTGGTGCCTTCTGAGCATTTTGGCTATAAATAGCAAAGCCAAACCAAGTTGTTTTTCATCCCATTCTATCATATTCTCATACATTCATTCTCTCTAACATTTCTAACTCAGTTTTATATCATATTAGTGATCACTTTTGTAGCAAAGAAGATCAAAGCATATTCAAGCTTCAACAAGTTGTTGAAAGCCTTTTTTGTTTGTTGTTGTATGATCTTGTGTTGATTCATGCATCATTGTTGTAACAAACCATCATAATCTTGTGAGTGTGAGTGGTTAGTATTTTAGTCCTTCAAATACATTGTGTGTGGGAGTGGTTGTACCCTTGATAAGAACTCGACATCTAGCTTAGTGTCGGAAATAGTGTGTAAGCGAAGTGTAAAGGTTTCTACGCCGGTGAAAGGAGCTTGTTGACTAGTGAAATTAAACTCTCGAGTGTGAGACTCGAGGAGTGGAGTAGGGCAAGGAAAAAGAGTCCGTGTAGACATAACCACTATAAACAACTTGTCGTGGTTTGATTGTTTCTTTCCTTATCTACTCTTTATATATTGTTTGCATATTGATTATCATTCACTAACATATCTAAGATCAATATCAATTGATCTTTCAATAAGTTTCAAAACAAAGTTTTTAAGCAGTAAACTATTCAACACCCCTTCCAGTTTTCCACAATTGGTACCAGAGCCTCGTTGCTCAAGAATTTCTAAAATATATTGTATTTTATAAACTTGAAACGATCCATGGATTCTGAAAACTTTAAAGAAGGGCAATCTATGCAAAGACCACCACTCTTTGAAACCAATGGATTTATCTATTGGAAAAACCATTTTGAAACATATGTAAAATCAAAAGATATAGATGTTTGGTTTGTTATAGTTAAAGGAGATTTTAGTTCTACAACAAAAGATATTTCTGTTGATGATCAAAAGAAATTAATAGCTAAAAATAATGAAGCTAAAATGATGCTTTATAATGCTTTGCCTAGAAAAGAGTATGAAAGAATTTTTATGTGTGAAACCCCTAAAGACATTGGGGAATCTTTGATTATTACACATCAAGGAAATTCACAAGTCAAGGATAACAAAATTGATCTTCTTGTTCAACAATATGAATAATTTGTTATCCCTGAAGATGAAACCATTGATTGTGGCTATGCTCGCTTTAATACTATTATTACATCTCTTAAAACACTTGATGAATCTTTTCGTAGTAATAACTTTGTCAAGAAATTTCTTAGAGCACTCCATCCAAAGTGGAGAGCTAAAGTGACGGCTATTGAGGAATCAAAAGATCTCTCAAAAGTGACACTAGATGAGCTAATCGGAAACCTCAAAGTACATGAAATGGTGATGGAGAAAGATTCGGAAATCATCAAAGGAAAAAGAGAGAAAATCAAATACGTTGCTCTAAAAGCAAGAACGGAATCAAGTGATGATGACGAATCTTGCTCCGGTAGTGAAGATGAGGAGTATGCCATGGCCGTTAGAGATTTCAAAAAGTTCTTTAGAAGAAGGGGAAAGTTTGTAAGACAACCTCGAGAAGAAAAGAAGCCATTCCAAAAATATCGGGATGACAAAAAGGGTAAAGGTGAAAGAAAGTGTTTTAGATGCGGTGATGCAAGTCATCTAATAGGAGATTGTCCCAAGCCACCTAAGAGCAAAACTCAACGAGCTTTTGTAAGTGGTGCTTGGAGTGATAGTGAGGAAGATGAAGAATCAAGCAAGGATGAGATCGCCCTAATGGCACATGAATCAAACGAGGTACATTCCGACTCATCTTATTCCTCTATTGATGATGACACTTTGCAAAAACAATATAATCAATTGTGTGAGCTTAGTCTAAAAATCATACCTAAAAAGGAATTTTTAGAAAATGGAGTCTATGAGTTAAAAGAAAAGATAAAACGGTTAGAAAATGGAAAAGCAAATGACGATGGTTGCAAATCATGTCAAGAGCTTAATCTTGAAATAGAAAAACAAAAGCTCACACAAGATATTCTAATTGAACATAATTCTAAATTTAAAAGGTTTAACAGAAACATTGTTTGTGCCGATGAAATAGTTAGAATTCAAAAAACACCAGGAAACATGAATGGACTAGGATTTAATGAAGTGTTAATTCCAAAGAGTCAAAACTGCTGCATTACAGCACGGACCAGACGGACCCAAAAATAGGGTTCCGTCCTTTGTAAAAATTGGTGTCGTGGGAACTGCAGCAGGACAGAATGTTTGTAATACGAATCGTAGTGAATTTGTCAAAGTAACAAAGAAAACCAAGGATAATGTTAAACTAAAACCTGTTGTTACATCAGGAGTAGGACTTGATAGAAATGAATTTAGATCTAAAACTACTCAACAACGAAATAAAACACCTTTTGCCAAACGGCCCTTTCCTAAAAGCAACCACAACGTACAACCCAACTATCAACATAACGGTTGGAATCAAAACTTTCGTAGACTATATCAAACTCTATATTACATGCCATGTAACCCTTACCCATCATTTCCATATATGAACCAAGTAAATGGTATGTTAGATATTAGGGACCAAACGCTTGAGTTATTTGTGTCTTAGGTATGCTTGAAAGTTGGATTGGAACCTGATGAGTGGATAAAAGATAGTGGATGCTCACGACACATGACGGGCAACAAAAGCCTCTTCTCAACATACCAAGAGTATGACGGAGGTAATGTTACTTTTGGTAGCAATCTCAAAAGCAAAATCATTGGAAAAGGTACGATTGCTCATAACTCCCTAACTATTGAAAATGTTGCTCATGTCGATAGGTTAGGATTTAAGCTACTTAGTATTAGTCAATTATGTGATAAAAAGTATAAAGTACTATTTGAAGAAAATGGTAGTAAAATACTAAAAGATGGTATCACCATAGCTAAAGGAGTTAGGAAAAACAATATATATGTCATGAAAATAGATAAAACATCTAAGGACAAACTTTGTCTAACAACATTAGATGATAGCTCAACTCTTTGGCATAGACGCTTAGGTCACGCTAATATGAGACTTATCCAAAACCTATCTTCAAAAGAGCTAGTTAGGAATTTGCCAAAGCTTAAATATGACCAACATTTTTGCGGCGCTTGCAAAATTGGTAAACAAACTCATAGTAGTCATAAGGCTAAAAACATGGTGTCCACATCTAAGTGTCTAGAACTTTTGCATATGGACTTATTTGGTCCATCCGCTATAAGAAGCTATGGAGGCAACTTATACACTTTGGTCATTGTAGATGATTACTCAAGGTTTACTTGGACATTATTTTTGAAAACTAAAAATGAAGCTTTTGATAAATTTGAGATTCTTAGCAAGAAAATTCGAAATCAACTAGGTGTTAACATTGTGTCGATCCGAACTGATGATGGTCGTGAATTTGACAATTAAACACAATTTGGAACCTTTTGTGATACAAATGGTATAACACACAACTTCTCGGCTCCTCAAACACCTCAATCAAATGGAGTTGTAGAACTTAAAAATAGGACCATTCAAGAAATGAGTAGAACAATGCTTAATGAACAAAACATTCCTCAAAAGTTTTGGTGTAACACCGTTGACACTTCTACATATATTTTAAATAGAGTCCTAATACGTCCTTTCTTAAACAAAACACCATATGAACTATATATAGGTAAAATGCCAACTTTAGGATATTTTAGAGTATTTAGATGTAAATGTTTTATTCTTAATACTAAAGATTATCTCACCAAGTTTGACCCAAAGTCTTATGAAGGTGTATTTTTTGGTAGGCTTAGCCTGGTATATAGCACACGTGCATACAGTGAACAGAGTATCAAGTCTACTGGTTGTGAGGTACATCAGGGATCCAATCATACTTCGATATTTCATTTGATCCACCTTGATCCCTGAGTGGTCCTCATCCAGTTTTGTGCGCTCCACCATGGGAGTGTCAACAGGGTAACAAGAATCAAATCCAAATTTCTTTAAAATTTCATTTGCATATTTAGATTGATTAATAAAAATGCCTTCGGGACTTTGTGAAATTTGTAATCCCAAGAAAAATGACATTTGTCCCATCATAGACATTTGAAATTTGGAGCCCATCTCCTTTGAAAACCGGTCACATCATTAGGGTCAGTCGAGGCAAAAATAATATCATCAACATAGATTTGAACATGAATTAAGTGTTTTCCTGACTTTCTGGTGAATAATGTGGGGTCAACTGCTCCTTTGCTGAATCCATTAGTTAAGAGAAACTTTGACACTGTATCATACCATGCTCTTGGAGCTTGTTTCAAGCCATAAAGGGCCTTTTTCAAGCGATAGACATGAGTAGGACGTTCTGGATCCACAAAACCTTCAGGCTGACTGACATAAACGATTTCTTTCAGATTTCCATTAAGAAAGGCAGTTTTCACATCCATCTGATAAACCACCATGTTCTTACTAGCAGCATTAGCCAAGAAGATTCTGATTGCCTCAATACGTGCAACTGGAGAAAATGATTCCTCAAAGTCAATACCCTCCTCTTGACGATATCCTTTTGCAACTAGTCTTGCCTTGTTCCTTAACACATCACCATGCTCATCAAGTTTTACTTTGAAAATCCATTTGAGAGCAATAATCATAGCACAGTCAGGAGCTGGTACCAATTCCCAATCATCAAGTCGATCAAACTCGTGAATTTCTTCTTGCATTGCATTGAACCAACTGTCCTCAGACATTGCGGTTTTGACATCTTTCGGTTCGACCTTTGATATGATGGAATTGAAGAAGCACCATAAGGCATCAGTAGCAATTTGTTTACGAGTGGATACCGGACGAGAAGGATTCCCAATGATATTGTCCAATGGATGATCATGTGTTCATTTTCTGAAATGCTCGTATGGTTGTGGTTGAGGAACTGATGTAGTAGAGTTGGGGTCCCCTGATGAAGATGGTTCAGATGATGGATCAGGGGCAAAAATGTTTTCAAACGGTGCATCTTCTGGAGTGGCAAAAGGGTTTTCTCCATCAGAGTAGGTAGTAACATTACCATGATGTACACTTGAAGATTGAGGATTTGAGGATGATGATGAGTGATGTGTAGCAGACGCTTCTTGAGATAGTGACACAGAAATTGATGGATTATTTGTGTTGACTGGATTAGGAGCCGCCTCTGTTGATGGTGTAGAATGATTACTGTCATGAGGTTCATAGTATTCATCAAACATCGGATCAAACAATTTCTTCAAATCTTCTTCAGAAGGAGGTACATATGGGGCTGCAGGTGAGGGATTCTATACAAGAGAATAACTGATAGGACTACAAGATGAATGCTGAGATGCGGGTCCTGAACTAGATTGTCTAGGAGCCATTTGCTCAGATAGCTCATCGAACGTGACGTAAATAGTTTCCATGATATCTCGGGTTATTTTGTTGTAGATTCGTAACCCTTCCGGTTTGGTGCATAACCAACCAAAACTCCAATGTCGCCATAGCTCTCAACTTACCTAAATCTTGACCATCATTCGTTGGATAGCATAAAGCACCAAATACACGAAGGAAAGAGAGATCTGGTTTTTGGTTGTGAACTAGATCGTATGGAGTTTTTCCATGAGTGGTGTGGATAAGGGAACGGTTTTTGGTATAGCAGGCAGTGGCAATGGCGTTATCCCAGAGAAACATTGGAACCTTTGAGTAGATTAGCATAGTTCTTGCAGCTTCCACAAGAGTCCGATTTCATCTTTCAACTACACCATTCTGTTGGGGAGTACGTGGAACGCTTCTTTGATGGCTGATTCCAATGCTTTCTAAAACTGACTTAGTTCTTTGCTAACAAACTCGGTTCCATTGTCCGTTCGGATAATTCTGACAGTTTTATTAAGTCGAACCTGCAGCTGTTTGATAAGTTTGATGATGACATCTGGAGTTTCATCCTTTGACCTCAAAACTTAACCCAAGTAAACCGAGAGTAGTCATCAACCACGACTAGCACATATTTCTTTCCGTTTATAGTTTGCACTCTCATGGGTCCGCACAAATCCATATGAAGAGTATGAAGGACTTCCATAATTGAGTTTGCAGGTTTGGGTTTATGGGCGTATTTTTTGCTTTTTCCCAATTGGCATGCTGAAAAAAGATGATCTTTCTCATATTTCAATATGGGCAAACCTCTTACGAGATCCTTTCTAGACATATCATTTATGGTTCCGAAGTTCAAATCATTGAGACAACGATGCCATAACCATGACTTTGTTTTTGAAGCCTTTGACAACAAGCAGATTGGAGAGGACTTCATCATGTCTTCGATAGAGATGGTGTAAAGATTGGTTCCATGAGTTCCCTGTAAAAGTTCAACACCATCTAGTTCTCTAACGAAGCAAGTATGTTTTCTAAAGGCCACTTCTATATCAGAATCACAGAATTGACCAACCGAGAACAAATTATGACCAATACCTTTAACATAATAGACCCTGGAAATTACACTGTCACCAACAACATAGTCTCCGTAACCCATAATTGCCCCAAAGTGGTCGTTCCCGAATCTAACAGTCCCGATGAATTTACTCACGAAGTTCATGAGCCGTGAGCAATCTCCAGTCATATACTTGGAACAGCCTGAGTCCAAATACCACATAACGATTTGTACGACCTGCAGTTGAACACATACAAGTATGGATGACTGGATAATTTTGATACCCATGCAAGAATGGGTTCCATTTGGTTAGTAAACGAGATTGGAACACCCACATCAGAAGCAGAATCAATGATATCATTAGAGGTAGATGCAAGGCTAGTAGTGACAGTAGGTCTATTAAAAGTGTGTTCACTTCTTAAAGGTATAGATCTACCAGTAGGCATCCATTTCCTAATGGGCATTCATCTGGATAATTTAGGGCACAATTCATTAAGATTGAATTTACTACCAGTAGGTATTCATTGATAACCTACATTACTAAATTTTCTTCCTGTTGGTTTCCAATGTTTTTTAACCTTTTTCCACCTTGGTTTTCTGACATCCTTAACATGTTTACCAATTCTAACAGTTTCGACTGGAGACTTAGCAACATATTTTACTTCATTCATAGCACATTCATGATAAGTACCAAAAACCAAACATTCATTACATGTTTTTCAAATCGTAGCAGAATTTGAATTAATTACAGTACGCTTATAGCTAATACTAGAATCAACACGATTCGTCTTATTAAACTCAAGCTTATTGTTCCTATGATGGTCTTCTACTTCCTTCCTTTGATCACTCTTAGCTTGCGAGGTCCTATCTTACTTTGTATTGCCTAGAGGCTTTGACATGCTTGCCTTAGTGTCATTGATTACTCCTGTAGAGGGAACGATGAGAACATTAGTTGGTTTCACTACTTTCTGCATTCCTGGTCTAGAAGTACTGGGATCTGAAGTACTAGGAGGCACATCAAAGGACACTTGCTTGGCTTTGGGCATAGACCAGGACATAACTACTCTATCTTTCTTAGTACCAGATTTAGGACATATAGTTATTAGGCATTCTAACAGCCCTTGACATCGTTTGGCATATAAGCATGCATCCTTAATCTCACTATCAAGCGGCTTCTCTATCTTATCCTCTTCAACAATCTCATGGAGACATTCTAGACTATCCTTGAGGTACGAAAAATATGTTTGAAGTACAAGTTCATTATTCCTAAGATGAGGTGGAATGTACTTCACATTCACAGCATACTTTGCACAAGCCGACACCTTTGGTGCACTAGTCTCACAATTTGTGATTGACATTTTCCCTTTTACCTGACTCTTTAGATTCTCAATTTCATTTTTCAAGGAAGTTACCTTTTCATTGTTCTTGTCACGAGTGTATTTAATTGATTCGTATAACTCTTTGAAATGCAATTTAACCTTTTCATTTTCTGCTAGAAAATATTCATTTTCATGTTGTAATGTATTAATGATGTTTTGAAGATGAAAATTTTGAGAATTCTGAGAATCTAAAGGAGGAGACATTTGGGAGCTAGTTACATCATTCTTATCACTCTTTAATTTTAATATTTGGGTTTTCAATCGTTTGATCATGTTACAATGAGCTCGAATCTGTTCATCACGTCTGCTTATTTCAAAAACTGCATCAAACTCAGGAGCATCCGAGTATGTCTTGACATTTGAGGTTTTAACATTTTCTTTGAGATGTTGATATTTTAATTGCAAAGCAAAATGTTTAACTTCCAGCTTAGAAAAATGTTTTACCAAGTTATCATGATCATCATGTTCTATTTTCTCATGCAGTTTTTAATTTGTGTTTTCAAGCTCAATAACACGATCATGGGAAACTTTCAAAGCAACAGTTAATTCATGAAATTGATAAGCACTAATAGAATAATTTGTAACAGTGTAAAACACATCTTGAGCAACACATCTAGAAATCAAGTTCTCATTTAAGATATGCAGATTCTTCCTTTCAATTTCATTACATTTGACTTCACGTTCATAATCATCGACCTCAATTTCCATTTCATTAAACACTCTGTTCATATCTTTAATCTCAGTATCTATTGCTTTTTGAAGAGACTCAAATTGTTCTTTTATTTGTTTAAAGAAAGGCATGACCTCAGTTAAATAACACTCTTTTGTTTGTTCAAAACCCCTTTCCCCTTCTGTAATCCCAGTTGGAGTGATTCTCTTCTTACATGTTTTCTCAAAGTCAACAAATAGTTGATAAACTACATATAAGCTTACTAAGGTTTTGCTTTGTGTGGGAAGAGTTCTAGGCACTAAATGCATAGGTGTATTTGGGGGATACACAGTGGCTGGAGGCAATTTCCTACAAGGGGAATTCCTTTCAATAAAATCATCAGCTTTTTGCTTGTCCATATCCTTTTTCCAGAACACTTGTTCAGGGGTTAGCTGGGTCTGAGGTCTAAACTTATTAAAGGCAATCCAGTTTTCCTTAGCATAATTCGGTGTTTTAAATGTGATGTTATGTCTTATGCACAAAGGATCTTTAAGTTTATCATCCATTTTTCTTCTAGTGACATCTTCTAATTTTCTTTCTTCCTCGGTGCACTCAACACATGTAGGTTTTTGTCTAGGCTTAAGAATCTCATTTCCATCATAGATTACCTTTTGAGCTGCTTTGGCTTTAATACAAGCCTCAGGATTTGGTTCCTCTACAAGTGCAACACTATGCTTATCACTTAGAACTCTATGCTTAGTGATCATGTGAGCAGCCTGAATGGTGTTCCCTTGTACGTACAACTTTTTTTCAAGTTTGTTCTTTAAAGTTTTTAGGTTGGAAAAATCATTTAAAAGTTTTGATTCCTTAGCATTGAATTCTTGTTTAAGCACTTTTACATTTTCTTGAAGTTCTTGTTTTTGCTTAACAGTTTTGTTAAGCTTTTCTTGTAAGGAATCTAACTCTTTTTTTAACATTTCTCCCCTAAAATTACTTTTTCTGATAATTGTACGCATTTGGTTATCCATCTCCTGCTCACGGGTAGTCAATTCAAACTTAGCACGTTGTTCATATATAGCAACTTGTTCCTTATAGGCATTCAGTTCAGAGGTTATAGAGTCATCAGGGGCACATGCAGTGAATTCATTAAGAGTATAGTCATCATTGACTGCAGAAGATGCATCACTTGGTACAATTTCACCTTCATTTTGCTTCACATATTGATCATATGGGACAACATTGCTATTAACCATATTTGCAATATTTGATTCAATAATTTAGGTTGATTGTACCTTGTCGTGTATCTTTTGCACATCAACTTCATCGTATAGTTTCAATACCTCTGATATGATTGATTCCTTGGAGGGACTGGCCTGTTGTGGTGAAGAAGCCTTTGGAGAGACCATTGGTGAGATACTAGCCATCAAGATGGTATGGGCAGTAGGTTCATCATCGACATCAGAATCAAATGCATCACAGTCTGCAACTTGAAATGCATTTGGATTGTTGTGTCCCATACCCTGCACTGGTTGTTCATCCACATCTGCATCGTAAGTTTTGGCATTTCCCTCAGCAAGAAATACCAATTCTTCCTCATCCAATACTGCTCCATTATCTTAAGCTTGTACCAGCAGCATTTTGTCCCTGAAGTACTCTGCATTTTATGGACGTTTAGGAGAGGTGCAGTTCCTTGCAATGTGTCCTTCTCCATCACAGTTGTAACACTTGATAGGCTTCCCTTGACCCTGAGCTATGTTCCTTCCTCGAATCTGATTACCCACATATCCTCCACCTACACCAGCATTTCCATAACCTGCTCCTGCCATTCCTTGTTTATTCTGTCTTCCTTGCACATTTTGCACCACTACCTTTCCTTCTTTAACTGTAGCATGATTGTGAATATTGGAAGGCGTTCTGAGATGATTGTTGGTATGTGGAGTGAAGTTCAAGTTTTGCTTAACCATTAGATCCAGTTGATTGACAAGTTGTTCCATGAATGTGTCTGAATCTAGAGGCTTATACCCTGGATCTGGAATGAGCTTGTGATTACCATTTCCAGTAGGTATGACTTGTGATGCTTTGGTGGTAATTCCTACATTATTGTAGAATGCAGTTGAATCATTTGAAGAGCTTTCATCTCCAGCATTTGTTTTGAACTTTTCCAAGATCATTCGTTCAAACAAAGCCTGTTTCTCATTCTGAAGCAAATAAGCATACAATTGCTCGTAATTTATGTTCCTCAATCCTTTGTTTAGCTTGACTGCAGTGACAAATTTGTGCCATTCGGGATTCATGTTGTTCACAAACTTTGAATTGAGCTGGATATTTGGCATAGTCATTTTGATATTCCTCATGTCATTCACAAGCTTGTGGAATCTCACGTAATATTCAGTAACAGTTTCCCCTGGATTCATCTTAAAGTTCTCAAAGTCATCATACAGCTTAGACTCCCTGTCTTCTTTAGTCAATTCAGAACCAGAGAGAAGCATCTTAACATTGTCCCATACTGCCTTTGCTTCAGTGTTGTGATTGATCAACTTGTAAATGTCCTTAGGTAAACCCTGAAGTATAATGTTTGAAGCCCTGATGTCTGCATCGTATCTCTTCTTCTCCTTATCATTAAGCTCATCATACATCTTTGGTCTATCCAATCCTAATATAACTGAACCATCAGCAGCAGTTTCAAAGATGTCTCTGGTTGTCTCAACTTGATATGGTCCTTCATTAATTGATTTGAGGATATTAACCCTATTTTCCTTTCCTAAGCAGTACAGTCTGATTCTTTGAGCCCAAGAGTCATAATCGGTTCTATCCAGCATGGGAGGACGAGTATCAGATCCTGCAGCTTGAACGTCATCAGCAACAGAAGATGTGATTGTAGACATGATTACAGATTCCACGGGATATTACTACTCTTTGATTAAACCGGAAAATAGATTCTTTCACGGGATTTTACTAAATCAAGAGAAAACCGTAAAACGTAACAAGAAGAAACGACAAGTCTCAATAGACAAATCGCACACTTGACAAAACGCACCACAGACAAATCGCAGTCTAGACAAGTCGCACACTTTGACAAAACGCACTTCAGACAAATCGCAGTCCAGACAAATCGGACCCTGGACAAATCGCACCCTAGTCAAATCACACCTTGATTATCAAATCGCTTAAACGACAAATCGCTTAGCAGACAAATCGCATAGGCTGACAAATCGCATAGTACACAAGTACACCCACTACTTCCACTACTTTGTCCTTTCTTGTCGTTTTGTCTCAATAGACAAATCGCATATAAGACAAATCGCTTCACATATCGTGAAAAATCGCATACAATATGTGACAAATCACTTCAATAAGCAATCACAGAAGAGACAAATCGCATAAAAAGAAGGACAAATCGCATAAAAGAAATCCTATCCGTGAGACAAATCGCATACTAGAAACATTCAAAAACACCACTTTTTAATCCAAAAATAACCCAACCACGATGATTCAAGCCTTCTAAACTAAAACCTAAACACTTATAATGATTCTAAACATAAAGTACTATCAAAATCCAAACTTTAACATAAGAAATGATCCAAATGATGCAAACTACTCTAAACTCATTCTAACCCAAAAACCTTATGAAAACCACTACAAATCCAAGAACATGAGAGATGAGTGGTCAAACCATGGCTCTGATACCATTTGTAACATATTGGTTTTCATAAACACATAACAATGATTAAATATGGGGCGTATGAATGTTAGTCTAGAGAGAGAAAGTGGAAGAGATTTGGGAACTTAGTGAGACAAAGAAGAATGATATTATGAAGCTCCAACCCTTTACCTTGCTAGGCAAAGGGTATTTATAGGTTCTTACAAGATACGCCTCCTACGAGCTGTAGATAAGGCATACAGTGGGTAAAGATCCGTCCGTCCTCCACGGTGTTTCTAACGAATACTTATACTTGAGGTGACCAACTCTTTAATAACGGGATTTTCTAAATCCTAAGGCTGGGCGCAATAGAGTCGATCGAGTATCGATCGGGTGCAAGAGGCGATCGATTTCAACTCGATCGTCTTGCTGTGGACTTTGTTGATCGCCTCATCTCAAGCCCAAATCAATCGCCTGGCCGATCGAATTATTACTTGTATCCGTTGCATATGAAAACAAAAAAAAAGAATCCTACCGTTAAACTTAAATATTTCAAATGTTTTTGACTTAAAAAAACAACCTACTAAACTACTCTATAAATACACAACATATTTATACACTAAACTCACAAATCTCATTTCACACATTCTCTATATTCTTTCCACACTATGAGTTTTAATTCTTACGAGCTATTCATTGTTGATTCGTCATCGGATGATGAAAATGAAGTTAGTATCGAGTTTATGATGTTTGCGGAAGAGTGTTGGGAGGCTTTTCAAGCGTCACAAAAACTCTCACGAAACACTGTTACTAGGGATCGTTTGGGTGCTCATAACCGTTTAGTTGATGCTTACTTCAGCGAGACCCCAACATACGGCGATCTAGCATTCCATGATCGTTTCCATATGAGCCGACGACTATTCACACGAATTGTCCGAGATATAACAGATCATTCACCTTATTTCCAACAAACTCCTAATTGTACATGCGTACTTGGTATTTCTCCATTGATAAAGTGTACTTCATCAATACGTCAATTGGCATACGGAGTCAATGCAGATGCTCTAGACGAATACATGCAAATGGGTGCATCAACAATTCGTGAGTGTCTCCAAAAATTTTGTGAGGTCATAATGGAGTTATATGGTGCAGAGTATTTGCGAAAGCCGACGGTTAGTGACATTGACAAACTCTATGCTCATCACTACCAAAGTCATGGGTTTCCTGGGATGATAGGAAGCATTGATTGCACAGATTGGCCATGGGAGAATTGCCCACATGCTTTAAAAGCTCAATTTTGTAGGGGTGATCACGGGCAAAGTCCTTTCATTTTATTGGAAGCGATCGCGTCCCAAGATTTATTGATTTGGCATGCGTTCTTTGGTGTCGCCGGGATGAATAACGACGTAAATGTTTTACGGGCATCGCCTCTTTTCAATGATCTCAAAACAGGGAGAGCACTGGATGTGGAATTCGTTGCTAACGGCGTGCCTTATAAACGCGGATATTATCTTGCTGATGGGATATATCCGGAATGGTCGGTTATTATGAAGTCCATTAAAAATCCCGGGACGAATGATCACAAACGAATATTGTATAAGACGATGCACGAAGCATCAAGAAAAGATGTGGATCGTGCTTTTGGTGTACTAAAGAAGAAGTGGCTAATGATTAAACATCCGGCTAGAGGGTTTGACAAAGAGCGTCTATCGCATATAATGTACACATGCATCATATTACATAATATGATAATTCAGGACGAAGAGCAGGCGATATCTCCAGTATTCTTTCCATCAGAGCAGCACCGTTCTTATGATTCCATAAGAACGCATGTGGAATCATTGGAAATTACCAAGGAGATATGCAACAAAACAACTCATCTTAGCCTCAAAGCCGATTTGGTGGAAGACATTTGGCATCGTCATAATCAAAACTAGTTTAGTCGTTGTATTGTCGTAATGTTTTAATTTTATGTGAATTATTATGTAACGTTTTAATTATTAATGAAAATTTATTTTGTGTTAAAAATGTTTTTTTTTTAAATGGAACTTGGTCGCTCTTACTGGGGCACCTAATCGCCTGAAGGTCGCTGGAGAGAGAAAGCTGAAAAGTAAGGGGATTGAATCCCCTTACTGGGGGCAGCCTAACATATAGCACTTAAGCTTTTTGTCATCAAAACCAATTGGTGCCTTCCCATCAAAATGGACTTGTCTGTCAGTCCTTTTGTAAAACTTCTTCATCCTCAAAGCAATCATGGCACACTGCCAGTTTATGTCCATTTCTTCCATCTCCTCATTTTCAATCTGATTCAAGTCCTCATTAAGGAGGTCTTCAGATTCCCTTGCAAACAGTAAGTAGATCACCTCATCAGCAAAACCAGCAGGCCCTTCTCTTTCCTTTACACCAAAAGAAGAAGTAGTGTAGCTACTAGAAATATAGCCACTAGATTTAACCTTGTTAGTGCTGCTTTTGCCTTGTGAGACAAAAGCAACATTGTGGGCACTTGAGGATGCCTTTGAGATTCCTTTGATTTTATGTTCATAAACCCTAAGGTTGTTGTACAAGTCATCAATTGACAGAGTGTTAATATCTTCTAGTTCTCATGATCATTGCCAGACGTGACCATTCTCTAGGCAATGACATGAGAAACTTATGATTTGCATCCTCAGTGGATACCTCTGCACCATAAGCTTCTAATTGTGACAAGAGTTGTTGGAATCTATCGTACCCTTTCTCCAACCCTTCAGAACTTGTCACCGTAAAGGCTTCAAATTGTTGTTTATACACAGCCTTCTGCATCTTTTTGGAGTTAGCATTCCCTCCAATCGTGTTCTAATAGCCTCCCAGATCTCCTTAGCATCATCCATTCCATGGAAACTTTTGAGATGTTACTTAGGAATGGCCATCAGCAAGATAGTTCTTGCCTTCCTCTCCTTCTCTACAACATGTATCTCATCAGCAGATACTGGTGGAAGAATTCTGACCACACCATATTTCCCTATGGAAATTCTCTTCCTAGAATTTCCAGACATCATTATCTATATATTCCAGATAGTGCTTCATTTCCATTTCCCATATATCATACTCCTCCTTCTTTAGAAGTGTGAGTTTAATGTTGGAGATGGTGGTTGTAGCAGGAATGATCTGTTGTTGTTGTTTCTTTGACCCAGCTTTTGATGCTTCATCTTCATGGTTGGAGACCTCTTCATCACTGAGATGCTGAGAATAATTATCACCAGGTGCATACATGATTCAGGATTTTTGAGTGAAATGAGTGTTTTGTGTTTGTGTTTCTTCTAATTCAGAGTCCCTCTATAGGCTCTAATACCACTTTTAGGTCCAAAGTTATGGATATAAGTAGCCTTTGTAATACAATAACAACTTGAATAAATTCAAATTAATTATATGAAGAACTCTATAATAATAAGTACTTAGTTGTTAATGCGGAATCTTAACAATAAGCAAGAAGAACACAATTGCTACTAAATAAACTTTTATTATTAATCTTTCTAATAAACTTTCTTTGTTCTTAGCATACAAGACACTAGGCCTTAGGGTTCCTTTATACACTTAGGAAACCCTAGTATACAAAACGTGTAGAAGGATATACATATCTCTTCCTAAGATATCTCTACGCGTACATATCCTTCCCTAATATATTTCTAACAAACTATTTTGTTTTACATAAACAGACTTAACTAAGAAATACTAAACAGTTTTAACTTAGGTCTGCCAGACTTAACTTTAGTACTGGCAGACTTAACCATTAAATCTAGCCTACTAGACTTAACTGTTATACTACAAGTATTAAGTCTGGTTTACATAATTCCCAACACAATCAATTCAAGATCAATTATGTAAACTTGCTTAAATAATTCACACAACTGGATCTTAGAGTTGATTTGAAATTGAATTAAAAACATGTTATCACAATTATGAACAAATCATTATCTAATAAATATTATTTAAGCAAGTGCACAAAGGTACTAGCCACTCATAGCAAACATGAACATAAACTCAAAATTTTGAACATTAGAAAACATGATTAAAAGTCTTACAATGATTGGAATAAGATTACAAATGATTGAGTAATGATACCCAAAGTATTGGTGTTGACTTCTTGGTGGTTTGACTTCCACATGTTGACTTCTTGGACCTTCAAACTTTCCTTTACTTCTAAGGACAAAATTGAGAGCCTTTGAGCATGATTTGATAAGTTGAGAGTTGATTGATTATTATGTGTCTCAAATGATTACAAATGCCTCTATTTATACTATTCTCAAGGCCTAGGGTGTTTAATGCCTCAACTTGGCCAACAAGCAGAGTAGAATGGACTAGAATACTCAATGGAAGGGCCTAGAATCGTTGGTATTAAGCTGGAAATCTTAGTGATGAATTTTGGGTAAGACATGTATCTCCAGCTGATCAGTTGGTACTCTAGCTGATCGGCTGGTCTTCGACAATACCCTCCATCCGAATAGGTTGCGGGTTGTAACCAATCGGCTGGAGTTCTTTAGCAGCCTATTTCTTGACTTCTTTTGTTTGGATTGATTCTTGTTTGTAGCTCTTAATTCTATATCCAAAATTGATCTTTTCATTATTTTAAAACTCTGGAATGTTGAACCCTTGGATCATATGTTCTTGAAATACCTCCTTGGTGTGTACCTTGACACGGAAATCTTTGTACGATTATGAATCTTTATTTATTCATCGTTCTTTCACTTTTCCTGTACTTGGCTACATATACTTGACGAACGTTCTTTGATACGATTAAGTAACACAGGCATATGAATATAACCAAATAACATACATAAAAGTACGGATAACGCTACTAAAAATATGCATAATTTGAGCGTTATCAAATTCCCTCACACTTGAACTTTGTTTGCCCTCAAGAAAATCTAGAAAATATATATCCACATGGTACACAAATATGTTTGAGAAAAAAATATGATGCAAATCTACCAAGTAAAAGTACAAGATAATCTATCATTTTAGTTTTAACGGTGAAAAATCAAGATGTTTGACAATACCCAAATGATTTTCTTGCTTGATGAACATTTCTACTCACCTCACGAAAAAGGAATGAAATATAACTAAGAGAAATCACACTCATTGCTTAGTCATGATATTAATATTACCATAAGCTTGTACGATAAACAAAACTACACCGACATGGCGTGAGCACCAAGCATACATATTAAAGAGGTCTTTTATTCAGGTTATACTTAAGGGTTAACCAGGATTATGTTCAAACATTACATACAAGAATATAATAGATCGATGGCGTGAATTCTTGATTAAGTCAAACAACGAATGGTCACTAGAGTATACCTCGGATCGCTGGCGTGGTATTCGCATAACGGATGGTCACCAAAAATATGCACTAGATCGATGGCGCGTCATTCGATCCTTCAAGAACCGGATGGTCACTAAAATATTCATGCACTTCGTATTTTCATCAAAGGCAAAAGAAAGGGATAAGGCATGAAAGCTTATTTATGAAGTGAAAAAGAAAGAATATACAAAATAGTCAAAGTCTATAATCCAAGTGTTGCTAGCTACTTCGAACCACTATCATATATCATTGAAAAGCCTCATACTCGATCGATTGATACATACTTCATAACGAATTTATTATTGTCACCTTATAATTGCGATGACCTTCTCTCTCTCTCTCTCTCTCCCTCTCTCTCTCTCTCTCTCTTGAGCATAACTTTTCCAACGAACGAATTTTTTTACAAACGATCATAATTCCAATAGGACATCCATCGAGACATGGAGTTTGCAAATTTCTCCAAAATTCAATGATTTCCCACATACTTCCATCTTGCCATGTAACAAGCAACCAACCAAGACTTGACTATGAGAAAGGCTAGGCTAAAAATGTAAAATCTTTTTGCATTTTTCTGGATTTATCAAAAATGAAAAAGAACAGGCTCAGATGTTGTAACTAGATGTATCTAGCGTAAAGAATGAACGCTAACAAATGGGTTTAAAATGAAGGTCAACTAACCAATGCGGCTAGTTGAATATATGGAAAATGGAAGGATATTTTGGTTAATTCCTAAGGGTGCCTCTTATCACGCATATATACTTATATCACACAAAAGTGCGATATCACAGCGGTCTCATAATGATTTACAAGCACAAGTTCTAGAATAAATAAAATCATCGGCACACTCATAAAAAGATCTAAGCATAAAAGATATATGTTGAATAATCCCTCCGTCCCATATTAACTGTCCACTTTGAATTTTTTAGGTCTTTCATTTCTAACTTTGACCTTAAATATTTTTAATTGTGTTATACAATACTTGATGCAAAATATATGAATAGATTGAGTTTTAAATGTATTTTTTATTAAATATTATATAACACAAATAAAAATATGAGGCTTTTGCATATATATTCTCCTGAAAATGCAAAATTGCATATATATCCAAAGCATGGATAAAAACCATTGTACTATGTGCATAAAAAACTTGTACAAAGGATATATATGCAATTATTCACTTTGGGAGGGATATATATGCATTTTTGCCTAAAAATATTTAAGGTCAAAGTTAAGAAAGAAAGACTTAAAAAGTTAAAATAAGACAATTAATATGGGACAGAGGTAGTACTAAACAGGCTCAAATCCTCATATTTAGTGGAAGGGTTACAATATGTGCTAGCAAATGTTATCGATCCCAGAATGGATTGCAATATTAATCGGGACACATCTCAATGTTTCAAAAATTACAGATTTTACCAGTGGATTAATTCAGTTATTTTAATATATTAATCTAAAAAGCGTAAAAATAACTAGATCACAAGGGCAAAAAAAATTTAAAATTAAACTCAAAAATATAAAAATTACTCTTATTTTCCTATTCACCCATCCACCCCACACTTAAGTTAAACATTGTCCTCAATGTGATAAACAAACTTCAAAGTATGAAACTTAGGGAAATAAGAATAAAACCAGATTTTCCGATTGAACTTCCAGATGAAGTTTCAATTGACTTTTTTGATCCAAGTGTCCACGAGGAGTAATCATTACATGTAGTAATCTTATACAAAATAAACAAACAAACACAATAGTTTTATTAAAAATAGCGTCACACCCCCACACTTAAGTTCAACCATAGGTTTAAACTTCGAGGTACGATTACTGAAAATGAAAATCAAATCTGAAAGTAACACGGGCAGCCTCCTGAGAAGCACTTGTTTTATTACCGAGTCATCAGCCTGACCCAAAACTCCTTTAATCACGTGGTTGCAATTTTTGGTTTCTTCCTCAAAGATTTATGAATATACACTACATTTCCTTTCACTATTCCTTCACTAGTCTCTTTGATATCATATAATTTTGCAGTATCGCAAGATCTAGGAAGAACATCCCAGATGAATACAGTTTCTGCAACCCATGGTGTGTTCTTTTTGTAATTTACTGGAAAAGGTGCCATGAATGTAATAGCTTCATATTCTTATTAAGGCAAAATTTCGTTGATTGAAACCTCGTTCATTTGCTCCTTATTATAATATAACTTAATTCGGTGTCCATTGACAATGAAACTTCCACCATGCTTGTCATAAAGTTCGACATATCCGGATGGAAATCCATTTTTCACTATCTATGGTCCGAACCATTTTGGTTTGAGCTTAGGAGCTTTGAACTTGTATTTCATGTTGAAAAGTAGAACTTTGTATTCGGTTTTGAATTTGTTGATCCCAGTTGAGCAATTGATCAAGTTGATTGAGTTAGATAAGTCTAACACAAACAATAATATAGCAAGCTGTCTTGTATCAAATATTAAACAATATGCGGAATCTAATGTTTAATGAGTAAGAGAATACTTAAACACAATTTATTTCTCACAAAACACTTCAATATATTATACGAATACTCAAAAGTATTAGGGTTACAAAACCTTGAAGTGATCGACTCTATAATAAGTCGTACTCTAAATCTAACCTAGGACCTCCTTTTATAGACTAAGGAGTCCTACTAGGGTTACAATAACTTTCTACACAAGATACATATTATAGAATCTTTTCTATAATTATCTAACCGACTATACAAAATCTAATAAGCAGTACTAACTAAATGTACTAGCAGTTTGTACTTCTAGTTATAATTCTTCGCAGTCCACAGTTAAGGCTAGCAGTGCTAACCATTAACCTTGGCAGTACAAACTGTCTTTGCTAAATTCCCAACAATCCTTCCTTAAACTTATGATTTCATTTGCAAATCAGTACATCTTTTTCTTCATGCTGTTGGGGAATTTTGCAAACACCTACTTCCTTGGTTTGCTTGGTCTTTGTGATTGAATGAAGATCTTGTTCACCAGTTCTCTTGCCATTTCATTATCCTCTTCAGTAGTCAACCTTGAAGATAACATCACTATCAATGTCTTCATTCTAAGCGGATACTCCTTTTCCACAAGCATAAACCAATCATGAATACTTGTGTAGACATGATGTACACCAGATGAGCTATACAAAATCCATGTAGTTCCAGGAACAGTTGCATCTTGACTCCATAATCTGTCATAAGGATCAGGCTCAAATAATCTCTCCATTTCTACCCAAAGTTCCTGCTCCTTTTCATCTTGATCTTCTTAATGATTCAGTTTCTGCTGTATGATAACGCTACACGCGTCGTTCGGGGTCAAAGGAACTTCCTTTTCGTCGAGCAAGTTTTTCAACACCCTAGGCAGTGAACCTAATCGTTGTAGTGTAGTATTAGGGTAAGCCATGGGAATTGATATCGTTCTCTAGGGGAATATGAATGCTAGTGAGAAGTTACTACGCTAAGGTTAGGGTTGAGGAAGATTATTTTTTTATCTTTTTATATTTTTAGGAAATGGAAATATACGAATCTCGGGGTTTGGATTTGGGGGTTTGGTATTTCTACCGATTACTTCTACTTATCTAATTATCTAAACTAAGGTGTATGTAGTCTATGTCTATTGTTGTGTGCTCGTATGATAGTTAAAAATGTATTTGCTTAGGCTTTATTACTCCCTAGTTATCTCCTATTGGTGGTTGAATTATCACGACCTTATTCTTAATTGCGTTGTGTCTCTAAGGTCGTAGGGTATGCGTTTATCCCTAACTCTTTGAAGCTACCAAAGGTTAATGACTACAAAATCTCTAGGATTCATAAACTTTAACTCTAAGGTATTCTTTGAATGACTTGTCTACAATTACTCTAGGCGATTATAAGCTAAGGTTCATCAAAGATCAATCAAGCATTATAAACACAACGAATGACCTATCGCAATACTAGGTCAATCAAAATTAAGATAAGAGACAACCAATCAATATTCAATAACTAAGCTTCATATTACCTAAGCAAACACACAAGTAAATTAGTCGGACATGGGGACCATGCAAGCATACACACAATCAAAGGAAGACATAATTAAATTAATGAAGTAAAACACTTATCTTGATGTAAGATATGGTCTGGAACCCTAAAATACTGTACAAGACAGCCTTGGTTAGGTTTAGGTTTTTACTCCAAAAGACTACACACTGAAAACTCAAAAATTCGGATTCGATATATAAGATTACACATGCGACGGCGTCACCCTTTAATTTGTGACACCGTCGGGTCGCCATTATTAGGGTTTCGTCTTGGCCACGTTAGTCTTGCGACGGCGTCACCTTATGCCTGTGACGCCGTCCCCTTCAGTCTCTAACGTCGTCTGGATCAAATCTAGGCCGTCTGAGTTGCGACGCCCTACTCTTTTAAAACCTGAAGCCGTCACTTGTAAATGAGCAATTTGGCTACTGAGTCGTCACAAAAGTTGTCCAACGGCATCGCTAGTTGTGCCTGACGTCGTCCCCTTCAGTTCCAGCAGCCTGAGTGTCTCGATTCTTGAATTTGGCCATTTTCTTCGTATATTCGCGCCTTTTCATCCGAATAAGTGTCATTCCAGCATTTTGCCTTCAAGATACCTAAAAAGTGAAAAGGAACAATATTAAGTAATAACGGATACAAAAGTGATCAAATAAGGGCTTAAACGACCCCTCAAAAAGGTACATTTTTAAACCTTATCACTGTACTAGTTCCCATAGCTTCACTAGATCATCTCTATCAAACGATTTGCACATGTCTACAAATGTTTTGTACATCTCCACTATATTTTCAACTTTGATGATCCTCCAAGCTTTTCCAAATTTGTCACTATGAATTTCCCAATCAGTTATGGGATGCTTGGTCTGCAAAGCTACTACATGCATTCCCTCATCAGGTTGAATAATCATCAACTCCTTCAAAGCTTCATCTTCCAAATCATTCTTTACTGTAGATGAACTTCCCTCTATCTTCTGCTTCTTGGATACTTCAGATTTTAATAATAAACCAGTTCTTTTAGTTTTAACAGTTGCATATTATGTTTCTACTGGTCTGAAATCTTCATGAATACTTCTATAAGCTCTAACATACATTTCTTGTATTTCCTCAAAAGTCTTGCCCTTCAGTTGAAAATCTTTCTTATGATCTTGATGCTTTAGATAGATCTTCATGTTTCTCATCAATTGTCCTTTTATAGGAGGCTTGACTCTTTTCTTTGCCTTTTGCTTTTGTCTCATATGATTAAGTAGTTCTTGGATAGCATCCTCTTTCTCTTCCTGAGGAACTGTTGCAGCTTCCTCTTCTTGCAGTATTTGAGCAAGCAGCCTGTCTTGTTCTTCAATAGATAATTCATCAGCCTTCTTTATCTTTTGCTCTTCCAAGAATCTAACCACTTCCTGTTCTTGCACTTCTTTAGCCTTTTCTACATCAAAAACCACTTGTGCACTTATCTTAGGCTTCTTTTGAACAGTTTATTCTTCAATCATAATTCCCTTTCCTTTATCAACTCTAGCAGTACCTTTGTCTGAACCAGCAGTTTCGACTGCTTTCTTTGTATTGGTAGCAGTATCAACAATATCTTCATGTTCTTCAATTACTTCTGTTGGAGCTTCAAGATCAACCTCTTTTTCTTCAAATGGTTCTGTTTCTTGATCTTGATCTTGATTCCCACTTTCAAAACTTAAAGTCCTCCTATGAGTCTCTGCATCTGTTTTCCTCCCCCGTTTGTGAAATTCCCACTTGAGCTTGTAGAATCCACAATGTTGGCCTTTCTGGGAGCCTGCAGAGCTTTAACCTTCAGTTTCAGTCGTTTCACCTTCTGAACCAGAGTTGAGTAGATGATTCGTATAGGTTTAAGGTCAAGGGTGGTGTGTGTATGGAGAAAACATACAATATCAATATCAAAAATAAACACAAGGATTAATTTAAGAACCTCTTAGGAAAAAGGTTAGTGAATCAAATCCCATGAGTGATAAGTGATACCGGATTAGGAAATCTGGGTCGTGTCCCAACGAGGTATGAATGGACAACGTCGTTTAAGGTTCGTTATTAAAATGCTCGATGTTTTGGATTTTGATTTGATTTTGTCTAAACTACGGGAAATGGGAAGCATAAAAGGGAACTAATCTACGGGAAAACAAAGAATTATAACTAATTATGCAAATAACGATTAAATGAAATACGAATTAAATGCAACTAATTCAAAACTAAGTCCTAAATGTGATCTAAAATTACTTTTTATCTAAAAATGCAATTTAAAAGTGAACTAAGATTTAAAACTAATTTTTAGGATTTTTCTTGAATTTATTTTATTTAAAAACTAATTTCTAATTTCAAAAATAGATCTAATTAACTAAAAATTATGAAAACAAGTGGGAAAATTATGAAACTATTTTTTTTTAAATCTAAAATAACTAGAAAGACTTTTTAAAATTGGATTTGTATTTTTCTGAACTTTTTTCTATTTTCTATGAATTTAACACTATTTAAAACTAATTAAATGTCTAAAAATTACTATTTAAACTAGGAAAATTATGGAAAAATATTTTTTTGGCTTTTTATATTTTTCTTAATCTAGGAAAATTGAAAATATATTTTTTTGAACTTTTTCTGATTTATTTGTATTAAATACTAATTAAAAAGTATTAAAAACTAATTTTAAATCAGAAAAATTAGTAAACAGTACTAGAAAAATATGAAAATTTCAGGGAAATTCTAAAATGTTGATTAGAAATCCAGGAAAAATGACAAAAGCTATACTAGTATGCTGGAAATGCAAGCTAATGTGAAACTGCTATTTAATAAGCTATCTATAAGAAGCTAAAATCTACTAGAGTGCACCAAAAGCTACCAGAACCTAAATTATACTATAACTACTCAAAATCAACCTAAAACAACTACTCTATACCACAAAATAGCAATCTACAATGATTTGGTATGATTTAAACTCAAGTGCCAAACAGGCCTAACCCCTGTACTTTAAGCTAATGTACAAGCTTACTTAATAAGCTAAAGTGAAATCCAGAACTTGTATTCTCAAGTCACCCAACCAAAGAGCCAATATACTAATTTTGAGCCTAAAACTAACTTTTATGAACAACTTATACACTCTGCAAAAGGCCTGTGCACACTCAGTGAATGCTGAGAGTGTGCACAGAGCAGTTTTGACCTAAAAGACCAGCTGATTATGTGCTTATAAAAATTTCTAAAAATTATACTAAAAATGTATTTAGAAACACAACCAGCTGAAGTTTAATATCCCAAAATTACAACTAATTTTGACCAGAAATGAGTTGTTTAAAAATCCACAAAGTTTTGCTCATAAACTATTGAATCACCTTTTTGACTTTTTGACAGAATTGAGAACTTTGACTAAAATGACTTTTGAGCTTATGATTTTTAATGAAAATGATATTTGATGATAGAATGAAACTAATGCAGGCTATATTAACTATTTTTAAATCTAAATGTAAGATTTGAGCTACTGATTCAAACAGATTAAGAAATTAAAACAGTTATGATGCAATTTTGACTTAGAGTGTATGCAGACTCAAAATAAGGACTGAAATGAGTTTAATTATACTAAATGAAACTATGCTAACTGATCTTAACCTCAAACCAAACCTCAATCTCAAAATAACTACCTAATCCAAACACTAGTTAAACCACTAAAAAGCAACTAATTAAGCACCATCAATGACTACAGCCTACACAATCCTAAACACAGATTTAGAATGTAAAATTAAACCTAAACAAGCAACAATAACTATTCAATATTACTGAATTAAGGATGAAGGAGATTAGGTACTCACAGTATGTCCAGCCACTATGGCTTGCCAAACAACACAAATAACCACTCTAAATTTGTTCTCAATCCCAAATCAAACTAAATCCAACCCCAATTCCAATTCCATGTCAGCAAACCAAAGAAATTTCTCCATTAAAACTGAATGTTGACTTTATTTGACTAAAATGAAGTTTGATTGTAAATTCTGAGTAAATGAAATCTAAGCACTTAAAAAACTATAATGAAGCTTACAAGAGCTTAAAACAACAATAACTGCAACTGAATTAGATATTAAAACAGTAATGAAGTATTTTTTTTTTTTTTTTTTTGAGATTTTATTTATTTTTATTGATTTTTGTTAAAATGAGATTAATAACTAAAACTGAACTTGAATAAGCTGAGATGATGATTAAAAGTACTAATAAGCTATTTTAAGAACTAAAGACAGAAATTAAATTGGAGATTAGAAATTATCTAAAATTGATTTTATTACTTAAAAGCAGATTACAAGAAGGAATTTGAAATACAAATACTGAAAGTAAACTTTTAAACAGAAATTAACTATTCTATTCTACTCAGAACTACATGATTACAAATGTGAAAATGGGAGGCTATTTAGAGCGAAGCCTTAAGCTAAGAAGAGTCTAGAATCCAAGCAAGTGTGCTTTCTCTTGGTTGTTTACATCCCTTGGATCAAGCTTACACGTCCATCAATCAATTAGAGCCTTAGGATCACAATAGCCACATATCTCCAGCCAATCAGAAGCAAGGGATTGAAAGGAATGACACACGGATTGCCACGCTGGCATTCTGTGTGTCAGGCGTGTCAGGAAATGTACGGAATTGCCCTCCAATTGTACTGCTTGTGGTTAATTTATGTAGGGGTATTCTAGGGTTCTTGTGGGATTCTGGGTAAATGGATTTGGGGGGAAAAGGCGCGTAACTTTTTATTATTTTTTTACTTTGTTTGACTTGTTTGACCGTGGGGTAAAGGGTTACGGGTATGGTCTTGGATTGACCGGGTTTTGACTTGGCTATTGGACCGTGGGTAATGGATTTGGAATTTGTGGTTATTTTTGGGCCTAAGTAGTATTATTGGATTAGGATTAGGATATTAAATGGATCCGTGTAGTGTTGTAGGGGGTAAAATTGACAAGTTTGATTTTTAAGGGACCAATCATGTAATTTCTGAAAATGTCTTCCAAGGATCTTTCTTGTCAATCTCAAATAATCCAAGGACCACTTTTGCCAATTTTGAATCTCAAGGGTAATTTCTGCCAATTGCTGAAACTTGAGGGACTGATTCTACCATTTCTTTAAACTTGATCATATCTTTCATAAATCATCCTCTCAGCATAAAAATCTTCACAAATGCTCAATTCTGACCTTCCACCTCAGCTTTAGCACTCTTTATCTCTCGTGCTCGGATTTTTGTCTGATTTGGCTTTCTTTTGCGTGTTTTATCATATCCGTACCTGCACATGCATAAACTCAAGAAACCAACAGATATTAACAATAAACGGCTCTTTTCTGGTTATTTTGGGTCTATTTTTGTAAAGAAATGGTATGTGTTTTAGCACATATCAGTAGACTTTGGCATACAACTTCTTTGTGTCTTTCAAATCCTTCTCCAAAGCCTCTACTTTAGCTGTCAATTGTGTACATGTAGCCGTCAGTTCAGTAAGTGATTGTCTGCTCTCAGCATTTCCAGATGTGTTACCTTCTGGGATAGGTGCATCATAAGGCAAAGACTCAGTTTTCTCTCTAGTTGGACTAGGAGGATTATTGAATCCACCCATATTTTCCATTTGGCTTGGGATTCCAGTAGTTGTATCCAGTCTGTTAGGACTAGAAACATCCACTGTTGCCATGGTTGGGGTCTTATTGATGTTACCACTGCCATGTGTTGCATCTAATCTAGACACAGTAGTGGTAGCCCCTTCCACTCTGCCAGAAGAAGTCTCATTTACACCTGGGGTCTGAGTAAGAATACTAGGATGAGAGGCCATAGTACCCTGTCTGTGTTTTCTCCTATAGGTTTGTGTTACTGGTGGTGTATAGGTTACATCTGGAACAACAATGGGTGCGTGTTGGGACTCAGCTAGGATTACTGATCCTTCACCCTGTACCTACACAATCATGTTAGGAAATAGAGGAACTATCACCCTATTAAACAACCTTGATGCCATAGACATATTTGCAAAAAGTTTTTGTTGCAAACAAGGTGTTGGAAAATTTTCTGTATGGGTGAGTAGTTTTCTTTTCTTCAAAATCATTGCTATAAATCTTGGATACATTAGAAATTTTGTTTAGGAATTCACATTCTTCACCATATTTTCAAAAATCAGTTTAGAAAAATTATAAACCCTTCCTGTTGATAAACAAATGAGAGCAATAGCAATATTGCTACTAAATTGCTCCCAAGAGGTTTTCTTAGGGCTCATACAGTGAAGAAGTGTGTGTAGTAAAAACCTACATTGAGAGGAGAAACAGCCTTTTTGAAAAGTCAGTTTTTGGTTTGCTGTATCATACCCCATTCTGGATAAGTGATCAAACATTTCAGTATTTTGTAAGTCAAATATTCCACTCTCATCTTCCAAGTGGAGATGTCTCCTCAAAGAAGATTAAGATATCCTAATTATCTTACCATCTACCTTAGCTTTTAGTTGTTTGTCCCCCTGTTCCAATGTTTTGACAGTTGCAGTTTGCCAAACTATTGAATATGGGAGACATAGATAGTGGGGTTTGTGATAAGAGCATATCTGACGTATGATAGATTAAGAAAATCCAGTATCTGATGAAATTGGTCACTATCTTCTGGTTTTTCCAAGAATGCAACTTGATTTGAGATTTAACAAATTCCACGATAAACGTTTTGGGATACTGCTGGGTTTTGATTGGAATGATTTTAATTAACGGTTGGTACTGGCAATTGGATTTTGGTTAGGGTTTGAGACAGTTGATTATGTGATAATTCTTTCTTAAAATAAAATCAGATAAAAGTAAGGAAAGTGTATAATTATCACAAGTAACAACCCTATAAATATGATTGAACAGATAAAAATCCCCAACGGCTAGTAAAAACGGTTTTAACCGCACAGTACCAACGGCTACTCAGCAGTACTAAAATTTTACGCTAGCAGTACAAACTTTACACTAGTTGTACAAAATTTTTGACAAAAATTTTATCCGACAGTACAAACTGGTTATCTTTGAAAAACGTATTGTCCACCACATTTTGAGAAAATAAAAACATTTATCATAGTTTTTAGCAAACTACCAGCTATCAACGGATTTGAGATGTCTTTAACAATAGTCGTTTGCTTTGGACTAGTTAACACTTCACTGTGAAGTATGGTGAGTTAAAAACCATGAAGTATGGCAAAGTTTAAGTGAATATATTTCATTCGTTACAACTCCGCTTGATGAACGGTTGGACATTTTGGAAAATAGGCTAGGCGAACTTACTTTTTCTAGAAGACATCATTTTATAAAAAGTACTCCGTCATTGTTAAAAACGACCCTCAACATGGTCCCTCGTTGCCGTAGTATGTGTTCAATAGAAAATAGATTAATTTTGCTAATAGAATAAAGTTACGGCAACTTGGTTTATCGCGTGTAATTTACTCGTTACAAGTCCGTTTTCTACGTTTTATATGTCCTCGGAATCGTAATAATATATACTAATATATTTTTGATAAGTCGACACATTTTATAACGCTTAAGACTCATTTTTGACTCGTAAAAAGTCGAGATTACATGCTGAATTTTCTGAAACAAATATTTTTGGTCGTCAAATTTGAAAAATTCATAACTTCTTCGTTATAGCTCCGTTTTAATCCGTTCAAGCGGTCACGTTTTCGTTTTAAAGTATATTTTCTAAATCTATAGGCCAAAAATATTTATTCACTGTCGAGATTTCCAGATTTTGAAAATAAGGACAGACCCTTTTTAAAACGTGTCGAAATGAGTTTTTCTCGCGCCAAACCTATTCTAACCCATTCAAAACAACTCCGAAGCTATTCTAATCCTACCATACACCTTCTTAGGGTGTCATGGGTTCCTAGGCATCATCAAAAGTGATATACTACAAGGAATAATTATAGGAAGATATAAATATATATACTCTTAAAATCAATGTAAAAGTGGTACAAACATCATAAGACTTGCATGTTTTCTCAATAATGATGAAATGAATATGAGAATGAATATGAAATATGATCATGAAAATGAAAAGCTTACAAGTAACTTGATGAGGTTTAATGAACAAGGTTAATCCTAAACACCCTAGGTTTTTATTTCAAAACCTTATCTAAGAGTGTGTCTAAGTTGAAAATAACTTGTCTTGGAAAAATTTAAGATATTCTTGCTTGATTATCCTTGTGGCCGGTTTTTATGGTAGAAGAAGATGAGAGAATTTTTTTTTTCTCTTGAAATGTTTGTAACTATGTGAAATGAAAGACAAATAATAATATATATGTAATTTGTATACAAGATATTTTATAAAGTGGGCATGAGTCATCCATGCTTGGTGGACAACCATATAACTTGTAGTGTTTATGTTTTTTTTTTTTTTTTTTTTTTTTTTTTTTTTTTTTTTTAAATATTTAGATGTAGTGTAATGTGTAAGTATTTTTAAGAAGTGTTAGTAACTTGTGTACATAATTAAGCAATTTAGGGTAGCGTTAGCTAAAAATAAATTTTAACGGATCAAAATAGAATATATTGAAGTCATAAAAATTATAAAAATACATTCCTTACAAAAATTGAGTGAAATAATAATGATCGTTTAGAATTTAAGAAAACCGTCGTAATTATATAAATATAACAATTTATATACGAAATAAATTTAAAACACTGGGTAAACTAATAATAATATTTTTATAAACTTAATATGAGTATAAAAATATATCGGGATAATTTTTTGGAAGTAACAGATCAAATGTTCAAAATAATTAATTACGCGATAGCGTTTATTTAATATGAAAATTACGCGTTCAATGTGAAATGCAAAACCATGAATGAACTAATATGATGACAATGATGCTAATGAAATGTAGACTAAACTTAGTCTATATGAAATGCCCTTGATGAAATGATCATGAATTCGCAGATAAACCATTAAGGTTACGCGAATTTGATACTCGTAAACCTAGTTTACGATAAATGATGAAATAGTGAAACTTGAGAAATGACCTGAAATTGAGAGTTGTCACATTAGCCCATCCAAAAAGGAATTCAGTCCCTGAATTCAGTTCGTGTTAGTCTATCGAATTTTTGAGTTTATGATGAATATCGAGGATTGAGAGTGTATCGATGATTGAGAGTGTATAAAACATCATAGTAGAGAAAATATCGGATGAATCTCCCACGAGTAGCACTTTGACTTTGAAATATGTGAAAATTTTGCTTGCACTAAGATTTATAAATAACTGCTCCCAACATAACATGATCCCTCCAGAATTAGACATAGTTAGCTAGGCTATGTATAATTAAGGAACGATAATGTGACGTTCGGTTTAGTTGTTATAACTCTCAATGTTTACAAAGATTTAAACCGTGTCGTTAAAATGATAGTTAAAGTAAAAAGAATTAAAATTCTCGTAAATGATATCGAATCAAAAGGAAATAAAGTACGATAGATGAGAATATTTTACAACGAGTGGTTTATCAGAAGTAGTGCATCTTAAGTCATAAGATCCGAATGCGATAGAAGACATACACTTAGTACGACATAGTACATAAGGAAAAATTAAGACTGTTAGTTTCCGAACTTCTTCAGTCTTCCGCGTTGTTGAGACCATGACGAGCTTCTCCTCCTTGTAACATGTATGCATTCCCATGAGCACCTTCAACTTGTTGACCTTGGTTTCGAGGACATTGATTCCGATAGTGTCCTTGCTCCCCGCATCCGTAACATGTAACTATGGCTTTACCTCTACAATCCCTGGCTAGGTGTCCCAATTTTTGGCACTTGTGGCACTTGGCAGGGCAAGGACCCGAGTGATGAAACTTACATCGATTACATAGTGGGTGTGTTCCAGCATAACCTCTGCCTTCTATTGGTGCAGCAACATAAACCATTGCAGCTTCTTGCCTTCTATTCTGTTGTTGACGATGGTTAGTGTTACGGTTTTGGTTGTTGTTATTATAACCTCCTTGGTCATATTCCCATTTTCTTTTGTGGTTGTTGATTTGGTTATTGTTGTAGTTGATGCGGTTGTTGGTATTGTTTTTACGGTTAGTGTTGGTAATGTTCCCCCCTTTCAATACTCGTTCCATGAGCTTTTGAGATATTCGGATAGATTCTTCAATCGTTTGCGGATCAAAAGAAATCACGTCTCCTTGAATAATCTCGGGAAGTCCCCCAATGAAAGCCTCCAGTAGCTTCTCGTTGTCCGAAACCATAGACGGACATAACGTGGCCAATTCTTGAAACCTTCGAATGTAAGTATCAATGTCATACCCAATAGTTACCAGTTCATAAAATTCGGTCTCCAACTTTTTCACTTCTGTACGCGGACAATACTTCTTCGTTACCAAACCTTTGAATTGCTCCCAAGTGAGCTTGAAAGCATTTTCCATTCCCATTGGCTGAGCATACGAGTTCCACCAAGACATTGCCCCATCCAGTAGTGTACTCGTAGCAAACTTAACCTTGCTATCCTCAGGGCAATTACATAACAGAAACACAGACTCCATTTTCTCGAACCATCGAACCATGGCAGTTGCCCCTTCAGTACCTTTGAACTTAGTGGGATCTCCACTTTTAAAATCCTTATACGAACAACTTCTAACCCCGGACCCTCCTGCAATTCTTGCAGCAGCAGCAAGTCTAGCGGCTTCAGCTTCCCTCGCAATTCTAGTAGCTTCAGCAGTTGCCGTAGCCGCGGCGGCATTAGCAAGCCTGGCAGCTTCAGCATTAGCTGCAGCCTCAGCGGCAGTGGCGAGTATAGCGGCTTCAGTAGTGGCTGCAGCCTCGGCAGCATTGGCAAGTCTAGTGGCTTCGGCAGTAGCCGCAGCCTCAGCAGCAGCCGCCACTGTTGCCCTTTCAATCCTTAATGCATTGGCTATACTATCCCTCACAAACTTTTGCATAGCCTCTTGAGTCAAAACTTGTGGAGCTTTCTTCGGTGCCATAGCTTCTTCAAAATAAGAGGAAAGGTGAGATGTAGCAAAGTCCTATGTTAAAAATAAGCGCTCTAAAGAGATGTGATATGAGGTGATAAGTTTGAGGTTATTTTTCAAAATGATCGATGGGTTCCCAAAAGATGGGTTATGAGATGTTGTAAGTACTCTAAATGTATGATGGTTTAGTGACTTAATGTGTGAATAACGTGTAACTCGACATGTTAGTGGTGAAACAAAGGAGTGAGAGTGACTTCGCCCTACTTAAAGGTTTTATCTCGGCATTCGACGTTATCGGTGATGAGTCAACTGATATAAAAATTGCGATAGGGAATGACAAAGCATTCTCCACATTAGAGTATGAGGAAATGATAATGGAATAGGTAATTAAAGGCATCCATGTGACAATCGTTTTGAAGTGAAAGTAAATAACTCGAAAAATGTACGTATAACCGCATGTAAAGTGAATATGCACTTATGATGAAATGATAAGATGCTATGATGATGTAGTTATAGTCTAGGGTCAATGATACAACCTAGTTCTCTATAACTGAAGCTCTGATGCCAATCTGTCACACCCCCAAATTACCTGTTTTGCAGCGGAATGGAATTCCTGGGGGTTGACTGTCATAGCATCACAATCACAGTTATATCGAACGACCTAAAGTGTCGTTTGGAAAATACATCATTTGATTTAATAAAATAATCAGAGTTTACAAAGTATAGGTCCCAAATGAAAATCAACTTGTGTGGAAATAAATTTGTTACAATTCAAACGATGTTTTAAAGTATATGAAACCCAAGTGAAACGCGTCGTCACCACGACTCTATGATATGTCCACATGCATGCCATGAAGTGAATGCCTTAGATACCTGAGATAAAACATGCTAAAAAGTGTCAATACAAAGGTTGAGTGAGTTCATAGAGTTTGTGTTGAAATGTAAAGCCTTTCGAAATCGTTTATGCAGCAAAGGCCTTGTAAATCCACCCAGTTCCAAGTTCCGCCCATACAAAACTTGCAACCTGTGTGTTCACAACCCACTGCCAAAATGTGTATAGTTTATGTTCAAGCGCATGATGTCAAATGAATTCACAAAATAGTGCATAACTTAATGTATCCATAGTTACTTAATATAACACATAATTCGTACGGTTTCAAATTGTTCCATGACCATTAGTTCAGGATTGTACCAAGACCATTAGTTCAATGTTATACCAAGACCATTAGACCATGATTGTACCAAGTCCGTTAGTACATGACTATACCAAGTCCGTTAGTTCATGACTATACCAAGTCCGTTAGTTCAACATTATCCAAGTCCGTTAGATCGTGATCATACCAAGTCAGTTAGCTCAATGATTCATAATATGGAAATTCTAAGTATGGCGATACTGTTACTTCGTATGACTAACATTCAGTTCAGATAAACATATAGTTTGCAAATAATCATGTTTGCCATAAAAGTTATTGAGCATGTATCTCCTCCAAGGAGTTTAATAAAAGTATTAAAACAAGAAAAGTGGGGCTTTGACTCACTTGGACAATGATGCGATGGCAAAAGTGAGTACACCGAAATGTAGCGTGAATCTCTAACTCGAACCTATTATGAATGATATGATATATGATAAGTTACAATGTAATGTTATGCATGCAATTCGAATGATATTTATACCACTTATGTATTTTTGAAAATAATCCTTTTCGTCGAAAAATAACCTTTTAACGTCTTGACCATTTTTAAATTATCTTACATGAATTTATGTTGAAATGATATCCGACGATACTCATTTAGTGATTTATTAAGAGATTATAACTTTTCGTCGTAAAATAATGTCATTTGAAGAATTCATGAAAGTGACTAAACTGGCCTCGAAAAGCTAGTCGTAAAATGGTGCACATCGAGTGTTAGGAAACAAACTCAACGGTTTTGGGAAGCTTGTATCATTATCTCAAAGTTTTAGCATTTAAGTTTTCGTCATAGATGGTTCCGATCATAGAGAAAAATATAGCTAAAGTATGGTACTTGTGTCCAAAATATAGTTTAAGAGTGGTTTTCGGCAAAGTTTAAGTGAATATATTTCATTCGTTACAACTCCGCTTGATGAACGGTTGGACATTTTGGAAAATAGGCTAGGCGAACTTACTTTTTCTAGAAGACATCATTTTATAAAAGTACTCCGTCATTGTTAAAAACGACCCTCAACATGGTCCCTCGTTGCCGTAGTATGTGTTCAATAGAAAATAGATTAATTTTGCTAATAGAATAAAGTTACGGCAACTTGGTTTATCGCGTGTAATTTACTCGTTACAAGTCCGTTTTCTACGTTTTATATGTCCTCGGAATCGTAATAATATATACTAATATATTTTTGATAAGTCGACACATTTTATAACGCTTAAGACTCATTTTTGACTCGTAAAAAGTCGAGATTACATGCTGAATTTTCTGAAACAAATATTTTTCGTCGTCAAACTTGAAAAATTCATAACTTCTTCGTTATAGCTCCGTTTTAATCCGTTCAAGCGGTCACGTTTTCGTTTTAAAGTGTATTTTCTAAATCTCTAGGCCAAAAATTTTTATTCACTGTCGAGATTTCCAGATTTTGAAAATAAGGACAGACCCTTTTTAAAACGTGTCGAAATGAGTTTTTCTCGCGCCAAACCTATTCTAACCCATTCAAAACAACTCCGAAGCTATTATAATCCTACCATACACCTTCTTAGGGTGTCATGGGTTCTTAGGCATCATCAAAAGTGATATACTACAAGGAATAATTATAGGAAGATATAAATATATATACTCTTAAAATCAATGTAAAAGTGGTACAAACATCATAAGACTTGCATGTTTTCTCAATAATGATGAAATGAATATGAGAATGAATATGAAATATGATCATGAAAATGAAAAGCTTACAAGTAACTTGATGAGGTTTAATGAACAAGGTTAATCCTAAACACCCTAGGTTTTTATTTCAAAACCTTATCTAAGAGTGTGTCTAAGTTGAAAATAACTTGTCTTGGAAAAATTTATGATCTTCTTGCTTGATTATCCTTGTGGCCGGTTTTTATGGTAGAAGAAGATGAGAGAATATTTTTTTTTCTCTTGAAATGTTTGTAACTATGTGAAATGAAAGACAAATAATAATATATATGTAATTTGTATACAAGATATTTTATAAAGTGGGCATGAGTCATCCATGCTTGGTCAACAACCATATAACTTGTAGTTTTTTTTTTTTTTTTAAATATGTAGATGTAGTGTAATGTGTAAGTATTTTTAAGGAGTGTTAGTAACTTGTGTACATAATTAAGCAATTTAGGGTAGCGTTAGCTAAAAATAAATTTTAACGGATCAAAATAGAATATATTGAAGTCATAAAAATTATAAAAATACATTCCTTACAAAAATTGAGTGAAATAATAATGATCGTGTAGAATTTAAGAAAACCGTCGTAATTATATAAATATAACAATTTATATACGAAATAAATTTAAAACACTGGGTAAACTAATAATAATATTTTTATAAACTTAATATGAGCATAAAAATATATCAGGATAATTTTTTGGAAGTAACAGACCAAATGTTCAAAATAATTAATTACGCGATAGCGTTTATTTAATATGAAAATTACGCGTTCAATGTGAAATGCAAAACCATGAATGAACTAATATGATGACAATGATGCTAATGAAATGTAGACTAAACTTAGTCTATATGAAATGCCCTTGATGATATGATCATGAATTCGCAGCTAAACCATTAAGGTTACGCGAATTTGATACTCGTAAACCTAGTTTACGATAAATGATGAAATAGTGAAACTTGAGAAATGACCTGAAATTGCGAGTTGTCACATCGGCGGCACCAAATTTTATAACGGGCGAAACCCTTTAAAGGGTTCCGTGGTGCTTGCTGAGAGTTTTGGCTATAAATAGCAAAGCCAAACCAAGTAGTTTTTCATCCCTTTCTATCATACTCTCATACATTTCTTCTCTCTAACCTTTCTAACTCAGTTTCATATCATTAGTGAACTCTTTTGTAGCAAAGAAGATCAAGTCACATTCAAGCTTCAACGAACTCGACATTTAGCTTAGTGTCGGAAAGAACTCGACATTTAGCTTAGTGTCGGAGTGGTTGTACCCTTGGAAAGAACTCGACATTTAGCTTAGTGTCGGAAATAGTGTAAGCGAAGTGTAAATGTTTCTCTGCCGGTGAAAGGAGCTTGTTGACTAGTGAAGTTAAACTCTCGAGTGTGAGACTCGAGGAGTGGAGTAGGGCAAGGAAAAAGAGTCCTTGTAGACCGAACCACTATAAACAACTTGTTATGGTTTGATTGTTTCTTTCCTTATCTACTCTCTACATATTGTTTACATATTTCACTAACATATCTAAGATCAACATCAATTGATCTTTCAATAAGTTTCAAAACAAAGTTTTTAATCAGTAAACTATTCAACCCCCTTCTAGTTTTCTACAATTGGTATCTGATGAGTGCGTATTCACTCATCATTTTAGGTCAAAACTGAGCTGCAAAACATTTAAAAACACTCCGAAATGCATCAAAATACTAAAAATATCTCAAAATTGTGTTTTATATGTTTCAGATGCAAAATTATTGAAAACAAATGAAAAACGAACAAAGTTTGCATAATTGGCAGTTTCAGTCCCCCAACTTTCAAAAAATGGCAACTTTAGTCCCTGGAATTTTAAAGAATGACAGAATTCACCCCTGGACATTTTAAATCGGAAAATAAACATTTTTAGTCCTTTGGTAATTCTTACTTGTCAAAATTGGTCATTTGGATAATTTTTGGAAAATTGCAATTTCAGTCCTTCAAGTTTAAAAAATGACAGATTTGGTCCCTTGATTATGTGAGATTGTCAAATATGACCCTTGGAAAAACATTTTCAGAATGTACTTGATTGGCCCCTGGATTTTTAGTTTGGTCAAGATTGGTCCCTAAGGTATTATTTGGATCCATGTTTAATCCCTATTCCAAATTAAAACACAAACAATAACAAACCATGGCCCAATTATTACCTGGTCCAGTCCAACTTCACACCCGGTCAACCCAATACCCATACCCGGTCAAACCCAACTAATCCACCCAGTCAAAATAACACCCAATCCATCCTGTCTTCCCCACTCTTTCCTGCCCAAGCAACCCTGAACCCAAGAAACAGAGAAGCCAAGAAACCCTAGATTCTCACCCTCTTTTTACTTCTCCCCAAACACTCCACCCCCATTTACCCTCTTTACCCAGTCTCACCAAAAACCCTAACCCTTTCTTCCCCTTTAACCAGTTCATATCAAATCCCAACCCCACTAATTCCCCCTCCTCTTAGCTCCAGGTCAGCACTCCATGTCAAAAAGATCCAAAGAATGGCTCAGATGATATCTCATTTGGTACCTACCTGATCAAGGGCTGAGATTGCTTCAAGAAAGCACAAGGATGGATTCTTGCTTAACTGCTCACACAAAAGAAGCACAAGATGTTGAAGCTTGAAGACCTAGAGTAGTATAAAAGGAACTTGTTGTAAGCCAGTGAAGGCACCCCTAGTTTTATCTTAAAATCTTTTTAGTTTCCTTGTTTTTAAGTTCTAATGTAACTTCATTTTTAATATCAATGAAAAGCAATTTTTAGTTTCATGTTTTATGTTGTTAAAGTTATTCAAAGAGTACTAATTGTTTTTAAGCACAAGCAAATCTCAAAGATAAGGGGGTCAAGTTAGTTTTTCAAAAAGTTGCAGTATTAGCTTTTACTTGAAGGGGTGTTTGGATTTAACTTAGTTGTGGGTCAAGAACATTTGTTACCACTTTGACTTTCTGAGTCAAACTCCATTTAAGCTATAAATCAGTTTTTACATGTCCAACTTTGTCTGAAATGTTTTTACAAGAATCAAGTTGAAGTGTCAAAAAAAAAGGGGTGTTCTGTTTGAATGTGCAGACTGCAACAGCAGCTATAGCTGCTGTTGTTGAGCCATTTTCTAGCTTATTTATCCAGCAAAACTTGCAAAAAATTTGTCTTCCTTGATTGCTTGTAGTCCTAACTCAGTTTGTTTCTAATTTAGTGCATTAAAAAAGGGCCTTTAACTTGTTTAAAGTGAAGTTTAAAACTGTCCATTGCATTACTTTACTGTCTCAGCAAACAGCAACCTTGAACCAAGCTGATAAGAGCTTATTTTAAACTGTCTTAGTGCTATTTTCCACCATCAAAATCTGTTTTTTGTGAATCTCCACCACCTTAACTGTGTTTGTGCAGCTTTTCAAGGTCTTGGAAGCTCAGTTTCCAGCTTAAAAATAAGCTTGAACAGGCCCTCCAAACTGATTTGCAGCCTGCAATAGCAGTCCACAGGTCACCTTTCTCTTTTTTGTTGCTTATCAGTGTTTGTCTACTGCTTAATTAGGTCTACTGTAGTGTATCTAGGTTGCTTAGTTAGGTTTAGTTCATATTTTAGCTCATTTAAGTCTCATCTAGTGCTTATTTAGAGTAGCTTAGTGATCCTTTTTAGGCCAGCTTAGTATTAAGATTTACGAGATCAACTGTTATATGCCAACTGATTTCCTCTTAGAGTTTGCTTATTTGTAGCTTATTCTTGTGTACTTTAGCTTGTTTAACATAACACTTTGCTTATTACTCATCCCCAACTGCTTATTCCTTCTCTTGGCTTATTTAGAGTTTAATAATACTGCTAAAGGGGTGTTTGTTTGTTTTCTGGCCACTGTTGGAATAAGCAGTGCCTAACTGCTTGTTTCAAGCTTTTCAGAAAAGTTGTTTTTATAAAAAATCTTCATTTTGATAAGCTCTTCAAGTTTCAAAAAGAAAAAGTTGAAAAAAAATAATTTCAAAAAGGGTACCAAGGGGATTCGAAACCTGGTCTCCTCTGTCACCAAACAAACACCTCACAACACAACACTCATAACCATTGCGCCGTTGGGTCTTGTCTCGTTTAATCTTGCACAAACAAATCACTTAAAGGCTTCCTTGGCAGTTTAGCTCATAAGCTATTTTGAGCTTATTCCAGCTTATTTTCCAAAGCAACCATGCGTTTTCTTATTTTTCTCTAACTAAGCACTGTCCAAAGTAGTTTTCTGTAATTTTTCAGAAATTTCAAAAATAGTTTAGTATTTTTAATAATTTAATTAGATTAAACTAGTTTTTAATTCGTAGAAATTAATTAGAAAGTCAAAAAAATACCCGGTCTTTTTCTAAAATCATTTTTAGTCAAATAGAACGTAGGAAAATTGATTTCACACCCGTAGCCCTTAAATTGCAAAACTTTTACGTTTATGGCTCGGGTTGTTTTACCGTTTTTGCGTTTTAGCACCCTAGGACTTAGTGTAGCTTCGTTTTATCATTCCTTAGGTTTAGTGATAGTTTAATTTTAGTTTATTAGGGTTCCCTTGCCTTAATTACTTTCCCGTTAATTAATTTGTAGAATTCGTAATCAAATCCAAAATCATTAAAATCCAATTCAAGTTCAAATCACGAAACTCAACGATTCCTTCCATTCACACCTCGTTGTGACACGACCCGGGGAAATCACTTTCCCGATATCACTTTTATCACACCCGTGAGGTTTGGCACGTTGACCTTTTTCCTAAAGGGTTAATTTGTCGAATTTTACGGTTATTTTGATATACGTTGATATTGTGTTTTTCACCACTCACCTCACAACGAATCAGTATCAGAGCCTCGTTGCTCAAGAATTTCTAAAATATATTGTATTTTATAAACTTGAAACGATCCATGGATTCTGAAAACTTTAAAGAAGGGCAATCTATGCAAAGACCACCACTCTTTGAAACCAACGGATTTATCTATTAGAAAAATCGTTTTGAAACATATGTAAAATCAAAAGATATAGATCTTTGGTTTGTTATTGTTAAAGGGGATTTTAGTTCTACAACAAAAGATATTTCTGTTGATGAACAAAAGAAATTAATTGCTAAAAATAATGAAGCTAAAATGATGCTTTATAATGCTTTGCCTAGAAAAGAATATGAAAGAATTTTTATGTGTGAAACCGCCAAAGATATTTGGGAATCTTTGATTATTACACATCAAGGAAATTCACAAGTCATGGATAACAAAATTGATCTTCTTGTTCAACAATATGGACAATTTGTTATCCCTGAAGATGAAACCATTGATTGTGAATTTGCTCGCTTTAATACTATTATTACATCACTTAAAGCACTTGATGAATCTTTTCGTAGTAAGAACTTTGTCAGGAAATTTCTTAGAGCACTCCATCCGAAGTGGAGAGCTAAAGTGACGGCCATTGAAGAATCAAAAGATCTCTCAAAAATTTCACTAGACGAGCTAATCGGAAACCTCAAAGTACACGAAATGGTGATGGAGAAAGATTTGGAAATCATCAAAGGAAAAAGAGAGGAAATCAAATCCGTTGCTCTAAAAGCAAGAACGGAATCAAGTGATGATGACGAATCTTGCTCCGGTAGTGAAGATGAAGAGTATGCCATGGCCGTTAGAGATTTCAAAAAGTTCTTTAGAAGAAGAGGAAAGTTTGTAAGACAACCTCGAGAAGAAAAGAAGCCATTCCGAAAAGATCGGGATGACAAAAAGGGTAAAGGTGAAAGAAAGTGCTTTAGATGCGGTGATGCAAGTCATCTAATAGGAGATTGTCCCAAGCCACCTAAAAGCAAAACTCAACGAGCTTTTGTAAGTGGTGCTTGGAGTGATAGTGAAGATGATGAAGAATCAAGCAAAGAGGAAATCGCTCTAATGGCACATGAGTCAAATGAGGTACATTCCGACTCATTTTATTCTTCTATTGATGATGACACTTTGCAAAAACAATACAATCAATTGTGTGAGCTAAGTCTAAAAATCATAACTAAAAATAAATTTTTAAAGACTAAAAAGGAATTTTTAGAAAATGAAGTCTATGAGTTAAAAGAAAAGGCAAAACGATTAGAAAAGGGAAAAGCAAATGACGATGATTGCAAATTATGTCAAGAGCTTAATCTTGAAATAGAAAAACTAAAGCTCACACAAGATGTTCTAATCGAACATAATTCTAAATTTAAAAGGTTTAACAAAAACATCGCTTGTGCCGATGAAATAGTTAGAATTCAAAAAACACCAGGAAACATGAATGGGCTAGGATTTAATGAAGTATTAATTCCAAAGAGTCAAAACAAAACGGCCGAAAAAGACAAACAAACTGTCAATACTTCTGCAGTGCAGCACGGACCAGATGGACCCAAAATAAGGGATCCGTCCGTTGTAAAAAATGGTACCGTGGGGACTTCAGCAGGACAGAATGTTTGTGATATGGACCGTAGCGAATTTGTCAAAGTAACAAAGAAAACCAAGGATAGTGTTAAACTAAAACATGTTGTTACATCAGGAGTAGGACTTGCTAAAAATGAATTTAGATAAAAAACTACTCAACAATGACATAAAACATCTTTTGCCAAACACCCCTTTCCTAAGAGCAACCACAACGTACAACCCAACTATCAACACAATGGTTGGAATCAAAACTTCCCTAGACCATATCAAACTCCAGATTACATGTCATGGAACCCTTATCCATCGTTTCCATACATGAATCAAATAAATGGTATGTTTACCCCAAACGGACCCATGAGATATTGGGGACCAAACGCTTGAGTTATTTGCTTCTTAGGTATGCTTGAAAGTTGGATTGGAACCTGATGAGTGGATAAAAGATAGTGGATGCTCATGACACATGACGGGCAACAAAAGTCTCTTCTCATCATACCAAGAGTATGACGGAGGTAATGTCACTTTTGGTAGCAATCTCAAAAGCAAAATCATTGGCAAAGGTACGATCGCTCATAACTCCCTAACTATTGAAAATGTTGCTCATGTCGATAGGTTAGGATTTAATCTACTTAGTATTAGCCAACTATGTGATAAAAAGTATAAAGTACTATTTGAAAAAAGTGGTAGTAAAATACTAAAAGATGGTATCACCATAGCTAAAGGAGTTAGGAAAAATAACATATACGTTATGAAAATAGATAAAACATCTAATGACAAACTTTGTCTAACAACATTAGATGACAGCTCTAATCTTTGGCATAGACGCTTAGGTCACGCTAATATGAGACTTATACAAAACCTATCTTCAAAAGAGCTAGTTAGGAATTTACCAAAACTTAAATATGACCAACATTTTTGCGACGCTTGCAAAATTGGTAAATAAACCCATAGTAGTCATAAGTCTAAAAATATGGTGTCCACATCTAAGTGTCTAGAACTTTTGCATATGGACTTGTTTGGTCCATCCGCTATAAGAAGCTATGGAGGCAACTTATACACTTTGGTCGTAGTAGATGATTACTCAAGGTTTACTTGGACGTTGTTTTTGAAAACCAAAAATGAAGGTTTTGATAAATTTGAAATTCTTAGCAAGAAAATTCAAAATCAACTAGGTGTTAAAATTGTGTCGATCCGAACGGATCATGGTCGTGAATTTGACAATGAAACACAATTTGGAAACTTTTGTGATACAAATGGTATAACACATAACTTTTCGGCTCCTCGAACACCTCAATCAAATGGAGTCGTAGAACATAAAAATAGAACAATTCAAGAGATGAGTAGAACAATGCTTAATGAACAAAACATTCCTCAAAAGTTTTAGTGTAACGCCGTTGACACTTCTACATATATTTTAAATAGAGTCTTAATACGGCCTTTCTTAAACAAAACACCATATGAGCTTTATAAAGGTAAAAAGCCAACTTTAGGATATTTTAGAGTTTTTGAATGTAAATGTTTCATCCTTAATACTAAAGATTATCTCACCAAGTTTGACCCAAAGTCTTATGAAGGTGTATTTCTTGGTTATTCTCAAACTAGTAAAGCTTACATTGTCTTAAACAAAGAAACAATGAGAGTCGAGGAATCGATGAACATAACATTTGACGAAAGTCCACCTCCCTCTAAGACATCACATTTGGTAGATGATGACTTAGTTGAAAGTCAACTTGTAGAAAGTCAAGAAATAATTGAAAATGACAAGGAAGATGAACCATTAAATAATGAGATTATAAACATCAAAGAATCCAAAAGTCATCCTTTGGAAAAATTCATAGGACAACTAAAGCAAAGAACCTTAAGATCACAAGCCCAAAATCAAAGTAATCATTTTTGTTTTGTGTCTACCATCGAACCGAAAAACATAAATGAAGCAATAAAAGATGAATCTTGGGTAATTGCTATGCAAGAAGAGTTAAACCAATTCGTTAGAAATGATGTTTGGAAATTAGTTCCAAAACCTAAAGATCAAACTATAATTGGAACGAAATGGGTTTTTTGAAATAAAATGGATGAAAATGGTATTGTGTCTAGAAACAAAGCTAGGCTTGTCGCACAAGGTTATAATCAACAAGAGGGGATTGATTATGATGAAACTTATGCTCCGGTAGCTAGGCTCGAGTCTATTAGAATCTTACTTGCATATGCATGTGCTTATGACTTTAAATTATTTCAAATGGATGTTAAGAGTGCGTTTCTTAATGGGTTTATCAACGAAGAAGTATATGTTACTCAACCTCCCAGTTTTACCGACTTTGAGAAACCACATCATGTCTTCAAACTCAAGAAAGCATTATACGGTCTTAAGCAAGCACCAAAAGCTTGGTACGATAGACTTAAGACTTTTCTTGTTGAAAACAAATACACCATGGGATTAGTAGATAATACTCTTTTTACCAAGAAAAAGGAGTCACACATTATCATTGTTCAAATATATGTTGATGACATCATATTCGGATCAACTTGTCAAGAGCTATGTGATGATTTCTCTAACATCATGCACGATGAGTTTGAGATGAGTATGATGGGTGAAGAAAACTTCTTTCTAGGACTCCAAATTAAACAACTAGAAGATGTCATATTCTTTAACCAATCTAAATACATAAAAGATATGCTTAAGAAATTTGGTCTTGAAGATTCAAAAGCAACTAAGACACCCATGTCTTCGGACACTAAACTCACCAAGGATGAGGAATGTGAATCGGTAGATAACACTAAATATAGAGGAATGATTGGTAGCTTACTATATCTCACGGCTAGTAGACCCGACATTATGTTTAGTGTTTGTCTATGTGCTCGCTTTCAAGAAAATCCAAATGTATCACACTTAGAAGCCTTGAAAAGGATATTTAGATACATTAAGGGAATGAAATGTTTAGGATTATGGTATCCCAAAGAAACAGGTGTTGAAACTATAGTGTATGTCGATTCGGATCATGCCGGTGACTATGTCGATAGAAAAAGTACAAGTGGTATTTGCACTTTTGTCGGACATTGTCTCACCTCATGGTTTGCAAAGAAGCAAACGGCATTAGCTATCTCAACTACTGAAGCCGAGTACGTCTCAGCCGGAAAAGCATGTCAACAAGCTCTTTGGATGAAGCAAGCTCTTGTGGACTATGGAATTCATCTCAACGATATCGTTATATTTTGCGACAACAAAGGAGCTATCGATCTCAGCAAAAATCCCGTCCAACATGCTCGTACAAAGCATATTGAAATCCGTCATCACTTTCTTCGCGATAATGTTCAAAAAGGAAACATCTCAATTGAGAAATTATCCTCCGAAGACAACATTGCCGACCTTCTAACCAAGCCTCTCAAACGAGAACCATTTAATCTTCTTAGACTTGGTTTGGGGTTAATGGAACCAAACATGTAGGTAAAACATAGTCTAAACCTTAGAACAAACAGAACAAAACTGTTAGTGCAAATATTACGATATTTAATCTATACAGTCTCGTTTGTTTTGATTGATGACAAACATGTAACTTGTAATACATAACGTAAAATGTACAAGTTACTTGTAATTACATTTGTCTCAACATACATTCAACACCTCTCGATGTCTCAAGTCCTCGTATGTTACAACACAGGTTCGTACATGTTTGTTATGTGGAATTATGATCAAACCCATTAACAAATCATATAGAATGTTTAAAATACGTTTAGAGTCACTAAGTATTTTAATAGGTTAACCATTCTATTTAGAACCTCATTTTACATTTTGCATTCACAAGTATTTCAAAAGGTAACTAGACATTTTATTAACTAGTTACATAATACATTTTACAAGTTTACTTTAATAAACTTTTTAATCTAAAATATAAATACATATTGCATCATGGCATGCATCATCTTTGTAATCTCTAGAAGATTTCATAGAATATTTTGTTTAGATTTGGACTCTACATAGCTTACACAATCTTGGATGGATTTGGTTGACTTTAGTAAGATTTTGGTAATCTTGCTGTCAGTCCCCCACGGTACCAAAATGGTACACGGGCGGAACCCTTTTGAGGGTTCCGTGGTCCGTGGACGCTCCTGTCCATTTTGGCTATAAATAGCAAGCCAAACCAAGTTGTTTAAAAATGCCTTTAACACACTTTCTCTCTACCCTTCTTGCATCATTTAGATCTGTAGATAACAATGTAGAAACATACATTAATGTCCCTCACCATCACATGATCATAATGCTTCTAACATTCATCTTTGTTGTAAGCATACTCTACATCTTGATCAACCAAAGAAAGCTTGGAGATCTAGCCATCTCCACTCATCACAAGCTGAAGATCTACCACAACAAGTTTAGGGAACTTGTGATCTTCATCATGAAGGCTTCCTATCAATGGAAGTTCATTTAGAAGTAGTCATTCATATCCATTAGACATTTGTGTCATGGATCATTAGTGTAAACATCATTGCATCATAACAACACTTTCACCAAACTAAATTAGATGGTTTATGTGTTTGTGCCATAAAACACAAGGTTTGTTATGTTGGGCCATAAAACATATTGGGAGTGGTTGTACCCTTGTAAAAGAACTCGACATCTAGCTTAGTGTCGGAAATATTGTATAGGCGACGTTAGGTTGGTTCTGCCTCGAACTAGAACCCGGTATTTAGCTTTGTACCGGAAAAAGTGTAAGCGACGATTGTAAGGTTTTCTCCGCCGAGAAGGGAGCTTGTTGATTTAGTGAAGTAACTCTCGAGTTGGGTACTCGGGGAGTGGAGTAGGGCGGAAAGGAGATCCGTGACCGAACCACTATAAATCCTCGTGTTCGGTTTGCACTTTCCTTTCTTTATTTCTTTACTTTTATACTTGCACTATACTATTGTTTGTGATGTGGTTTGATGTTCATGATTGTGTGACAACTTGGTTTACCAAGCTTTATATTAGTCACAAACAATAATTGGTACTTTCATATTATAACAAGCTTCATAAGCAATTTGATACTAAAGATCTAAAGTTTTTAAACGGTAACGTATTCACCCCCCCCCCCCTCTACGTTTTCACAATTGGTATCAGAGCCACGTAGCTCTTATTTTCAAAACAAATGGTTTTTAAAATAGAGTACGATCCATGTATCAAATTACCATTGAAGCGAAAAATAATATGAAAAATGCTTTGCTAATTATACTTAGAAATTTTATTGTTAAATGTAACTTTGTATACAAGCTTGAAGGTTTTTTTGAAAAATAAAATAAAAGTTTGTTGAAAGAACTAGTAAGTATTGTATTGTGTGCTTATAGAAAATATACGAAGAAATATGATTTTAAAGGAGTGTTTGGGATAACTATAAATTTAGTTGAAAAATCATCTCCGTAAATGTTTAAGATAAGTTACATAAGTAGATATGTTGTTAAATATGTGTATTATATGTTTACTATCAAATCTAGTAAGTCACACACATTTTCTCTATGTCAAAAATTAGTTTTGGTGAATCTGTCTCAGAGGACCACGGCACCAATTTTTATAAAGGGCGGATCCCTAAAATTGGTTCCGTCGAATCCGTCTGTACAGTATGCAGTTTGTTTTGGGCAACTTAAAAAAAAATAATAACTAATTAACCGTAATTCCGTACGAGTCGAGCCACCTATCATTTTAAAGGGAATTGAGTCTACTTTCATTTAAAAATACTCTCATGGCCTGAGTCTAATTTTAAATAAGTAAAATAGACCAAATACTACAGTATGTCTAAAATATTAAGTTTCGCTTTAACATAAAAACTCAAATTATTGAATCAAACAATTTAAGTTGGTATTCTTAGAACTTTGATACAACTTCTTTTGAAACTAACTAATTTGGTAATATGTTTAAAGGAAACTAATCAAGCTTGGTATACATCGTCATATTTAAACGCTAAAAGACGAAAAGTGTTTTTCTTGTCATACTATGCTAAATGACCACTTGCTTATGTTGTTTGCATATATGTTGCTTGCTTACTTTCAAATTGTTGTTTTCACTTGTTTGTTTGCATAATATAAGTGTCAATCTTGCCATATTATTTATTCGCTTGCTTGACGATTTCTTGTTTATGCACAATAGGACATTTGCTAGATTTTGTGCACTTAGTTGGAATATTGTTTTACCATCACTCATAGACTTAGATCACTTCCTTTGCATAGGTTATACTAAACATCTCGCATAACTTATGAAATGTCATGACTCACTTAGCAATGAGTACTAAGTAAATTAGTCAAGTACTTTGAAAAATGGAGGTTTTAAGAGAGTGTTTGGTACAAGGACAAAAACAATATTGTATGATGTAATTTATTTGTTTTTACTTTGTAGGATGATAATATGACTTAAAACAATGTTGTATGCTAACCGGTTTATGCAGGTGGATAGCACAAGTGTGTTATCAAATTTTACCCATTTTTACTTTTATGTGAAACTCGTTAGCCCTTGGTCAAAGTCTATGATCCACTATGTTTGTATATGTGTTATCGACTTTTCCTAACTAGAAGTAATTAATGTCACATGTTTTAAGCAAAATTTCAGGTTTCGGAAAACTCCCCGACACCTAAAAAATGGGTCTGTGAACTTTTCTGGTGTCCACGGATCAGACGGCACCAAAATGTTGGTACCGTCAGTTATGTATTTTGGTACCGCCATACCTGTACAGGCGGACCAGGCGGCACCAATTTAAGGGTTCCGCCTGTGTAAAGAAATGGTGTCGTGAATCCTACAGGTAAGTTGTTGAATTTTACTAAATCCCGCAATCTAATTTACCAAATTTCGTTTCTAGGATAGTTGTTAATGCATTTCTTGCATACCTCACTCAACACATCCTCAATGGATTAACTTAGGATGTTTGACATGATCTTAGACACTTCCATCTCATTAAAAACTACCATCTTTATATGGATTAACATCAAATCCGTGAATCCTTAGTTCCATAAATCGACACATTCAGGATGGTCATTTTCACACCTTCACTGTTACTTTTCCTCAGCTTAGCATTTCTTAAAGCAAAGTCAAAATGGCTAAATCTCAACCTCAAATAAGCCACTTAAGAAAACCAATCGGATTAGCATTCGATCTTGTTGCTTCATTAACTTGAACTTTGTGCAAACACCACCAACATCTCCTCACCCGTTTGCGGATGACTTAGATGACTTACCGAGACTAACAAATCTGGACTCATTATTTGCAAAGATATCATACACAAGTCTATCACATGACTATAGATATTGTTTTGTATCTACATGTATTACCTCACTTGGTTAACATGAAAATAATGTGTCATCCTTCAAGACGATAAGTATTTACATAGAGTCATAACTCACACGTATGTTAAAGACATACTATCAAGTCTTGTTATCCTTGAGTTCAATCTAAGCTTTATAATCTCAACAAATTAGGATTGACAACTTAAGTATTTCATCCAAAATATTCAAGTATATGCGACTTACGATTGTAGTTTTTAAAAGTCATATCCGAAAAATCAACACCCAAGTATTTTAACAAACACATGTTGAAACACTTATCCAAAGCAAACAACCCACTGTGACACTTATCCCTCTTTGACACCTACTATCCCTCTTCCATCTTTTGGCACCATTAAGCGTATTGCTCATGAACTTCCAAGAGCATCCTTTAAATCAAACGTGCCCTTTCAAGGTAAACCTATACCTTAGCTCCTAAGCTTCATAGACATAACCAAAACTTCAAGCACTTCACCCACTAGTTGTAGCAACCAATGAACAATAAGAATTAGTATCCGTACTTTTTGTGTTCAACATCTATGGACAAATAATCAACCTAAGTACTTCCATAGCACAACAAACCCCTACATCACCACATCCTTATTTAGACACACTAGAAGACCTACCACCTAGATCAACCAATCCACCATCCTTACCATCATTTGAATTCGTTGAGTGTATTGCTCAAAAAGCCCTTGTGTCCAACACTTGTACTGAATCAAATGCATGTTTGAACAAACTCAAACATCCTTTCCAACATATAAGGACTTAGATAATTCATTATGACTAGAACCTCAACTATCAAATAAGCATGGTGCTCTTGGTAATTGTTGTCAATTTCCACTAGGTATAAGTAGTACTACCTTCACAAATTATCAAAGTATTAGTAATACTCTGCCATTAAACTTCTGCATAAATTTCGTTAAACCTCAAATCAACATTTTAACAACATATGTTAAAATGCAATCTCAAAGCCAACATCATACACCCCAAGAAACAATGACTCTTGAGGAGTATACATAAGAAACTCAAGTGAATTCATCTTGTCATCATCTAGTGAATATAATCTTGAGACCAAGTATATTTAGATGGGACTATCCGATTCAAACACTTTGGCTTCATATATTTATTTAGGAAAACATGATGTTTTGAAAAACATTATACCTAAGAAATCATGCGTTAAGTATTCATCTTGTTAAAAGGATATTGTATATCCTATGCATCATTCTCTCCTTGTGACATAAATGGTTTTGTTACAAGAGATTTCATTACACCTCATTGGCTAAATGATCTTGAAACGAACATCTACAAGTTCTATGAACTAGCATATCCAATTCATCTTGTCATACTTATTTTCATAAGCATGATAACTTTATCCCATGCGATAATCTCATTTGTTGAAAGATACTATTTGTATCCATTTCCTTTCAAGCATAGATCATAACCTAACCTTGCACAAACCTTTTGCACATCCAAGGTTAAAACTACACATCTCTAGAACATACACATGATCTATTGAAGTTGGTAACCTTATTTAGATTCTTGTTAAATAAAAAAGAGCTCTCTTGAGAACGTTCTTAATTTAACATATTCCATTCCCTAGTCTTAGATAATCAAATCACTTTTAAAGTATACACGTCAACGTAAAAGATGTCATCCATTAGATCATACAATTAGCTATGAAATTTGAACAACCTTAGATTCTAAACAAAAGATTAAAACATATGGTGTATCAACACACCATTGTTAAAATTCATGTGTATAACATGACATCTTCATCACCTTAGTTATATTGCATATTAGTTGTGTCACATTAAGCCAAGTATTGGTAAACTATCATCTTTTATGCACTTTAATAGGTAAAAGTAGGAGTTCCCATCTTTCTAACATGAGAATGACTACTGGAGAACCTATTGCACTAGAAACTCAATTTGACCTAACGGTTGAATTGCTTCCTGGAGAGAAGTTGGGTATGTGGAATCACCCATAAAAATGGTCGTGTTTAGCCTTAATTGAGCACCGCTAGCAATAGTCTCATATTCATTCTCCAACTTGAAAATTCTGTTTTCCTATACTTGCCTAAATAAGTGTTAAAACATTGATAGTTTGCCTCGCCGTAGGAATACTAATCAAATAAGTAGTGTATATGACTTTTCTTTTAAAACCACCTGCATTGCACTTACATGTGTTGATTACATAGTCTTGTTTAATACGATAAGTTGATTTGACATTATCTTAGTGTTTGATAAACTAGTCAAATGTGTAAACCTTAGTAAAACCACTTGCATTGAACTTACATGTGTTGATTACATGTTCTTGTTTAATACGATAAGTTGATTTGACATTATCTTAGTGTTTGATAACAAGTCAAATGTGTAAACCTTAGTACGGTTTTATCTTTATAATACTTGTATTGTTGTTTCATGCTACTAAACGTTTAAACCTAAACTTTATTTGCATGATACTTACTTTTGAATTATTTTTAGCGTGATTAACATGTTACTTATGAACTCATAATATGCCATTTTGATACGTGATAATTTTGATATGATATATTTGTGTTTGAAAGCTATTAGTTGGCATTCATTACATCTATGTGTAGTACGATCCAAATGATACATGCTCCAAATTGTTATGTCTTAAACATGGCTTGCATGAATCTTTCATCTTGTTTCTTTTGCTTCTTGTCACACTATTTGTTTGCTACGTGTGCACATATAATCTGTCAAAGTGCTTTTGGTATGACTAAATTTTAGAAGCCTTTTTATCTTACAAATTAATCACATAGATTATTGTATATCCAAGTATGCTTAAGTGTCTAAGTCTAACGACAAAACAATCTCATAATGAAATGTCTTGAATAAAGTCGTATTCTTGCATATTATGATTGTTTTGATGCTATCTGGTGTGGTGATTTCTTGTCTACTAAGTGCAATGTGTTGTTTTTGCTTATATAATATGTTATCATTTGATTTCTATCATGTTAACATCTTTTGTTACTAACAATTTTGTTTTGTAGGTTGATAACAAATTATTTGTTATCTCACTTGGTTCTAACTTTTATATGCTCATCTTGCATAATCCCCTTTATTGCTACGTAGATTAGTACTATGCTTTATGGGACCCCTACACTTGCATATAGTTTAAAAACATATAGAATTAATTTCTAGAGGGTTGGCTTTGCATTTTTGTCTTTCAACCGACCTCTTTCCAAATCTCATTTTTGCTTCCGCTTTCCAAAAATCACCTCCATCATTATTTAGTTATAACAATACTCTAATCTTCTTCACTTCCTATTAGGAAACCACATGCCTCATCATACGATCATCTCGTATTAATCGAGAAGAGGTACGTGACTTTAAGGATGAAGTTCATTGTGTGCTAACCATCATCCAGAAAAACATCACTAAGCTCATCTCTTTCGTTAACCCGAAAAACCTCCTAAACACTTTGTTGTCATTCCTTATTTGATACATTACACATTATGTTGGATGTCCACCAATTAAGGGGAGATAAATCCATTCACATAATTGTCTTTTGTCAAATTTTATGTCTCTTAGACTCTAAAATACCAACACATAGGCAAACACCACTTAGCTAAAATCGGTTCACGAAACCACAACTAGTTCAACCTTTTTAACCTTATATCACAAGTTTGCACCAATGCCTCATCAAGTGAAAAACACATCATGTGTTTTACTAACTTCTTCATCTCCACAATCAACGAATCTAGGATTTTCCTTAAACTAGCACCTTACAACTTCACTATCTAGAACACCATCATAGGATCTTATCCTTTTCTCGCTTGACATATATCATGCATGTCATTGTCAGTGCAAACGATATATTAATCAAAACAGCCATTTCCAACACGTTGGTCCATCCAACTCTCACTTATATGATGTCATTCTCATCCTCATATAGGTACTCATTATTATTATTAGTATTTTCCATATTGTCTTCACTTCTTTTCAAAGTGATAATCATCCATGTCGGTCAAAACCATGCTAATACTACCTTTCCCATTGTCACCTAGAATAGGTCATTTTTATAATTCGTGTCAATCAATGAATGAATTTATTTTCATGTTATCACTTTTATATATTTTTAGATAGAACGCATTATTGGTTATTCTTGGGTTGAAGCATATGAGAACTTGCTCATAACAATAGGTTGTTAGCATCAATAAATCATTCAAATCATAACCCTTATGCATCATTGAAATGCAATGTCCATTCACATTTTTTTCCTCTTAGCTTTGGTCACTTGACATGATGAAAGGATTGCATGAGTTCATATTTTTATATTTGCTATACATACGAGTTTCTAACTCCTAAATAGCTTCCTACCTAATCACCACCACCTTCCATCACCACTTTCACTAATCTTCACCACCATGGATTAGCGAAAACTTGCTTTTGTAAATGTCAAGTCATCTACCATCACCACATGAATCCTACTAGTAAACCGACACCAACACTAGCACCACTAGTGGCACACCCGGTGGAAGACTTCATATCTTCTTTCTAGGAATTATTTTGTAGGCTTTTATCATATTATATTCTCACTTTTCTTATGATTGTAATTAGGAGACTACACTTCATGAGATCTTTGATTATATCATTTATCACATATATACATCTTATTTTTCTTTGTGAAAAAGATGAAATATATTGCACTAATGTTTTTCATTATAGGTTCATCATCATATACACTCGATTGTATATAACTTACTCATCTAAGGATGAAGTTTGCATCAATTATTTTTCTTATTTTAGGTGCTTTTTGACACCCTAGAACAAGGAGGAATATTCTTTAACCACTCATATTGCATCGTCTATACACTTGGTTGTATATGACATATTTGTCTAAAGACAAAGCTTCTATTATACTAATATTTATTTTGAAGGTTCATCTTGACGCCCTAGAGCAAGGGGAGCTTCCGTCAAGAATTTACTGAATGCATCTTATACACACTTTGTTGTATAACACTTACTCGTCCAATGACGAATATAGTTTTTCACTAATATTTGTTTTGTAGGTTTTTAATCATACACTGACGCCTCAAACAAGGGGGAGCAACTGTCAAGGGGGAGCATGCACGCATTTAGCATCATTCTCACTTTTTAACAAGCATTTGTGCTTCGATAAAAAGTGGAGAAAATAGGCTAACATTGCTATGTATTTTTCTTTTTCATATATTTCTCATAATTTTTGTTGCATAAAACTAACCTTGATGTAGGTTAAGCCTCTTTATTTGATCCATGGATCCGCTACCAAACAAGGGACGGATTGAAGTGGACGGTTTAACTTCACTAGGGATGATGCAAGCTCGCCTTTTTGGGGAGAAATAAAGTTAAACTCCAAGGACACGCCCTTTTTGTTACGACAAACGGGGGAGAAGAGTGTAAACGGAGAAGGTAATGTAAAGGTAGTAAGGATACAAGTAACCTTTTACATTTTACTTTCTATTACGTTTACATATATTTGTCATCATCAAAAAGGGGGAGATTGTTAGTGCAAATATTACGATATTTAATCTATACAGTCTCGTTTGTTTTGATTGATGACAAACATGTAACTTGTAATACATAACGTAAAATGTACAAGTTACTTGTAATTACATTTGTCTCAACATACATTCAACACCTCTCGATGTCTCAAGTCCTCGTATGTTACAACACAGGTTCGTACATGTTTGTTATGTGGCATTATGATCAAACCCGTTAACAAATCATATAGAATGTTTAAAATACGTTTAGAGTCACTAAGTATTTTAATAGGTTAACCATTCTATTTAGAACCTCATTTTACATTTTGCATTCACAAGTATTTCAAAAGGTAACTAGACATTTTATTAACTTGTTACATAATACATTTTACAAGTTTACTTTGATAAACTTTTTAATCTAAAATAGAAATACATATTGCATCATGGCATGCATCATCTTTGTAATCTCTAGAAGATTTCATAGAATATTTTGTTTAGATTTGGACTCTACATAGCTTACACAATCTTGGATGGATTTGGTTGACTTTAGTAAGATTTTGGTAATCTTGCTGTCAGTCCCCCACGGTACCAAAATGGTACACGGGCGGAACCATTTTGAGGGTTCCGTGGTCCGTGGACGCTCCTGTCCATTTTGGCTATAAATAGCAAGCCAAACCAAGTTGTTTAAAATGCCTTTAACACACTTTCTCTCTACCCTTCTTGCATCATTTAGATCTGTAGATAACAATGTAGAAACATACATTAATCTCCCTCACCATCACATGATCATAATGCTTCTAACATTCATCTTTGTTGTAAGCATACTCTACATCTTGATCAACCAAAGAAAGCTTGGAGATCTAGCCATCTCCACTCATCACAAGCTGAAGATCTATCACAACAAGTTTAGGGAACTTGTGATCTTCATCATGAAGGCTTCCTATCAATGGAAGTTCATTTAGAAGTAGTCATTAATATCCATTAGACATTTGTGTCATGGATCATTAGTGTAAACATCATTACATCATAACAACACTTTCACCAAACTAGATTAGATGGTTTATGTGTTTGTGCCATAAAACACAAGGTTTGTTATGTTGGGCCATAAAACATATTGGGAGTGGTTGTACCCTTGTAAAAGAACTCGACATCTAGCTTAGTGTCGGAAATATTGTATAGGCGACGTTAGGTTGGTTCTGCCTCGAACTAGAACCTGGTATTTAGCTTTGTACCGGAAAAAGTGTAAGCGACGATTGTAAGGTTTTCTCCGCCGAGAAGGGAGCTTGTTGATTTAGTGAAGTAACTCTCGAGTTGGGTACTCGGGGAGTGGAGTAGGGCGGAAAGGAGATCCGTGACTGAACCACTATAAATCCTCGTGTTCGGTTTGCACTTTCCTTTCTTTATCTCTTTACTTTTATACTTGCACTATACTATTGTTTGTGATGTGGTTTGATGTTCATGATTGTGTGACAACTTGGTTTACCAAGCTTTATATTAGTCACAAATAATAATTGGTACTTTCATATTATAACAAGCTTCATAAGCGATTTGATACTAAAGATCTAAAGTTTTTAAACGGTAACGTATTCACCCCCCCCCCCCTACATTTTCACAAAAACAAATTTGTTTTAAACCTGCTACTATACCCACGACACCAAACGACAACAAAGACGGGACCAAAAATTTGGTGTCGTCTGGTCCGTGGTGACTACAGTTGCAAAAGTGCTACCTACAAAACACCTTCTTCCTCACAACCCACTTCACCAAAACGTGCAAACATTAAACCTACCTCATTGTTGACATTTTCTCACCCACTAATAACTGAAGTTAACATCATTGTAAGTATCCTAACTACATTTTATCTCTTAATTCTGAGTCTAGGATTCTAATTTGTGCACAAAATCATTACATGGGGTTTGTATATATTCTTGTACAAAACATGGATTCAATTGGCAAATTGCATAACTAGTCATTGAAATTAGGTACTACATTATCATATTGCATAAACAAATCATGTTTCCCACTAATCAAAAGATAATGACTATAAGGTTTTATTCAAATAACCAAACACCCCATGTCAAATTTTTTTTTGAAAAGCTTCTCACATGTAGGAAAACAATTTTTCATTGTTAATACAATTAGAAACGTTAAATTTTCATCACTTGCATGCTCTTGAATACTAAAGTTATTGCATAACTAATATGCATTCCCGGGTATATTAAAATGAAGCCACATTGAATTAGGAGCGTTTGGGTTATCTCATGCCGTTTGCCAAACACCCCCACTAAAGACTATTTTATGCATAAATGAGTCGAGATAACCGCAACTCCAAATCGTTTTCATATAGGCACACACTAGAATCAAAATGTTAAGTTTATTCTCATTTTTAACATGTAAATTCTTGCTCATAGGAATAACCATGGTAGCCGCAAGATTCTATAATCACAAGGATATCGTTAACTACATTCCCAAACACCACAAAACCAAAGGACTTTCCAAGGAGCAAGTCGAAATTTTTAAGAGTCCAGAAACTAGGTACTTCCATGAGGGTAGAACCATTCACTCCTCTTTTATCAAAAATACCAATCTTCGTGAAGAACTAGCCGCTATTCAAACCTATTTGTCCTAGGTTTGTGTTAGAGTTTTATGCTAGTGTCACTGGTTTCATTGATGAAGATGATGAGTTTAGCCTTAGGTTAAAGATCAATCAAAATGACTACACCATCTCTTTGACCCAATTTGCTCTAGTGCTAGGAATCCCCAACCGAGGGACATGTGTCTACTCGGATAAGGGGTCACTCACCGTCCTTAATGCAATCAATGATCGCTCTCTTCCCTACCAAACTGCTTTAGCGGATAAGGATGTCATCCGTGAGCGCCTATTTATCCCAAGGGGTGATACAACCCGAGTCACCCGAAAGGGAAAGGAGGTGAACCGAGATCCATATGAAATGGAGCTCAATGAACTTAAGCCCGAATTTAAGAAATGGGAGGAACTACTTAGAGCCAACGTCATTAGCACCATAGGGAATAGGGATCATATCAACGCTTGCCTTTGTCATATGCTCTACAACTTGTCCACCCGTCAACCATTCAATCTAGCCTACTACATTGCTAGGAGAATGATTGATATTCCAACTCAAGGTTCGGTTGCTCTTCCTTACGGGATGTTTCTCACCCGTCTCTATAGAGCCTATGCACCAATTCCACTAAGCCCAAAAGGGTTGAAGCTTGACTATGTGCTCATCCCTCACATCTTTGTGCCATTGAGTGACCAACGAGTGGCTAAGACAAAAGGCAAAAGAGCAAAACCTCCAACTCCATCATCATCGTCATCAAATAGCTCTGAGGATGGTCTTCCAAATTCTCGCCTTCCACCTCATGAGTATTATGCGTCTCTTCTCGAGATTTAGAATGAATCAGCGGAGTTCAAGCAAACCAAGGGGATGTTCAAGTGCCTTGGTAGGATGATGAACAAGATTTACAAGAAGTTGGACAAGTGAGGGTCCTTTTAAGGAGTGTTTGGAACAATACATTATCTTTAATGTTTGATACAATTTGGTTGTTTTTAATTTGTAGGATGATAATATAACTCAAAACAATGATGTATGCTAACAATCTCATGCAGGGGGATAGCACAAGTATGTTATCAAATTTTACCCATTTTCACTTTAATGTGAAAATCACTAGCCCTTGGTCTAAATCTATGCTCCACTATGTTTGTGTATGTGTTATCTGTTTTTCCTAACTAGAAATAATTAATTTTACATGTTTTGAGCAAAATTTCAGGTTTCGGAAAAGTCCCCGACCCTTAAAATACTGTTCTGTGAACTTTTCTAGTGTCCACGGATCAGACGGCACCAAAAATTTGGTACCGTCTGTTATGGAATTTGGTACCGCCGTACCTGTACAGGCGGACCAGGCGGCACCATTTCTTTGGTTCCGCCTATGTAAAATTTTGGTGTCGTGGATCCTACAGGTAATTTTTTGAATTTCGCTTATTTCGACATTCCAAATTACCATACATTGCTTACAAGTTATTCTTAACTAGTTATTACCCATTTTAGAACTAGTATAACATACTTAGGCATGTAGGAAATCCATTTCCCACCAAAATTCAAAAATTTTAAAAATCAACCTAATGAGCCCTTTTGCATAAAGGAAGGAACCAAAAATTTGGTTCCTTGCAATCCGTGGGTAATCTGATTGTTAGGATCTCACAATCATTAGAACACATTTATTGCAAATCTTTGCATCTTCACTCCATCCCTCTTGTATGGCTTGACTTGGGTGATATGACTAGCATTAAACCTACTTCAAAATCATTATAAACCTCATCTCTTCTGTGGTTTAACATCAAATCAAACACACTTCTCCATAATTCACCATTCCTATAAATTAAGAGGTTTTACCATGATCATCTTCACACCTTCTCAATTCTTACCATCTACTAGCAAAAGCTTAAGTCAAAATGACAAAAACTTCACCTTCAACCAAGCCTTGCAAGAAAACCGCTAGGATTAGCGTAAGACCTTGTTGCTTTGTCAACTTGAGCTCTTCATCCGAGTTATCTCCACTAACCATCTCATCTCCCATAAGGGATGACACAAACCTCATTTTAGCTACTCCTACACCCATTACCATCACTACTCCACCACCAACAAAGACTCCAAGCTCACCACCACCGGCACCCCTCCAAACATAAAAAACACCATCACCACCAAAATCTCCAACACTCATCCCATTGGAGTTATTTTCCAGACCACCTACTTCTCCAAATCCTATCTTGGAGGACTTGGAAGATTTGCCTCCTAGGCCCAATCATCCACCACCATTGCCATCATTTGGTACTATTGAGCGGATTGCTCATGAGTCTCCTAGACCATCGTTTGACCCAAACGCCCCGTTAGGGCCACGACCTCTTCTCTTCCACCCCATCCACAAACACATCCATGGTCCTTTGTATGGGGATCAACCACTCCCTACATCAATGTCTCCTCACATAGAGGACATTGAGGAGTCCATGTGGGAAGATCATCCCACAAGAGAGGAGATTCAATCCGAACTCCAACATCTCCACCAATTTTCCAACATGGTGGATTCTCATCTAAGTGAGACTATGCAAATGCAAAGTTCTTTGCTAGCCTCAATAATCACCACACCAAACACCAACACCAACACCAACATCAACACCTCCACCATTCCACCACAACAACACCATGAAACTATTACCCTCCTAGGCATGGTTGCTCAAATTGTGAGCAAACCGCCCAAACAACCGAACGGACCCGGGTGATGGTCCATGAGTTCCAAGATGAAATGAGGTTCATCCTCAATCACATCCTCGAGCGCCTCAATGCTCTTGCTCATCCACCACCTCAATAGGAGGGTCCTAGCTTATTCTCTTTTAGGCACTTTTTATTTAGGACTTTTCTTGTAATTTTTTATTTTCTAGGATAATTTATGTTTAATTGTATTAAAACACTTCATTGTGTTCTCTTTTCATGATATTCATATCATGAAAATTTTTAACTAATGAATGGTGTTTTCTATATTATTATTGCTTATTCCATTGTGTTTGGAAATGCTTGTGATGATGATTATTACTAACAATTTTTCTTATAGCTTTTTCACAATCCATGTCTCTTTCCATTGGCACCCAATTTAGGGGGAGCATTGGTCAAGGGGGAGATAATGGCTAAGGGCTCATTACACATTCCGCCTAGCATCTTCTTTTTGTTGAGAAAAAAGGGGGAGAAATATATAGAACTTGAATATTTGACTTTCTGAAAAAGTCAAACTGCATACATTGACTTTCTGAAAAAGTCAACATGATACTTCATTAGTAATATTTGACTTTCTGAAAAAGTCAACTGCACACTTTGACTTTTTGAAAAAATCAAACATCATGCTTCAACTAGTGAAGACTTTGACTTTTTGAAAAAGTCAAACATCATATACTTGCATTACCATTTCTCTTTCAAGCTCTAAAACTAATATTTTTATAACTCTTGTACAATCTTTACATCTTTTATAAAAATAAAATTCACGTTTTGTCCTCAACAAAAAAAAGGGAGATTGTTAATACAAATATCGTCATTAAACGTTATTTATATTTTTGATCTTTACCTAAGTTTTGTTAACGACAAAAGTAAATATAATTTTTATAAAGCTTAAAGCTTGTCAAGTCTAATATATATTAAAACAAGCTTTTTCAAACAATATCTTCATCACTCAAGCATTTACATTGTGATTAACCATAATGTATGATAGGAGTTTTTAGAATGTTTTGGTTTCTTAAAAACTAAACATTACATATGCATTTACATATTTCTAAAAATAGAAAAACAAACATATGACATCATGTGATGCATCATTGAAATCATTGGAAGATTTCACAAGATTCTTTGTGTAGATTTAGGCTCTACATATCTTACACAATCTTGCATAGATATGGTTGACTTTGGCAAGATTTTGAGATCTTGCTGTTAGACCTCGGCGGCACCAAATTTTATAACGGCCGGAACCCTTTAAAGGGTTCCGTGGTCCGTGGTGCTTGCTGAGAGTTTGGGCTATAAATAGCAAAGCCAAACCAAGTAGTTTTTCATCCCTTTCTATCATACTCTCATACATTTCTTCTCTCTAACCTTTCTAACTCATTTTCATATCATATTAGTGATCTCTTTTGTAGCAAAGAAGATCAAGTCACATTCAAGCTTCAACAAGAAGTTGGAAGTCTTGTTTGTTTGGTGTTTTATGATCTTGTGTTGATTCATACTTCATTGTTGTACCAAACTATCATAATCTTGTGAGTGTGAGTGGTTAGTATTTTAGTCCTCAAAATACATTGTGTGTGGGAGTGGTTGTACCCTTGGAAAGAACTCGACATTTAGCTTAGTGTCGGAAATAGTGTAAGCGAAGTGTAAAGGTTTCTCCGCCGGTGAAAGGAGCTTGTTGACTAGTGAAGTTAAACTCTCGAGTGTGAGACTCGGGGAGTGGAGTAGGGCAAGGAAAAAGAGTCCTTGTAGACCGAACCACTATAAACAACTTGTTGTGGTTTGATTGTTTCTTTCCTTATCTACTCTCTACATATTGTTTACATATTTCACTAACATATCTAAGATCAACATCAATTGATCTTTCAATAAGTTTCAAAAAAAAAGTTTTTAATCGGTAAACTATTCTACCCCCTTCTAGTTTTCTACATAATCTTCCAATGACACGTCTCTTTGCAATAGTTACAAATATCTCGAGGATTGGGACCTCGAGAACTTGACGATGCTCCACCTTTATCTTTACCTTTTTCAAATCGATATCGACCCCCATCATGACTTATGGTTGATAAACCCATTGATTGGGACTCATAACCTCTTCATGACGCTTGTTGGCGAAGCTCTCTTGAATGCAAACTAGATCTAACATCTTCCAAAGTGATAGTTTCTTTACCAACAACAAATGAGCTAACAAAACTTTCAAATGAAGGAGGTAACGACACAAGAAGCACAAGAGCTGCATCTTCATCTTCTATCTTCACTTCAACATTCTTCAAATCCATCAAGATTGAGTTCAAAGCAATAAGACGCTCTTTCAAAGATGAGCCCTCTTTTATTCGAAGAAAAAACAAACGTTGTTTCAACAAAAACTTATTTGTCAACGACTTTGTCATATAAATAGTTTCTAACTTCATCTGATAAACACAGAAAAATAGTTGCGTGTGCCTTTTCTTCTTGCAACTTATAGTTAGCATCATTCATATCAGCCGGTTTTGTACCAGTAATAGGTGCCCAAATGCCTTGTTGTTTCAATAAAGCACGAATCTTGATACGCCACAAGCTAAAGTTACTCTTTCCCGAAAACTTCTCAATATTAGTGATTTTCAAACGATTCAAACGATTCAAAAGAATACCAAACAAAGTACCCGATATTCAAACGATTCAAAAACAAACTAGAGAAATACTAATGTTACTAATTCAAAAGTAAAAACCAATTTCAAATGCCCACTATAAAATAAATTCAGCAGCCCAAAAAACCAAAGCCCAACTAGTATAAAAACATTCCACTAGGGAAAGTTATCCCCAAAACGTTATCTTCCCCAAATTCCAAAAACGAAAACAGTCAAGAACTAGGGTTCTTGATTATATCCGTTCTTGAATATATCCAAACGACAAACAAAATTATAATCCAAGATCGATTGGTGCAAATCAAAATCACTAACTGATGCTTAAAAACCATATTCAAAACAAACCTTTAAACCAAAATCCAAGATCCGAAACTCTAAATTCGAACAGTTTCGGATGAAACCCTAAATCGAAAAACGATTCAAGCTTCTTCAACTTCCTACAATGATCGACAAGCTCTGATACCACTTGTTAGAAGCAACAACCGATAATCAAAGATGAAGAACAAGAGAAGAAACAACAATCGACAAATTTGCAGAAGCTTTTCTTTATTGCTAAACGAAATTCGAAGGTACAAAGTCTAAATCTTATGATTCCCTATATATAAGAAAAACAACCGACCTAAACAACCGACTTTTAATACTTTCCTAATACTAAGATACCAGAAATACTAAATGCGAAAAATACCAAACGACCCTTAGGAGTTCTAATCACATTCATAACAATGGACCTCATTATGGTTTGCACCTTTATGTCGACAAAACTGAGGTCTTCTGGCCAAGGGAAGATCCTAGAAGCAGGCTTGCAGGTGTTTTCCCGCCTAATATTGCCCGGCCTTTACGGGGGGTTAAATTGTTGGGTGGACCGGCTAGTGTTGACCTTAAGTTTAGTAGCGAGCTTGTTATGAAACGGGTTGCTAAAACCATTGTGCTTATGGATGCTGTTGCTAAGCTTAATGACCCTCAGTGTGAATTGCTGCTCCTTCGAGCTTGTGCTGGTATTTTCAAGTTATATTTTTCTATGCGCACATGCTCCCCTCAGGTCTTTGAGCATGCTCAAATTTATTTTGATGCGGCACTTCGCTCTTCTCTGGAGCGCATTGTCACTGCTTCTGGACCTGGTTTTGGCGATTGGCAATGGAGACTGGCAACACTACCTTTTGATTTTTGGGGGCTTGGTGTATACTCTGCAAGTGATGTCTTGAACTATACTTTCCTTGCGTCTAGACTCCAATTTGCCAGTTTAGAGACTAAGCTCCTCCAACATTCAGGCATTATAACTTCTGGATCTACCTTTGATGATGCCTTGCATGCTTTGAATGCGAAAATGGAGACCGGCCTTTTGGACAACCCAGGTGAGATCGTTGCCCCCGAACTCATGAAGAAATTGGCAGATATATATTTCACATGTGTCGCCAAAATGGCCGAATCCACCTTTTGGACTACACTTCTAACTGGCTTAGGGTGGTTCCGATATGCTGGTTGGGACAGACCATGAATGCTAGAACTTACCGATGTGTGTTATGCTACCGGTTAGGTGTCCCCCTTTTTTCTGCTCAGATGCCATGCTCAGCTTGTTCCAAGGTATTTGTTGGAGACATTTATGGGGACCACGCGGTATCCTGTGCTGGTATCATTGGCATTAAACATCGACACAATGTGGTGTGTGAGCGGTCTGGGATCTCGGCTCGTAAAGAGGTTGACATTAGGCTCTGTGGCGATAGGGACAAATCCTTTCGTCTTGGGACGGTGGGCAGGATACATGTGTCGATTTGACAGGGTTGTCTCCCTTAACACAAACTAATATGGTTGATTTTGCATCGGGTCGTGCGGTGGTCGAAGCAGCGCAACGTAAGCGTGCCAAGTACGAGGCTAAATGTACAGACATTAGATATAGGTTTCTCCCCTTCTCATTTTCTTCCTTTGGAGAGCTTGAGAAGGATGCGGTAGCCTTACTAAAGCGCATTCGAAGCTTCGCGTTGACTCAGGAAATTGGTGCACGTTCTGCTGATCATATATTTAGTAGGATTAGCTTTGTTGTTATAGCTAGAGGAATGGGGGCCTAATTAGTTTCTCGGCTCCCCACTAATTTCTTGTAAATCCTATGATTTTTTAATGAAGTGATGTTTTATAAAAAAAATAAATAAATAAATAAATAAATAAAAATAAATAATAATAATAATAATAATAATAATAATAATAATAATAATAATAATAATAATAATAATAATAATAATAATAATAATAATAATAATAATAATAATAATAATAATAATAATTTACACCAAATACTTTTACTAAAGTGGCGCTTAAATGGTATCCGCATGCATAGTTGCATACCCTCAAGTCCTCAACCTCTAGTATACTAGATCCGTGTCTAAAAAGGGTTAAAGTGAATTTAACTAAACAATAGAAAAAGATATACATTTACAATCTTGTATCATGTAAATTATATTGTTTATCCATGTAAATTACTTACAAAGTTTATATTTGGTTAGGCATTACAGACCTGTTCGGGCTTACCTTGCAATATGTATAAAACAACATATTCCACTGCATAGAACAAATATGCTACAAGTTTGACTATATAACAAATTAAGAATTCTTGTAAAAAAAATCATAGAGAGAGTAGCAATAAGCTGTGTACGTATGTACTATTCTTGTTTGCTTGTATCATGTTTGGTGCTGATAACATAGGAAGGATCGTGCTATCAAGACACCCCATAAGGGGTGTTGTACTGTTGGTAGGCCTATTTTTCTATTTACATTTCATTAAACACAAAATGTCTCTTTGGGATTTTCTTCAATTTATTTTCAGCTTAAAAATTACTCTCTCCGTCTTAATATAACAAGTTTTTTTTTTTTTTTTTTTTTACTTTGACCTTAAGTATTTTTATTTATGTTATATAATACTTGATAAAAATTATACTAATGAAAATACATTAAACCTTTTTTAAAAATTATAAACTTTTTTTCTTATTGTTTTTTTATAAACTTTTAAATAGAATATATATGAAAAAAAAATTATAAACTTTTTTTATAAACTATTTTAATAAATTTTTTATAAACTTTTTGTATAATTTTTTTATAAACCTTTTTTATAAATTAAATTTTTTTATGACCTTATAGATAACATTAATAATCTTCATGTGAAGTAGATTTCGTTGTAGTAGTAGTAGCATTTGTTGTTGTACTTGTTTAATGTTTTAATGTTTAATGTTTTATTGTTATTGTTTAATTAAATGGAAACAAATACACAATAAAAAAAACATAACGTAAAAACACTACACAAATAAATATACTCTACGTATAAAAACACTACACAAATAAATGCACTATACATATAAAAACACTACACAAATTAAATATACTACACAATTAAATACAAAAAAAATAAAAAAATAAAAAAATATACAAAGTACCGTACCGTACAGACGGCCCCACCCTATATGGGGTGCTTGGCTAGTGGAAAATGGGGTGCTTGGTTAGACTCCCCCATAGCAAATGTGCAGCTGTGACAAGTTATAGGATGACACCTGTCATTTATTTTCTTCACATTTCGTGATTTTCCTATATTTTCCTTTTGTTTCATGTGGGCCATTTTGTCATTTGATATTGTGTGATGGGCATGTTGTTTATGTTGTATGAACATTGAAATCCTTTTTTTTGCATACATTTTAAGTTGTTATAGTTAAGATCAAGAAAACAATTCCAACTTATTGCACGGTCACAATATACATTTTAAGTTTTTCCGGTTACAATTTCTTTCGTACTAGTCGACTAATACCAACTTCTTTTAACCAAAATATCTCACTCGCTCACGGATGTATTTTAGGAAGAAAGAAATAATGAGAAATTTGCCCCCCGTTGCCTGGATGACTGATTCTATGTATAGAATAACACTACCTGCTATTTGGTTGGAAGAAACTAAAGTCAAACAAATACACTATCACACCATTTAGGAGAAACATTTGCTGACCAAAGCTACTTTGGCACACCAAAATGCATAGAAATTGGATTAGTACTAGACAACTTACGTTAATAAATATTTTATTAAGAGTAAATTGCAAAAATCGTTACTGTAATTTATCAAAATTGCAAGCGCAATCTTCTAAACTATGAAAATGTTGTCATAGTCCATGTGATAAACTTTTAGTTTCATTTTCGTATTATTAATGCATTGAATGATCCTATGATACCAAATAGATGTGGAAAAATGGGACTGTCACCCAAATCACTATGATCCTACGATACCAAATAGATGTGGAAAAATGGGAATGTCACCCAAATCACTACATTTTGCAACTTAAAGACACACACAAGTGACCTGCCTATTCCGATTTACTTTTAGAATACTGGTTTTGATATAAGGTATATCTGAGGGCGTTTAAGCAAGGTTCGTCAAGCCCTTGAAAGAGTGTTCTTTTCTGGCTCTTATATCAAGTTTAACAACAAGATGTCAAGTTCTTTCAAAGTTCATGTCAGAAGTGTTTCACTTATCAGTATTAGAATTTCACAATCAAATGCATTATCAAAAAGCTCATTTGACATACAAAAAAAACCTGTAAGCTCTTTGAAATAGGCTTACCCAAACACATTTGAAGAGATTAATAGCTTTCTCAAAATATAAAATTAGCTGTTAAGCTCCTCGGCCAACACCAACAGAAATGGGTTTATATACATTATTTTGTCATTTGTTCTCACAGTCCCTCAACCAACACGGGTCAGCTAAGAAATCTAAGTACTCTTTGCAGTTTGCATATCCCTTTCTCTTTGTGATCCAATAGTGTTTATGATGTCTAGCATAATCATGAAATCTTATTATCACTAATGGTTTTGATTTTCCATACCCTCAACTTCTAGCTCAATTAATGGATCAATGCATAAAATCCTTAGAACGACTTATGAGAATGACCTGAATCACATCCTACAACATGCATTTTTCCAACTAGAAAAAAGAGAAATTGCATATAGGTTTAGATATCTACGGGTCAAATTACATTACGGGTCACGTTACATTTTCTATTTATTAATATATCAGCTACAGTTCACTCATATTTCCGATATGAAACGGGTCAGTTTGCATAAACCCAACACATTTATAGTTGTCAAAAGCCAAATTATTGCAAACATAAACCACGAAAAGTCAAAAACTATGAACCATTTCATGTCACCTACGAATTTCATAAACCAACAAAACCAAACATGCAAATATACACATAAAGTGTTTAATTCCACACAAATATAAACTTGATACTAGATTCTATAAACCATATCATGCAAAATATGAAATGCACCAAATGCACCTTCAAGTTAACTGTCAATATCAGTCATCAAAATGCTAATATCCTAGCCATCTGGCACATGGTTGGTTTTTGACAAAACAAAAAAGCCAAAACTCAAAATAAGTAAACTACATACTAATAAGTTTAATTTAATATAATATCCAAGACAAACTAACTCAGGAAACTTGTTTCAAAGTTTTCAAATATCATTTAAACGTTCTGTTCAGCAGAAGAACATAGAGCGGCAAACCTTGTCATGAAGCTTGGGTATTTGAGTGAAACTAGCAGCACCACCACTGCCACTACCACCAGCACCGCCGCTATGGCTCGAAGCTGCGTCAGACATGTCATCAAACTTCACGAACTGTGACATCTGTTGCGCTGCTAAGTGGGCATAGCAGATAGGAGCAACTGCACACATACATTGCAAAACATTAGGACATTCTTGATATTAACTTAAAGTATTGAGTTTTAGCATAGCAGAATACAGATATGCAAGTTATGCAGAAAAAAAGTGGCTAATATTTACCTACAGAAATGGCAGTTGTGCTTCTTTGGTACTTGCATCATCCATATTCCCAAAATTAGTTACTAATTCACTATTTACCATAGACTTTACAGTTGGTTATTCTCTATAATTCTGAAATTATAAAGTGTATTGATAAGCTAGTTGACTTACACATATGACAGTGAATGAACGAGCTCCTGTAGGTCATCAGCAAAAAATCCAATTTGATCAAGAAGAACATGGTAATGTGTAGGCCGTGTAGTACCCTAGAAACAAATCAGATAGTTCAGCCACCATATTTTGTCATAGAAGAACATATGTATAAATTAGGCTTTGTTAATACTCACAATTGGTCCATTCTGAGCACACAAATAAAAGTCATTGTTCTTCGGATGACAGACTCTATTGTCAATGATTGTTCCTGAAACAGACGATATAAAATATAAAACCTTCAGTTTTTGTTATTTTTAAAACACAACATTATCAATAATCAGATACTACCTGGTGGAACATTGGCATCAGATCTTTCCTGGAAAAACTTGGTGTGGTGAGTTTTCTGTGCCACAATCATCATGAATTTTGGATCCCATGTGTCATCCAAAAATTTGCAAGCCTACATGACACAATATATACTTTTTTAGATGATATAATTATCAGATCAATAAGACAATGATGTTCCGGAATTAAGTGTTTGAACCTGCATGATGTGCTCAAGCTCTATATTCAGCACCTGGTTGAACTGACTCTCACTCACACCGTCCCTAAAAATGACTATATGCTGTGGTTTCATCTGACGGGTAGTACTTGTATAGAAGTCATTCAACAGTTCCCTGATCATCCCTTCATCTTTGTCTGCTGATACGGGTTTAAATAACCCATCGATCATTTCAACTCGAGCAGATTGAGCACGAACTGATGCCCTGTAGCAAGAAATCAGAGGCCATTGTCTCGAGCTAACAACCTAAAAATTTCCAAAAACAAGTATTATCATATAACATTCAAAATCTAATTTTGTAATGAAAAATAAATTGCAAAAAGATAGAACGTACAACAACAATTGAGGGCACATCAGACCGTCCAGGTGAACCATGAGACACATCCATTCCAAAGATTATGGTAGGAGTCCCTGAGATTAATGGTATTGAATGCAAGTACTCAACTGATAGCAGCGAGTTTATACCACCCATCTGAAATAAAAAAAACAAATAAATTAGGCCAGAGTTCTAGAAAGAAAAAACAAGATACTAAAATTGTGATGACTTGAAATTAAGACCTTTGCATTGATCTTCAAAAGCAAGTTTGTAAGATACTGATCGTTGATCTTAGTTGGTGCAATGCATTGCGTAACAATCCCATGGTCCACCAGTCATTTTCGCTTCCATGGTCCTATAGTCATACAGAAAGTTAAAAATCTTATTTATTTACATTTTATACAACAATTTCTCAGGTAGTGAAAGATCAAGAAGGAGGGCAAAACCATAGATGTCAGAATTCTTCCTTTCTGGAAGAATGCATAGTAGAAATGCTGGCAGGCCCGGAAGTCCGCTTTTAACAGCTTCAAACATCTTTTCAACACGAACAGGAGCAGGGAAGCGTCTATCCTGATAATTCTCTTGAATCACTGTGTATGGATCACTAAGCAGCTGCAAGAATAACACAAGACTATTTATTTTACCAGATCATAATATATTTTGCACGTACTATGAAACGTTGCCAAATGTGGGATTCTCACCATGCCTTTGGCTCCAGAACATCTAAGTAGATCCGTGCACATATGTGGAATGTCACAACGAGCACTAAAGTTTACGATAGCCCAACACGTGATCTGTTTTGGCTCAACAAGTGTCTGCAGCCAAATTTATACAATCAGAACCAAAGTTCAAAAATTTTGTTAGTTAATAAAATAACCAAAATTTAGAGGACCTTGTTGTTGAAGTTCCAGCGACCACCACGAGGAAGCAAGTCTCCTCCATTGCCAAACTTCAGCTGCAATAAATACAAAAAATGTATAGTTAAGAAACATATTGTGCAAACAAAGAGAGATTTGCAACCAAATTATACCTTTGGTGGTTCCAAAACCCGACCCTGAACTTCAGTGAAAGTAGTACTGATTGTGATGGCAGTTGAATTTATAAGAGGATCAGCATTGTAGTTACTTTGATTCAATGCCTGCAAAGTCAAATGAAATAGTTGTTATTTGACATGTATTGTACCAGACTTGCAATATCATTGGTAACGTGTTATAGAAGAAGCTTACACCCATCAATGTTTTCATCCGGTCGTGTGGCTTCTGTCTGGACTTCTCAACAAGTGATGCCCGCTGAAGATTTGACAAAGACTTTGTGTACCTTTGTAGTGATATCAACTCACAGAACTACAACAAACATGAAAACAATGTAGGTTTCAATTTAGAGTGCATTTGTACAATTTTTAGCCTACCAAAATGTGTATAGATTACCTCGAGTGGTATGTAAACCGGCCTCTTTGGTTTACCCACATCTAAGCATGGTAAGTGTTTAGACTCCTTGAGTTCTGTATCACGATGCTTCAGATAGTAATCATACACCGTAATCTCAAATGTTTCACCTGGATTGTTTCCATTTTCTGTTTCATAGTAAACCTGCAAAATGTCGTATAATTCAACCAATTTCTTTTCTGTCCTACATTTTGTTAAGTTGTATTGGAAAAAAAGGACTTACTTTTGTTCTCTGCATGTTTTTTCACTCAACCCGATGATTTTGTGCTCAAGGTTAGAGGGAAAGGTCTGGATTCTAAGGCTCTTCAACATTCTTTTGGCCTATTTACCGAAACAAATATTAAAAACAAGAAGATTAGAAATATATGAATCAATCTAAATAACTGACATGGTTTAAAACAGGAGAGACTTGCCACCTTAGTCCAGTCAATGTCCTTTATGTCGCGAACATTCTGATTCTCAAGAAGAAAGTCGACAACCTTCCCTGGCTTGACAATCATTGTTGTTGACACATCTAAAAACCACATAATATATATGATCCATCAGTAACAGAAGCTGTAGATCGTGGTAAAGATGAATGAGCAAAGATTGAGTAATACCCATGTTCAGACTCAAACCAGCCTGAGTGGCCCAAAAACTTGAGTGAAAACCTCTGCAGCCCACAACCCCCCCACCAATTCCTATTGAGTTTCTAGGATCATTGTGAAAGAAACATTGCCTAACAAGAAGACAACCTCTGCATAGATACAAAATAAAACATGAGTAAGGTTAACAGTAAGAAACATTGTATACTGTAAGTCATTTTAAGAATGTAAGACTTACTGTTTTGCGGCGTGTTGCCTCAAAAGCACATCCAAGACCCTAACAGCTTCATTGAATTGCTCCGATTCTTGGCCTTTAAGTGCATTAAAAATGGCTTGAATCGGGATCTTGGTAGCATAGTTTATCTTGACGGTATACAACTTTGATTCAGGTGGACGCCTTGATCTCTTCGTGTCATTTTCCCTCGGGCTGCCTCCACGAACAGTTCTAAAGAGACAATAGAAGATAATTAGTGAACAAAAAATCTAGAATGGATCAAAAACAAAATATAAACATCAGACGTTGTGCACCTGTTTGAGGACAGATTCTCCAACATAACAGGAAACTCGAATGTAGTCTGGCGCAAAGGTCCCACGGTAAACAAAGTCTTCTCTCCATCATACGCAAAACCTTTACCTCCTAGATCGGAATGGTAGAAATTGTAGACCATGTCGAGTACTCTTCTACCAACACCTTTTGCCTCGACCGGATTCCCATCCTCATACAATAAGGCCACCTAAAACAGCATACAACAATAGCACCTATGACTGTCAAAACTCAAAGCAAGAATCTTTAAACTAAAAATGAGAAATAGATTTCTATAACATTTATGATGTTTACAACTACATGTAACTAGAAAAAGATTCCGCACAATCAGGATAATCCTAGTTTATCTTGTTACTTAATAATAGTCAAACTGACAATTAAAAGTCAACAAGTGGATATTTTAGAACAAAATGACCAAGTTTAAACACCATAGAACAAAAGCACACTTGGCCTTGGAGATTCAAATCCTGTTTCCCTCGAACTACAAATTTGACAAATAATCTTATGAGTTTTCTTATCTAGAAGTTCCTATTACGATAGGATAACACTTTTTTTCACTTACACGTGGCTACAAGAAGTATAATCCTAATCAATCTTGATATTCAATAGTACCATACTTGTATGCAGTTTTTTTTTTTGAACAAAATACTTGTATGCAGTTACCAAACACCATTCTATAAACACCAAATAATATAAGTGAGAAATGTTTAGCATATTTGTATGCAGTTACTAGATTTTATGCATAACAAGCATAACACTATTAATAATGGAGTTCAGTAAAAATTAATTTGACACTCAAAAGTCAGAAGAGGAATTTAAAAAAAAATAGAACCAGCTAAGAACATCATACAATACAACTATACAGGTGACAATATTTATATGCAATTACCACATTTTATGCATAATGAGCATACCTCTGAGGTATGAAGTTAGGTAATAATAACTATTTTAACCCTTAAAAGTCAAAAGTCGGTTTTCTTTAGAAATTAAACCAGCATAAAACATCATACAGTACAAGTGACATGTTCAGCATATAGATGTATGCAGTTACTAGATTGTATGCACAATGAGCAAAAATCAGTTAGTTATGAAGTTCCAAAATAACTTATTTGACACTCAAAAGTCAAAAGAGTTTTTTCTTTTTTTTTTTCTTTTTTTTTTTCTTTTAGAAAAACAGAACCAGCTTAAAACATTATACAATACAGGTAAGAAATGTTTAGCATATTTGTATTCAGTTACTAAGTTTTATGCGCAATGAGCAATGGAGCATTACTCTGTTAATGAGAAGTTCAGTAATAACTAATTTGACACTTAAAAGTCAAGAGTGGACTTTTTGAAAAAAATACTAGAAGCAGCTTAAATACCGTATTCATATGCAATTACTATATTGTTTGCACATGGAGCATACATATGTTATATGAAGTTCATTAAACATCTATCTGACACTCAAAGTAAAATGCAGATGTAACAAACCATAGTTGCATATATAAGAGTAAAAGACATACAATGTACTGATAGAAATAGTCATTGGTGCTTTCCAGTATCACGTTGAAATGGTTCGTTAGCAGAGGGATCTTCTGGCCTTTGGTCCCTAGCTGGCATCTAGCCATTGGAGCGCGGTTTGGGACTTTAGCTGGAACGAAATTCAGTGGGACTATTGCTGGAGGCGGTGGTAATGCTTCAGGCGTCGCTTCTTTCATTTTTGACATTTCTGTCATTAAAACCATACATAACAAAATGTTAGGATAATACTTAGAAGCAAGTAATACAAGTACAGAAATCATTAGGAAACATTAAAAAGGAACCTATTGTTTCATAATAACTTATCTGCAAGTCAATTAACCATATATAACAAATGCTTACATAATATGTGGATAGCCCCTAGTACAATTACATAAATCATAATGACACATTTGAAATTATAAAGGAAGCACGTTGATCATTAAAAATACCCAAAATGTGACGTAAGTGAATAATCTTAGATAAGTTTAACAGATTTTCAGAATGCGCTTACTTTATGCCTTCTATATATTGACAGAGAAGTAATTGAAAATACTACAAATAAGTCTTGTAAATAACTTGCTAAACACATACTTGCAGCATTAATAGAACAAAATGAACAATTTCAGAATACACATACTTTACGCTTTTCATATCTTATTAAAGAAGTCTACAAACAAGAAACAAGACATGTAAAACTACTTACTAAACACATATATACTTGTAACCTCAAACAACTACTTTACGCTTTTCATATCTTATGAGACTATTATAAAAAGAACTAAGAACAAAATTACTGCACCTAAAGATGTCACAACAAACAAGTGGTAATAAGAGAAAATCCTTGACATGGACTTCTTTTAACTCACAGAGAAGATAAAACAAAAGCGAAATTCCCAAATTCGTAAAAAATGTCGAGATCTTACACATCACAACAGCAATGACAAAAGTCTTGACAACTTTTTAAATTGGTCGAGCAAAAGTACAATTTCATTTAAAAAGCCATCATATTTTTGCCATGTATCACGTTGTGACAAACGGTCGTGACGTTATATTTCATAAGCCTAAAATTTTCGGCTTACTTTTTTATACTTACGGGCTTAATGGCTTATATAAGCTTGTCATAAGAATAAGCTTAGATAAGCCCACAAGTCTAAAAATTAAGCTTGAAATTTTAAGCTTATAAAAAGTAAGATCACAAATAAGCTTAAACAAACTTAAAATTAAAACCAAAAGCTTAAAAAACGCCCTTTAAAAAGACCCTATTTGTAGTTTTCTTGATTGACCAATCAGTCAAAAGTTGACCAAAAGTCAAAAGAACAACTATCCACAACAACAACAAAATGAAGTTGTGATAGTTCAAAAACCGTTTAAAAAAATATAAAAAAATCCCTTCACATCTTTATCTAAAAAAACAAGAAAAAAATTGTACGGACATGTATAACTGTGTACAGAAAACAGGCACTCTCAAAAAAAAATCCTTTGCGTTATATATAAGCAGAAAGAAAAACCCACTAATAAATCAACTTAAAAACATGCATTTTTTTCATTCTTTAAAAAAACTAGTTAATATTTCTTCATAAAAACTTGTATTTTTTTTTCAACAAAAAAGACAACATATATAAACTTAAATTCTTTTCCTATAAAATAAACACCAAAACATACTTGCTTTAAAAAGACATAAAAACAATACTCCTATATAGACTACTCAACCTAAAACAAACAATGAAAAAACAAACATGCTTTTTTAAACAAAAAACATATACACATTCACTCAAAAAAAAAAAAAAAAAAAAAAAAAAAAAAAAAAAAACTTGTATACATAAAACAGCAAAAAACAGACATAGAAAAAGTATTTGTCAAGAAATTTCCCCAAAACCTTACACAAACAAACACATAACTCATGAGAAAAAACAGTAAACACATAATATAACAACAACGTACACATGCATTCATTTGAAAAATAGCAACATACATAAAGATTTAAGAGAGTATAAAAATGTATATACCTTAACTTGATATATATTTGACAAAAATATGAAACCCTAGAGAGAGAGAGAAAGTGGTTTTTGAGGAGTGAGAGTGTAGCAGGAGAAAATGGGATGGTAAGCTTACTTTATACAGTGTTGTTGTTGTGTTGGTGATGGTGTGACAATATTGTGTTCATCGACTTAACCATCGACACGTGTCCTTCGATGGTTTATTACATCTTTGCCCTTTTGTTTCGTGTGTCTTGAGTGGGTTTTATGGGTTCTTTTGTCTTTTTTCTTTTGTGTGGTGACTACGTTACTGTCTCAAGTTTTCTTTTTTCTTTTTCTTTTTTTTTAAATCGTAAGTTTTTGTTTAACGCGTGGGTTTGGGTAATTTTGCTTTGGTAACGTTAGTTTTTAGACTAAAATACACGGTTGGTCCCTAAATTTGTCACTGTGTTTCGCGATTGGACAAAGTCGGGCATTATCATCGCAGGAGGTCCTAAACATGGGGTTTATATGCCAAACTCATCCATTGACCATTAACGTCGATGTCAACGTTATGTTGGTGAAGGCAAAACCGTCTTTCACTGTAGCGTACTTAATACAAACCGTTGTACAGTGTTTGTAGCTAGTATATGTCTGTGTAACACGATTTGGTCAACATTTATCATACATCCCTAAACTATCCTACAAAAACAGTCTTCTACAAAATGATAATCGTTTCAAGATGATACGTTGCTGGTGTGGTAAGCAAGCTATTATTTGCACTTCGTGGACCTCTGCCAACCCAGGGCGTCGATTCTTTGGTTGTCCTGTTGAAGTAAGTGCGTCTTAATATTTATTGTGTTAGTTTGTTTTCGCAAGCAGCAAAGTACATTGTAACAATGGTGGTTGTTTAATGACTTGTCATAATCATGAATAGGGGTCTTCTTGTCGGTGGATAAGATGGTATGATCCTGACATTTGTGCTCGTTCAAGAATGATCATACCAGGCCTTTTGAGGGGGAGAAATGAGCTTGAGGCAAGATTAGTAGCTGCTCAAGGTGATGTGTGGAAGTGGAATATTTATCTGGTGCTCAGTTGGATATTGTTCTTGATTGTTTATGCATTGGGATAACTTTTTTAGCTTTTATGTAATGAGGCGAGATGGTTAATGTTCACTATCTTGAATTGTAGTAACGTTGTTATAAAGCATTCAGTTTGGTTTGTTTTTTTTTTCAATGGCTTATGGGTATGCAGATGGTTAGCAATTTGTTTAGGTTTGACTTTTAAATGTCAACATTCTTATGAGGTTCTTTTTAGCTTTGGTTACTTTTGATGCAAATTATTCACACATCAAGCTTAGTCAATCTATAAAAATACACAATAATTACATGGTTCCATAGTTAATGCAAATGAATGTAATTCCAAATGCATAAAATTGCATAATTTTCAAAGCATGAGAACTACAGTTAGAAACACACACACATATGTTTTTAGAGTACATAACTTGTCCATAGGAAATAAACTAGATGAAACATTGTCTAGCAAATTAGCATAACAGAATTGACCTATGGTGAGGCCATCATTCTTTCCAGTGCAGCCTGCTGCCTAGTCATTCTTCGTATAGCAGGCTGGGTTGAAGCAAAAACTGCTTGCACATCACTTGACTGCAGCTGAGAATCAGACTGAGATTGATCATGTTGCTGGGATTGACACTGGGATTGCTCATGCAAGCTGGGATCGGCAATTGCTTCATCTTGATGTTGCTGGGATTCTGACAGGGATGCATCATGTATGATGGGATCTTCAGTTGCTGGATCTTAATTTTCAGATTGAACACCACTTCCTTGAACTGCACTAACTTGACTTTCAACAACACATGTACCTTCAGCTTCTTTATCTGCTGCTACTTTGTTACCTTTAGGATGTGTCTTTTTTGCTGCAGCTTTTGTAGGCACTTGTTTGACATTTCCCTTATTGGAAGTTCGACTACTTTCAGCTCCACCATACGCTAGGCATGTTTTCCGGTTGTGTCAAGCAATGCCACAAATACTACACTTAACACTCTTCCAAGCCCTTGACAGCTTACCATCCTTCACATTCTCTTCACTTTCAGGAGATATCCTAACTCTTTTTCTACCTCTTGAGCTAGGCGGAGTTGTTTCGGATTTCGGTGGAACAATTGTAGTTGGCACAGTTGATTTTTCCCAATGTTCGCTGCTAGTTATAGGTTGGACATGGTGATGGTAGGTTGCCTCCCAAGTGAGAAGATAGTAACAAGGATGAGCCCATGTTTCTACAGCTCCTACTTGTTGCCCATTTAAAGCCATATTCCAATTGGTAGCAACAGCATGCTTACATGGTAAACTTGTTATCTCCCATCTTCTGCAAGTACAAGACTTGTGTACAACATTAACTACACATTGGTCACACCATGGTCCAAAAACCTGAAACTTAGTTCCCCCATTCCATAAAACATTGTACTTAACAGCCTCTTTCTTAATACCCTCTAGCATGTGTTGTGCAGTTGGTGTTAGTGGCCCATCACTCTTGATGGATCTGGACACACACCTTGTGTCAATGATATTTTGTATGATATTATTAAGCACGCGGAATTTACTTAGTAATACTTAGAAGACGGATTATATGATGTATTGTAAGTAAACACAGATTAAACACAAAACTTAAGCTTCAATATTATTAATGAATAATATGAGTGATCTTGATTATCACTAGGGTTACACCTTGAAGCTTTTGTGAGTAATACGTAGGTAATTAAACAAGTACCTAAGACAATGACCTAGGACCTCCTTTTATACAACAAGGAGTCCTTTACAAGATAAGTATAAAGCTAACATTATAGAATATACACGAAATCTATTCTATACTTATCTAAACGCATTCTCCTAATCATTATCTAATAGCAGTGGTAATAATGTACCAGCAGTGGTAATACGTTTCCACTGCTAGTGTAATTCCAAGCAGTGTAAACCACAACTATCTGTGGTAATGATTATTCCCAACAACTCTTCTCAATCACCAAAAGAACATGCATTATCCTCTTCATACAATATTCCCTGATGTATTCTAAGGCTGTAATAATTGGTTTGTTTAAACCCTCAATTATTTTGTCATGAAACACTTGACACATGTTATTAAGTAACACATCAGAAGTAGCTCTCCCTAAAGATAAACAGTAATAAACATGTATTAATTATAACTGTTTATACTGCATTAACAAATACAAATTAACTGAAACAGATAGATCACTTACATGAAAAATGTGACCTTGACCAATGGATCGGTGGTATCTTACTTAACCAATCATGGGCTGGTTGATTAAGTTTCTTGAAATCAGCCATAGCTTTCTGAAACTGTACAACATTTGAGGCTGTTGCACCTTTCCACAGATGCTCTTTGTAGGCCCTACCTTTCCATTGCAGTTTCATTTTCTCATGAATGCTTCTAATACAGAATCTGTGTTCTGCATCTGGAAAAACTTCTCCTAAACCTCTACTTATATCCTGCACAAAATCAAATATGTTTACTGTCTGTTTCAAAACAGAGAAACTTAAGTTCATGAACAGATTAAAGGAGTACCTTTTCTATGTCAGTAATAAAAATTGTGGAAAAATAGAAGGGGGGCTTGAATAGTTTTGCCAATTAAAACTTCTTTTTAATCTATTTAGATCGACTTATGTCAATCTATTTGGTTGTTTATGTTGGACGTTGATAGATAGATATATAAACATGTAATGAAAGATAAGGAGTAAGAAGCACATCACCACGACACAAGTATTTATAGTGGTTCGGCTACAAGGACACCTTCATTGCCCTACTTCACTCCCCGAGTCACCTACTCGAGAGTTCGTAAACACTACACCAACTCCTTATGGCGGAGAAGCCTTCACAACGTCGCTTAACCTTTTTCCGGTACAAAGCTAAATACCGAGTTCTTTCACACAAAGGCGAACCACACCTAACACAACGTCGCCTACCCTTTATACGGTGCTAGGCTAACCACCGAGTTCTTTCACACCTTAGGAGAACTAATCCTATGACAACGTCGCCTACCCTTTATTAGGTACTAGGCTAAGCACCTAGTTCCATTACAATGGAGGAACTACTACCCTTCACGACACAACACCTAATCTCAAGGAGATCTACTCCTTGTTACAACACCATCAAGGATATCACCATCCTTGTAAATAAACAAATACTTATATGTATAACGATGCACCTCATCGATTATACAACCTAGGCATTCTTCCCAAATGCTACTTGATTTGATTCTTCGGCATCCTTCACTAATTCCTTTGACACAACGCTTGGCACCCTTCACTAATGCCTTCGTCTTGACACCTATAGCATTCTTCACTAATGCTCTTGACACGAACGATAAGCATCTTTCACTAATGCTTTCGTCTTGACACTTTCGGCATCCTTCACTAATGCCTTTAACCCAACATCTATGGAGAAAAGAAGAACTATCAACAAGAGAACTTTAGTTGTCTTGAAGATGACGAAGCATGGCAACTCATGGACTTGAGCTTGCACGTCTTCAAGAAGTGGTGATCTCTCCTTTAAGAGGAACCTAGAAGATCACACAAAAACAAAACTACAAACATAGATCTCTTGGATCTAAGGTTAGTAAGATTTAACTCAGGGGAGAAAGTGTGTTAGAAAGGGATTGAAAGGGGTGAGAAACAATGAAGAAATGGCTCACTATTTATAGAGGAAAAACCTCTACTGTTCCCCGGATCCCAAGGATCCCTTCCACTTGGGATCCGGCTAGCACAAAGCCAGGGATCCGTGGAACGCTCCTCTTTGCCCATGGGTATTTTTGGTTATGGGTCATGGGTCATGGGTTATGGGTTGATCCATGGTTTTCTTTCTAGATACAATGAACATGGTCAAGTGGTATATATAAAACCATGGGTTATGGGTCAATACCATTTGCTAGTTTTTACCCATTTTAGTATTTACATGTTTTTACCTATTTTAGTATATACATGTTTTTACCCATTTTAGTATACTTAGTTTAAGTATGTGCTAACCCAATATGTAAACATTAGTTGTTATACATATGTATATCTAAAGCATAAAATCACTTATACTAGTTTTAGTGTTTTATGTGAAAGCGTAAGTGTGTTAGAAAACTATAAGTTCAAACCATTTACGTATTGTTGATCCCAGTTGAGCAAACGATCTAATATAGAAACTGACTTAGAACAAAAGCTTATTAAGTATTACGCGGAATTTAACACTTAATCTTAAGAAGAAGAACAGTTAACATTCAACAACTCAATATTATTATTAATACGAATACTCTAACCAGTATTAGGGTTTTACAACCTTGAAGTGTATTGACCTTAGATATAAAACATACGTATATCTAACCTAACCTAGGACCTCCTTTTATAGACTAAGGAGTCCTATACATTATACAATACGTAACCTACAAGATAAATATCTTTTCCATATTTATCTAATACAATAAACTAAACCGACTATACAAGACTAGCAGTGATTACATATCATTACCCGTGGTTACACTCTTCTACTAGCCGCGGTTTGTCTTCATCCGTGGTTACATCCTGCTGTCCGTGGTTATATCAATTATGTCCGTGGTTCCAGCACTTGGAGTAATTCTTGATTCAAGGAACCTAAAACCCAACAATCCTCCCCTAAACTTGATACATTCCAACAGAATTCTCAAGTTTCCTTTAAGCTCAAAACATCTGAATTGGAGGATGTAGCCAAACACTTAATAGCCTTAAGAATGTTCTCATACTTCAGCAACAAATTGTAAGCTTGACCATCATAGGGCACTAACATCTTGATATAACCAGGCTTTAACATCTGAGCAATAACTGCTGGATACTTATTCAGTTGAGAATAATCACCTTCTACAAGCATATGAATAAATTCTCCAGAAACAGTTAAAACATGAACTCCACAAGTTTGATATAAAAACCATCTAGTAACTTGACCATTGTAGAGTCCTTTCCATTCAGGTTCATCATGAGTAGGTTCAAATAAAATCTTCAAATGATGGTAAACCAGTCTCTCATGATAATCATTTGGATGTACTTCACCAAACTTATTCTTGTTAAGTATCCAAAGATTCATCAAATCATCTCTATCAAAATACTGAAGCATCTGTGAAAATTTATTATACTCATAAACTTTATTGTTGAGTCTTTGAATTTTCCAAACTCCTTCACTTCCATTAAGCTCAAACTGATAAGAAATAATTTGATTACCATCTGCAACTAATTTCAATCTTTTAGAATCAGATGTCTCTTGAACCTCAGATTTTCTCTTTTATTTACTTTGAATCCATTCATCATCTTTTTTAATCCACTCTTCCTCCTTTTTAGAATTCATTGGACAGTAATCATCATGATTAATTCTCATACATCTCTCATAAATCTCAAAAAAAAAATCAAATGAACACCTACTAAGATTATCAGAAACATGTATGCCTGAATTCTTAATAATCTTCATCAATACATTCCTCATCTGAGCAATTGAAGGAGGTTTCTTTCTTACAACTTTCTTCTTTTCTTTACTGACCTTCCTTGCCAATGTACCCAAAAGTCTAGCTTTTTCCTCATCATCCAATAAAGCCCATTCTTGTGCAGTATACTCATCACTTATTAATTCAGAAGCTTCAAGATAGTTTTGTGATTCATACCATGTAGCTAACCATCTCTGACTAGCTTCCTCTTCATCTTGCTTTCTTTTCACTAAAGCTGCTTGATCCTCAGCTACAATACTTTTAGCATACTCTGCATCATAAGCTTCTTGTTCTGCTTTATTTTTAAACTTCAGCTCTGGTACTGCAACCCCTTTTCCTTTTCCAATATCAGATTGAACTACCTTCTTCTTCAAAGGTTCACCAATAACTAAACTTTTTGTTTTGGGTTTATTTGCAGTAGTTGGAACAGGTGTGATAGGTGTAGAAATAGATGAGGTTTTACTTAGATTTATCAATGTACTTGCAGCTTCTTTCTCAACTTCTTTAGTTTTAGGTGGTGATACAGAGAGAGTTGTGACAACAGTGGAAGTGGTTATGATAGCAGTGGGTATGATAGTAGTGGGTATAATTGTGATGTCTGAAACTGCATCAGTGGTTACAAGAGTACTAACCATGGTTTTAAACATACCATCAGTGTTTGTGTCCTTCACTACATCTTCTACAACATTCTTCAAAATTTCAAGAACTGCCTCATTCCCATCTTTATCGGATACCAAAAATTCATTATCTCCACTATCAACATCTTCATCCATAGGTACATCAACAGATATATCACCAGCCTCCCCTGAATTCATGCCTTCACTCCTCCCCTGTTTGGATACATCTTCCACATTCAGAGCTGGAGAGGAGTCCACCTTCTTTTTCTTTCTTCTTATAGCTTTCAAAACAGCAACCCTAGGTCTTCTTACTTTTTACAAAACCAACACTCTGTGCTTCAATCTCCTAATATCCTTACCCTGAAACACAGCCAACTCCTGTAGACCTGAAATTATAGCCTCCATTTTAGCACATTTAACCGTCAATTCATTAAAACGTTCAAGAATATCCTCCCCACTTCGACCTGTGTTAACTGGTCCGAGAGGTGGTTCATTGGAAAAGTCATCATGTACCATCTTAGGATCCGTCAATTCATGTTCATGTTCCAAACTATCCTCATCACTTCGAGTTGTGTTAACTGCTCTGAGAGGTGAATCCTTGGATATAGTAAACATAGCATCAGACCTTTCCTGATCATCTATGCACCCTGTAGCAGCCAGTTGGCTAGGGATTCCTCCACCTGTGTTAAATTCCAAGGAACTCTCCACATTAGGAGTTGCCAATGGTTGGGTCTTATTTATGTTTCCACTATCCTGACCAGCATCTAAGCATGAATCAATAGTGGAAGCCCTTCCAATCATGTCACCTCCACTCCATGTGACAACCTCATTAACAACACCACTAACACTAGCCTGAGGAAGCTTAGTGCCCTTTTGTCTCCTAGTCCATACAATAGGTGTAACAGTGGTTAGATTGTGACTAGAAGTAGGTTGAGTGTCGCTACCAGTGATTGGAGGTGTACTATCAGTGGGTTCAGACGTACTAACAGTGGATTCAGTGACTATAGGTAAGGATGCAAGACCTTCAGCAAACTCAGGATCAGTAGGCAAAATAAGCATATGGGGAAACAAAGGAACATCTCTTATCTGCACATTTGGCTTCTGATTCCTCATATGTGCAAAAACCTTAGGAAGCATATGATGTACTTCATACTCTCTAGAATGCTCAACAGGTTCATCAATTTGGCTTTCTACAATAAGTTGAACAAACCTAGGATACAAATAGTATTTACCCTTCTTCCTAATGTTTTGTACTAACCCCTCATAAATCATCTTAGACCAATTGAACTTTCTTCCATCAGATAAACAAATAACAACAGTAGCAATTTTGGAAGGAAAGTCATTAAACCCAGTGGTCTTATTACTCATACACATCAACAAGGTATGAATAAGAAACTTCCATTGTGGTGAAAACAAACTCTTAAAAAATTGTACCTTATCACCCCTGTGTGTATATCCTAACCTGTCTAAACTAGTGACAATCTCAACATCTAAGAGATTATCAATACCATCAGCATCATCAAACTTTAAAATATCCCTTATGATCTCCTCAGAAACAGAAATAGCAGTATCATCCACAATAGTGCTAAAAACTTCAACTCCTTCAACCTCTTCAAGCTTATCATTCCTCCAGAACTGATGTATGTAGGCTTTAAGAATGGTGGGTGTGATAGTTAAGGCATAGTGAATAGGACTGTGAACAAGAAAATCAATCATTTGATGAAACCCTTCAGATCGAGCATTCTTGGTGAGAATAGCAACAAGGTTATGTGTAGTGGAATAATTTTCCGCCATTGTGATTAAGGAGGTAGATGATGTAGATTGTGTGAAGTATGCAAAGGATAATGATTAGGGTTTATGTTAAGCGCCAAGTGAAAGTGGTTTGAAGATCAAAGGAATGATCCATCCGTGATTTGGGGAAATAATATATGTATGCAAAAGTAACCAATCAGCCCCTGTAGTATCAAACACTAAACACAATGCTATCCGCGATTTCAGAACAGCTATCTGCGGGTTGACTCATACCATCAGTGGACACATTATATCACCTTTTCCAAATATCCAAGAGAGACAGTAAGCAAAGCTGTGTTAAAATAAGGGAGATCCTACAAAAATATGAAGGATTACACAATTTTTTTTTTTTTTAAACTAACATTAGCAGCTAACACACCAGCGCCAATGTACACAAAGCCTTCATACCTGCAAGACAAACACACAAAACAAACACAGTAGCAAAGGTTATAGTTGTCAGTGGTTAGAAAGAGCCAGAAGTGGTTCCAAATGACCTATCCGTGGTTAAAACAGGTAAGTCAATATGGTCAACTTCAAAGATTAATATCAGTCCAAAGTCCAAGAATCTCATTAACTCCTTTATCTTTTAGCTCAGTTTGTAGATTGCCCTGCACATGAAATTAAACATATTAGTTCCTTTTGTGGACCCAAGCCAATACTGACTTGGGTCTGCCCTGTGCATCAAAATATTCAAATTTCTTTAGGTCTATTGATGCACAGTTGACATGTGGTAAAACCTTGGTCTTAGGCTTCCATTGCCAACTAGCTGAGGCCTTAACAGCATAAAAATGATTTCCAACCACTGTGTCAGTTATCACCTTTGGAATTTTTAAAACTTCTTTTGAATCAGTGGTGATATTTTGCTTAACAGTGGTTTGATTCTGCTTAGCCGTGTTTACATTTTGCTTAGCAGTGGTTGGAACCCATTTAGGTGCAGCAGTGACTATAGATTTTGTATTCCCATTCCTCATCAATACTGCTCTTGGAATCATGTTTTTATTTGGATGAGGGTTTGTTTTCTTTGAAAAGTTTTGATGATTTACCCTCCTCCAATGATTCCAAACTTGTGGTCTGTTGTTATTACAATTTCTCTGTAAGTGTTCAAAGCTACCACATACAAAACAAGCCTTTTTAACACATTGAAACTCATCTCCTAACCTGTTAGAAATTAGACCATTAAAGTTTATCTGGTTTCCCCTAGGTATGTATCTTTTCATTTGTTCCCTAGGCACTTCCTTGTACTCAACTACTCTCTTAGCAATTTGAGCTCCAAATCTAGGTACAAGGTTGACTTGCTGAGAATCAACTTTCTTAACTTTCTCTATCTCTTCAGACTTAGTTGATTCTGTTCTATCTTCCTCAGAATCTGATTCCCAATCTTCAATGATGGGAGCATCAGATGACTTATCAGAACTTATCTTAGGTGATTCAATCTTATTAGTCTCACCTACAGGTTTGTTGAAACTAAATTCACTGCTAAATGAGAGCTCTTTTGGTGGTGGTGCATGTTGCATAAGAGTGGGTGGTGGCATATCATTGTAACCTAGGCCAGTACCATCCTTAAACAATTTTTGACCTATTGGTTTATTTACTAGATCAGAAGCATACTGTGTTTTAGCAACCCTAACAACATGTTTTTCTTTTTCTTTTAGGGCTTCTACTTTTACACTCTCAACTTGTTCTAGTTTCTCTTTAAGCATTTTAATCTCCCTATTCTTAAGATCAATTTCTCCACCTAGTATATTAATTTTATCAACATACTCAAACTCACATTTGATACAGTAATTAAGCCTCTCTTCCACACTCTCTAGACCAACTCTATAACCTAGATTGTCCATAGACAGTCTTTCAACTTCTTTTCTTAAACTATTAGTGATAGCTTTTTGAGATTCTAAGTTATCTTAACATGATTTGAAAGAACAAGTAGAATCATTTGATACCTCAGAATCTGAACCAGAAGATGAAGCATAGGCCATAAGAGCAAAGTTATGCTCTTTTGAAGCTTCACTAGCAAGAAAAGCTGCATTGGGTCCTTCTTCAATTTCATCACTCCAGTCATAATCACCAAGACCATCTTGAGCCACCAATGCTGAAGAAGGAGCAGACTCTTCAGTGGTCTTCTTGATGCCTTCAATCCTCTTAGGTGCTCGACATTCCCTTGCAAAGTGACCCTTCTTCTTGCAGTTAAAGCACTCCATTTTGCTTTTGTCGAACCCAGCTCTTCTTTTAACATCATACTTGACCTGTCTTCCAGTCCTTCTCAGAAACTTCCTTGCTTGAAGAGTTAACATTGCCATTTGCCATTGAAGATTAATCTCCTCAAGATCATCAGGATCAATTTGATCTAGATCTTGATTCAAAACAGTAACACTGGTAGTTAAATCAGCCAGAAAAGCACAAATTGCACCATCACTGACATTATCACTAACAGTGGTATTGTTTGCAATAGCCGTGGTTATATCATAGGCAGCAGTGGATACATCTTGTGAATTCTTGTGATTAGTGGAAACGAAAGCAATGTTTTGGCTAGATGAAGATGTACCAGTAATGTTGTTCTCAGACTCATATACCTTCAAGTTGTTGTAGAGATTGTCCAGAGTCATCTTTTCAAAGTCATCCTTGTTTCTCCACACAACAGTATGCATAGCCCATTCAGGTGATAAACTTCTGATGAACTTAAGATTAATATCTTCTTGAGCAACTTTGTAATCCACTGACTTCAGTTGACTAATGAGCTTTTGAAGTCTGTTATAGGTGCCATCAAGTTTTTCTCCACTTAGTGCAGTGAAGTTTTCAAGCTGATGCTTGAGCATATTTTTCCTTGATTTCTTGGTAGCTTCATTACCAGTAAACCTTGTTTCTATAGCATCCAAAAGCTCCTTAGCAGACTCATATTGTTCAAAATCCAAGGCATATTCATTAGGTATTCCCATAGAGAGAATACTATGAGCTTTAATCTCCATCTTTCTCTTAGCCTTGTCGATCTCACTAACAATGGATATTTCTTTGCCATCATCACCCTTCTTAGGAAGAGTATCACCTTTTTCCACAACATCCCAGAGAGCATAATCAATCATGCGAATGTATTGCCTTATTCGCATCCTCCAGATTTGGTACTCACCATGTTTGAGCATGGGCACTTTTGAAGCAGTAACCATGTGTGTTTCGTCAGACATCTTATCTTACTTGAACAAAACTTAACTTGACCTCTTCTTGTTTACAGTTTCTAGATCACAAGCTCTGATACCACTTGTTGATCCCAGTTGAGCAAATGATCTAATATAGAAACTGACTTAGAACAAAAGCTTATTAAGTATTACGCGGAATTTAACACTTAATCTTAAGAAGAAGAACAGTTAACATTCAACACCTCAATATTATTATTAATACGAATACTCTAACCAGTATTAGGGTTTTACAACCTTGAAGTGTATTGACCTTAGATATAAAACATACGTATATCTAACCTAACCTAGGACCTCCTTTTATAGACTAAGGAGTCCTATACATTATACAATACGTAACCTACAAGATAAATATCTTTTCCATATTTATCTAATACAATAAACTAAACCGACTATACAAGACTAGCAGTGATTACATATCATTATCCGTGGTTACACTCTTCTACTAGCCGCGGTTTGTCTTCATCCGTGGTTACATCCTGCTGTCCGTGGTTATATCAATTCTGTCCGTGGTTCCAGCACTTGGAGTAATTCTTGATTCAAGGAACCTAAAACCCAACACGTATTTTATTTGTTTCGTTAATATGATTTTACGTTTGTTATCGACAAAACATTAGAAGATCGTAGAATATAAATAAACGTTTTTACGGCTTATTTGTATTAACAATCTCCCCCTTTTTGTTGATGACAAAACATAAGATTATTTTAAGGAAAAGCTAAAATTCGTAAAAGTTTGAATTTGTAGTTTTTACTTTCTTCTCTCCCTTTTTGTCGAAACAAAAAGAGCTTTGAAAGAAAGCAACACTTTGTTTTTTTAAAAGAATGTGTGACAATTAGAAAAGAAATAAGAAATAAAAAGCAAGTAACGGGAAAGGATCTCGTCGTTACTCCCCCTTGACGAGTCCATCCCTAAGTAAGGGCGTCAAGAAAGTAATGCTAATCTAGTTCTATTGCAAATTTTTGCAAAAGTTTACGTCTATGTGACGGGTGTGCTCCCCCTAGATGATTGCAATTTTGCAACGGGAAGTCATGAAATATAAATCTAAGATTGCAAGTAATTTTGCAATGTATTGTTTTGACACCAAGCTCCCCTTAGCTTTAGGGTGTCAAATTCTTCATGTGTTAATTGAATAACTACAAAACAAAGGTTAGAAAACAAGTATAATTCACAATTTCCTGCAAATGTGGTCCAAGTTAGTTAGGAAAATAGTTTCCTGTCTCACAGATCCCACAGTTCCCTCCTAGTAGGGATCCGTCTAGGCAATTCAGAGGGATCCGTCTGGCTAATGAATAAAATCAGCAAAGGTGATATAACAAGTAATGTTATCACTAAGATGAGATATGAATACAAGGTAATCATATGCTCAGAAAAATAACAAGTAGCATGTAATTCCATTTAATAAAATAAGAGTTATGATATACATGACTCTAAAAATAAGAAAATAGACAATATATGACTAGGAATTTCTAGACCAACTAACGCTTGATGCTAGGACACCACTGAAATTCTTCTAGCTCAAGTTTTGTTTAGGTTTGATCTCGTCGAAACGTTCGAGGAGATGATAGAACATTAAACGTTGGTCTTCTCGTACTTCATGTATCAAACTTTTAACATGTTGACAATGATAGCAATCTTTGTCATGGCTAGGTAGTGGTGGTGGATTAAATGAGATGGCTTGAGGCGAAGGATCAAGTGAAGCGGCTTGTGGAGATTCAAACGATGAAGGGATTGGTGGAGGTGCATTTGAGAATGCATCGACCAAGAATGATGGTGGTGGCAAAGAAGGGTTAACTTCCATATGGTCGGGTGGTTGACTTTGATGATTTCTCATAATCCAAATAGGATTATATGATGGAGATGGCGAAAAGGAAGCCGGAAGTGATGACTCAACACCTTGATTTTGAACCATTATTCCTCCTAATGAGGAGAATGTTGTCGGCGGAAGCGGATGAGACGGCCTAGGAGGCAAGTCCTCTAAATTGTAGAGGTGTGGTGATGATAATGGTGAAGTAAATGAAATAGCTCTAGGAACCAATGATGATGGTTTAGTGGAGATGATATTGTTTGGCCTAGGAGGTATGGTGGTGTTTGGCATAGGTAGTTTTGTGGGTACTATCCTTTTAGGAATTGGTTTGATTGGATGATGAGGGATTCTATCATTTGTTGGCTTGACCGGAGATGATTCGGTTGAAGAGATTTCGTGTACAACACGAGACTTGTTCATGGGTGGTTCTTTGGAGGATAAGTTACTACTTGGGGTTTTCCTCATGATGAGATGATTTCAAGAGGTTGCAAGAGCTGAAAGTTAGGATGAGAGTGATGACTATGGAGGTCCTAACAAGGTGGTTTATAAAGCAAGAGAATTGGCAAGTGCATTCAAGCCTTAAGCCACTAGGATTTATTGGAATGTGATGATTAACATGCACAAGAGTCAACTTCAGAGTTTACACTGATCTAGGAACTCATTTAAGATGAGATAGAGTGTTTGAGTTAGGAAGATGAGTTGAAATGATTGTTTTAGCAAGATTTGACCTAAACTATCATCCGGATCCCACGGTTCCCTCCACAGAGGGATCCGTCTAGGCTAATCCTAGGGATCCGTCTCTCAGCAGCTATGAAAGAGTGGAAATGATGTTTCTAAGATCTAAGACCTATATCATCTTGAGTGTTTCAGTCCTCCTAAGTGTTTTAAATGAAGGGATGCTTGAGTACTTGAAGGTAATGAATGATGTAGCTAATGATTGTTATTTATGGAAGGATTTGGAACTTTCAAGAGTACCAATGGATGAGCAAGGATGACACTAAAGATTTAGAGTGTCAATTGAAACTAAATGATCCTAGAGATCAGGTTATGTTTTAGGATAGTGTTTTGGAAAATATCCTAGAAGCTTTGAGATGGGAAAACTAGATTTTGATCAACATTAATAAATTTTGAGGTGAGGATGATTAATGAGCAATTTTGCCATAATCGAAAGATTTCTAAGGCTAGATGTGAGGGATCAAGTAGAAAATGAAGTGTGAGTTTGAGAGCGGAAGAGTAATGGATTAAAAATGAAACGATAGATCTACAAGCGTCTTAGAGTGTAATCTAGGTGAGTTATGAGTAGGAAGAATCTACCTATCTTGATAAGGACTTAATTTGCCTTACGATACTATGTTTAACTTGGTGTGAGATATTCTAAGGATGTGTTTGAAATACAATGCTTGCAATTGCATTTTCTGTTTGCCGGATCCCACGGTTCCCTAATAGGGATCCGTCTTGTACAACATTTTGGATCTGTCCATCTGCTAGGCAGAACCTTTACTAAAGGTATGCAATGATCTTGACAATGCATTATATTCCAAGATTAGTTAAAGGAGTTCTAAAACTAAGATATCAAATGTAAGATGTTTTATTTCATGAAGGAAATAGGATTACATTGATAAAGCATGAGTAGAGTAGAAATGATCCTATTTGAAATACTACTAAATTCCTTGAGTGTTTTCGCTAGAAGGATCATTATGTGATTGATGAGTGTTGGTGGAGTCAAGAATGAAGAAAGTCTTCATGAGAGATATGTTTAGCGGTTCCATCATCTTGTTCACAAGTACGTACAACGGACTTTGAAATTGAAGATGGAAGTGCATAACATTATGATAGAGGCGTGTCAAGAACATTCCATAAGGGATGAGTTTATTCTTGGAGCCTTGAAGATTTGCAATTCGCCTTGCGAAGAAGTAGGCGAGATTGTATGGTTGTTGTGTTAGCAAACAGTACAACATGTGAGCACAACAAGCGGGAAGAATTTCTCGATTTCCCCTAAGACTCCTAAACATTTTCACATAGGATGAGTGCAAGAGGCTTGTACTCTTCTTGGATATCCCTTGTAAATATAATGTTTGGATCGGAGTAATATGGTCGAGGCTTGCATATTATGCGATTTAAATCTTCCGGAGAGGGTATGTGTGAACAATATGGACTATTCTCTTCACGAGAGTTGAAGAGAGAATCAAGAGACCAATCTTCGGTGAAGGCACATTGTCCATGATTTGGAATCCGGAGGATGTGAGCAAAATGCCCAAGGGTTAGAGTGAACTTTTGGTTTTTGATATAAAACCAAAGGGATAGAGAGCGATCCTCGTTACGAACGAGTTCGACTTGACGGAAAAATTCCATTATGAACCTTGGACATATCTTCTCGTTGATTTCAAGAAGACATTCTAGTCCTATGGCTCGGAAGGAGGTATTGATACCTTCTTCGAATTGTAGAGAGGTGTCTACAATAAGTCCTTCGTGGAAGTGACGGTTTTCAAGATTATTGAACCCACGGACATGATTGCCAGGTGTGTTGGGCTCAAGGGAGATGTTCGGGGTGTAGACGCTAGTGAGTGAAAAATCAAACTCATATTCATGCATCATAATTGAACTTATAGAAATGATAAGTTAATGAAAGAACATGTTTGTGATCAACCTATGATAATCTAATGTTTTTACTAGATTTTATTAACAATGGTATTTAACACTTTAACTCACTCAATGTTTTGATTTTCTAGTGGATTTTTAGTCTTGCATGAAAACTGTTTTCCAGTAATACGGATCCCACGGTTCCTTTACAAAAGGGATCCGGCTAGTATATCTTCCGGGATCCGTGGATCTGTAGTAGCAGAAACAGATTTGATAAAAACAAAGGTTTTACAGTTTTTATACCACGAAATATGTTTTATCCTACATTTTCTTTTAGCATGCATACATGACTTCTAATGTATCACGAAAGAATATAAAACATATAAATCAAAAGAAGTGACAAACACATTATGATAACAATAACCTAGATAAACTAGATCATTAATAATATTGCATTTCAATACTAAGGATGATACAAAGGATTGGGTATATAACCCCAATATAGATTAACAACACAAAGTAAATGTCTCCGTATGTGAACTTCATCATAGGGAACACAAGTGCGATGAGTGTTAGAGCGATGAGCACGAGTGCGATGTAAACCATGTTGATGATGGATCTTCTTGGTTTCGATTGAGATAGAATGAGGAGGAAGATGAAGTTTTTGAATGAGAGGAAATTTTTAAAATTGGAAGATTTTAAAAAATGAGGGTTTGATGAGATGGTCGACGGTGGGAGTATTTATGGGGAAGGAGGAATTTTGAGATTTGTGTTTTGTTTTATTATTGGATTAAAAAGAAATAAAACATAAGTTTTATATACTATGACTATAGACGAGAAATATAACATGTATGTGAGAAAAAGGCTTCCTAACGAAGCTACATGTAAACCATGTAATTTGCACATGTAGGACCTTAAATCTATCAACCTTATCACAAACCCACTTAACGAACACAAGTATCACCACGTGAAACCACGCTACGCGTAGAACACATTCAACACAAACACAAACGTTAAGCTTAGAAGAAAGAAATAAAGATGAGAAAGATGGTGACTTAAGATGTAAACCGTGTATGTATGAATAGAAAGATGAAAACAATAAGTTGTATATTCCAAAGAAAACACACACACACACACACACACTTAAGCACACCCCTCAAATGACCATTTGAGGGGTATTTATACTCTAAATACAAGATGCCCTAATGGGCTTTCTATGGGCTTGGATTGGGTTGGATTGGATAATATATTTCATAAGGCTAGCTTAACTTAACGTCTAACCAATTAGCTTAGCCCAATCCACGAGCCCGTTGACTATTCTAATACGATATCTAACACATGTTACAAAGTTCCTAAATGTGAATGACCATCACTTTCAATAAAAACTATTAAGGTTAACAATCTCCCCCTAAGGGGTGGTCATTCAAAAGATGCTCCACTTGAATAGGTCTTTACTTTTATCGAGCTTGAACTTTGCGTGTAGATATAGAATAGTCTTAATTCTTTGTTCCTTCATGCTTTGTGATCGGTTAATGTGGTATAGAGCCATTTGTCAACTTCATTGGTTAGGTGTCTCCACGTCTTTCCCCACCATGCTCACACTTCTATTTGTCTTTTGGTTACCAATGATGAAGTTCTCGAGTCTTTATACTTTGTAGATTCTTTGATGTTGACGAAGAATCATCTTTAACTTTGTGTTGCCTTTGATTTTGATGAGAACTTTCATGTGTTGTTGGTATGAGCATGTGGAGAATCTGCACGATCCATCCGCTCCGGAGCTTCCATAAGAAGAAAACATAAAAACAGGTTAGTAATAAGCGGATTCCGGCACTTACAAGTTTGAATTTCGAGGGTGTGAACAACATAGTGTGAAAACACGTCTCTAATTCTCACAAGGGTCGTTCCTGAACTGGAGTCCCACAAGTGAGATAACGCGATATACCGAAGTACATCTACAGTTCAGATGAGTCGCTGAGGTACACCGAAGCATCACCTCACGACTGTAGACCGTTTGAGACACACTAAGCGTAATCCACGGGGAGTTACCGAAGTGACCTGCTATCAGGGCTGCTTGATGTTGACCCTGGCAGGAGTTTCCATTCAATCACTGAAGATCACAGATGTGAAACTTCTCATAAATGTTCTGGTAGATTGCTAAGATCTGCGTAGGACTCTAGAATATATCACTTGTGTCCTTATTGATGAACAACAAGCGATGTCATGTCAAGTGTTCCTATGAGATCTTTTGATGAATCTCGTGGCTCTAGACTCAATAGTGCATTTTGGTTTTCCTGAGCAGAGACTAGGGAGAGGGTCTCCTTCTTCAATACCAACAATCTCTAAGAGAAAGTCGATAGATTATGTAGGGTTCCAGTGAGAATGAAACAAATCCTTTTAAGAGGAATTGAGTGGCTAGAAGGTTTAGTGCAGTGCGTCACTGGGTCCATGACGTCTTTGTCTTCAATACCAGTGTCATCTAGTGACAACCAGTAGCAGATGAATTGAACCCGGTTTCTGCCCTAAGGTTGAATATGGAGGGCTACTTCTTTTCACCCTTTCTTTTACTTTTCTTTTTAATTCTTCAACCCCTTCTTTCTCCTTTCTCACATTACTCCTTTTTTCAATCATTCCTAAGGACTTCTAATACTAACTATTTGTGATGTCCTTGGGTAGATCCCTCCGGCTCTGGCGGATCATAGGACGGATTTCCTATCCTTAGTCACCTTATAACTCCATGACTATTCCTATGTTGCCATGAAAGCCTTTTTCTTGAAAATCTCTCAAAGTGTTTATGATTGAAAACATGTTTGGAACACTTCGAGAGTTTTATATTTTCAGAAACACTCCCCCTTCACATGTGCTTATAAGTTTTGACAGAAATCTACACATAGAGGGTAGAGTTCGCACTTTTTGAATTGATCGACTTTAAATGAACAAGACCGATTCGAGACACGTTTACATCACGAGAGAACTAGCTTGAAATTATTACCCGTCCTGGTCAAGTCCATAGAAAGTTTCTCGAGATGGTACATGATTCCTCGTCAATTCAATGGTTGCGACTGAGTCGAGCGCTTTTGATATTCAAACAACGATCATTAAACTTTTTGATCACATTTTAATCACGTCTCCTCCCCCTAAAAAATAGCATATTCGTGATATTTTTGATATCAACGGATTAAACAACATTTTAGAATCTTTTGTGGAGACAAACGGATTTGATTTAAGCATGAATTTGGAACATTTTAGTTTTATACTCCCCCTTTAATAAAGCATAATCAATTAAAGGGTTTTAGAGGGAGTTATCTTGAGCACAAAATATTTTGAAAGATTTTGAAAATCTTTTTGCACAATCTTGAAAAGGTGCTCAAGATGATGATGATTTCTCACCATTTTTAAATGTAGTGCACTGAAGCATACACTTGTGATTTTCATTAAAAAACACGAGTTTTGATTTGAAAAAATAATCAAAAGTCATCATTTCGGTCCGGGTTTCGTACTGATGTATACGAAAGCCATTTTTGAAGAAATTTTTGAGAAACGACATGTTTTGGAAAACAATTAAAGAACTCTCGCTCAAGCATCTGTACATGTCCGTATCATTGTTGAATGACATTTCTAGAAACGTACAGAATATCGATTATACGAGAGACATGTCGTGAGAAGAATATTTTTGGATTTTATATTTTCTATTGTTTTTGTATTTTTTGAAAGTTTTATATTTTTATATTTTGCTTTTGTTGGTTTTTCAAATTTTGTATTTTGTTTTTCAAAAATATTTACAGCGAAGCTTTTTGGAAAATCATTTTTCAAGAAGATTCGAGAAGACGTTCTAACTCCTCAGGGGTTAGGCTTCGCATTCCAATTCGTCGAACTAAATCGTCAAACCTTTCTTTTGGAAGGGCTTTAGTAAATAGATCGGCGAGTTGGTAATCAGTCTTCACGAAGAATAATTCAACAGTACCATTTTCGACGTACTCTTTGATGAAGTGGTAGCGGACACGGATATGCTTAGTCTTTGAGTGATGAACAGGATTGCATGATATGGCTATGGCACTTTTCGAGTCACAATACATATGTATTTTATCGAAAGTAAAGCCATAATCTGTGAGTTGTGTTCTCATCCATAGAACTTGAGCACAACACGCAGATAGAGACACATACTCAGCTTCAGCGGTTGAAAGTGCAGTGCAATCTTTTTTCCTTGAAGACCAGCTTACTAACTTTTCACCCAAAAATTGTGCTCCTCCGGATGTACTTTTTGCTGTAACTTGATCACCTGCGTGGTCCGCATCTGAAAAGGCAATTAGATCAAATCCGGATTCCTTCGAATACCAAAGTCCCATGTGAATGGATGTCTTCAGGTACCGAAAGATCCGTTTAACCTCTTTGAGGTGCAGTTCGGTAGGCTTTGCCTGAAACCGTGCTAATAAGCAAACAGCAAAATGAATATCTGGTCGACTAGCAGTGAGGTACATGAGAGAACCAATCATGCTCTGATATTTCTTCGGATCAATAGGTTTCCCAAACAAATCGGCTCCAATTTTTGGTGAAGTTACCATTGGTGTTCCGACCGAATCACAATTATCCATACCATGATTTTTCAAAATCTCAGTTGTGTATTTAGCTTGATTTATAAAAATTCCACGAGGGGACTGATGTATTTGTAAACCAAGAAAGAATTTTAGTTCCCCCATCATGGACATTTCAAATTTGCTTTTCATGAGATTTTCAAAATGTTTTGAAAGATTCGGATTAGTGGACCCAAAGATGATGTCGTCCACATAAATCTGAACAATCAAAATGTCGTTTTTGCATTTTTGTGTAAACAAGGTAGGATCAACTGTGCCTTTGGTGAAATTGTTTTGGATAAGGAAAGAGGACAGTTCGTCATACCATGCTCTCGGAGCTTGCTTTAAACCATAGATTGCCTTTTTGAGTTTGTAGACGTAGTCTGGATGTTCCATGTCGATGAAGCCTTTTGGCTGACTCACGTACACTTCTTCTTTCAGAGTTCCATTCAAGAACGCGGTCTTAATGTCCATCTGATAAACCGTGATGTTTTTGTGAGCGACATAGGCTAAGAATATCCTGACTGCTTCTAGTCTGGCTACCGGCGTGAATGACTCTTCAAAGTCTATCCCTTCCTCTTGTCTGTATCCTTTGGCAACAAGACGAGCTTTGTTGCGAATTACAGTCATCTCTTCATCCCTTTTGTTCTTCCATAACCATTTGAGATCAATGACGCGAATGTCAATTGGTCTTGGAACCATTTCCCAAGAGTCATGAAGACGGTATTGGAGAAGTTCCTCCTGCATCGCTTCTATCCATGCGGGTTCTGCCATTGCCTCACGAATGTTCTTTGGTTCAAAATTGCTAATAGAGCAAAGGTAAATGCACAAGTCACAATCAGTGGCAAGTTGACGTCTCGTCTGAATTGGCCTTGAAGGTTCACCAATAACTTGTTCAATTGGGTGGTCTTTTGTCCACTTCAGAGTAGAAGGATACCGTTGGTTAAATGTATGCGATTTAGATGGTTCTCGTAAGCTTGAAGATGATTCAGCTGATTTCGTAGCAAACGGGTTTTCAAATAAGTCGTCATCTAACGTTGCATCGTTCTGGTTTTGGTTTTGCTCATCAACTGCTGGTAGAACGGGTGCAATAACTTGAGTAGATGTAGATGATGTTGATGGAGTTGGTGCATTGATTTCGACCGTAGTAGATGCATCTTCTGTTGGTGGTGGTGGATGATTTTGAGCGGGTGCAGCGGAATGATGGTTTGATGCATTTGTCAAAATTCCACCATAGTATTCATCGAACATTAACTCGAAGAAATTCTCCCATTCTTGTTCTTTAGGATTGTCATACACAGTTGATTGAGCTCTTTGAGGTACGAGTCCTGAACTGATGTGTCCAGAAGTCTTCGGGTTTAGTGCGGGTTCTAGAGCGAGTCTCTCAGAAGCCATATGTGAAAGTTCATCAAATTTCACATTCATCGTCTCCATGATCCTCCTAGTTCTTCTGTTATACACCCTGAATGCCCTCGAGTTATCTGAATATCCAATGAAGATTCCAATATCACCTTTAGCTTTCAGTTTACCTAGATCTTCTTTGTCATTCGTTGGATAGCACAAAGCGCCAAACACGTGAAAGTAAAAGATATCAAGTTTTCTTTTCTTCACTATTTCATATGGGGTTTTATTGAATCTTGGATGGATTAGGGATCGGTTCTGAGTGAAACAAGCAGTGGCAACATCATCAGCCCATAGAAATAATGGTGCACTAGAATAGATTAGCATTGTGCGAGCAGCTTCCACAAGAGTTCTATTTCTTCTTTCAACTACCCCATTCTGTTGTGGAGTTCTAACAACTGATGTCTGATGTGTAATTCCAACATTTTCAAAATAAGATCTTAACTCCTGATTTGTGAATTCAGTGCCGTTGTCTGTTCTTACAACCCTTACTGGAGTTTGAAGAAGTACTTGAATTCGTTTCAGAAAGGTGATGATGATGCCTGGTGCTTCGTCCTTTGATCTCAGAAACCTAACCCATGTATATCTCGAATAATCATCGACGATAACAAGAATATACTTTTTCCCATTAATGCTTTCAACTCTCATTGGGCCACATAAGTCCATGTACAACATATGTAACTTTCCTTCCGAACTAGGTACGGTTTTGGGTTTATATGATGCTCTTTTACTTTTTCCTTGTTCGCATGATGGACATAAGTGATCCTTGGTGTATTTGAACTTTGGAAGTCCATTGACGATGTTGTCTTTGGCAAGATTGTTGATGGTGTCGAAATTGAGATGAGATAACCTTCTATGCCACAACCAGGACTGTGTTCTAGATGCTCGTGTCATAAGACATATTGGTGATGAAGAGGCCATTTGGTTAATGTCGATAGCGTACAAGTTTGTATGACGATTCCCAGTTAAGAGGTTAGTGCCATCCAAGTTTCTAACGAAGCAAGCATTTTTCCTAAAAGCAACCTCTAAATCTGCATCACAGAACTGCTCGACTGAAAATAGATTGTGTCCCAACCCTTCGACATAGTAAACCAGAGTGATCAAATAATTTCCAAAAGGTAGATCTCCATAACCCATGATAGCTGCTACATGATCATTTCCAAAACGTACGGTTCCCATGAATTTCCAGACAAAATTGATCAGCAGCTTCAGATTCCCGGTCATGTGCTTGGAGCAACCTGGCTCCCAGACGGTCAAGTTTTCTCACACAAGCTAGCCACTTGTGAATGGCTAACCGTAAGAAACTTAAAACAGTCTGGAAACAAATGCAATGAAGATCAGGAGAGAATAGTGTTTCCCCGAGTCGTTATGTCCCAGCGAGCTATGCGATGAATCACCAAACGAATAGTGATCGAGAAGATTTGAACGGAGAAGGGGTTTGATTGATTATAACTACAGAAAAAGTATATAAACAACAGGGGCTTAAATGCAAATTAAAGAAAATTAAAATGATAAATTATATTAAATAAACGCTATCACTATTTGCAAAATGATGTTTTTGATTTTTTTTTTAAACTTAAATTAAAAACTACGTTACGTATAAAAGAAAATGTGAAACTTAAACAATATTAATCCTAAAAATATGAAAATGATATTTTTACAAACCTAGTGATAAAAGAAATTTTTAGAAAAAGAAAATTATTTTTAAAACTATATATCTAATTATTATTAATTAAAAACTATTTTTACTTATTAAATAATAGCCTAAAATACAAGAAAATATGAAATAAGGCTAGAAAAATGAAATTATAACTTGGAAAAATCTAAAATAACAAAAGAGAATTTTCAAAACTAATTTTGTATTTTTCTGATTATTTTTCTATTTTCTATTAATTAAAAACTATTTAAAACTACTTAAATTGCTTAAAAATACAAATTTAACTAAGAAAAATCTGGAAAAATATTTTTTTGACTTTTTATATTTATCTTAACCTAAGAAAAATGAAAACTTATTTTTTTGAAACTTTTCTGAATTAATTGTATTAAATGCTAATTAAAAAGGCTTAAAAACTGTTTTAAATAAAGAAAAATAGCAAACTGACTTAGAAAAATCTGAAAAGTTCAAGATAAGTCTAAAATAATATTAAAAATCTAGGAAAAATATAAAAACAGGGGGTTGTGTGCAAGAATATGGAACTGCAAAGCAAGTGCTTATAAATAAGCACTTGAAATAAGCCAAAAGGTCTCAAATGGGCACCAAACTGAAACAGAGGCTACAATAAGCTAAAAATACCCAAATGCAACAATTTATAACTATCCTACACCTCTGAGATCCAAACTGATAAGATTTGATGTTTTGAGCTTTAAGTACCAAAAACAGATTTGGGGGCAACTTTGTAGCTTAAAGATAAGTTACCCAATAAGCTGGAACTAGAAAACAGAAGCTGGATCCTACACTAGACCTGGGTGACTACTTATAAACCAAAGATCAGACCTAGATAAGCTCTTATGAGCTTGATACAAGCTCTGCACAAACCTGTGCACACTCAGTATTCACTGAGTTTGTGCATAGGGGAAATAGGACCCAATTCACAAGCAGTTTTGAAGCTTATAAAAAATTCACAAAAATCTACAAAAATGATAATAAGAAATTAGACCAGATGAACTTTTTAAACCCCAAGTTTCACTTGATTTGACCCAGAAATGAAGCAATCAAAAATCAACTCAGTTTGGCTCAAAATGCCTTTTTCAGTTTTTGACTTTTGAACAGTTTTGATATGTTTGACTTTTATGAACTTTGAAACCAATTTTTGGACTGATATTGATGTAATATGATGAAATAAACTTAATGCAAGCTATATCTATGAATTTTAAACACAAAACAACTTTTTGATTTTCAAAAACTTCAACAGATATGCATTTAAGACAGATCTTATGTGATTTTGACTTTGAGCTTTTGCAGGTGCAATTTTAAGACAGATATGAGTATAATTGAGTTACACAAGCCTAAAACAACAAGTCTCAAACACTGGATAAACCTCTAAAACAGTTAATGTAGCAAATCCAAACACTATTTTAAATAACTGACTTGCAATTTAAAAGAGCTAACTACTGATCTAGCCTGCATAATTGATTAAACTGAGCCTAGCTAACCTAAATAAAACTTAATCAACCAATAAAAACCAATCTAAACCATAAGTACAGATTATGCAATACTTCTTGAAAATAACTTACAATTGGTCCTTAGCCACAATGGCTTGCCAAAGAACAAAGGAACCACTAGCCTAATCTAAACCATAACCTAGCTCATTATCAACCCAAATCCAGCACTGCATCACCCATATCCATTTCCATTTCAATTTTTGGCCCAGATTGACTTATGTAGACCAAAATCCAAAATTGCTTGAAATTGATATATAAGCTTACAAAAAGCTATAAGAAGCTTATATAAGCTTATTTGAGCTTAGAAATAAGCTATTTGAAACTTTAACATCAGAGTTTGAAATTGAAATTTGCAACAGTGAGCTTGAAACTTGAAACTTATATAAAAACTTGGAATTACTAATTAAAAACACATTACAATGATAGTAATACTTGAATTTGGTTCAATGAAACAAAAGATTACAACTTCTACACTTTAACTAAAACTTTTATATTAAAACGACATAAGTGAAATTTAAAAACTAAAATCTACTCTCTTTCTTCCTTCTCTTGCTTCCTTTTTTTATAGCAAATGACTTCTCTCACTACTCTGAGCATATCCCACCATTATTCTTGACCATTGGATCAGTTGAGGAGTTTTTAGCCGTTTGATTGAATTTGGCGCCAAAATGTATATAAGCCAGTTGGGGGTTGAGTAAAAGGGAAAGGGATGCATTAAATGCAATTTGGAGTTTGGTGGAGGTGGAGGGATAAGGGGAGTGGAGGATGAGCTGGGGGGATGGGAGAGGTTGAGTGTTTGCAGACATGGTTGTTGAAGAAGAAAGAAAAAAGGGCGCGGGGGTGTTTGGTTTGACCAGAGGGTTTGACCGGCTTAATATAAAAGGGAAGGGGTCCAAAATGGAAGGGTCCAAATGGCTATGGCAGGGGGGTCACATGGGTTTGACAAGGTCCAAAATGATATAAGGGTATTAATAACAAGGACTTGTTGTGTAATTTCTGAAAATCAAGGGACCAAGGCTGCCACATTTGAAAAGTTTCTCCAAGGGACCAAAAGTGACAAGCTCCAATAGTACAAGGACCAAACTTGACATTTTTAAATTTCCAAGGACCATTTTTGCCAATTTTTAAACTTGAAGGACCAAATTTGTAATTTCTCAAAACTTTTGATATTTTTCACCAAAGGACTAATTTTGACAACTTATGATTTTAAAAGGACCTTTGGTGATTTTTCTTTTGAAATTAAGTGCTCAGGGACTATTTCTGACAACTTTTGAAACTTGGGGGACTGAAACTGCCAATTATGCAAACTTAGCTCATTTTTCATCTGATTTTAAACATTTTGCATCTGAAACATATAAAATGCAATTTTGAGATATTTTCAGTATTTTGATGCATTTCTGAGTATTTTTAAACGTTTTGCAGTTCAGATTTGACCAAAAATGATGAGTATTTACACACTCATCACAACCCGAGTCGACGATCCAAAGACAAATTTCGATAACCTACCAGTAACAGAAAAAGAATATTTTGGAAACCGTTGTGATTTTGGTTCCTTTGGGTTAGAGGTAAAATCCTGATCACACTCAAAGAGGTTTGCTACAGGGAGTTCTGGTTTATCACTCATTTTACTATTCTGGAGTGTGAACGTTCTACCTGTGGGTTTCCAAATATCATCCCTAAAGTAAACACTATGGTTCTTGTCAGTAGTGAAAAGCCTAAGTTTTGCAACTAGTCTTCCTACTTGTTTAGCGTAAGATCTTTATGGAACGTTTTTCTTAACAGGCTTATCATTCACATTCGTAGACACACAATCATCTTGATCATTAATTAAAGATTTCTTGCAAGTTAAACAAAGAGATTCAACACATTCATTAGACTTAGCAAGTTTCATAGGTTCAGTACATTCAGATGAAATGTCTTTCTTATTCAAAAGCGGTAAATTCCTAGGGTGTTCTTCTACTTTCTTCTCTTTATTCAAGCTACTACTCCTAGAGGCAGTCGAGACTCTATTGTTCCTTGTATTGCTCTTAGGCTTTAGTCTGCTGCTCCTAGAGGTGCTTTCTAGTCCTGTAGAAGGTAAGGCACACGCATTAGGATTCACATTTTTATGAAGGGAGGTGGTTTCAGCTTTCCTAGTCTCTTTAGAGTGCTTTTCTAAACTTATGGCATTTGTTCCATATGTTTTAGATGTGGAGGCAGACGCATTAGTGGTACTCATCTTAAAAAGGCCAGGTGCTAAAACTTTTGGTTTCTCGATAACCGTTTTTCCTTTATCAACAATTAGTTTAGGCAAGGCAGGTGGAGTGACTGGTTTTGATGAGACATTTTTCTCATTGACTTTTGGAGGAGGCATTGAAACAGACATTTTTGGTTTGGAAACCGGTTTGGGATCATTTGCTTTCTCCTTAGTCAATGGTTTTGTAATCACAGTTTCCACTACCTTTCCTTTTTGACTTTCCAGCTAAGCCCTCAAAAGATCATTTTTCGCTTTCATGTCATTGTAGGCACGCTCATACGACAATTTGTCATATTTGCATTCCTCAGTTTTTCGATCAAGTTGTTTAAAATATGACACATTTTCTTTTTCAAGAGCTTTTCATATTTTGAAACAATTTCGGAGGTCTCAGACTGGAGTCTTTCATGATCTTCAATAGAATATGTTTGCAAAATGATGGACATAATATCAGTAGTCAGAACATCTTTGAAGAGAGAGTCATTTAAATTTTCCAAAACTTTGATGTGTTCAACACTTTCATTAGCTTGCTTTACCAGGGATTTATGGTCCTTGACAAAGTCAGCTGTTTCTTTCAAAAATGCTTGTTCAAAATGAATTACCCTTGAGTTGATGTTATTCAGCTGAGGGGCAATTTGAATTTCAAAAAACTTTTTCTGTTCATTATCAAAACTATTAAACCAGATGTTTGTTGTAATATTGGTTTTAGTTTTAACAGTCTCTTGAAGATCTGCAATTCTAGTTTTAACATTTTCTAAAATACTTCGCGCATCACTTGTGTTAAAAGGATTGTTTGAAGACATTTGTTCAATGTTCGAAAGAGAGTTGGATACAACAACTGGTTTTGAAACTGATTTTGAAACAGGTGTTGACACTTTGTTTGAAACACTTGGTGTGGTGGAAAACGTTGATTGTTCTTTATGAGAAACAAACGAAATACCATTAATTTTGTTCCATTTGTTATAATCAATTGGTTTGATTTCTGGATGTTTTTGTTTCATTTTTGATCTACTCTCCTCAGATAGTTCCAACGTTTCAAGAGAATCATGTACAATTATGGGTGCATGCAAAGGTTTGCCATTGTTCAACACATTCCGTTCTTTCTGAGCTTTCTTGAGGAAACAAGGAGGTGTGTTACCAAGAGCCATTTTATGCATAGTATGAAAAATCGGATTTACTTGATTAGAAAGCATCTTGTTTGTTTTAGCGGAATGACCCGTTGTAAGAAGCAAATTATCCAATTTTTTGATAGTTTCATTTTTATCCAGAATTTCATCAAGAAGAGAATCTTCTCGTTTTGAAAAATCAGCAATCAACTGTTTTTTCTCTTTTTCAAGATTAGAGAACAGTGCTTTTTGTTTAGAAAGTTGGTCATTTAGTTTAGAAATTTCCTTGTTTAAAGATTTTATTTTCAAGTTCAAATTCACATCAAGTGTGTCATACTGGAGTTGCAATTGTTTTTCTCTTAAAACAGAATCTCGATAACCAATTTCTAATTCTGATAGTTTGTTTGTATGAAACTCAAAGGCTCTTGCGTTCTCTTTGTAACTCTCAAGCTCAGTGGTCAATTTAGCATTCGCTGCCTTAACTTCGCGATTGACCGTTCTAACTTTCTCAATTTCAATGCCACAGTTATTGATTAATGATTCAAAGTAAGCACGTGTTTCCTCATCAGTCTCAGTATTTTGTATCACACAGTCTCCACTAGGATCCACATCTGGATTTTCAGAGTTAGTATTGCTACAACTCGGATTGTCCAGGTATGTATCATAAGTAGGTGCTGGCGTCACAGAATGCTGTTCGTCATGAGTAAAGACATCAAATATGATATTGTTATAGCATGGATCAGTGATTGGTACCTCAGATACTGCGTTGGCGTCATAGACAGGAGGTGCGTCAGAGTCAGTGTCTTACTTAGTCTCCTGAAGATTTGCCATGAAGATGCAGTTCGCATTGATTTCCTCGAGGTCTTCCAAATCATCCACAATAGCGAAAAAATCATTTTCCTCGGCACTCAACTGCATCCCTGCTTCTTGCTACTGTGCTAACAGCATAGCTTTCCGAAGAAACTCAGCATTCTTCTTGTGTGGCTTAATGGGACAGTTTCGTGCCATGTGACCCACTCCTTGACAGTTATAACACTTAACCTTATTACCCTGATTCACATTTCCATAATTCCCAACGACTGGAGCTGCAACTTTCCCATTCTGATTACCCACTGCTCTATTCCCAACATTCTGACCCATCTGATTACCCTGATTCGGAACCGCCTGATTACCCATGCGAAATCCAGTAGCATATCCCTGCTGATTCCCAATAACTCCAACCATTTGTCCTTGATTACCCATGTTCACACCCGGCTGTGCAATTTGCCTGTTGCGAGTGTTTGATGAAATCCTTTGGTTTTTGTTAGTTGGTGTGGAATAGCGACCTCTGAATGCTTTACCCAAGAATGCAAATGCTTGAGACAAAGCTTCTTCTGGTTCCATTTCAAGATCAGTGATTCCTTGTTCCTGGTAATTTTGTGGATACTGTTGTTGTTGAAGTACTTGTTGTTCTGGTGGATAGAATTGTTGTTGAGGGATAACAGCTTGTGGTTGTGGAATGTATTGCTGCAAGTTGTTGTTGTTGGAAGATGATGAAGCTTGTTGTTGTGTATTCACTGAAGGTTAAGTCTTTGCAATAAGAGCCAATGGATCATGATTCTTTGCCAATCTTTCTTTCCTGACTTCATTCACTTCAGCTTGGTTTTGTTTCAGAAAATCGTTTAGTTGATCAAAGTTCACTTGATGTAAGTCTTTTGTTTGGTTGACAATAGTGACATATCGTCCCCATTCTTCTGGAAGATTGTTCAGGAACTTGATGTTTTGAACGATAGTTCTGGGTGCCAACTTGTTTCTGATAAGCTCATTCATCAAAGTGCAAAACCTTCCATAGTAGGATTCAATGGATTCTCCTGGAGTTGAAGTGAACTTTTCCCATTCAGTTAGCAGCTTGTTCTCCATGTCTTGTTGACCAATTTTTGTTCCATGACAAAGCCGTCTAACACGTTCCCACATATCGAAAACAGTTTCACAACTGTTTACAGCAGCAAAGATGTCTCTTGGTAAACCCAGTTGGACAACATGAATTGCCATGTCATCTGCATCAACTTGTTTCTGATCCTCTTTAGTGTATTCTGATTCGTTTTGAACACGAGAAGATGGTGGGATGGGAGGTGTTGCATCAGCATTTCCAGGGACTTGGACTTGTCGAGGCTTGAAGGGTCCATTCTGAATGGATTGAATCATCAGTTTTCCATTAGGTTTGGTCTTGATGTAACGAAGCATACGACTTGTCCATTGAAGATAACCACCTTTTTCCAACATAGGAGGACGGTTTTCTGCACCGGCTGCATGAATATCTTGTTGAGTTGCCATTGATGAAGGTATGATCTGATAAAGTTGATGTAGGATCGATTCAACGATAAAGGAGTTGTGTTTAATAAGATATTGTCGTTTGAAGTTTTTCTGAAAGTCGTACTTGTAAACTTGGTTCTTAGGCCTAAAAATTTTTCTCCCAAAATTTGAAATTCACTATAAAAATCAATTCTAAGGTCGTATGAAAATTTTGAGTTATGACAATTTTGACGCCAAATATGACCGAAAAATTTGAATTTGGGTCTAAAAATTTGAATTTTTGACCAAAATTTTCCAAGTTATACCAAAATTTGAATTTCGCGTAAAAATTGAATGTTTAGTCTCCTCAAAAATTTAAATTTTACTCAAGTTTTCCCGCCAAGAAGTTAGGCGTAGACGTAGACACAAGAAGTTACGAGTAGATTATGGTGCTTAGGCGTAGGCAATAGACTTAAGCGTAGGATCTTTATGCGTAGGAAGCTTAGGCGTAGAGATTGTGCTTAGGCGTAGAGAGAACTTACGCGTAATACCCAAGTTACGCGTAACAATAGAGTTATGCGTAGACTAAAAACTTAAACGTAGAATTCTTATGCGTAGGATTTACTTATGCGTAAGACAAGCTTAGGCGTAAGAAAATACTTATGTGTAAGAAATTATACGCGTAAGATTTAGCTTATGCGTAAATCTAGGGTTTAGCCCAAAGATCCTTTATACTATCACATTGTAAAAGATATCCAAAATTCGAAGTGTTCCACAAACTTATCCAAGTGAGGGAAGCACTGAGTCACCGTTATAGCTCGAAGAAACTGCACAAAACTCTTATGTGTAGAACCTTATGCGTAGAAAAAGGGTTTTGACTTTCTTATGCGTAAAAATAGGGTTTTGACTTACGCATTAAAAATTTCCAGTGGTTCAACCGATTTATGATGCACAAACAGCTTCCAAAACACTCAAATAACACAAAAGTATTGACCTTAATCACCCAAAGTGCCTTTTCTGCTTATGCGTAGAAATGAACAACGAACCAAACACGAGTTTAAAAATGAAGAAAAACACATAAAGCTTCAAACTTTTTGCAAAAAACTGAAACTTTAACACCAAATAAACCTTAAACCACAAGAATCTTGAATTTTTAAGTGTAAAAATCAAAGCTTTAAGCGTGGCAAAGATGTATAACGTGAGCTTTATGCGTACAATACCAAACTTCAAAACAAACACAAACACTCCTAAACCATTGTTAGGCGATTGATACCAATTGTAGGACCTTAAATCTATCAACCTTATCACAAACCCACTTAACGAACACAAGTATCACCACGTGAAACCATGCTACGCGTAGAACACGTTCAACACAAACACAAACGTTAAGCTTAGAAGAAAGAAATAAAGATGAGAAATATGGTGACTTAAGATGTAAACCGTGTATGTATGAATAGAAAGATGAAAACAATAAGTTGTATATTCCAAAGAAAACACACACACACACACACTTAAGCACACCCCTCAAATGACCATTTGAGGGGTATTTATACTCTAAATACAAGATGCCCTAATGGGCTTTCTATGGGCTTGGATTGGGTTGGATTGGATAATATATTTCATAAGGCTAGCTTAACTTAACGTCTAACCAATTAGTTTAGCCCAATCCACGAGCCCGTTGACTATTCTAATACGATATCTAACACACGTTACAAAGTTCCTAAATGTGAATGACCATCACTTTCAATAAAAATTATTAAGGCTAACAGCACAAAAGATAATCATATAAATACCTAAATAGGTATACTTAATTATCAAGCAAAGTAAAAAGAAAATCATACCTCTAGCGCACTTAGGAATGTCTTTACAAATGACACAGCAAATGTCACTTAGACTATTCCCGCTCCTTTGCATTTAAGATACCTTCTTAAGGAAGGTATTCTTGTTACCAAGCGACTCCTAAAGTTTGGTGGGTATGAGCTTTGACTAATCAACATGACAAAGAAAATTAGTGCAATTAAGAAAAAAAATAAAAAGAAATGTTGTTATCAACTCAACATCCAAACATATAGTTTTTTCTTTTTTTAAACATGGTGTTTGTTTTTATGAAAAACCTTCTTTGTAGTTTTCAATTAACTATGGATCGTATCAAGTTTTTTAAAGTACAATATACTTCAAGAAACTTGGTAACGAAGCTCTGATGCCAATTGTGGAAAACTAGAAGGGGGGTTGAATAGTTTTGCCAATTAAAACTTCCTTTTAATCTATTTAGATCGACTTATGTCAATCTATTTGGTTGTTTATGTTGGACGTTGATAGATAGATATATAAACATGTAATGAAAGATAAGGAGTAAGAAGCACATCACCACGACGCAAGTATTTATAGTGGTTCGGCTACAAGGACACCTTCCTTGCCCTACTCCACTCCCCGAGTTACCTACTCAAGAGTTCGTAAACACTACACCAACTCCTTATGGCGGAGAAGCCTTCACAACGTCGCTTAACCTTTTTCCGGTACAAAGCTAAATACCGAGTTCTTTCACACCAAGGTGAACCACACCTAACACAACGTCGCCTACCCTTTATACGGTGCTAGGCTAACCACCGAGTTCTTTCACACCTTAGGAGAACTAATCCTATCACAACGTCGCCTACCCTTTATTAGGTACTAGGCTAAGCACCTAGTTCCATTACAATGGAGGAACTACTACCCTTCACGACACAACACCTAATCTCAAGGAGATCTACTCCTTGTTACAACACCATCAAGGATATCACCATCCTTGTAAATAAACAAATACTTATATGTATAACGATGCACCTCATCGATTATACAACCTAGGCATTCTTCCCAAATGCTACTTGATTTGATTCTTCGGCATCCTTCACTAATGCCTTTGACATAACTCTTGGCACCCTTCACTAATGCCTTCGTCTTGACACCTATAGCATTCTTCACTAATGCTCTTGACACGAACGATAAGAATCTTTCACTAATGCTTTCGTCTTGACACTTTCGACATCCTTCACTAATGCCTTTAACCCAACATCTATGGAGAAAAGAAGAACTATCAACAAGAGAACTTTAGTTGTCTTGAAGATGACGAAGCATGGCAACTCATGGACTTGAGCTTGCACGTCTTCAAGAAGTGGTGATCTCTCCTTTAAGAGGAACCTAGAAGATCACACAAAAACAAAACTACAAACATAGATCTCTTGGATCTAAGGTTAGTGAGATTTAACTCAGGGGAGAAAGTGTGTTAGAAATGGATTGAAAGGGGTGAGAAACAATGAAGAAATGGCTCACTATTTAAAGAGGAAAAACCTCTACTGTTCCCCGGATCCCACGGATCCCTTCCACTTGGGATCCGGCTAGCACAAAGTCAGGGATCAGTGGAACGCTCCTCTTTGCCCATGGGTATTTTTGGTTATGGGTCATGGGTCATGGGTTATGGGTTGATCCATGGTTTTCTTTCTAGATACAATGAACATGGTCAAGTGGTATATATAAAACCATGGGTTATGGGTCAATACCATTTGCTAGTTTTTACCCATTTTAGTATTTACATGTTTTTACCTATTTTAGTATATACATGTTTTTACCCATTTTAGTATACTTAGTTTAAGTATGTTCTAACCCAATATGTAAACATTAGTTGTTATACATATGTATATCTAAAGCATAAAATCACTTATACTAGTTTTAGTGTTTTATGTGAAAGCGTAAGTGTGTTAGAAAACTATTAGTTCAAACCATTTACGTATATCCAGTCCAGAACCTTCACTTGGGCCTGAAAGTTACATCTGACCCTTATTCTCGTTTTGTCATTCTTCAGAAAAAAAACAACTCCCTCCTAATTTATATTGAATGCTCTCTTAGTTTAGTTTTGACTTCCACTGAAGTAGCAAACTCCTGACCAGAATAGAAGAATGTGGTATAGACTCCATTTGCAAAGTTTGCCTGTTGGAAAGAAACATACTCACTGCAAAAGACATCATCAACCATCACAGGTAAATCATTTTCCAACTGCATGTCATCACTTATATTACTGGTTGTTCCTGCTTCACCTAACTCATTACTCTGACCTACTTGGACCATAGCAAGTTGTGCATCATTCTCCTGACAAGTATTCTCTTCATTTGCTCGAATTGAATCATCAACTGCATTACCTAAGTCACTAGTGTCACTCACTTGTAACAGAGTAACATCAATAACAGGATCCTCTTCCATGTTATCCTGAGTCAATTGAAATAGAGTTACATCCACATCAGGCTCCTCAAACCTGTTATTGACATCAACTAGTGATGTTCCTGCTTTGTCTAAGTGCTTCTCTTGTGTCAATTGAAACAGATTAACCTCAAAATTATCAGGCTCCTCAAACCTGTTATTGACATCAACTAGTGCTCTTCCTACTTTGTCTAAGTGCTTCCCCTGAGTCACTCGGAGCAGATTAACCTCAAGATTATCAGGCTCCTTAATAACATCATCCTCATCAATAAGTACTAAAGCACGCTCACTGTTATGAACAGGTTGGCTAGCAAATGATGTGTCTAGGGTGGAAAATACAGGCTCAATGTTTGGCAAATTGCTAGATTCACCAATATCATTGACGTCCATAGGCACTTGTGTAAGTTGGATAAAAGGATCTAGGGCAGGTCATTATCAAGATCATCTAACACCAATCGTCTACAACAAGATTGAATAGCCGCGGTAGCAACTTTTCTCCTATCTTCATCCATCTCCTAAAACACAGTCTTAATTGATTGTGTGGACATTTCAGAAAGTTCTAATCTTGTCTTCCCTATTTCCACATATACATCTATCAACTTATGCTCTATGACAGCATCTATCAACAACTCAACATTAGCAGCTTCACGCAAAGTAAACAAACCGTCGTCCAATGTACAACCAGGCTTAAGAAAGTAGAAATAATTGGTTTGTCCAATCTCATAACCGATTTGGGTCATGAGAGAATCCATTTCATCAACGGATACCTCTTTTATTTCCACATGATCAACAAGGCATTTCTTGCCTCCTTGATATATTCTACCTGGAAAGTATTTGAATGTACCTTCATAATAGAACATCATGCTAAAGGATCTTTGTTCACCCGCTGTATAAAAAATATACAAAAACAATGTTAAGCTAAAGTTACCTAAAAGGGGAATAACTTAAACAGTCGTACTAACATATGATTGTAATAGACTATAACCAAAAAAGACTTACAATATCTCCTGATTGCAGCTTTTTCCTCAATTTCATGGTCATCAAAGAAAGGATATTCTCTTATTCGCCATAGAGTAAATCTAAGGTTGGTGTTTGTTATTTTCTTACTTAGATTATTTGATTTGATGATTGACATTGCATTAGGGTTTTTTAGGTAGGCTTCCAAAACAAGTTTGGGGATGAGCAATGAGTACACAGCTTTGTTATATTCTACATAATGGCGGAAAATTGGACAAGACATCTTATATAGTACATCAAGTAAATAGACTTTTCTACCCTCAACAGTAACAGGATAACGGGGTTTTCTGGAGTATAACGGGACGTTGACATCGGCGTTATTGGTCAAGGGACGAGTTTGGCATATAAAGCCCGTGTTTTGGACCTCCGGCGATGATAATGCCCAGGTTTGTCCTATCGCGAAGCGCAGTGACAAGTTTAGGGACCAACGGTGTATTTTAGTCTAGTTTTTATGTAAAATTCGAGTTTATTTTAATTTATACGCTTAAAAAAAAAGTTGTTTTACTACCTGAAAAATAAACTTAAATTTATTAAATACATTTGTTCGAATGAAACGAGTGGGGCAGCTCGCGCATTGCGACAAAGTGATTGACATCAGTTTCTTGCAACCTTGTTGGCCAAAACAAGTTAGCAAGACAGAGTAAAAACAAAAAAAAACCCTAAAAATCATAAAAAGCATTAAAAAAATCAAAAATGAAATTAACAAAACCCTTAAATTATGAGAAACCCCTGATTTTAAAATTCATTTTTTAAACATGCATGATATATAATAATTGTTAAACCTGAACCAATGAAGGTGATTTTTGTATAAAATAATTGGTACCTTTTTTGTGTTTCTGGATTTATTTTCACCGAACTGATTCCTCATCTTCTTCATTATCGTGGTGAGCTAATCATCCGCGAGTGTGGTTGGTTTGTGTCGGTATATCTTCCAATCATAGCACTATATTTTTGTTTCAAAAAGTCACACGCGTTATGCCATAGTTTTTAGGTTGTATTTTTTAATCTCGATGCGATCCGTAATTCAAATGGTAATGTTTCTTTGATCATAACAACTAAGATATCAAACATTTCAATTTAACTTCGGGCCACCAGTTAAATTATCATCAAATTGTTATTGACAGATGCTAAGTATTAGTGTAAATAATTTTGTTTTTTTTTAAATACCCTTATTCAAGTAATGGCGTAAAACCATTAATCCAACAAAACCCGACAAAAGTCAAAAAGAATTCTGGATACATAATGAAACTTGTATTTTATAAATAAAGAAATCACATAGGTTCTTCAAAGCCTTGTCAAAAAGCAGAAATTCTTTTCGATTAGTAATTGTAATAGGAATGCTGAGGTAGTCAGACCGGTCCTTAGTGAGCTTGCCTCCAAGCCTTCCAAGATGAAGTGCAGTGACCTTCTTGTCAAGTCTCCTAGGCAACACATACATGTTGTTCTTGTACTTGACGGTTACCTTATCGTTCCACACCTCAAGTTGAGTAATCACTTGGTTAGTGAAAGAGCGGTTGCTAAAATAAATCAGTGCTTTAAGTTCTAAGAGCACCTAAATCTAGAAACTTGGAAGCGTGAAGTTGTAAATGTATAAAACAAACTGATATTAACAAAAAAAGAACCCATTTTTAAAAGAATCAAGAAACGTGGCAGGACATCTCTTCTTCTTGGAAGAAAACATAAGCATGCTGCAAAATACCATAACATAATTGTGGAAAACTAGAAGGGGGTTAAATAGTTTTACTGATTAAAACTTTGTTTTAATCTATGTAGATCGACTTATGTCAATCTATTTAATGTGTGTGTTGGATGATGATAGATATGTTAGGATTTAGAAAATCCAGTAGTTAAAGAGTCGGTCACCTCAAGTATATGTAATCATTAGAATGCTCGTAGTCGTAGTCATTTAGTGATAGTTAGTAGTTTGTTATGTAACACCGTGGAGGACGGATGGGTCTTTACCCACTGTATGCCTGATCCACAGCCCGTAGGAGGCGTCCTATGTAACTAACTATAAATACCCTTTGCCTAGCAAGGCAAAGTGTTGGAGCTTTCATAATACATTTTTCTTTGTCTCACTAAAGTTCCCAACTCTCTCCCACTTTCTCTCTCTAAGTCTCATTTCATTCGACCCATATTATTATATTTTTATGTGTTCGTGAAAACCAATATGTGACAATTGGTATCAAGAGCCATGGTTTGATCATCTATCTTTCATGTTGTTAGATTTCTAGTGGTTTTCATAGGTTTTTGAGTTTGAATGAGTTTTGAGTAGTTTTCATCATTTGGATCATTTTTAGTGTTAAAGTTTGAATTTTGATAGTACTTTTGAGTTTAGAATCATCATAAGTGTTTAGGTTTTGAATTGGAAGGCTTCAATCATCTTGGTTTTTGTGTTTTTGATTGAAAAAGTTTAGTTTTTAAAGTTTTGCTAGGAAGCAGTTTGTCCCTCTTAGTGCATTTCTTTGAAGCGGTTTGATCAATATGTTATGCGGTTTGTCTATTGGATTTAGTTTCTGGGAAGCGGTTTAATCTCATTTTAAGTGGTTTGTCCAGTTTTGTGGAAGTGGTTTGTCATCTATGCGGTTTGTGTGTTGAGACAAAGAGACAAGAAAGGACAAAGTAGTGGAAGTAGTGGACGTACTTGTGCTCCCCTGCGGTTTGTGTGTTAAGCGGTTTGTCACTTTAAGCGATTTGTGTGTTAAGCGGTTTGTGTGTTAAGCGGTTTGTCACTTTAAGTGGTTTGACACTTAAGCGTTTTGACACTTAAGCGATTTGACAGTGAAGCGATTTGTGTTGAAAGCGATTTGACAGAAGCGATTTGTCAAGTGTGCGATTTGAATCAAGCGATTTGTCAGTTGTGCGAGTTGTCTTTTGAGACTTGTCATTTCTTCGTGATACGTTTTACGGTTTTCTGTTGATTTAGTAAAATCCCGTGAAAGAATCTATTTCCCGGTTGAATCAAAGAGTAGTAAAATCCCATAGAATTAGTTCCTTAATTTATTTTTATTGCATTTAGTTTAATAGTAGTTTAATTAGTTAAAACCACCTCCTCAAAAACTCGAGATTTTAATTGCTTTCTAATAAAATATAAAAAACCAAAAATATTATTCTTTCAAACTTGTTTAATCGAAAAAATAAGGGGTTTGTTAACCACAACCCACTGGGTTGTGCTTAAAGTTACCATAACTAAAAAATCATTAATTAATTAATACCAAACATTCTATGTTTAACAACAATTTTTATGATTATCGTTGTTAAATATGTACAAATAAAAAAATAATTTGTTTATTAAATACTATTTTACATAGATGATGATGCTTATTCAAAGCCCATTGAGTTATGGTTAACAAATCCAAAAAATTAAATAGCTAAAATTATTCTATTTGACCTTGTTTTTTTTTAATCTATGTTCAACCAAACTCCTATTTTAGTACTCATTCGCTCTCAATTTAAGTGTGCACAAACAAGTTTCCCTCAAATTATGATATGTTTAATAAATGTAAATTTAAGTTAACAAATTATGGATTTTACCCATGTAGTAAATGTATCAATTAAAGCAAATTGTTTGATATGGAAAGTATTTGAGAGCAAAGCACGTAAATTGTTAAATTATAACTTGACTAAAATACACCGTTGGTCCCTAAACTTGTTGTTGTTCATCGCGATGGGACGAACCTCGCCCTTTTCATCGCCACGGGTCCAAACAGTAGCCATTAAATGCCAGATTGGTCCCTTGACCAAGTCAAACTCTTATTTTTGTTTTGTAGTCGAGGGTATTTTAGTCCATACACATTTATATTTTTATAACACATTTATATTTTACCCCTTCATCTTTCATCCTCATTTATCTCCCCAACATCATCATCTCCCCAAATTTCAAACACCCCCATCTTGCCTTACAAACCTGTAACCATACTAATCATACAAATATAAAATGTTTCTCATATCTTTCATACTTTTACGTTGTTAGTAATTCGTTTAATTATTTATAAAAAGTAATGGTTGGTAGCCAAGATAAAGACTTACTGGTATTTACCATGGTTAAATTTGATGAACAAGTTTAGTAGAGTTTCCGAAATCCAACTTTAAAAGAGTGCTAGTTTTTTTATTTTCATAAGTGAGGAAATGTTGAACTGAACCTTATGAAATGCGATAACTAAAAGGGAAATTTTGAAGCCAATAGAATCTTATGAGTGACAATGGGTTTACATTGGGTTTTGCTTTCTTTCACTAGATGGTCAGGTTTCTGATGTCAGTAACCGAGTTCAGCCCACTCCCTCTTCGCATGGTCAGCCCACTCAAACTTGGAAAGACGATATAAATTCAGGTGAGCAGCTCATTCTCCTCTTGAGTATATTGGCGGTATACGCTTTTTTCCTATTTAAAGCGGTATGGTTTTTCATGTGATCATTAGCTTTAGGACTAGACACTTTTTTTCTTTTTGGACAAACGATATCAAAAATAGGTAAACCATGCTACCTATTCTACTAGAAGGAGCAACATTCAAACCAAGATATCCAAAGAATAAGCTAAAAAGCAGGCTAGAAATAAGCATATTGGGACAGGAACCTGGTGGTGCAGGCCAGACATGGACTAAACCTCCAACTTTGATGCACAAGCAGCCTAAGCTAGAGATTTTTTTGAATTTTTTCCTTTTAGGAAAAGTTAGACCAGCTATTGAAAATGCTATTTTTGATTTTTAATGATTTTAATAAGAAACGTAAATGACTTAAATAGCTTAGTGAAAATTGACAAAAACTGGTGGTGCAGGGCAGACATGGAGTAAACCTCCAACTTTGATGCACAAGCAGCCTAAGCTAGAGATTTTTTTGAATTTTTTCCTTTTGGGTAAAGTTAGACCAGCTATTGAAAATGCTATTTTTGATTTTTAATGATTTTAATAACAAACGTAAATGACTTAAATAGCTTAGTGAAAATTGACAAAAACTGTTTTGGGATAACTTTGACAGATTGCAAAAATGAACTTGAAATCAATTATGTGCCTTGAAAACTTGACACTATGATTGAAACACCTCTAAAACCAATGACTAATCATAAATGACTCATATTCAACACATTAAAATGACTTAGCTGGAATCTACCTTGCTTACAGGATGTTCGCCAACATAAACAGGCCGTGAATTTTGTACACTCACAATGTCCAAATGAAGATGTGTCTAGCTAGACAGTGACCCTCACAAACTTCGGTATCGGAACACCCCCGCCGCGTCGCGGCGGGTACCAAATACTTTTTTTATTTTCATAAGTGAGGAAATGTTGAACTGAACCTTATGAAATGCGATAACTAAAAGAGAAATTTTGAAGCCAATAGAATCTTATGAGTGACACTGAAAACTTTTCATCATTTATATTATTGTTTGATGAGGGGATGATGCATGTAGGATATTATCCAGTGCACCAATATTATGTAAATACTTGTAGTTGGTCAGGTAATTTTGTTTTAAGGTTACTCGCTAAGGCCATCTCCAAAGGATGTTATAGATTCAACACTTACTTTAAGCCCGGAAGAAATTCAAATATATACACATCTTCATAAATTGAGTTACTAGTAACTTTAAATAAAGTTTAATACTGTTTAGCAAATGTGTTATAAAAGTTTAGTTAACTTAGTAAACACAATGATGAATGTTGGGGAGATGATGATTTGGGTAGATGATGAAGAGGATGAAAGATGAAGGGGTAAAACACAAATGTGTTATAAAAGTATAAATGTGTATGGACTAAAATACCCTCGACTACAAAACAAAAATCAGAGTTTGACTTAGTCAAGGGACCAATCTGGCATTTAATGGCTACTGTTTGGACCCGTGGTGATGAGAAGGGCGAGGTTCGTCCCATCGCGATCCTCCGATACAAGTTTAGGGACCAACGGTGTATTTTAGTCTTATAACTTTTAATATATTGTAAGTGAAAATATATTTTGAGGTAAATTAAAATAGTAAGGTGGACATTTAAAATGTGACGAAAGGAGTAAGTTATATTACTAAAAAATTTATAAAATAAAATAATCTAGATGTTAAATTGGTTATAATCATGTTATTAAAAAGTGCGCCATGACGGCGTTAAGACGTGAGGCGTGACCTTCACGTTACGAAATAGACTAAGGCGTCGACTCTAGACATAGCGCGAGATGAGGCGTGAAAAGCCGCGCTAAGACGTGAGGCGTGACGAGTTTTTTTTTTATTCAACCACAATAAATTTTTTTGTTTCAAAAAATGAAGAATATTACATTAACCTTACTCATTATGTACAACGTTTTTTGTAAACTCAATATATATGAAATATGATATAAATATATTAGAGAAAATTTCTTAAACGACCCATTACCATCACCTATTTACCAAACCAACCGTCGCATAAGTTTTTTACGAAAGTGAACTTTTGATTCTCGCCCGTTAGATTCATTTGAGGAAAGAATTTCGACCCATTTGAGGAAAGAATTTCAACCCTACACTTGTTCAAAAACGCGACCCAAGTTTACAAACTCGACCCCAATTTTTAAAGTAGCATGCGACACATATTATTTAAAGACCCAAAACGCGACTAAGACTCAAAACGCGACCCAAAACGCGACTAAGACTCAAATTTGACAAAACAAAACGCGGCCCACTTGACAAAAAAACGCAACCCATTTGACAAAAACACGACCAAACCCATTTGTGTGTTGTTCACAGTTATTTCTTCTGGAGTGACATTTTTAACCATAGAAATGAAGTTTGAAGATGATGGTGAAAAGAGATATTGAAATTAGTGATTGAAGATGAAGTGGTTGTTTAGATCTAGAAGGTGGAGAAGGGAAGGGTTGTTGGCAAGGGCGGAGGTATTAAGGGACGGGGAAGGGTACTGGCCCCCTTAAGCCTAAGCCCGTTAGTGTATTTTTTTCGCGATTTCCTGTGTATTTCTGGAAAAAAATTTATTTCGGCCCTCCCATTTAATGTATATCCTGAAAAAAAGTTGTTTCGGCCCTCCCACGAAAAATTTTCTAGCTCCGCCATTGGTTGTCGGGAGAAATGTTACATGTGAGTTATTTATATTTTTTAGTGAAAAAAGTAATAAGATATTTTTGGGTTTATATTGGGTCAGATTCTCCAAAAAGTATGATTGTGTCACGCATTGATTCATTTTCGTAAGACATAGAATTTTGGTTCACTTTTGTAAAATGAGTAAATGACTGCAATATTGGTCCACTTTTGTAATTAGTTTCAATACATTATTCTCATATTTTGTGCCGTCTTATGTCACACCTTAAAAACGCAAAAATTTCGTCTTAGCCGATAAATGAGGCTTAATCATGCAGTCTCATGCTATTTATAACTTTCTTAATAATAATTACATTTTTTATTAAAGATTTACTTTGAGCTGGACTATAGATATGGACCGGAAAAAATGCGGGAAAAAAACGCGGGAATGAAATCAAACCGTGTCATAAAAAATCTAACCGTTGTATAAACGCTAATTAATTAGGTAACAAAACCTAAAATAATTCACCTTATCTTTTATATAATAAAACAAAACCCTTAGTGGGAATTTTTCATTTCAAAAAAATCAAACCATACCTTATTTGGTAATATTTTTTTAAAAATTATCTATTTATCTTAAATTATTTTAATTAAAAAGACTAAATATTTCCTTATTTATCTAAAAGCTATACAAAAATTGTTTTGGGAAAACTATATGTAAAAGATTCGTATAAAAATATACGTGTCAAAAATATAAAGAAGTAAAACTTAAAGAAAGCGGGGTGATTCTCCAAAAGCACAGGGGTGAAAACTAAAATGTTAATAAACAAACCGAAGTTCTCCTCACTTCCAATATTCATTCGTCACAACACCCACACAAAGAAACGACGACTAACAATACTTTCATTCAACATCGCTCAATCTGATTAATCAAAGGTATGTTTATGGGTTAATGGATTAAAGGTAGATTAATCTATTACTTATTAATTTATCTACCAATCTAGGGTTTTTATTTTTGGGTGATTAAGTTTTGGGTTTGTGTTATTGTGCTTTTGCAATTGATGTTTCTTTTTTTAATTAAATATGAAAAAATTTCATAAATTTATGCTTAGTTACATGGAAAAGTATTGTAATTTATAGTAATTGATATTGTGCTTCATTTTAATTAAATTGATTTGGGTAGGTGTTTATCTTATGTGAACAATCAAAATTTGTTAAGAGTTATCTTGAACTTTTATTTCTACACTTCTTAACATAGTGTTTTGTCTATCATAGTGGTTTGGAGCTTGTGTCGGCAAGGCTGTGACATAGGCTGGAACGTTGAGTTTGGACCAGTGTCCACTTTGGGAATATAACGCGTGGACTCTTGATATGTACCAGATAGTAACAACCAGAAATCAGTTAAGAAATGTAGTTGTTATGAAAGCAAACAGGGAATCACATAAGAAGAAATGAATCCGTATTTGTATTCAAATGATTCACTAGGATTGTAATGGAATTGAGAGAGAGATATTACAAATCTTTTCATGAATGAATTACAAGTGAAATGGAAATGAGTATTTATACAAAGAAAAAGAAGAAGTAACAGATTTTCCCGCCAAAAGTTATAACTAACTTTTGGCCTTCAGTAGAATCCACAGTTGGGAGGAAGGAGAAATGGCTTTCAGTGGAATCCATCAGTAGAATCCAAATTGGCTTATATCAAATTCCTTCCCCTTAACATTTGACTTTCCACAGTCAAATAGCACCTTCAGTTGCTTCCTCTTGATCAAACCCAGGATACTTCTTCAATACTTCAGTATAAAGTTCCCAAGTTGCATCTTCCTCATTGCCATTTGACCACTGTACCAACACATAAACAGCAGCTCTATTACCAACCTTCCCCAATCTCCTGTCAAGGATTTTCACTGGAAACACTGATAGGAGTCCTTCATTATCACACATAGGAAGAGTTCCAGGCTTATCAACCATCCCTTTGCAAAGCTTAAGTTGGGACACATGGAATACTGGATGAATTTGAGTACCAATTGGAAGTTGCAATTTATAAGCCACATTGCCAATTTTCTCTATAATCTTGAAAGGACCATAGTACTTAGCTGAGAGTTTGTTATAGGGACTTTGTCTAGCTGTCACTTGCCTGTATGGCTGCAGTTTCAAATAGACCCAAACACCTTCTTCAAAATTCCTATCAGTTCTGTGTTTATCTGCCAAACTTTTCATCCTGTCTTGTGCTCTCTTTAGATGAAATTTAAGCATGTTAACCACCTGTTCTCTTGCTTGCATTGTTCTATCCACAGTCTCAACTGTACTTTCACCAGGCAAATAAGGCATGTGGATGGGTGGTGTTTGACCATATAACACTTCAAATGGAGTAGTCTGGATAGCAGTGTGGAAATTTGTGTTATACCAAAACTCTGCCATTGAAAGCCACTGTGTCCACTCTTTTGGTTTTTCACCAGACATACATCTGAGGTAACACTCCAGACACCTATTCACCACTTCAGTTTGTCCATCTGATTGTGGGTGGTAAGCTGTTGACATTTGTAGTTTAACTTTCAAAGCCTTGAACAATGATTGCCAAAAAGCACTGAGGAACACTTTGTCTCTGTCACTTACAATGGTATTTGGCAAACCATGTAACTTGTAGATGTTATCTAAGAATACTTGTGCTACTTGTGCAGCTGTGAAAGGGTGTTGAAGGGAAACAAAATGAGCATACTTACTGAGCCTGTCCACCACCACCAATATAACAGTCTTCCCATGAGACTTTGGCAGTCCTTCCACAAAGTCCATTGATATATCACTCCATACTCTAACTGGTATGGGCAAAGGCTGCAAAAGTCCTGAATAGGCACTGAGATCAGGCTTTTGCCTCTGACACACATCACATTCCCTGATCCATTGCTTAACCACTTTTCTCATTCCCTTCCAATAACAAATAGAACTCATCTTCTGCACAGTCACTTGAACACCAGAATGCCCACCCACTGAGTCATTGTGAACTTGTGAGAAGATTTTCTTTCTCAGTACATCATTACTTCCCACCACCAATCTACCTTTCCTTCTTAACTGGCCATTAGTCCAAGTGTACTTTGATGACTGAAAATTAGGATCTTCAAACTGCTTTATTAATTTGGCCAACTTCTCATCATTCACCCAACTTTCTTCAATTTCTTTGAGAAGTTCAGTAGTCACATTAGTAGCTATCATTGCCAATAATTGACCCTGCATTTCTTTCCTAGACAAAGCATCAGCTACCACATTTTCACTACCCTTCTTATAGACAATTTCATAATCATACCCAAGCAATTTAGGCAACCATTTAACTTGGAAAGGAGTAGTAAGCCTTTGATCCAACAAGTATTTGAGGCTGAAGTGGTCAGTCTTTATCTTAAAATGTCTACCCATTAAGTAACCTTTCCACTTCTCCAATGCCATAATAACAGCTAAAAATTCTTTTTCATAAGTGGACAAAGCTTGATGTCTGAGAGATAAAGCCTTACTCAGGTATGCCAATGGATGACCATCTTGCAACAACACAGCACCAATACCAGTTCCACATGCATCAGTTTCCACAGTGAATTCTTTCTCAAAATTTGGCAACCCCAACACTGGTGCTTGTATCATGGCTAACTTCAACTGCTCAAAAGCTTCTTGAGCTATGTCAGACCATTCAAAAGAGTTCTTCTTCAATAAGGCAGTTAATGGCTTGCTGATTATTCCATACCCCTTAATGAACCTCCTATAATAGCCTGTGAGTCCCAAAAATCCTCTCAGTTGCTTCACATTCTTGGGTGTAGGCCAATCTTTCATAGCCTCAATCTTAGAAGAATCTGTTGCAACCCCTTTATCAGTGATGATATGACCCAAATACTCCACCTGAGACACTGCAAAAGTACACTTGCTTCGTTTTGCAAACAAGGTGTGAGCCTGCATAGTTTGCAAAATCATTTGAAGGTGTACAATGTGTTCTTCAATTGACTTGCTATAAACCAAGATGTCATCAAAGAAAACCAATGTGAACTTCCTCAAATAGGGTTTAAAGATCTCATTCATTAGTGACTGAAATGTGGAAGGAGCATTTGTGAGTCCAAAAGGCATCACTAAAAACTCATAGTGGCCATCATGAGTTCTGAATGCAGTCTTATGAATGTCTTCCTCCTTCATTCTGATTTGGTGATACCCAGACCTTAGATCAAGCTTTGAAAACACCACTGACCCATGTAATTCATCTATCAACTCTTCTATCATAGGAATGGGAAATTTGTCTTTGACAGTGTTCTTATTCAATTGTCTATAGTCAACACACATTCTCCAACTGCCATCCTTCTTTTTAACCATGACTATAGGAGAGGAAAAAGAACTCTGACTAGATCTGATGACACCAGCATCCAATAACTCTTGTACCATCTGTTCAATGGCATCCTTTTGGCTAGGAGGATGCCTATAGGGTCTGATGTTAACGGGAGGAGTGTTAGGCATAAGAGGAATGTGATGATCATGTGATCTTTTTGGTGGTAAACCAGTAGGAACTTCAAACACACCTTTAAAGTCACCCAAAATTTCCTCAATCTTCTGTGACTTAATCATACTTGTCCCTATCATACTACAAAATGATACAGGACAGACACACAAAGTCATAGAATTCAACATAGCACTATTCGGTTTTCTAGGTTGCATCCACTGAAGTGTAGCCTGTTGAGAACCCCTTAGCAGTACTTTCTTATTTCCCACATAGAACCTCATGGTTAATTTTTCAAAATTGCACATAATTTCTCCTAAAGTAGACAACCACTGTATTCCCAACACCACTTCACAACCTCCTAAAGGTAGTACCATAGCATCAATCATGTAAGTTTCTTCTCCCATGATCACAGATAAACCACAACACATCAAAGTACTAGTCATAGCTTGACCATTAGCCACAGACACTTGCAAAGGACACATAGTTTTAGTCTTACAACCCAACTTTTTAACAGTCTGCAAATCAATGAAGTTATGTGTACTTCCACAATCCACAAGCACATGCACCCCTTGTTTTCCTACCATACCCTTAACCCTCATTGTCTGATAATTGTATACACCAGTAAGTGCATTCAATGAAATTTGAGCCACCATTTCATTATTATGATCAATTTCAAAAGTCTGATCATAATTCCCCAAATGACCCATTTCATCATTAGCCAATTCTTCTTCCACAGACTCAATTTCCTCATCCAACACCACTTCTAATGAATGCAATTGACCACTACATTTGTGTCCAGGCACATATTTTTGGTCACAGTAAAAACAAAGATTCTTAGCCCTCTTATCCTCCAATTCTTTTTGAGTCAATCTCTTAAAGGGTCTATTCTCACCATATGGTGTTCTTGTGGGTGCAGGCAAAGCCATAGGTCTATTAACTGGTTTTGGTAAAATGCCTCCCTCTTTACTAACATAACCAGTATTAACAGATCTCACATTAGGTTGATAGGAGTTATACCTTGGTTTTGTAGCAATGAGTGTAGCTTCTTGCATTTTTGCCATTGTAAACACATCTACCAGGGTATGAAGCTTAAACATTCTCACAGGCATGCTAATTTCATCCTTCAACCCTCCAATGAACAAACTTATTGCAAGAGACTCAGTTAATTCCAACCTATTCAGCAACTCTTCAAACTTATCTTGATAGGCTTGAACTGTGCTAGTTTGTTTCAAATTCTTGAGTTCAACCATGGCATCTTCAAACACATTTCCAAATCTTTTCAAAGCCTCTCCTTCATATAACTCCCATGGACATCCAACACCATACTTCTTGACAAACTGTTGATGCCAAACTAAAGCTTTGTCATACACATGCATGGATGCCAATTCAACCTTCATCTCTTCTTCAATGTTATCAATCCTAAAGAATTGTCTACATCTGAATAGCCATCCCTTGACATCATCTCCAGTGAATCTTGGAAAATCAATTTTAGACATTCTTCCATACTGTGTTACCAGTTGACCACCATTTCTGCCATTATTACCAAGACCCCCAAGATTTTCTCTCCTTTGGCTAGTACCTTCACCATGATCAACCTTGTTTTGCAAAGTGACAAGCCGCCTTTTTGAGGGGCGTCTAATCAAATGTAGTATAGTGTGTTTTACAAATTATTGCAGAAGAAACTGCAAACCTGGGTCGTTCTTCCCAACGAGGTGTGTAAACTGTAATACAACGACTGTGT
>BPTQ01000001.1:144435507-144471612 GCA_019973895.1 Chrysanthemum seticuspe | reverse complement strand
AAACAAAATAACCTTCACTTTTCAATCCAAAAACAACCCAACCAAGATGATTCAAGCTTACCAAATGAAAACCTAAACACTTTTGATGATTCTAAACATAAAAGTACCAACAAAATTCAAACTTTAACACAAGAAATCAACCAAATGATGCAAAACCACTAAACTTTTTCAAACTCAAAAACCACCTAAAAACCACTATAAATCCAAAGATGTGCAAGATATGATCTAACCATGGCTCTTGATACCAATTGTAAGATATAACTTTTCACATACACATCAAACCATAACTCAAGGTGGCGAATAAGATGGAATTCTAGAGAGAGAAAGTTAGAGGTTTAGGGAACTTAGTGAGAGAAAGTGAAAGATATTATTATGAGCTCCAACTCTCTACCTTGGAAGGTAGAGAGTATTTATAGTCTTACACAAATCGCCACACTTTGGGCTGTGGATCAGGCATACAGTGGGTAAAGACCCGTCCGTCCTCCACGGTGTTACTTAACTAAATTACTACTTAACTTAAAATAACTACGACTACGAGCTTTCTAACGATTACATATACTTGAGGTGACCGACTCTTTAATACCGGGAATTTCTAATTCCTAACACTGGAGGCAATTTCCTACAAGGGGGATTCTTTTCAACAAGATTTTTAGCTTTTTGCATATCCATATCCTTTTTCCAGAACAATTGTTCAGGGGTTAATAGAGTCTGAGGCTTAAACTTGTTTAAGGAGATCCAATTTTCCTTAGTGTAATCATGGGGTTTGATCGTTATGTTTTTCTTTTTACACGCAGGATCGTTAAGCTTCTTATCCATTTTCTGCCTAGAGGCATCATCTAATTTTCTATCCTCTTTCGTGCTTCCAATACATGATGGTGTTTGCCTAGGCTTAAGAACCTCATTACCATCATATAGTACCTTATTAGCAGCTCTAGCCTTTTTACTGACCTCTGGATTTGTTTCCTCAACAAGGGGAATACTATGCTTATCGCTTAGGACTCTGTGCTTAGTGATCAAGTGAGCAGTCTGAATGGTATTCCCTTGTACGTACAACTTATTTTCAAGCTTGTTTTTCAAAGTTTTTAGATTGGAAAAATCATTCAAAAGTTTTGATTCCTTAGCACTAAATTCTTGTTTAAGTACTTTAACATTATCTTGAAGTTCTTGCTTTTGCTTAATAGTTTTTGAAAGCTTTTCTTGTAAGGAATTTAACTCTTGTTTTAACACTTCTTCTCTAAAATTACTTTTTCTAATGATTGTACGCATTTGGTCATCCATTTCCTGCTCACGGGTATTTAACTCAAACTTAGCATGCTGTTCATAAATAGCAACTTGTTCTTTATAGGCATTCAGTTCAGAGATAACAGAATCATCAGGGGCACATGCAGTGTATTCATCAAAAACATAGTCATCATTGACTGCAGAAGATACATCACTTTGTACAATCTTACTTTCACTTTGTCTCACATATTGATCATAAGGGACAATATTACTATTACCCTCATTTTCAATATCTGATTCATAAGTTTCAAGAGTTTGTACTTCGTTATGTATCTTTTGCTTATCTACCTCATCGTATAGTTTTAATACCTCTGAGATGATTGATTCTTTGGATGGACCAGCCTGTTGTGGTGAAGAGACCTTTGGAGAGACCATAGGTGAGATGCTAGCCATGAAGATTGTCTGGCCAGTAGGTTCATCATCGACATCATAGTCAAATGCATCACAGTCTGCAACTTGAAAGGCATTTTGATGATTGTGACTTATTTCCTGGATTGGCTGCTCATCCACATCAGCATCATATGTCTTTGAATTTCCTTCTGCAAGAAACAACAACTCCTCTTCATCCAAAGCTGATCCATTATCCTGAGCTTGCACAAGCAACATCTTGTCTCTGAAGTATTCTGCATTCTGTGGACGTTTTGGAGATGTGCAGTTCCTTGCAATATGTCCCTCACCACCACAGTTGTAGCATTTGATTGGCTTTGCTTGCCCTTGATTTGGATTCCTTCCACGATTGTAATTTGCCACATATCCTCTACTAACTCCACCTCTTCCCTGTTCATACTGCCTTTCTTGAACTGGTTGCAACATAACCCTTCCCATCTCTGACAGTAGCTTGATTGTGTGGATTGGATGTTGTTCTGAGGTTATTGTTGGTGTGGGAGGGAATTCATATTTTGACTGACCATGAGAGATAGTTGATTGATGAAGTTTTCCATGAGTGTGTTTGAGTCTGGAGGCTTATATGCTTGGATCAGGAATGAGCTTGTAGTTACCATTACCCATGGGTATGACTTGAGAAGCTTGGTGGTAATTCCAACATTGGTGTAAAAGACTGTTGAATCATTTGACGAACTTGTCTCTCCCTGTTTTATATTTTAATTGTCAAGAATCCTTCGTTCAAACATAGCATGTCTCTCATTCTGAAGAAGGAAGGCATACAGTTGCTCATAGTTGGTATTCTTTAATCCTTTTGTTAGCTTCACAGAGGTGAGAAATTTGTGCCATTCAGGATTCATGTTGTTTACAAACTTTGAGTTTAGCTGAATATTTGGCATGGTCATTTTGATATTTCTCATGTCATTCACAGGCTTGTGGAATCTCACATAGTATTCAAAGACACTCTCTTCTGGTTTCATCTTAAAGTGCTCAAATTCATCATACAGTTGTGATTCTCTGTCTTCCTTAGTTAATTCAGAACCCGAGAGAAGCATCTTGACATATCCCAAACAGCCTTTGCTTCAGTGTTGTGATTGATAAGCTTGTAGATGTCTTTTGGAAGACCCTGAAGTATAATGTTTTGAAGCCCTGATATCAGCATCTAATCTCTTTTTCTCCTTATCACTGAGCTCATCATACGTCTTTGGTCTGTCCAATCCAAATATCATAGTTCCATCTGCAGCAGTATCAATTATGTCTCTTGTAGTCTCAATTTGATAAGGTCCTTCACCAATTGACTTGAGAATGTTGACTCCATTTTCCTTTCCTAGACAGTACAATCTGATTTGTTGAGCCCATGAGTCGTAGTCAGTTCTGTCAAGCATGGTGGACGAGTATCTGAACTAGCAGCTTGAACATCCGCAGCTACAGTAGAGATGATTGTAGGCACGTTGGTAGACATGTTTACAGATTTCACAGGATTTTATAACTCTATGATTAAACCGGGAAATAGATTCTTTCACGGGATTTACTAAATCAAGAGAAAACCGTATTAGAAACAAAAATCAACCAAGTCGCTATAATCCTTGAACCAAGTCGCTAAGTCACCAAGTCGCTAAGTAGCAACTCGCTAAACCTCAAGTCGCTGTGAATCAAGTTGCTAAGCACAAGTCGCTAAGACCCAAGTCGCTGAACACAAGTCGCTAAAGCACCAAATCGCTAAGCAAACAAGTTTCTAAAGAACAACTCGCTAAGTATCCAAGTCGCTAAAGACACCAAATCGCTAAGCTGACAAGTCGCTAAAGAGCAACTCGCTAAGTATCCAAGTCGCTGAGGATCAACTCGCTAAGACCAATAAGGACAAGTCGCTAGAAATAATAGAGACAAGTCGCTAGCCGAAGTGGAACCTCCACTACATTGTACTGTTTTTCGGCTTGTCTCAATAGACAAGTCGCTAGGCTCAGGTCGCTACTACTTCAACTGCAAGTCGTTGGAAATTAACAAAGCAAGTCGCTATGAAGAAAACAACTCCGAGACTCAAGTCGCTAGGTAGAAAAACTTAAAAACAACACTTTTCAATCCAAAACAAGCTCAACCACAGTGATTCAAGCTTTCCAAATCCAAACCCAAGCACTTACAATGATTCTAAATACAAAAGTACACTCAAAATTCAAACTTTAACACAAGAAATGATCCAAATGATGCAAAAACCGCTAAACCTTTTCAAACCCAAAAACCATATAAAACCACTAGAAATCCAAGGATATGTAAGAGAGATGATCAAACCATGGCTCTTGATACCAATTGTAACATATTGGATTTCACAAACACATCAAACATGATCACAAGTAGGCGTTTAATTTAAGGTTTTAGAGAGAGAAAGAGTTAGAGGTTTGGGAACTTAGTGAGAAAAAGTAAAAGTATTATTATGAGCTCCAACCCTCTACCTTGGGACGTAGATGGTATTTATAATCTTACATAAATCGCCACCTACAGGCTGTGGATCAGGCATACAGTGGGTAAAGACCCGTCCGTCCTCCATGGTGTTACTTAACTAAATACTTCCTAACATTAAACCACTACGACTACGAGCTTTCTAACGATTACATATACTTGAGGTGACCGACACTTTAATAACTGGATTTACTAAATCCTAACATTTTTTTCTAAAAACTAAACTGGCAAGGTTTATCACATCTCCAATGACTTGGTGATCTTTTCAGTGGTAATGTTGTTAAGTTCACTATGTGGGACGACATGGCTGTCAAATTTGAAGAGGCTCAGCTTCAAGCAACGCAGCACCCCGTTATAATTGCTGCCAGCTCTTGCCGAGGTGCAAAATTCAGAGGTATTGCATTAACAGATTATAAAAACTTAAACGTCAAATCCTTACCAAATTGTCAAACAATACCATCGCAGAGACGTCGGCAACACGTTACTACTTGAATCCACAAATACCTGAAGCTGATGAGGCAAGAGCAAGGTAAAATCTTTGATTTGAAAATTTTAAGGTCACACCATGGTCATGTAAAAATTTGGTGATTCTAATTTTGCAACACAAAACAGGCACAAAGAAAAGCAACAAAAAACACCACCTCCGTCTTACAAAGGCTCCGTATGAAGCTGTTGAAAAAGAAAAGTACCGGAATAGATATCCCTTGAAGACACTGCTAAACCAAGATCCCGAAACCTATTCGGTAAGTTTTCTGTAACACAAAATTTAACAAAACAGCATTCAATTACACCCCCGAAAGAAAGTTTAATGCAAAAATATATGCTGGTTAACTGTTTCCACAAACATTTACAGGGGGTGCATTTCACAGATGAGGAAATAGTTACCAGTGTCAACATCAAGAGAGATTGTCAACATCAAGAGAGATTGGTTCTACATGTCTTGCAGCGAATGTGCTTCGAAAGTGAACGAAGAGGGAGGAATGTATCGCTGTCTAAATCATGGAAAACAAGCAAAACCATCCTATAAGTACATAATTCTCTACCTCAGCTTCATATAATATTAAAAAATAGAATATGTCATGAAAATTAAACCCTCGTCAACCACTTGATGAAACATACAGGTTTAATTTCAAAGCTTTCATCACAGACCCATCCGCAATAGTTGAGGTGACTTTTTTCAGCCCAGCGGCAGAAGATGTAACAGGGTATTCATGCTCGGAACTGCTGGCAAAGCATAAAGCAGAAGACCCACAAGAAATACCACAAGAGATTTTTGCCATTGAAGGGCAGAAAAATGTCTTCCAGCTCCATTTCAGCACATCAAGTAGGCTAGAAGATTTTATTGTTGGAAAAGTTTAAAAAAAAAAACAAAAGGCAGGAGGGAACCATGAAGATAATAGAAGCATCCCAGGTAGCGCCGTTTAAATCAACAGACTATCTTAGTTAGAACAAACACTCCTACCTACAAATATTTAATGTTTGGTTGTGCATTCATAGGAACACCGGCAGCAGCTCTAACACCAACAAACCAACAGCATCTCGACCAACAACATGCTGAACAAAGTGCCATTGCAGAAACAAAGGAACGGGAAGGTGACTGCTACAAATCTAATACACAATTTTATTAAATAAAAGATGTCATGCCTGTCTCATTTGCAAATACAAATACTAAATATTGATTTATGGCTCACTAGAAACACCAGCTACACCTGTGACGATGACAGCCATGGAGGATTTGGAAGAGCAAAGGCATAAACCAACCAACTCAAAAAGTGTGAAAAGAGCATTGTTTCAGGATGAGCATGAAGATGCGAAGAAACAAAAAGGTTAGACCTACAAATTTAACAACCCATTTTATTCAATGCAATATATTACAATCAATTTTCATAGGTCACACACAAACACTACAACACTCATAATAAGATCACTGTAACACACGACTACAAACACAACCGACAACAGAAAGCATGCTTAGTAGACACACACTTAGAGATGCATCAAGCACCTAAGTTTCTGGATAAAAATGTCATTGTTACGAGCATTCAGCTCCAGTTCCCGTGCCAAAATGCGCATCTGCATGATCTTTTGATCATCTTTACCTTGAACCCCCCTCAAGTATTCTGTTGTTTTTTGAGCATGCGTGTTCCCAACACTCTCCAGTTCTTGAATGAAGCTGAGCCTTTCTTGAGTGATTCCAACCAATCTTCCCGCAAGTGCATTCATATGTTTTGCCAGCCCAATATCTTTGTCAGAAGCTTGGTAGCAATAGAACACTAGCATATCAGGCCAGTTGTTAGAATTGGCATCGGCTCTAAGCTTATCACACCTAGGATATCTAGACATTTCCTTATCTCACTTCTTTATCACAACTTAAAAAATAAAGTGGTTCACTAACAAGGTGGACTGGCCGTCTTAAATAGGCAAGCAGCAAATAAAAACAAACCACACATAAACACATCACTATTTATTGCATTTGTTTTTTGATTTAATTTATCCATGCTTAAATTACAAATTTTATTATTGCTTTTATTCATCACACCAATTTACACATGCATGTTTCGCATAAACACAAACTTTATTAAACACATACATATTATCTCGCACTGCACATTAACATTTAGAAATCAATTAGTCCCTTAAGCTTCATGGCAAACACATCCTTATCACGAGCACTTAGATCCAATGCCTGTACCATTGTTATCATTTCATCAACTTTTTCACCATCTTTTCATTGAAGTTCCTTTAAGTACTCGATAGTTTTGTACGCAAAAAGGTTGCCTACGGTTTCAAGCTCTTGAATGAAATGGCCCCTTTCACTAATAACACCACCTAATCTTACAGACAATGCATTTATTTCTCGCGCTATTTCAATATCCTCTGTTGAGGCTTGGAGAAAATAAAAAACTAACATGTCTGTCCAATTCGTAAAATTAGCATCGTTGGTCAGCTTAGCACACTTAGGATGGATTGCCATTCCGTTTTGTTGGTTACTTTGACCAGCCAAACAATTAGTTTATGAAAAAATTAACATGCACATTTCATATTTTAAATATCCCCTGTGAGCATACCCTCCCTTTTCACATGCCTAGTCCGCATCTTTAATCCCTGCCCTCATAATTCAATCCCTCACATGATGCACAGCTGCTCCAGTATTATTGAATAACACCAAAAAAAATGACAGTCATTCCACTATTTGTTCAGCCACATTTACAAGATTCATTTAAAACCACATGATATTATTAGTGCCTGCATTCCACATTTAAAAAAAATTGGCTTTATCGTTCAGGCTTTGCAATGATGCATGCATTGTCTGCTGTCATTGAGTGGCAGCAGCACAAAATTGCAAATTGCTTTACTTTTTATGCAGCTACTTTAAAGTCCAACCACAGATTGGCACTCAATTTGTTTTTTTCACTTACACATGCTCACAAGATCTACTATTTCTGAACACACATTCAAAAGAGGACAACCAATTGCTGATTTTGCATACCACTTTCCTCTTCTCACATTGTGTACACCTATCAAAGCCTAACATAGCAATTTTTTATACAACCACTTTATCTTGGAACCACAAATCAGCACTCAACCATAGACAGTGCTATTTACCTTTAACCAACCACACATCCAAAAACATCATAAATCAAAACTATTTTGCATCTTCTTTCACACTTCTTAAATTGTTTACATTTATTAACCTTTGATATAAAACATACATAAGCATTCATACACAAAAAACAAGTTTTTATTCATAACAGAATTCAAATACTTGACTGAAGAAAATACATTAAAATACAGGAAACTTAAAATTCATACAGCCTTGCTACCAATATAGTCACTAACACCAGTCACCAGACCAACCAGCCCTAACTCTTTAGATCCATCAAACCTGCATGACGTTGCTTTTCAGTCCTCCCTTCACGAGCTAAATCCAAAACACCAACCAACGCAACTAAAATATCTCGGTCCTCTCTGCTACGTCTCCAACATACACTCAGCTGCATCAGGAGAAACATCATCAAATGGACCGAAAGAATCGCCCTCTTTGATTAGTTGGTCTCTTCTCTCAATGTTGGCCTCAAGATCAGCACATTTCTGCGAAATGTAGATGATCATACTCTCATTCTCTTTCCATTCTTGCACAAACAGATATTTAAAGCAATGTTGGAGCTTATTAGAACCACAACACTCCTTTAAATGGTCAATGTTTGGTCTTGCACCCATGGTGGTTAGGTATGAGGTGAATGCAAAATGGCTCAGCAAAGTCATCCTTATATAGTCAACAAAAACAAACAGGCTATAAAATTAATTTAAAAAATAAAAAGGTACAAAAAAAGGAAAATAAAAACACATTCATGTTGCTTAACTCATACACAAAACTGCTGAGGTTTATTGATACAAACAATATTTTACAACATGAAATACAAACATGACCTCACCATAACATTGCTTCCACTCAGAAACAAGCCAACACCTAAAACCACAGAAAGCCTCGCTAATCATATTGCTCCATAGTGAGCACGTGACGACGCTTCTCACTACATGCTTCATGCGCTACATCAACAAGAACAACCATTGCAGCCAACAACTGATAGTCTTTGTTTTGTGCTTCCTGCAAACACGCGAGGCCATTAATAGCTACAGGACCAGTTGAGCTTAAACCTTCGCCCTCTCTTAACAGCTCCCTTTTTTCACAATTCTTGCACGCACATCATCACATTTTTCATTTAGCACCATAATCAGGCCTTCGATATCACACTCTTCATGCAAAAATAGCAAATGGAAAGCACGGTGCAGCTTATCAGAACCGCATGCTTCTTTCAGTTCATCAAAATTAGGAGTCGTTCCCATTTTTTCTCATGCAATTGTTACCAAATGATTGCTCAGGTGTAGCCCCCAATGACACACACATGTCCACTGCTTATATAGACAAGAGGTGTACCGGTGTAATTGTGAACAGTCTACCTAACCAAACTAAAACAGTAGCATTTTCATTGCATTTAGTTTTAGAAGTTTATACCTAACCATCACAATGCCAACTTGTTTCTGCTTACAATGTTTTTTCATGTGTTTCTGAGAAGTAATAGTTTGCGTCATCTATTTCCTTTTGCCTTCTTTCACTAATGCTATTATTTTTATTATGTTTATACAGTGACAGTGGAGCATGCAGCTGCAGAGTAAAGGAAGACAAGGAACACTAAAAAAAAGAATGAAATGTAACCATTAGCTTACCAATCTGGATATTTAAAATGGCAGCCTTAAAACTTGATATGTTTTGAAACATATTCCTGCTCTAGCTGCAGATATATGTTCCGAAACATTGTATTCTTTTGTGTGAAAGTTAGACAAAAGGCATGGCATGTTTGCATGCCAAGATACTCCTATTTTGTGCCGCGCTTACAGCCTGGCAACAAGAGTATGCAATGGCATACGAAACTGCTCCTCTTATGTGATAATCTTGCACTATGACTGTAAAAGTATGCAAAGGCTGGATGCAACATATTTTGCGTATCATTCCAACACTTAGTACATATGAATCTAATGTGTGTTTTAAAATGCTTTCCAAGTTTTGTATGATGCACATTCTTACAGCAGCTATTGTTGCAATCCTATGGATTTCTAGCAACAGAAACATGTGCTGACAGATTGTATTCGTTTGTGTAGAACTTGGACAAAGGTATGACATGTTTGCATGGCAACGTATTCCTTTTTTGTGTTGTGCAAAGGCATGCAATTGCACTAGCTATCCTTGCAATATTATGACTTTTAACATTGCTATCTTCAACAATTTGGTTGCTACATATTTAACGAAAACACCCACGGCAACGCGCGGGCTCGAAACCTCGTCTTGCACTAAAGGTGAGTGCAACAACAGGGTTTAACATGGGGGTCGAGAAGTCGAGGTGACTAATCGATAAACACACAAGGATAGGATGTTTGGGTGATAATCCTATAATATTGCCTTCTTAAACTGATTATTCCAAATACATTAAGTGAACTCAACATACCTCGTCTATGGTCTCGAAATGATGCAAAGGCTAAGTTCTAAAGTTTACAAGCTACCGGCACACTCATAATTTGGTGGATTTGGGTAAATAATTGGAAACGGATAAGGCTAATATCACCATATACTATCAAGGGTTATAATGTGTTCGGATAAGGTCTAATCTAGTTAGGTTAAGAAAAACATGTCAAAATTAAAAATGGCATAATTTTTCAAAATAAACTAGAAAAACGAGGGCAATAAATTTCAATAGATAATTCTACTCCCGCCCCCACTTGAAATGTACAAAGTCCCTTTTGTACTAAACGTTAAATAAAGGTGAAGAGAAAGTAGAATTAGAGTGAAAACTTTCCTGAAATTTGCTTCAAAAAGAGAAAAGGCCCACGAAAAGAATCGTTCCTTCGCTTAAGCATCCACGAGCAAACTTCATTCCCTGAAATCACACTAACCAACAAGCATAATTCTAAAAAAAGAAAAATAAAAACATAAAGAAATCTAACTCACTTTCGTAGGAATCACTGTTGCATTTAGCGTATGCAAAAAGCCTTTTAAACCACTTGGTGTCCCAAGTGGACAAGTGTAGTCTCGTGAGGGCTTATAAGGAACATACCCACAAAGTTCATTTAAAAACTAATATAGTGTTATTGTGTTATTATAAGAGTTGAAACTGAAGGATAGTTATGTCGTAACTCCTTGAAGGAGTTACGCCGTAAGTATGGCAAAACCTGGCAGACGCTACTGGTGGGTAGCTACGGTGTAACCATAGCATGGGATTACGCCGTAATGGGTAATTCTCTAGAGATAGTTTCTACTGATGATGTGTTACGGCGTAATCATGGAGATTATTTACGCCGTAACTGTTGGACATATCTGGTCCCCGTTTCAGACACTTTTGAACTCATCTCTGTTAGGAATTGGAAATTCCATAAGTAAAGTGTTGGTCACCCCATATATTATCTAGCATAAGTTAGCTCGTAGACATATCATTTATTACGTTATTTGTTAGTTAGTTATTAGCGTAGTTTAGTCTAGTGCAATACCGTGGAGGAAGGACGGGTCTTTACCCACTGTATGCCTGATCCACAGCCCGAAGGAGGGCGTGCTTCTTTATATAAATAGCCCTCTCCCCTCAAGGGAGAGGGTTGGATGTTCATTTGGAATCTAATCTTCCATGTGTTTCTCTCACTAGAATATCCCACTTTCTCTCTCTAAAACCATATACCTATACGCCCATAATTGTGATTGTTTGCATGTTTGTGAAATCCAATATGTTAAAAATGGTATCAAGAGCCATGGTTTGATCATCTCTCTTACATGTCTTGGATTTCTAGTGGCTTTATATGGTTTTTGGGTTTGAAAAGGTTTAGTGGTATTTGCATCATTTGGACCATTTCTTGTGTTAAAGTTTGGATTTTGATTGTACTTTTGTGTTTAGAATCATCATAAGTGCTTAACTTTTGATTTGGAAGGCTTGAATCACTGTGGTTGGACTATTTTTGGATTGTTAAGTGGCGTTTGAGTAAGTTTGCATATTAGCGATTTGTGTCACTGTAACACATTTTGTTTAGCGATTTGTCCCTGTTTTGGAAGCGATTTGTGTCAGTATCAAATCACTTATTTAAGCGATTTGTCAGGATAGTGGTTGTACTTGTGCGATTTATTCGGAGCAGCGACTTGTCACTTTTCACCGACTTGCTTATTTAAGCGAGTTGTGTATCTTCAGCAACTTGTGTTATTTAAGCGATTTGTCATTTTAGGTGACTTTTTATTTAGCGAGTTACTGAGTTATGCGATTTGTTAGATTCAGCGATTTGTCAGATTTTGTCACACACCCAAAATATCGCAGCGGAACGATAGTGTCATTGGGGTATGACGTCATAGCACAAAGTATGGATAAAGAAAACGACCTCTATAATGAGACGTTTGAAAAGTTTACCATTCGATTACATAAGTTAAAGTTTACAAGACAAGAAATCCCAAAGTTTGAAAATACATAAAGGTTTACTAAACATGTCGAATGGTAATTGTTAAAAGCACAAGACTCCAATGTATGCCATGTGACCCAAAAGCTCCATTAAATGCTATCGCCTTATGACCTGAGATAAACATGCTAAAAAGTGTCAACACAAAGGTTGGTGAGTTCATAAGTTTGTGATGAAATGTAAAGCCTTTCAAAAATTGTTTATGCAGCAAAGGCATTGTAAATCCACTCAGTTCCAAGTTCTGCCCATACAAAACTTGCAACCTGTGTGTTTACAACCCATTGCCAAAATAAGGAATTGTCAATCTTGTTTGTAAGTAGGACATAGGTGCATACGATATATACATGTACTTAATGCAAAGAATCACAGCCAACTGAACCTCTTGACAAGTCTAAATTGTTTGTTATGTTTCATTGAATAACAGATTATATTCACCCTAGGTCACGTCATCAAGGACCCAAAGGTGGGGGTGTCAGCCCGATAGTACTATCAATACCTCTCCGCCGGCTCCCGCAGGAGTTAACCAGTTGGTATAGTATGTATGTTGAAGCATAATTGAAAACAATTTTAGCACATTAAGGCACATATCGCAATAAACCACACAAAATGTCCAAAGTGTATAAGAAGTATAGTGTGACACAATTGTATAAATGGTTTGAGTATTCGCAAGAGTAAAAACAAGTATTTAAGCATGCATCTCCCCCAAATAGTTTGTAAGAATTTAAACGATTAAAAGCGGGGTATGAACTCACCTGGTATGATTGATATGCTAACAAAATGAAGTGCACGAAAATGAGGCTCGGAGACTATCCGCGACCTAAAATGAATGATGTGCTCTAATATAAGTCGTGAAACAATGTCGTGCATGCAAACTCATATGATATTCATACCACTTGTACATTTTGGAAATAATGTTTATCATCAAAATATATGTTTATGACATCCCGTCGTATACAAAAAAAATACTCTACAAGTAGTTACGTTGAAACAACCTCCTATGATAGTCACAAAATGGTGCACATCGAGTGTTAGAAAACGAACCCCACAGTTTTGGAAAGCTTGTATCATTATCTCCAAGTTTTAGCATTTAAGTTTACATCTTAGAGGTCTCGATCACAAAGAAAGGTATAGGTTAAGTATGGTACTTTAGTCCAAAAATATAGTTTAAGGGTGGTTTTCGGCCAAGTTTAAGTGACTATATTTTATTCGTTATAACTCCGCTAGACAAAAGGTCGGACATTTTGGAAAATATGCTTGGCGAACTTACTTTTACTAGAAGACATCACTTTATAAAGAGTTCTACTTTAATGTTAAAAACGTCCTCCAACATGGTGACTAGTTTGACGTAATACTTGCCTATTAGAATTAATATAGTTTTTCTTATATAATAAAGTTACGGCAATTTTGTGAAAACGTGTATAATTTAATCGTTACAATTCCGTTTTCTACGTTTTATATGTCCTTAGCTTCGTATCAAAGTATACTAATAGATTTTTGACAAGTCGACATAATTTATAACACCTAAGTTTCATTTTTGACTCGTAAAGGGTGACATTTTCATGCTGAAATTTCCAGAAAATTATAGTTTTCGTCGCCAACTTGAAAATTCATAACTTCTTCGTTATAGCTCCGTTTTAATCCGTTCAAGCGGACACGTTTTCGTTTTAAAGTATATTTTCCAAATATCTAGACCAAAAATATTTACTTACTGTCGGATTTTCCAGATTTTCAAAATAAGGACAGACCCTTTTGCAAACTTGTCGAAATGAGTTTTTCTCGCGTCAAACCTATTTTAACCCATTCAAAACAACTCCGAAGCTATTCTAATCCTACCATACACCTTCTTAGGGTGTCATGGGTTCCTAGACATCAACAAAAATAATATATAACAAGGAGTAATTATAGGATGACTTATATCTATACTCCCTTAAATGGAGCAATAAACACAACCTAAAACCAAACCTCACTCCGAACTTAAATTTAAGATTCAGCCACCCGAGCCTAAAATCCATACTCACATGTATATCCACTTCCTAAAATCAAACCAAATCCCGACCCTAAATTGTAAGATTCAGCCACCCGAACCTACTCTATATAAAAACAAGAAACACACATACTAACACCACATATTTCAGTTCTTCTCTCTAACCTAAAACACATATATCTCTCATGAAAAAAAAACCGCCGCCACCATTAACCTCATCACCGCCAACATCTACCGAAATTGCAACCATCTTCCAGTGGTTTCAGATAGTCTCGGTTGGGTTTTTAGTTGTTGTTTGTGGTTTCGTTTGTCCATAGACACCATCAACGAAACAACTCAAAATATTAATAATAAATTTGAGTTCTATTTTGCCGTTCTTTAAGCTTTTTTTGTTTTGTTTTCCATTTATTATAAATTTGAGTTGCTTTACCATTTGTGATTTTTTTTTGTAGATCTGTTGTTGGTGTGTTTGGTTGGTGGCTATGTGAGTTGTTTCAGTTTGGTTCGATGGTCTGTTTGTAGGTATTTGTTTGTGTTTTTTATCTATTAATTCATGTTATTGTTTATGTTTTGAGGGTTTTTTTAGATGTTATAAATTTTGACTAATTTCTTTTTTGTAGATCCGTTACTATGATCGCTAGATCTGTAGTAGCCGTTACCGGATCTTCTTGTGGCGCTGCAGGATTTCGTTTAGAATTTGAGTTGTAAGTTTTTTTTAAAAATTTGCAACCCATTTACCCCATTTTTTTCTTTTCAAAAAGCAAAAAATATCATTACTTAGCAACCCCATTTTCTGTACCGTGTCATAATTTTTTGTTGTTAAAAAAACCGAGCCTTTTCAAACACAAAATGATTTGTGGTGTTAGTATGTGTGTCTCTTTGAAAAGATAATATCTGTTTTGGATATTTTGAGCCAATTATGTTTTATTGAGGCATATAATCGTGAAATGAAATATGAAATAAGCGCAGATGTAATGAAGGTTGTATGGAGTGGAAAGAGAGTTATTTGCAGTAGAAGAAGGCACCGCTTTTGATGATGAGCGAATATCTGCAACTGACTTTTGCTATTTTCTAAAATGAAATTTTTTGAATTATAGGGAACTGTGATGTTGCATGTGACAATATAGTATTTTGACCAAGTTGAAATGTTTATGTTAATATAATGTAGTTAACCAAATTTAGTAAAATATATCAAATTTTTATATGTCAAACAAAATTCCAATTTATTTATAACATAACACTTTTACCAATTCTATAACATGCATTCTTGAACGGAATGTGCAATCGAGAGATAAAGGCCTTAACAAGAACAAATAATTATTTGTTGAAAGCTTGCAGCGCAACTGTTATGCGCAATTATCTTACTAAAATTGTAAAATTGAAAACTTGTACCACCATGAGATGTTGCATTGATACCATTGATAATATGCTTGACATCGCCACAAACAATGGTGCACGCATGAACGCAATCAATATTATTCGTGTGACTAATGAAACAATGGTGCACGCATGAACTTTTTGGTGTATGTATATGTATTAAATACAATGATCGAATCTATTATTAGTACATTTTTAAATGACTACTACAATTTAAAACAACGCTTTCAGAAAAAAAATTTGCAACCATGCCATCAAAAAACATTGCAACTTAAACATATTACCGGAAGATGATTCCTTTATGCTTAAAAAAAATATGTTATATAAAAATTATTCGCCGTCAAAATTTGGTCAAAAATAGATACCGCTGCCGCTAGGTGTGAGTATACGCCATATACCGCTGCCGTTAGGCGCGGGTAACCGACTAGTATTCATAACTCTTAAAAATCAATGAAAAAGTGGTACAACATCATATGACTTGCATGTTTTTGCTCAAATATGATGAAATGAATATGAAATGAATATGAAAGATGAAAAATGGACATGAGATGCTTACTAGAATACTTGATGAGGTTTATGAGAACAAAGGATTTCCTAATCACCCAAGGTTTTTATTACAAAACCTTAAACAAAGTGATACTAGAGTATATATAACTTGACTTGGAAAAATTTTAAGAACTCCTCTTGATTCTCTTTGGATGGCCGGTTTCAACAAGGAAAAAGGAAGAAGAATTGCTTGATTGCACCTTTAGAAAATGTGTATGTAAGTTTTAATTCAATTATTAAAGTGCCTAGTCAAGAAAAACAACTTGTGTACATCCATCTTTGATAAAGATATTTTGAAAAACTTGTTGTGTCATCTCTTGGTCGACAAGAGTAAAATAAAGAAAAGAGGTGACGTATTTGTTGAGCAAGTGTAATAATGTATAAGATTTGTTTGTAAGTTGTAAGTATAATTAAGTATTTAGGGTAGCGTTAGCTAAAAATAAATTTTCACGGGTCAAAATAAAACATATTGAAGTCATAAAAATTATAAAAATACATTTCTTGCAAAATTTGAGTGAATAAATATTTATCGGGTTGAATTTAAGAAAACCGTCGTAATTTATATAAACATAACAATTTATATACGAAATAAATTTAAAACATTGGGTAAACTCATAATATTATTTTTATAAACTTAATATGAGTATAAAAATATATTGTGATAAATTTTTGGAAGTAACGGATCAATTGTTCAAAATAATTATTTACGCGATAGCGTTTATTTAATAAGAAATTATGCGTTTAATGTGAAATGCAAAACCATGCATGAACTAATATGATGAATATTGAGTTTGAGAAATGACCGGAAATTGAGAATTGTGACAGATTTAACGACTTGTTTGTTTGAGCGACTTGTCATCTCTGCAACTTGATTTAAGCGATTTGTCCTAAAGTAAGTTATTGTAAGCGATTTGAGACTAATCAAAACTTGTCATTTGCTATCAACACAATGTCTTACTCGACTGACCCTTTAATCTCCAAAGTGCTCGAACTCTATGATACCTCACAGAACAAAGAAACTGTTTGCTACTCAGAAAATTTAACCATGATTGATTCAGCAAATTATGATCAAAACACTTCACATTCAGAATCAATTAACAAAGAATCACACTTGCTAATGAAACATGATGCAAAGCAAATGGAATGCAGCACTGAGCCCTATCAACTACTTCATATGCACCTCACACAGCTGTCATCTACAATTGGGGATCGAACGTGTAGTGCTCTCTTCCGCCAGGACTTACCTACATTGACAAGAACATTGTTGCTAAACTTAGAACAACTGAAGCTTCAAATTTCCAAAAAGAATGTACTAAGGGATGATTCCAATGCTGCACTTCAATTAATCCACAACCAATTTCAGCCATTCATCAATGGGGAACATTCCGCAGACTTTGATCAACACGTGACTGAAATTTCTTTCAAGAAACATACTGGAATGGAAATTCATGAGTTCGTCAATACATTTGTCCAACTTATGGATAATGTGGAAATGTACATTAAGGAAGCTGCTCAAGAGGATGATAATTTGAATGAGTGTCAGGTGAAATTATGTGAAAGTCGTGATAAGTTGGGTAATGTTTCAGTTGAAAGGTCGGGTGATGCTGAATGCAGAATATCAGACACAACAAAGGATGATGAAACCGGGTTCACTAAATACAGAGGCTCAGAGTCAAACAAGCTTGAAACAGTCAGCAATTCAGTGAATCCTGTTATGCAAGCTGTGAATGCAGATATCAGATTGACTAATGAACAGGTGTCTTGTGATGAGGTACCTTTAACGGTTCAATATAATGCATCTGCTAATTTATCTAAACATGTTGATCATAAGGGTGAACATGACTTTGATGAATGTTCCTTGTCTGAAACTGAGTCTAATAAATTCAATACAAATGATGTGGTTGACAAAAGGGTTTTTGACGAACTTTCAAACAAATACTCAATTCTAGAAAAACATTGCATTTCCTTAGAAATTGCAATACAACAAAAGGAAGAAAGTCTTCTTGTTTCAAAAGCTTACCAAAATCCGGAATTCCCAGAATTTCGAGAATTTTTTGAAATTAATCAGCTAAAGACTCAGCTTCAAGACAAAGACTCAACTATTTGTAATTTAAAAGGTCAAATATCAGATCTACACATGAATATGAAAATGAGTGTGAACTGTATTAACAACGAAGGTAGTAATGAGGTTAGAACTAGAAATGATGAATTGGCTTTATGTGTGGCAGAGTTGTTAAGGGAAAGTGAGCTCTTAAGGAAGAATCAATTAGAGAATAAGACAAAAACTTTAGATCAGTCTAGTTCCTTGTTGGCTGACATAGATGACCTCAAAACCAATCTTCAAAATAAGAGCTTCACTTTTGTTGCCTTAAAGAATGATCTTATAAAATTACTAGGAATGGTAGAAACATTAAAACTGCAATTGGGTTTACCTTGGAGAAACCAAATTCACAAAGGGATAGTGATAGATCTGTTGTTAGGTAACCAAATGCATTTAGGACAGAAAGAATTAAACCAGTCAAATCTAGAAACCCTTTCCAAGTCAAAGAGAACACTGTTTTGCCAAAGTCAGTTGCCTCACCAAATCCTTCTCACTCAAATGTGCATCAATCTAAGATCAGGAATATAGGAAAATCATCCTCTCCACATAAGAAGCATCAAATGACTGACCAATCCCCCAAGAAATAAACTAATTGCAAAAGGAGAAATGTTCAGAATAGGGAAATGGGTACAACTCACTCTGCTAGCAGTTGTTTTAAGTAGATACCTACTGGTAGAATATTTAAGTCCACAGGATCCAAACGGTCATACTTACCTAGATCTTGTCTTAAGTGGATGCCCACAGGTAAAATTTTCAAGAATGTTGGACTTAAAGGGATTCCTAGTAATGACACTCCTAGACCTGACTGTACAACATCCAAAAATGAGGATATTTTTGTCACTAACCCATTTCTCTGCAATACTAACCCATGTGCTACTAGTGCAAAGTGTCCTCAGTCTTTTTCAGGTACAATGCTCAATTCAATCATGAATATTATGACATGGTTTCCAACATAAATGAAGACTGCTCATTCAGGATTTGTAGCCTGTCAGAATTGATATACTTCATACTTTGACTCCTGATCGACTTGACTCATGACTCATTCTCATTAAGTCATGTGCATAAGTAATATTCATTTGTTAAAAAAAATGGTTTTAATTTTTTTTAAACCTACATTTGGCTTTAAATTTATTAAACCTTTTCACAATCTCTAATAAAAGATATATCTTGTGTTATCGATAACATCTACGGTCCTAGAAATGTCATTCAATAATGATACGGGTCCTTAGATGAAGTTCGAACAGAAAATATACCCTATTTTAAAATGGGTGTCTGCAGTTCAATCAATGTTCACATAATCTTAAATTGTGACATTGATTGAGGGGGAGGTGTTGTCTGGGTCTCTGCATGGGTGATACATGTGTCTTGTAATCTATGGCCTGCTACATGTTACTTTACTTTAATTTAAAACAATATGCGATTTGTAATGTGTGTTCTTACTGAAAAATGCGACTTGGGTTGTTCTTGTCATATGCGAATTGTCATCTTCTAGCGCTTTGATAAGTACAAGGACCAGTTATGCAATTTCTCTTAAGTTAAAGTTGGTATATAAAATCGTGCGACTTGTCATTTAGTCAAAAGTTTTCAAACAAACTAGTCAAACTCACGGTCAAACGCTCTCATCCTCATTCAATCTAGCGATTTGTGCTTTAGTTGTTGTGTGGTATGTTTTTGATCTCACTGGACACGTGTATCTCACTTAATTCATCAATTGTTAGACCTAACAAATATATTTCCTTTGCAGATTCACTCCTCCCGTTCCTCGATTTATAATTTTTTATTAGGTTTGATTATTTATTTCTCGTTTGCTTGGTGTATGTTGATTCATTTAGATAGGTTAATTGTTTGTATGAATTGCTTATACTCGGTCACATGCTTGATATGCTAGGCTCGATTATGCATGTTCTTCGTTCCCTGTCATAAGCGTATAGATCATGGATTTGATGTATGTTGGAGATATTCTTAGTAGGAATGTTGGGTGTTATGCATTATGAACTTGATTAGGTCTTGATAGTGGTTGAATTTCTATGGTAGTGGTTCTCTAAGTGTTGGGTTAATTTTTGCTCTCATAATGTCTGGTAGTGATTTGCCTCAGTATTCATGCTAGCGACTTGTCTCTAATATATGCTGCATGCGATTTGTCGTTGCAATTAAGTCAAGCGATTTGTCTGTGAAAATTGATGCGATTTGTCGTTTCAATAAATTAAGCGACTTGTTTCTATACACACTCTGTTTGCGATTTGCTCGGTTACTGTAGCATGCGATTTGATATAAGCGATTTGTCTATTGAAAATTGATGCGATTTGTCGTTTCAATAAATTAAGCAACTTGTCTCTATATACTCACTTTGCGATTTGTCTAGTTTACTATTGCGTGCGATTTGCTCTGAGCGATTTGCGACAAGTGTTTTTACATATGCGACTTGATGTCTTTTGCTAAGTCTTGCGATTTGTCTGTTTTGCTGTATTCCATGCAATTTGATGTCAAAACATGCTATTTGTCATGACTTACATGCGACTTATGCTTATATGTGATTTGTATCATCCTACATGATATGTTGCTTTTCTTAATTGGTCTGTTTCATACTGATATACCGTAGGTATGAAACTGTTATGATGAGTGACTCTGTTTCTATATAACTCCTAACTATGTTTCTGGTCAATACTGTTGTCTTGGGTATATCTTACAGAAACACAATGGCAGATACAACTTCGTCTGATATCCCAGTGGTCAATACTCCACCAGTTGTGCTTACCGATGAGGAACTTCTTCCTCATAATGAATGGGTTGATATAGCTAAGATCAACTGCTACTTGGATGAGAATAGACATCAACCAAACCCTATCTATCGAATCGCCATTGATATCCTTAAGAACACCAACTTCTTTGGTGCCCTAACCATGAGATGCAATATCCCTACCATTTATCTACAACAATTTTGGAATACTGTTACATGTGGCAAGATCACAGAAAAATACTCCTGCAAGCTGGATGACCAATGGTATGAGTTTGACACTGAAACTCTTAGGGAGACACTTGGAATCACACCTCGAGATCCCACCAATAAGTTTGTACCACCACCTAATAATGAAGAACTAATGAACTTTGTGGAAGAACTGGGGTACCCTACTAAGCTTACACGTGTCTCTTCTGTAATCACCAATGACATGCATCAACCCTGGAGAGCCATTGCCACCATCCTCAACCTATGCTTAACAGGGAAAACATCAGGGTTTGACAGAATAAAGGCTCCAATGTTACAAGTTTTGTGGGGAATTGTCAAACAAAGAAATATCGATTTTGTCGAACGCATTTGGGAAGAACTCTCATTGGCCATGGATACATTCATTACCGACAGAGAAAACTTCTTAAATCAAATAAAGGGAAGGAAAGGTGACAACAAAAGGGTGATTGCTAGCGTTCGGTTCTCTAAGCTAATCATCCAGCACTTGCAGCAGAAACATCAGTTCAATCCAAGAACTGAAGCAGTTGTACATGAGGCAAGCAGTGAATTTCTGCTTGGTAACATGAAATATGTTGCCAAAGGTACAAATAAAGTGATCTTTGGCATGGCAATTCCTAAAGCTTTACTCACTGATCGAATCAAGAAGGCTGATTATTTCAAAAGATACTTAATGATGGTCTCTGCCACTTCCATTGAATACATTTCCAAATCCACTTCCAAACAATCTAAGTCCACCTACTCAAGTCTTCCCAAGAGAAAGAAGAGACTTGACACCTCTGTATCTGTTCAATCTCCACCTAAGAAGCAAAAAAGGAGAAGGAAAGATACCAGAAAGGGGAATGTTGAAGAAACCAAGGTTCCAACAGGATACATGCGATTGATAGATGAAGACGATGCTGCTTTGCAACAAGGGATAAAACAAAGCCTGAAAAGCATGAATATGAGACCACCAGTGGGAGGTGTTACGATAAGAGAACCTGAGCCAATGCCATGTCAAACGACTTCAATCACCCAAGACAAAGGGAAAGGGATTGTTGGTGTAGACGCTGAACAAGCCGCTTACATGCTTCTGACCATCTCTTCTTCACCATCAAGAACTACCAACCAATTTGAGCTGAAGAAAATAAGCATTGAATCATCTTCAGCTCAGGAACCAACTGGAACTAAAAAGGAGGTATCCGAAACACAGGAAGATACACTTGCATCAAGTGATACCCAATCAGATAATAATGATGATGAATGTAGGACCTTATAAAAATCAACCTTATCACAAACCCAACACTTATACCACGTTAACACAAACACAAAACGTAAAGCTTAGAAATAAGGAAGAGAAAGATGGTGACTTGAAGATATAAATTCGTGTATGATGTGAGACAAGATAAACACAAGATGTTGTATATTCAATAAATAAAAACACACACACACACTTTCAAGCACACCCCTCAAATGACCATTTGAGGGGTATTTATAGTACAAGACATGAAAACCTAAAAGGCTTTCCAATGGGCTTGGCTTGGGCTTTTCGTGGACTTGGGTTTGGACATGGGTTACACGCCATTATACAATGCTAGCTTAACTAAACTAAAGCCCATTTAGCTTAGTCCAATCCACGAGCCTGTTGACTATTCTATCACGATATCTAACACACGTTACAAAGTTCCTAAACGTGAATGACCATCACTTTTAATAAAACTATTAAGGCTAACAATGAAGAATTGCTGAAAGACTCACATGGGAACCTTGAGTCAAGATCTGATGAACACATGCACATGGAAGAACCGAACATGTCTACTGGTTCTCTATCCTCATTGAAGAACCTAGATACAGACTTCTCTTTCGGTGATCAATTCTTAAATGACAAACCCACAGACACAGAGTCTTTTAAGCAAGGTGATGAGAAAGAAGAAGCTGAGTCCATGTATACAGTCGATATTCAACAAGACTGTTCAACCATTCCTCCGATGTCTACTCCAAAGGTCTCCACTGCTGCTACAACTCCATCAATCACTCCTCCACTCGAACCTGCTAAGACAACTGCACTTCCACCACCCGAACCCACTAATGATCCATTACAAGTTGTCACCATCAGTGACACCATCACTCCTCCTGCCTCACCACCTCCTGTCAAAACAACTGAGCAATTGCTCGAATAGGCCATGACACGTATTGCAACTATTGAGAAGCACTTTCCTATCGCTGTCAATAATCTTGATAGTCGTGTAAAAAAGCTGGAGAATCTTAACCTCGATGAAGTTGTAACAAAGGCAATAGAAGCAGATATTAAAGATGCGGTTGAATGGGCAATGAAGGCTCCATTACTTCAATGATTTAAAGACTTACCAATCTCTAACATGAGATCAATTCTCTCAGAAAGAATGTATGATGCAGGAGAGCATTTGCACAATATTCATAAGAAATTATACGAGGCTCTCGATGAATCTATGAGGCATGATGATTATCAGCAGTTTGTAGTGGATGTTCGTGAAAGGGAGGCTAAGAAGAAAAGAAGGACTATTCTGATGAAATCAAAGGATGTGTCTGGAGGCCCCAAGTCACCACCACCTCTTCCACCTCCTACTGGTGGAGCAGGCACATCTGGTGCTGGTGGATCTTCTGGCCCAACCACTACACCTCCACCAAAACCACCAACATCTCCTCCAAAACCTTCAAATCAATCCAGTTCATCCGGTGATCAGGGTACTCAGAAGAAGTCTGCAGCATGGACTACCATTGATTCAAGGTTTACACCCACCTTCTCCACTATACCAGAAGACCAAGTGCTACATGAAGAATCTTATGTCATGGCAGAGTCAGAATCTGATGACGATGATGCATCCACAAAACATATCCCCAAGCCATCTGAAGAGGATTGGTTTGATACATACATTTCTGGTGAATGCGCTAAAACCTCTAGAGTTGCACATTCAAAAGACATAACTCAAAGCTGGCTCACCGAAGAAAGTCCTCAAACTCATGAACCTTCATGGTCCATTCCAGAGTCTGATACGATGATCTCTGACAACAACTGGGCATCAACCATCACTACCAACTATGAAGCCCCAGCTGCAGACTCTCTTCTTCACATCATTGGAGATATTGGCAGCTTCATTAAGTGGTTTTGTGAAAAGAAGGGAATCTCGTCCATCACTCCAAAGGATCTTGAAGGACCAGCATTTGAAATCGTAAAATTCTTCCACTCAGATGTCAATCAGCTTCAATACCAGATGGAAGAATGTCATAAGATGCTGAATGATCAAGTCAGTAAGTAGATCAGCTGTTTCAATGTGAACAAGCCTCTTCCTCTCGGTGGTGAAACTGGTCAAGTGACTATTCAATCAGAGTTCTTCTTCAACCATGACCTGGACTATCTATGTGCTCATATTACTAAAAGAAGACCAGCTTTATCGATTTCGAAAATGAAAGCTGCTACCTACACTGATCAGGGTCTTGAACATATGATACCGGATCAATTCTGGGCAGACAAAGAACAAGAGTATGACATTGCTGCTTCATATGGCATTTCTCATTGGTGGTTCAAGAAGAAGAAATTCTACATTGATAGACATAGCGCTAAAAAGAGTCGCAGAGTTGTTCGATCCAAGCTGCGTATTCTAAGTGTTATCAGTGTAGAGATCTTCTCAATCTATGGCTATGATTACCTAAAGAAGATTGTTCTTCGAAGATCAGACTTGAAATAACATATTGTAGAAGAAAACGACTTCAAAAATTTGTTGCCAAATGACTTTGAAGATCTCTATCTTCTGAACCTCCAAGGAAACCTTGACCATCTACCTGTTCGTGAGAAGAAGGCTCTCTCGGCTGCTGTCAATCTCTGGATCAGAGGCTTGGTCATTCGACAAAGAGTTGGGGATTTTCAGCTAGGAATGGAAAGCTACCAGACCCGCGTCAACCTAACAAGACCGCAATGGAAAGCCTCAGGACTTGAATTTCATCACGAATATAAAGTGATTGACACCCCTAGAGCCATCATCTTTACCGACAGATACGGGTCACGTATGCTAATGAGATTGTGCGAGCTTTTCAAGTTCAGCGATGGAACTCTCAAGATGGTCGAAGAAGAATTGAACTTGAGAGTGAAGCAAATCAAACTTGATCTGAAGCCATGGAATAAAACAAGATTCTGGTCTGAACAGGACTTGAAGATGTGTGAAGATTTCATTGCTGCAATCGAACGAAGATTAAAGACTAGAATGATTTATCACAGCCTTGAAAGTTTTGTGGGAGGTAGACTTCGTGAAGGTCACTACAAGCTGCTTCAAAGAACTGAATGAAGACATCGTCCGGAAGTAGTTTCAGTTTTGTATGTTTGATGTGTAAAATGTGGTGTCTGTACTATGAACAACTATAATGTATGTTGTAGTGATAGGTTATGTATTGTGGTTTCCCTTTTTATCTAAAAAGGGAACTTCAGTGTAGTCCTCTTCAGATCATATAAAACCGGACACATTTTTCTCCAACAACGTTTTATTTCATACATATTTAAATCACTTGAGATCTAAAATCTCAAAGGATTTGAAATTTTTGATCGGGGGAGAAAATGTGATATAAATATGAAAGATGATAAAAGATGACCATTTTTGTCTCAATGTGCATACTGCTCTCTAATATGTGCTAAACTCTTTTCGAATCTCAAAGCATATATTAAAGGGGAGCATTTCAAAACAAATACAAACCTTCAAGGTACAAAGATTTCTATGTTTTAACATAATGTACCTTGATTGATTGTTAAATGGTTTCTAAATATTTGGTGATCGTGAAAAGTACTTCAAAAACCTCTTGCCTCTATGTGTTAAAATGATTTCAAATATCCTACGCACATATTGAGGGGGAGAATTTACCAAAGAAATTCAAATAGATTTTTCTAAGGAAATTGTGATCAAGAAATTATTTCAAAGAACTCTTGCTTCCATGTGCTAAACAATTTAAAAATCATATGCACATGTTGAGGGGGAGCATTTCTAAATGATCCAAACTATTAAGGTACAAAATGCTTTGATCTTGTATCACAAGTACCTTGATAGATTTTCCAAATGATTTTTCAATTGGTTTCAAGGAAGAATGAACTGTACCAAAAGACCTACCATTTTACTTTATGCATGTAGTTATAAGGATGGTTAGGTTAGGTATTCGTTCCCACGATCCCGCCAGAACCGGAGGGATCTACCCAGGGACAATCCACTAGATAGTGTAGAGTCCTTAGGTATGATGAGAAAAAAAAAAGGAGAAAAGTGAGAAATGGGAAGAGTGCGGACTGAGACAAAGCTAGTACTGGAATAAACCCAACAAGGTTCTAGTTATGAAGTCTCGGTAAGCACTGACGGGGTTGAAGAATGAAAAAGAATTGAATGTGAAAAGGGTGAAAAGAAATAGCCCTCCAATAATTCAACATTAGGGCAGAAACCGGGTTCAATACATATGCTACTGGTGTTTACTAAGGTAACACTGGTATTGAAGACAAGACGTCATGGACCCAGTGACGCACTACACTGAACTTCCCAAGCTACTCAAGTTCCTCTTAAAAGGGCTTGTTTCATTCTCATGGGGAACCTACATAATCTATTGACTTTCTCTTAGAGATTGTTGATATTGAAGAAGGAGACCCTCTCCCTAGTCTCTGGCATAGGAACCAAAAGTGCACAATTGAGTCTAGAGCCAAGAGATCATCCACAATATCTCATTAGGACACAAAATTAATGAAGACTTGCTGTTTCACACAATGTGGAAAGTAAGTATATATATTAAGAGTCCTACGGATTATCCTTGTGGTCTTGCCAGAACATCAGAGTGATATGATAAATATTCACGATGAAGATGGAATCCTTCTAGAGCCAACATCAAACAAGCTCTTGGTGGGTGACACGTGAGATCTTACGTAAGATCATGCTTGTGACAACTGGATAGAAACAATGGGGTGATTCATTCTTGCATCAACCTTGGACCAGGAAATGAATTGACGAATACTTTTGGAAAAACCGTTCGATGTGCAAATCTTCTTTTCTCTAGCACATCGAATGTGTATTCATTTTCAAATTCAAAAAGTATCTCTGATTGAAAAAATACTTTTGGAAAAACCGTTCGATGTGTGAATCTCTTCTTTTCTCTAGCACATCGAATGTGTACTCTTTTCAAATACAAAAAGTATTTCTGATTGAAAATTGATCTTTCTCACAAAACCTTCGTCGTATTGCAAAACTCTTTCTTCTAAGCAATACGCGGTTGTTTTCAAATCAATTTTTCATCAATCAGTGAATCTCAATTCGTTGGTTCACTCACTCCGTGTTGTCTTCTTTGAGACGTTCCGGTTTGAGAAAAGCTAGAACAGCTGCGAAACCCTGTCAAGGAGATTCTTTGGAATTATACCTGATCACAGGCAGTACTTGTACTGATCAACGGGGAACCGTGGGCCATGTACCTTAATTCAACGAAAGTGATCAAAGACACTTTCGTGTGTTTTATTTCTAACTGTTGTTTGCAGGTACATTTGGACGGTTGCAGCTGATCAGAATTGAGGTGTCAATCCAAAGCCGCATGCTCACAGCATCCACACTTAATTGAAGAAATCATGACTAGTGCATATCTACATAACTTGGCTCTGATATTTTTATACTATGCTTCTGCTACGCTGCTGCAAATATCATGAACCAGTAAAGCTTTCGCTACTCTGATGGAAAGATGTCATGATCCTGAAAGTGTGAGCATGTCTATCCAAAAGTCACAACATCACATGAAGGCAGCACAACAAAGGGTGATCCAGAGATTTACTGTGGCTGATGATCTCAAAGTAAGCTCAAAGGTCATCATAATGTGGATCAGATCTATAACCTCCACTTAATGTACATTATAGTTGGATTATGATAATATCACCATGAAAGCACAAAGATTGAATTTCTTGATGAAGTGAAGTCTACGAGCTCAAGACTGAAGATTTAATAGAATGCTAGGATGCAAAATGTAAAACATGGGGTGACCTCCCTTAGGGGGAGATTTTTAGGAATTGGAAATTCCATAAGTAAAGTGTCGGTCACCCCATATATTATCTAGCATAAGTTAGCTCGTAGACATATCATTTATTACGTTATTTGTTAGTTAGTTATTAGTGTAGTTTAGTCTAGTGCAACACCGTGGAGGAAGGACGGGTCTTTACCCACTGTATGCCTGATCCACAGCCCGAAGGAGGGCGTGCTTCTTTGTATAAATATCCCTCTCCCCTCAAGGGAGAGGGTTGGATGTTCATTTGGAATCTAACCTTCCACGTGTTTCTCTCACTAGAATATCCCACTTTCTCTCTCTAAAACCATATACCTATACGCCCATAATTGTGATTGTTTGTGTGTTTGTGAAATCCAATATGTTACAATCTCCAATTTCCTGCAAAATTTGTTAAAAACACAAAACCCAACAAAAATTGAAATAGAAGAAAGAAATAAAAAGGATAATTTGGGTTGTCTCCCGAAAGAGCACTTTTATTTATTATCGAGTCTTTAAGTTAGACTCAAAGCCATGGGGCGTTATGGTGGCCTTCGAACTTGGCCACTTCTTTCATTTCTTGGCGGCAATCATTCATCCATTCGAAAAAAACTCTTTTTCTGACTGTGTTGCCGACGCTTCATGTATTAAATTTTTGCAAAAGCCATTCGTTGAATGATAGACCCGACTTTCTGTAGTCGTCGTCTTCAATTATAGAATTACTATTATCAATGGTGGCACTCATGGTTGACCTTTCATCATTGGTCTTCGTATCTAGAAGATGATATTCATTGTAATCGCGTTTTAGTTGTTTGATCAAACCTGTATTGACGTTCGAGTCCCCAAATCTCACTTTGTACCAATATTCAAAGGTAAGATTCCCAAACTTTATGTCGTGTCTCTCAATCTCGTGAGGTCCTATCCATTCTTCTACCTTCATATCCCCATTACAATAATCACGAAAAGGGTTACATGTGGGCCATGCTTCCATAGATCCATCATGTTCTGCCATTATAGGGATGCAACAATGCTTGATAAGGTTTGGAGCTTCCTCGATGCCCCCAATTGTATCACTTGTTTCTTGTTCCTGTTCACAATATCAACACCTTGCTTACAATTGTTAGTCCCTAGGTCATAGCATAAAGGTGGGTCAAGTAATGGGACATTGACAATGTCAACCTTTTTTGAAAATTCCAATCGAGGATTCAATTGTTCATTCATGTTAAAATTAATTCGTTACCCTTCAGTTCCTAAAGAAATTTGTTTTTCAACAAAATTTATATGAGCTCAACAAGTGGCTAGAAAAGGCAGTCCAACAATTAAGTTGTAATTCTCTCGTTTGCCCATGTCAATAACCACAAAAACAGTAGGAAAAAGGAATTTGCCAATTTTTAAAAGAACATTATCAACAACCCTCCGAGGTACAGCTTTAGAAGAATCATCCATTTCAATCATCATTGTTGTTTCGTTTAAATTGGTAAGTTTAAAAGTATCAAACAATGAAGTCGAAAAAAGATTTACCCCAGCCCCAAATCAGCTAGAGCGGGAATTTTTAAGTTACCGATAGTGCACGGCAACAAAAAACTTTCTTGAAAGAGTTCTTTTTCAGGAAGTTGGCTTGGCAGGTTCTTGTCATCTTCATATTTGTCATCTTCTCTTAAGTAGTTAATCCCACAAAGGTCATTAGTGACAGTAAAGGTGCACTGTTGTTCCTTTGGTTTGTCTTGTGCAAATATGGCCTTGCACGCAACAGCTTCATCATTCCTGGTCCCGAGATTTTTAGCCAGCTGCCCAATTTGGGTCTCGAGGTTTTTAATTGCAGCATCTTGATTCAGTAAGTTCATGTCAGTGTCTTGATCGGTGCTGAACTAGTCAAGTTTTCTCACGCAAGCTGATCACTTGTGAATGACCAGCCGTAAGAAACTTAAAACAGTTTAAACACCAATGCAATGAAGATCAGGAGAGTATAGTGTTTCCCCAGGTCGTTAAGTCCCAACGAGCTGTGCGAGAATAGCCAAACGTAAAGTGATCGAGAGGATTTGAACGGGAAAGGATTGTGATTGATCTATACCTAAAGAGAAAGCCCATAAACTACAGGGGCTTAAATGCAAATTAAAGGAAATTTAAAAAGATAAAAAATATTAAATAAACGCTATCACTATTTTTAAAATGATGTTTTTGTTTTTATGTTTTTATAAAACTTAATTAAAAACTACGTAGCGTACAAAATAAAAAGTGAAACTTACATAATATTAATCCTAAAAATATGAAAATGATATTTTTACAAACCTAATGATAAAAGAAAATTTATAGAAAAAGAAAATTATTTTTATAACTATTTAATTAATTATTATTAATTAAAAACTATTTTTAACTATTAAATATTAACCTAAAATACAAGAAAATATGAAATAAAGCTAGAAAAATAAAACTATGACTTAGAAAAATCTAAAATATCAAAATAGAATTTTCAAAACTATTTTTATATTTTTCTGATTATTTTTGTATTTTCTAGGAATTAAAAACTATTAAAAACTAATTAAATTATTTAAAAATACAAATTTAACTAAGAAAAATATGGAAAAATATTTTTTTGACTTTTATATTTATCTAAACTTAATAAAAATGAAAAATTATTTTTTTGAAACTTTTCTTAATTTTTTGTATTAAATGCTAATTAAAAAGGCTTAAAAATTAATTTAAATTAAGAAAAATAGCAAACAAGCTTGGAAAAATATGAAAATTTCAGGAAAACTCTAAAATTATATATAGAATCTAAGAAAAATGGAAAAACAGGTGCTTGTGTGAAGGAAATTGAAACTGATGTGGAATGTGCTTATGAAATAAGCACTTGGATAAGCTAAAGGGACAAAACAAGCACCAAACTGATACACAAGCTACAATAAGCTATAAGAACTCTAAATCAACTAAAAACAACAAACCACAACCTCTGGATTGCAAGTAAGCACAGATTTGATGTTTGAGCTTTAAGCTAGAAACAGTTAAAGGGGTACTACTTTGAGCCAAGCAATAAGCTGAAACTGCAAAACACAAATTGGAACTAGTAGGAGACCTAGCTAAGAACCTCTAAACCAAAATGGAGACCATGATGAGCCAAGATGAGCCCTGTGCAGTCCTTGCAAGACCCCTGTGCAGACTCAGTGTTAACTGAGTTTATGCACAGGGCATTTGTGCTCATTTTGACAAGTCCTTTTGGGGCTTTTAGAAAATTCACAAAAATATGATAAAATGGACATAAGAAAATAGACCAGAAGAACTTTTTAAAACTACAATTTCTATTGAAATTGGTCCAGAAATGAATCCAAGAAAATTCACCCTATTTGAGCCCAAAACTGAGTTTTATGCAATTTGACTTTTTAGCAATTATGAAAAGTTGACTATTTTGAGGTTTGATCTAGATTTAAGAACTGAAATTGATATTAATTGATGAAATGAAGTTACAACAAGCTAAGTCTATGGATTTTGAACACAAAACAAGTGGTTTGATTTACAATTATCCAACAGTTAAGGAATTAAGATAGTGTGCATGTGATTTTGACTTTGACAGTATGTAGGCTTAGATTATTGACAGATATGATTCAATTTGAGTTAAACAAACTTAAACCACCAAGTTTCAAACACTGAACAGACCTATATTACAGTTAAACCAATAGATCCAAACACCTCTTTATAACATTGATATGCAAGTTTTAAACTGAAAACACCTTATTAGCTTAAGCTAACCTTGACATTTAATCTAGATATGCTAATTTACAACTACTGAACAAGTTCAGGTAATCAATGAACACAGATACCAACACAAGCATAGTATGCCAATTGAACTAAAATTGAAAAGGAGATAAACAAAACTCACATGTATCCAACTGATTTGCAGGCTAAAACCAGACCCAAGATCACTACACTAAGCTCTTTCCAACCCTAATCCAAGTCCTGCATTAACCAAACACCATTTCCATACCATCTTGCTTGTACAGTTGACTTTTGTTGACCATGGACCAAATTGCTTGAAACTGATCTACAAGCTTATCAAAAGCTATATAAAGCTTAAGTAAACTTGTTTAAGCTTACAATGAAACTAATAGAAGCTTGTTCATAAGAAAACAAAACTGGAATTCTCAACAGTAAACTAGAAAATATGAATTTGCATGAAACCTTGATATTGAAGATTAAAAGTAAATCAGAATGATAAGGTGACTTGAGTTTAATACATTTGAAGCTTAAAATTACATTTTAGCATACTAATTAAGATGACTTAAAAAAAATGACATAAAAAGGAATTTTAAAACTAACTACTACTGTGTCTTCCTTCTTCTTCTCTCTTTTATACTCCCATTTGCTTCCACGTGTCCTTATGAGTGTTTCCCACCACCCTTGTGAGCCAATAGATGAGTTTTGGGCATTTTGGCCATTTTATGCATTTTGGCGGGAAAGCCTATTTTGACTTATGGTCTTTGAAAACTGCAACTAGGGGGGGTGGATGAGTAGAGGTGATGATGAGGGGTGAGATGTGTTGCAGGGATAAGGTGAGAGTGATTGGGTGAGGTGTTGCAGAGGAGCAGGGCTACAGTCAAGTGGTGAGAGGTAAGGGATAAAGTGGGCGGGGTTTGACTTAGTTTGACCAGAGGGTCAAAATGGAAGGGTCAAGGGGAAAGGCAGGGGTCACAATGCTTAAAGTGGCAGCGGTCAAAATTGTTTTGACTAGGCTTGGATAAGTATTAATGATAAGGACTAAACATGTAATTGCTGAAATCTTGAAGGACCAATTCTGCCATTATTCCAAAGTTGTGACAAGGACCAAAACTGACAAGTTCTAATAGTACAAGGACTAGTTTTGAAATTTTCAAATTTTCCAGGGACCAAACTTGACATTTCATGAAAGTTCAGGGACCTTTTCTGCCATTTAACAAAAGATTTATTCAAGGACCAATTTTGATAAATTAGAATATTTCAGGGACCTTGAATAACATTTTTCTTTATTTAAATTTACCAGGGACTGTTTTTGACAACTTTTGAAACTTGGGGGACTAAAACTGCCAGTTATGCAAACTTTATACGTTTTTCACCAGATTTTGATATTTTTGCATTTAAAACACATAAAACACTTATTTGTGATATTTTTATCATTTTGATGCATTTCTGAGTGTTTTCAGATATTTTTGCAGTTTAAATGGTACAAAAATGATGAGTATTTAGACACTCATCATGTCTTATTTCACCTTGACCATCCATTCTTTGAATCTGTCATTCTTTTTTGTGGATTCCTCGATGTGTTTATGCATGAACTTTTCAAGACTCGATTTAGGAGGGTTATTGTTGATTCTCGTATAATATCCTGGGGATCTGTAACAATTAGGATTTCACAATCACATCAAACCATAATCATATAAAGGATATAGAGTATTTAGAGAGAGAAAGAGAGATGTTCTAGTTAGAGAAACACATAGAAGGTTAGATTCCAAATGAACATCCAACCCTCTCCCTTGTGGGGAGAGGGCTATTTATACAAGAGACTACGCCCTCCTTCAGGCTGTGGATCAGGCATACAGTGGGTAAAGACCCGTCCTTCTTTCACGGTGTTACTTACACTACAGCTAATCTAACTAGACAACTAATACGTCTACGAGCCATAACATGCTAAATATAAGTTGGGGTGACCGAAACTTCCACATGGATTTTCTAAATCCTAACAATCTCCCCCTAAGGGAGGTCACCCCATGTTTTACATCTTGAATCCTAGCATTCTATTTTATCTTTTGTCTTGAGCTCGTAGACTTCAAGTTCATCAAAAATTTTCATTCATTGTGCATTAGTGGTACATCAATGTCCAACTACTTTGTCCATGTGGTGAAGGTTATAGAGCTGATCCACATAATGATGACCTTCGAGATTTCTTTGAGATCATCAGCCACAGTAGATCTCAGGATCACCCTTTGTTGTGTTGCCTGCATGTGATGTTGTGACATATGGACCGGCATGCTCACATTCTGGGTCATGATGTATTCTCATCAGAGTTGCGGAAGCTTTTGTTGATTCATGATATTTGCAGCAGCGTAGTAGAAGCATGGATTAGAAATATCAGAGTCATTGATGAGCTTATCATGATTACGTTGGAAATGAATGTGTTGTGTGAGCATGCGGCAATGGATCGACTCCTCAATCGTGAACAGCTGCAATCGTCGGGGTGTACTTGCATACAACAGTTAGCAATAAAAAGTGCATGAAAATGTCTTTGACCACTTTCGTTGAATTGAGGTACACGGCCCACGGTTCCCCATTTATCATTACAAGTATTGCCTGTGATCAGGTAGAATTCCTAAGAATTTCTTTGACAGGGTTACGCAGCTGCTCTAGCCGTTCTCAAACTGGAATGTCTCAAAGAAGACAACACGGAGTGAGTGAACCAGCAAATTGAGATTTACTAATTGATTAAAAATGATTTGAAAAACAATCGTGTATTGCATATCAGAAAGAGTTTTTGCAATACAATGAAGGTTTTGTATGAAAAATCAATTTTCAATCATAAATACCTTTTGATATTTGAAAAATATGATACACAGTCGATGTGCCATAGAAAAATGATTTTTGTGCACCACGACTGGTTTTTCAAAGGTATCCGTCAATCCATTACCTGAACCAGGATTGATTCATAATTTTAAATCGCCCCATTGTTTCTGTTCAGTTGTCACATGGTTGATCCATTGGATAGATCTCACATTCCACCTACCAGGAGCTTGTTTGATGTTGGCTCCAGAAGGCTTTCCATCTTCCTTGTGAATATGTTAGCATATCACTCAGATGTTGTGGCAATACCACAAGGATAATGCGTAGGACTCTTAAAATATATTCTCTCTTTCCACATTGTGTGAAACAGAGAGTCTTCATTTTCAGTGTCCTAATGAGATTTATAGATGATCTCGTGGCTTTAGACTCAATTGTGCACATTTGGTTCCTGTGCCGGAGACTAGGGAGAGGGTCTCCTTCTTCAATATCAACAATCTCTAGGAGAGAGTCGATAGATTATGTAGGTTCCCAGTGAGAATGAAACAAGTCCTTTTAAGAGGAACTTGAGTAGCTAGGGAAGTTTAATGCAGTGCGTCACTGGGTCCATGACGTCTTGTCTTCAATACCGGTGTTACCTCGGTAACCACCAGTAGCATATGAATTGAACCCGGTTTCTACCCTAAGGTTGAAATAATAGAGGGATGTTTCTTTTCAGCCTTTTATCATTCATTTCTTTTTCATTCTTCAACCCCTTCAATGCTTACCGAGACAAAACAATCAGATTCATTCTCCTCTTTTGTTTTTGAGACGGAGAGATAGTAGATACTGAGCTGTCTTGTCTCTTCTTTCTCTTAGGTAGGCTTGCATAGGTAGACTTTGATTGTTTTGTCTTTGTTTGTGCGGGAGTAGACTTAGGTGTGTCATCAGCGGTTGTGGCGGAGGCTTTCTTTACATATCTCTTGAAATAATCATCTTTCTGGATTCTTTCTATAAGCAAAGCTTCAGGAACAGGCATTCCAAATATCTCCTTTTCATGTCCTTTGGCAATATATTTTATATTTCCAAGAACGAATTCATCGCTGGCTTTATGCAGGGCTGACTCGCTTCGTGAGTTGAACTTGTAAGTCCGTTGCAGATGCTGGATAATGAGTTTTGAGAACCTGATGCTGGGAATCACTCGTTTGTCAAGGCCTTTTCTTCCTTTGACTTTATTCTGCGAGTTTATTCTATCAGTGATGAATGTGTCTAAAGACAAGATGAATTCTTCCCAAATAAGTTCAGCTTAGTTAATATTTTTCCCTTTGACCATCCCCCACAGAATTCGCATTATAGGAGCTCTTACTCTATCCGTCCCTGATGTTTTACCGGTTAGGCGGACAAGGACTTCGAAACGAATATCTTTCTTAGTTCTTTCGACTAATAAAGTTCTCTATACATTTCTTTCGGAGGCGGTGTTGGCGACTACTGTGTGGATTCAGATGAGGGCGTGTTTGTTTCTGTTTTGTTAGTTTCAGATGGATA
>BPTQ01000001.1:144409889-144435497 GCA_019973895.1 Chrysanthemum seticuspe | reverse complement strand
CTCCAGAAGGCTTTCCATCTTCCTTGTGAATATGTTAGCATATCACTCAGATGTTGTAGCAATACCACAAGGATAATGCGTAGGACTCTTAAAATATATTCTCTCTTTCCACATTGTGTGAAACAGAGAGTCTTCATTTTCAGTGTCCTAATGAGATTTATAGATGATCTCGTGGCTTTAGACTCAATTGTGCACATTTGGTTCCTGTGCCGGAGACTAGGGAGAGGGTCTCCTTCTTCAATATCAACAATCTCTAGGAGAGAGTCGATAGATTATGTAGGTTCCCAGTGAGAATGAAACAAGTCCTTTTAAGAGGAACTTGAGTAGCTAGGGAAGTTTAATGCAGTGCGTCACTGGGTCCATGACGTCTTGTCTTCAATACCGGTGTTACCTCGGTAACCACCAGTAGCATATGAATTGAACCCGGTTTCTACCCTAAGGTTGAAATAATAGAGGGATGTTTCTTTTCAGCCTTTTATCATTCATTTCTTTTTCATTCTTCAACCCCTTCAGTGCTTACCGAGACAAAACAATCAGATTCCTTCTCCTCTTTTGTTTTTGAGACGGAGAGATAGTAGATACTGAGCTGTCTGGTCTCTTCTTTCTCTTAGGTAGGCTTGCATAGGTAGACTTTGATTGTTTTGTCTTTGTTTGTGCGGGAGTAGACTTAGGTGTGTCATCAGCGGTTGTGGCGGAGGCTTTCTTTACATATCTCTTGAAATAATCAGCTTTCTTGATTCTTTCTATAAGCAAAGCTTCAGGAACAGGCATTCCAAATATCTCCTTTTCATGTCCTTTGGCAATATATTTTATATTTCCAAGAACGAATTCATCGCTGGCTTTATGCAGGGCTGACTCGCTTCGTGAGTTGAACTTGTAAGTCCGTTGCAGATGCTGGAGAATGAGTTTTGAGAACCTGATGCTAGGAATCACTCGTTTGCCAAGGCATTTTCTTCCTTTGACTTTATTCTGCGAGTTTATTCTATCAGTGATGAATGTGTCTAAAGACAAGATGAATTCTTCCCAAATAAGTTCAGCTTAGTTAATATTTTTCCCTTTGACCATCCCCCACAGAATTCGCATTATAGGAGCTCTTACTCTGTCCGTCCCTGATGTTTTACCGGTTAGGCATAGATTGAGAATCGTTACAATTGATCTCCATGGTTGATATATTTCGGCATTGATGAGTGATGAAATCTTGGTTAGCCTTTCCGGGTATCCCAATTCATCGACAAAGTCTAATATTTCTTGAATGGAGGGTGGAGTGACGAATTTGTTGGAAGGGTCTCTTGGTGTGATCTGAAGAGCATCCCTGAGAGTCTCAACGGAGATGTCATACCATTTGTCTTCAAGCTTACACGAGTATGTGTGGAGTTTGTTAGACTCCTTGAGATCGTTTTGAGCCTTAGGGTTAAACAATAACATATACTAAACGTTGCACAGCGGAATAATCAAAAGAACACTTTGTTATTGACACAAGGTTTTTCCACATCTTCCCCAATTATATATTGATCAGAATATAATGTGTTACCTAACTGCAACAGGGATCTAAGCCATCTCAGATCTTAGGGATAACTAAAACAAACACTAACCCTAGACGTTTATAGAAACACGTCTAAGTTACACCCACACACCTTTTAGTCGACTACATATTGAAAGACTTGTATATAAAACCTACACCCCATGTCCTCTTTATATACTAGAGGATTAGGGTTTACAAAATACTACGAAGGACTAATAAATAAATCTTCTTTTGCAAGCAAGTCCTTCCATCTTTTTGTAGATTTCTTCTTTGTCACTTTAAGTCCCTTTGTTTCATTCTTGTATTTATTTTGTCTCATCAAATCCAAGGAACCTAAAACCCAACAATCTTCCCCTATTTGATGATGACAAAACAAACAAAGTCGTGTACGAACTTCCCTAGACGAAGTAGCAGAAGTTGAGATGTAAACATCTCCGTGAATGAAACAAATCTTGTCTTCCTTTTCTTCCCCTTAATCCATGCTATCGCACTCTAATATCTCTTCCCCTTTTTGTTATCATCAAATAGAGAATGTAAACAGTAGAAACTTCCCCTTGAGTGGTGCATGAAAATGATTCTTTGAATCAGTAAGCTCTATGTAATGATCACTTGTGAAGAAAACCAAGTATAACGAATTTGATGAAGAAGTAAAATAACCCAAACTCGTGTCTTATGTCTTGTACTATCCACGTGACTCCAAACTTATACTAAAACCATATAAGTAGACCGCAATCTCTTGACAAAATCCTCATCTTCAATGAGACACTGAGCACTACAATGTAACTCCTTTAAGTGATAGTTAACTAGGTCTTCATCCATCCACCCCTTGACCTATGAAAACTAGATTTTGCAAGTCTTCGTCAACATCCTTTAAGCACGAACACATTATCTTAAAAGCAGGTATGATACTTTTAAGATATGATAAAACACGTATCCTAGTAATTCCACTTCACCTTCAAATAAGTGATAAATAACCTCCTTCGTAATCAATTCTTCAATAAAACCAAAAACGAGCTTTTTAAAACCTTTAAGAACAAATACCAATCTTCTTGTGTGTGTGAACCAAAATCCCATGTGTGTGTCACCAAAAATCTCAGTACCAAAAACATGTACAGCTTCCCCTCAATTCCAAAACCTCATCAGCAAAAACGAATAACGCAAGAAACACCAGCAGTGGTTTCGAGAAAATACTAGGAGTGGTTTCGAGAAAACACTAGGAGTGGTTTCGAGAAAACACTAGGAGTGGTTTCAGAAAACACTAGAAGTGGTTTCAGAAAACACTAGAAGTGGTTTCGTAAAAACACTATCAGTGGTTTCAGAAAACACTAGAAGTGGTTTCGTAAAAACACTATCAGTGGTTTCAGAAAACACTAGAAGTGGTTTCGTAAAAACACTAGGAAAGTTGCTTCTAACCATGAATCATAAACACCAAACAATGTATAAACAACCTCCATCAAGAATTAGAACAAGTAACACAAATTCAAGAAGTTGAATATGCATGAAAACCAAAAAATTCGAATTATTAAACCAGTTTCTGCAGCCAACTTCTACATTGAATAACTTTTGATAGAGAGCTCAGATCGACAAACCCTTCAGTGAAAAGTTAGATGAATATATAGAGAACGTCCACCGAAAATTTCATTATGATCCAACGGTTAACAAAAAAGTTATCGCGTTTTTAAAACTGTACTGCAGAAAAATATGAGAATTTTCAGATTCGTAGTTTTTCTTCTTTTTGCCATTCTTCGACCAATAAAACCTTGCGAATCCCTAGGTAACGAGCTCCCCTGGCTTTGATACCAATTGTGGAGTTTGATAGACTCCTTGGACCGTTTAGAGCATCTAGGGTTTAACAATAACAATGATAATAAACTTGGTACGCAGCGGAATAAAACAAATCATAGTTATTGACACAAGGTTTTCATCGTCATCTTAAATACATAACATTCACTACATGCCCCAATTCTAGATGATCAATTCTAGAACGGTTACAATCTAACAGGGATCAAGGTAAACCTTGATTACCTTAGAGCGTTACACCAACTAATCTAGTCTAGGCGTTTACAATGAACCATACGCCCTAGACACACACACACACATTTACTAGACGTCTACATTATGGAAGACTTAATTAATAAAACCTACACCTCATGTCCTCTTTATATACTAGAGGATTAGGGTTTACAAAATACTACGAAGGACTAATAAATAAATCTTCTTTTTCAAGCAAGTCCTTCCATCTTTTTGTAGATTTCTTCTTTGTCACTTTAAGTCCCTTTGTTTCATTCTTGTATTTATTTTGTCTCATCAAATCCAAGGAACCTAAAACCCAACAGTATGTGGAAAATATCTTATCCCATGTAACGGTATTCCAGAACTGCTGAAGATATATGGAGGGAATTGTGCAACGCTTGGTTAAGGCATCAAAGAAGTTGGTGTCCTTCAAGATGTCGATAGCCAGTCTGTAGGTTGGATTTTTGATTTGCAGCGAAAGAGACACGTCAAGCTTAACTCACACAAGCTAGCCACTTGTGAATGACTAACCGTAAGAAACTTAAAACGGCTCGGACACTGACCAATGATAGAGAAGTGTGTAGTATGGGTAACTCAAACGTATTAGGTTTGAGCACCGAGATCGTTCCGAACGAGGGTTGAATGGAATTTCCAACTCACGTCTCGATAATCGGGATTCGAATGAGAAAAGGGGATAATATGAAGTTATCTAAACTACGGGATAAGGAAAGCATAAGGAACTAAAATCTATGGGAAATCCTAAGAATTAAGGCAAACTACGCAAATCTACATTAAAACACAAATACGGAATTTAAACGAAACGCGAATAAAAAGCAATAACGACTAATCTAACTCCTAAAAATAACCTAAAATTACTTTTACTCTAAAAATGATATTAGAAAACTATTTATGAATTAAAACTATTTTTTAGGAATTTTCTTGATTTTATTCTAATTAAAAACTAATTATTAATTTTAAAAATAAGACTAATTATCTAAAAATTATGAAAAAGAGAGAGAAAATTATGGAATTACTTTTCAAAAATCTAAAATATCATAAGAGACTTTTCAAAACTATTTTTGTAATTTTCTGATTAATTTCCTATTTTCTATGAATTTAAAACTATTTAAATCTAATTTAAATTGTGAAAAATACCAAATAAAAGGGAAAAAATAGGGAAAAATATTTTTTATACTTTTTATATTTATCTTAATCTATTAAAATTGAAAAATTATTTTTTGGAACTTTTTCTCAATTATTTGCAATTAAAGCTAATTAAAAGTGATTAAAAACTGAATTAAATAATGAAAAATACTAAACAGTGACCAAAAATTATGAAAACTTCAGGGAAATTCTAAAATCTTATTCTAAAGCTAAAAAAATATAAAAACATGGGCCTATGTGAGAGAAATAAGAGCTGCTAAGTAAACTGTTATGAAATAAGCACTTATTAATAAGCTAATAAGCACAAGATAGCACCAACAGATAACAGAAGCTAATTAATACTATAACTACTTAAAAGCAACTAATACAAGCTGATCCTAACACCTAATAAGTAGTCTACCTAAGATTTAAGCTTATTGACCACTTAAGCAAAATAGCTTTCTGGCCCCTACTTTAAGCTACTCCTACTGCTTATATAATAAGTTAAAATGAAAACCAACAGTGTGGGACTCAAGCCCACCTAGCAGAGATTACACAAACCAATATTCAGCGAGTTTCGAGCTAAACTAAAGCTTCTACAGCTTCTGCAAGAACCTGAATCAACTAGTTGTTACTGAGAATCTATGCACAGGGGAATTATTGTCTGAAACAAGTGCTGATTTAACCTTTATAAAAATTCCAGAAAATTTAACTAAAATGCTACTTTGAAAAACCACCAAGTGAAGTTGTTAAATCCAAAATTTCATCAATTTTGGTCTAAAACTGAAATCATGAAAGATCAATTAAGATTTGCAAAAACCACTTATATTACTACTTTTGACTTTTGACACATAAACTGATTTTGACTAATATGAGATTCTAATGCTTATAATCTGAAAGTGTATGATGAATTAAGCTGAATTAAGCTTCTATACTAAATTCTAAACCTGAATCAAGCTAATTATCTTCTAATTCCTAACTGATGAGCTTATGAGATCAAGTTAACTGCCAAATTGACTTTGAGTGTTTTGCAGATGCAAATTGATAACTGAATTGAGTTTATTTATACTACATGAACCTAAACTAACTGATTTTTAACCATAAACCAGACCTCAAGCTTACAATTACTATCCAATCCAAACACTCCTGTAGTTACTAGTATGCAACTTTCACTACCCACACTACTGATCCAAGCTTATTTAACCATAAAAACAGATTCAATATTCCTAAATCTAACTAGATGAAACAACTTTAATAACAATATCACACTTAAACTACCTACTCTAGATTATGCAGAAAAAACAATGCTCATATAGATGACAGTTAAGTACAGATTATAAAATAAGCTAAACCAGCAGAAACTACAATCAAACAAGCTAAACTATAATTGAATACACTAGATTGATCATAGTAAAAGCACTCTATCCTATTTTAGCTACTGAATTCAGATTAAAATAGAACATGGGACTTACAGGGGTCCAACCACAATGGTTAGCTATTGTGATCCAACGAACTACTAACCAAACTATTACTAACCTATCTCAGATACAAATCAACCCCCATCCATTATCAAATCAGCAGGACAGCAACTTTTGATTATAATGATTCTGCAACTGACTTTCCTTGACCAAGTATAAATGAGTCTAAATGTTGAGTAAACAAGCTAAAACAGTTTATATAAATGTTCAAACAACAATTGAAATATTAATAATATGAGAATAACAATGAAACAGTGATTTTGAGGAAATTATAAACTAAAGCAAAGACTTGTATGAATAAGAATTTGAGTACAAAATGAGATTACAAAAACTGAATTTGAACTAATTTATGGAAAACAATTAAGAAAGACTCATAAACTACACTACATTCTATTCCTAATCTACTTTCTCTCCTCCACTCTTTTCAATCTGTGAAATGAAGAGGTATATATAGGTGGCTTTAAGCTCATGGAAGGGTCTAGAATCAATCAGGTTGTGCTTTCTCTTGGCGTTTCTCCACCTTTAGATCATGCTTCCATATCACTCAACAAATCAGAACCCTTGGATTAACATAGCCACGCTTCTCCCACCAATCAGAGGCTAGAATGAGGGTATGTGACACACGGATTGCCAACCTGGCATCCGTGTGTCAGCATGTGTCAGATAGAAGGACAATTATACCCTTAATTATAATGAATTTGGACAATTGGGTGAAAGGGCAATCTAGGATTTATACCTGGGGATTTTGGGGGAAAATGAAAATGAGCGCGTTGGTTTATTTATATTATTTTAAGTATATTGACCCGGGTTTGGTTGGGTATTGACCGGGTAAAAGGTGACGGGTTGGGGATATTAGCAACCGGGTATAGTGTTTAAGATTGGGCTTTTGATCGGGTAAGTGTTTATGATTGGGCTCTTGTATTGTATAATTGGATTTGGACTTAAGATGAAATATATATCCAAGGTTTTAACATAGGGACTTAAGTTGCCAAATCTGAAAATATAGGGACCATAAGTGCAAATCTGAAAATATAATCCAAGGGCCATTATTGTCATTCTCAAATAAACCAAGGGCCAAGCTTGCAACTTTTGAATCTTCAAGGGATCATTTCTGCCAAATACTGAAAGTTCGGGGACTAATCTTGACATTTCTTCAAACTTGACTGAAACTTCAAAAATCATCCTTAGAGAATAAAAATCTTCCAAAATGCACAATCCCGACCTTCCGGCTCAGCTCAAACTCTCTTGATCTCTCGTGCTCGGATTTACGTCTGATTTGGTTCCTTTTTGCGTGTTTTTGCATATCCGTACCTGCACAAGCACAAACTCAAGAAAACCACAAATATTAGCAATAAACGGCTTTTCCTTGGTTGTTTTGGGTCAGTTTTGATAATGAAAAGGTATGTGTTTTAGCACATACCAAAATACCCCAGACGAGACCATTGTCGTGTCCTCACGCAATGCAATCAACTCACGCTTCTAAAACCAAGGATTTCAATCTCTTTCTACTAAACCTATGAAGAAGTAGCAAAGATTCCTCAAAAGAGATTAAGAAAGCCTTAATTCTAAAAATGCCCCGTTTACCTTTTAAATTCACATATAGATATAACGGTTAAGCATATTCCGATTATGAATGACGGTTTGTTGAACTTTCATGTCGATCAATAACTCCAACATTTTTCAAACGACACGTTAGGATCACGGAGTAAGAAACACAACACAGCGTGAAGTGACCATACGGATAGAATACATCGTCCCTGATTTTTCACAAGTCCCAAACTAAGCGTAAAACCGAAATCATTGTTACATACGACTCTAGATGCTAACACTACCCATGGAAGTTACTTATGTAATTACCTTTTGCTCCCATTTTCCTATTTTCCTCTAGATTTTTATTTTTGTGAGAAGTGAATTTCTTCAAATTCTCGCTTCGATAAGAATTATTCTGATAAAGATACAAAGCTAAGTCGAAAATTAGTTATCCGCCTTCTCTCAAGAACCATTGTCGTAAAAATGAGGTCCACATCAAGGAATTTTTATTCACTTACTTTTGATTTTTTCATTTTTTCATCATACCATACCATTTTTTTTTTTTTTTTTTTATATTGCACTTATGCCTTTACTTATGTGAGCTGTGAACCACGGAGCTTCACGGGGTAATTCCAAGACTAGGCTTCATGAAATGAGGATCCCGGCTGGCTAGGCTAAGACCTCATTCAATCCCGGCTAAAGATCCAAGGGTCTGATCTCGACACCGCAGCTCACAACTTTACTTATTACATTTCACACTTATCACTGATTACTCATTTATTTATTACGGATCCTTGATGTGTACCCAATTTTTTAAAACAAAGATTCTTTTAAGAAGATAAAGAACTAACTAACGCCAAAAACTCAACATCTCTAATTATTTATGACAGATATGGGGTGAAACAATTTTGTGGGAACAAAAAGCCATAAGTACCTTTGATGGGCTCTAAAGAGAACCAACTACTCCACGCTTAGCATCTAAACTCATAAGTAACTCTATCATTTCTCGATCTCTGCAAATTTAAAATCCCAAATAATGAGATCCGCAGATGCTTAGCCGATAATTTTTAGATTATCTATGGTTAAGGGAACAAGCTAGGGCTCAACACGCCCGGTCAAGTCAGAATTCTATTCCTACTCTTACCAGCGGAAAGTCAACAAGGTGTCAAAACATATATTAACTTAGCAAATGCTTCGTCTAATGAAATCAAGTTATGCATATTTAAAATCACTCAGGGAAACTTGCAAAATCTTGGCCTTGTGAGCTAGAATTCGCATTTTATAGCTTCTTATCTAAGAGACTAGCAAAACTATTCAATCAAAAAGACTTAACAAAAGCTTACAAAAATTTTAAATTTTCTCATTTTTGCACAATTTTTTTCATTTTCTAAGGAAAAACGGGGTTACGAGAGAAACACAACAGAAATAAGCAAGTGCGGTCAAATCAAATCGAAGATTACCCTACCCCAGACTAGAACGAAACATTGTCCTTGATGAGTGTCTAAATACTCATCATTTTTGTACAAAATAAACTGCAAAATCATCTGAAAACACTCAGAAACACATCAAAATGATCAAAATATCACAAATCAGTGTTTTATGTGTTTTAAAAGCAAAAATATCAAAATCAGATGAAAAACATATCAAATTTGCAAAAATTGCAGTTTCAGTCCCCCAAGTTTCTAAAATTGTCAAAAACAGTCCCTGGTACATAATTTCAAAAGTAAAGTCACCAAAGGCCCTTTTAAAATCAAAAGTTATCAAATTTAGTCCTTTGGTGAAAAACATCAAAAGTTTGAGAAAATTACACAAATGGTCCTCCAAGTTTGAAAATTGGCAAAATTAGCCCCTGGAAAATTGCAAAATGGCAATTTTGGTCCCTATACTTTTGAAGCTTGTCATTTTCAGCCCTTGGAACAAGTTTGATGATTTGGCAGAACAGGTCCCTACAATTTCAGAATTTACACTTTAGTCCCTTGGATATTAAAACCTTTTAAAACCTTTTGGACTTGTCAAATACTCATTTTGACCCCCTGCCAACCTTACCTTTTTGGACCCCTGTCACACTGCTTTTGGACCCCTGGTCAGTCAACCAAAGTCAAACAACCAAATACGCGCCCCACTGTTTGTCTCCCCCACTTGATCTCTGCAACCTCAGGCATCACTTCACCCTTTTCCACCCCCCTCCTCATCATACCCACCTACTTTTACCACCACATTAAATGCCACCCCCCCCTAGTGCTAGTTGCAGAGGTCAACAGGTCAAATTGTCTTTCCCGCCAAAAATGTGAAGACACTCAAAAGACACCCATTGGCCAAGAAAAGTGGTGGGATCTGCTCTAAGGACACGTGTAAGCATTTTTGAGCATAAAAGAGCAGAGAAGAAGCAAGTACCAAGCAAGTAGTTAACTTTTATTTTTCATGTATGTCGTAATTTTAATTTCTTAGTCTTAAAAAGGTTCTCAGTTGTATTTTCAAGTTTAATTGTATTAAGTACAAGTATTTTGGTGTATTGCAAGTTTTCTTAAGTATCAATTCAAGCTTATTCTAAGAATCCTTATTTCAAGTTCACTGTTACACTTTGCAAATTCAAACTCTTATGTATAAGCTTCAATAAGCTTATTTGTAAGCTCAAACAAGCTTAAACTAGCTTGCTATAGCTTTTTATAAGCTCAAATTTAAATTTCATACAATTTTGGATTCTAGTCAATGAAAGTCAACTGAACAAGGAAATGGGTATGAAAAGGAATTTGGGTTGATTCAGACATGGAATGGGTTGAAATGGAAGCTATGGGTTGGTTTGTATTAGGTTAGAGGTCCTTGGTTCAGAGTTTGCTAGCCATAGTGGCTTGGGACACATTGTAAGTGGTTTATAAGTTTCTTAGCATAGTAAGTTTTTTGTAGTTTAAATTTGTTAAAATCTGTGGTAACAGTAGTAATTAAGTGTTGTTAAGTTAGTTTGATCATAAAAAGTAGGTTCTGTGTTTGGATTTATCTGTTTTAGTTGCAAATCTAGTCAATAAGGGGTGTTTGGAATTACTATTTTACCTGCCTTAAAGACTTGTTCAGGGGTTAGACTCTTTTGTTTCATGTTTGTGCAGCCTTAGTATACTTAATTGAGTCAATATATTGGGTCTGCAACAGCCAAAAGTCAAAAGATCACCTAAATCCACCTATCTGTCCACTGTTGTGGAATTTGAGATTGCAACTCATTGTATTGTGTTTGGATATCATTAACATTGCTTGAAATATACTTGTTACAACATATTACATCAAAATCAGTCTTAATATTGGATCTAAAGTTCAACTTAGTCAACATTCTCAAGTTCTTCAAAAAGTCAAAAGTGGTTAAAAGCTGTTTTGGGCTCAGTTAGTAGGAATTGTTTTGAGTTCATGTTTGGGTCTTATCAAGTGAATCTTGGTGTTTTAGGAAGCTCAGCTGGTGCTTTTTCTTGTGATCAATTTACTTGATTTTTACAATTTTTTCTAAAGCTTCAAACAAGCTCATGTTTCATGCCAAAAGTGCCCTGCTCCTGAGTCAGTGAATACTGAGTTTTACTCAGTTTTTGTAACTTGTACACAGTGCTCATAAGAGCTTGTCATAAGCTGATTTTTGGTACATTTAATCTCACCCAGGTCTTCTTTGATTCCCAATTGGTAGTTTTCCTTTTGAGCTTATTTTCAAGCTTGTGCATGTGTTCAAAGAGGGCACCCAATCTGTTTTAGTTTAAAAAATCAAATAAGCCAAATCTGATCTAGCTTGTTGTTTCTGTGGTTGTAGCTTGTTGATTTTGGTTGCAATTGGTCACTTTTAGTAGTATAGAACATCTGTATTCAGTAGGTGGTTTGTTTGTATCATTTAGCTTATTTTAGTGCTTAATAATAAGCACTTGTTAAAGCAGTTCTTAAATCCCCCAAACAAGTGCCTGTTTTTCTAATTTTCTCATATTCCTAATATCATTTTAGACTTTTCCTGAAATTTTCAGATTTTTCCAAGTTGTTTAGCTATTTTTCTTAATTTAAATAGATTTTAATCAATTTTTAATTAGCTTTTAATATAAAAAATCCAGAAAAGGTTCAAAAAAATAATTTTTCAATTTTATTAGGTTTAGATAAATATAAAAAGTGAAAAAAGTAATTTTCCAGATTTTTCATAGTTTATTTGGTAATTTTTAGTAATTTAATTAGTTTTTAATAGTTTAAAATTCATAAAAAATAGAAAAATAATCAGAAAAATACAAAAATAGTTTTGAAAATTCTAGTTTGATATTTTAGACTTTTTCATTTCATAATTTTATTTTTCTAGCTTTATTTCCTATTTTCTTGTATTTTAGGTAATTATTTAATAGTTAAAATTAGTTTTTAATTAATAATAATTAGATAATTAGTTGTAAAATTAATTTTCTTTTTCTTAAAATTTTCTTATATCATTAGGTTTGTAAAAATATAATTTTCATATTTTTAGGGTTAATATTGTGTAAGTTTCACGTTTTTGTTTGTACGTCGCGTAGTTTTTAATTAAGTTTTATTAAAACAAAAAGAACAAAAACATTAGTTTAAAAATAGTGATAGCATTTATTTAATAGATTTTATCTTTTTGATCTTCTTTAATTTGCATTTAAGCCGTTGTAATTTGTTGGCTATTTCTGTAGTTATAATCATAAATCAAATCTCTTTTCCCGTTCAAATCTTCTCGATCACTAAACGTTTGACTATTCTCGCACGGCTCGTTGGGACATAACGACCCGGGGAAACATTATACTCTCCTAATCTTCATTGCATTGGTGTGTGAACTGTTTTGAGTTTCTTACAGTTGGTCATTCACAAGTGATCAGCTCGCGTGAGAAAACTTGACGGTTTTGCACCGATCAAATTTTGGCGCCGCTGCCGGGGAGCAGTGCTAATAGTCTTACGTTTAGCAGATTAGTTGTTTGAATATTCACTCTTTGTTCATACCATCCATCTGTATATGTTTATATTTTCTTATCCAAAAATACTCTTCTTTAACCTCAAAACCGTTTAATTCTATTTTTCTAACCCTCTAAATGTTTAATTCTCATGGCAACAATCAATTATCCTCGTTGTTTCCACTGCAAAAGCCGTATGGAAGAGGGTCAGCTCGATTGTCAGAATCCGGATTGTTTATGCAAGCGATGTGGAAGGATGGGTGCAAGCAAATATTGTTATTGGTGCGAATTATCTGATAACTCTCTCGATGATTCTCCAAGTTGTTCCGACCCTCCGCCACAACCCGATGAACCCATTCAAGAACCAGAGACCATAACGGAAGTGGTGGAAATTGCTAGCTCTCAGAGCACACCACTTGTCCCACCTCCTGATCTTTCTGAATGTTCTTCGAGACTTGATAGTCATCCGGATCACCATGTTGGTTTTGATGATTCATTGAATAAACCGATTCCTCTTCATAACTCTCAAATGCAATCGTTTATTCCTTGTGTCGGTTGTGGTGAGCCTCTTTATGGTTCACCCTGTCGTTGGTGTACGTGTGTACAATGTGGTAATGATATTCATAACGGGAGTTGTTTGTTTTGTGGTTCGAGGAATTCATTTGATTATGATCCTAATCAGAACTCATTTAACGACTCCTCAAACTTTTCCAATTACCCACCACAGCCCGACTCATCTTCATATAATCAACATGCTTGCTGTGAATTTTGTGGAGGTCCTCACCAAGGATTTGAGTGTCAATCCGGAAACACGTTTGTCTATGAACAGTTTTCCGGCGATGCTCAGAACTTTGGATATGACCAAAATCCATATGATTCACCAGTCCAGACTCAACAGTTTTACTGTTGTGAGTACTGTGGAGGTCCCCATTTCAGCTCTGATTGTCAAACAGGGAATCCAATTCCTTGTAACAATTACGACTATCCATATCACGACCAACCTCCACAGCACCATACGGTTCAAACTCCACCTGAGCCGTTGTCTCAAGAAATCTCCCAAGATTTTGAAACCACAATGAAATCACTTAATGATATGATGCAAAACTTTAAGGATCAAGTGAGTAACGAAAAGACCATGGGAGAATTGCTTGCCGAAGAACGAGAAGAGCGAAAGGCCCGCCAATCTAGGGAAGAATTATTAGTCCTAGAGCATGCAGCTCTAAGGCGTTCCCAATTTCTTAAGGCCGCTCTATATGACGATGACGAGGAGAGTTTTTATCCTTTTAGAGATAATATTTCTCAACTCCCTCAGTCAGTTGATATTCCAGCAGTTGAGATTCCATCTCAAACAACTGCTATCACACCCGAAGCTCCCACTCACTCTCTGAACATGGGGGACGAGCATCTTGACACTGTTCCTGAAAAGGAATCGGACGAATTCATAAAGTCTAGTGTTGAGAACCTTGTCCCAATCCCGAGAGAGTCACAGGGAACTTCTGATCATGTGTGTGATTCTATCTCCCCTCTTGAGTGTTCAAAAGATCATTTTGAAACTTTCTCCGATGTTAGCGACAATTGTACTTCTCATGGAAACATCGAGTATGTTGAGGCATCACTCCCACAGTCTGATGCTGATCATCATCTTGAGGAGTTCACCGATGAGCTCACTCACACCAATCCACTTTCATCAGAAAGTAGTGATAATCTTTCTGATTTCAAAGTTGATCTGGGAGAGACTGAAAGTCTCCTTGATAATGATCGTTCACTCACTTCTTATCCCAACAGTCCAATAGAGAATGTTGATCACTTTGTTCCCGAAACATTCAAAACTACTTTCACCAATCCTCTATTTGAATTCAACCCTGAATTCACCTTAATTTCTGAGAATCCACTCTTTGATACTCAGATTGAGGATAGTGATGAGTCTACAGTGGAACAAGAATCCACAACTAATCCTCTATTTGAATTCGACTCTGAATTCACTTTAATTTCTGAGAATCCACTCTTTGATACTCAGATTGAGGATAATGATGAATCTACAGTGGAACAAGAATCCACAGATTTACATCTTGTGATTGATTCTCTTCACGAGGAGTTCGCCGGTGAACTCACTCATATCATATCTCCGCCGGAGTATGATAACTCCCAATTTGATCATGACACACCCGAGATTTGTCTTGATCACATAAGCTTAAATGATGAGATTCATAATCCTGAAATTATGGATCCTCCTATGGATGAAGATGATGAGTTAGTCATGATATTTATCATGATTTTCTTTCTCTTCTTCACCTATCCCGTGGCTTCTCCTGTTCTTCACTCCTTCGGGAATGAAGACATTATCTTTGACCCAGGCATTTCCATGCACCATTTGTGAGCCGGGTCTGTCTGTCTGTATCTCATCGGTGTGGAACTTTCACGTACTTCAATGTTTATCCAAACATCTTGAATGAAAGTCCGATGGAGATTGTCTCTTCCACTTACTTCCCCATGAACCAAATGAATTCGGGGTCGAGTCAAGCTAGCGACTCGGTAATCAAAAACAGTAGCTAAATATGGGTTTTCACCCGTGTGTACCACCCTAGTGTGGGGGAGTTGCCCCACATGTTGTGTATATACTCAAAAAAAAAAAAAAAAAAAAAAAAAAAAAAAAAAAAAAAAAAAAAAAATCATCTTTCTAAATAATGGCCGTAGTATTTCCCTTTTACGTTCTTTGTTTCGGCATAACCGCCGGTACTTTGAATATTGAGGGCAATATTCATTTCTAAGTGTGGGGGGAATTCTCACGAATTTTATCATATAATTATACCGATTCCCCCGTTTTTGGCCAAAATTTTTTTTGGAGTAAGTGTTTTACACTTACTCAATTGGTTATCAGTCCGCCATGTCTAACCCACAAAAGGATTGGCTAATCCAGGAGCAAACGGCTCTTGGTAAAGATATCTCAAATCCGTTTATATGGCTTGCAATTTGCCCAAAATTGTATGGTATTCAGCTCACCATATCCTAAAAAGTGAAGAGTTGGCTAGCCCGCAAGTTTATGGCTTGTGGTAAAGGCAGTGGAAAAACCATAATTGGTAATCGACTCACCAAAGATAATATTGATAATTTATCTAAGAGTTGGCTAGTCCAGAAGGGTACGGCTTCTGGTAAAGACAAAATCAAATCCGTTGAAAGCTGGTGGTTTGCTCAAAATCACATGGTTATCAGTGTACCATGGTTCTTACTTGAACTGAAACATTTGGCTACTCCAGAAGTAATGGCTTTTGGTAAAGAGATTAAAATCCATTATGTTTTCTCAAATCATTGCTAGGGACTAGCAATATCTCAGTATGGGGGATTGATGAGTGTCTAAATACTCATCATTTTTGTACAAAATAAACTGCAAAATCATCTGAAAACACTCAGAAACACATCAAAATGATCAAAATATCACAAATCAGTGTTTTATGTGTTTTAAAAGCAAAAATATCAAAATCAGATGAAAAACATATCAAATTTGCAAAAATTGCAGTTTCAGTCCCCCAAGTTTCTAAAATTGTCAAAAACAGTCCCTGGTACATAATTTCAAAAGTAAAGTCACCAAAGGCCCTTTTAAAATCAAAAGTTATCAAATTTAGTCCTTTGGTGAAAAATATCAAAAGTTTGAGAAAATTACACAAATGGTCCTCCAAGTTTGAAAATTGGCAAAATTAGCCCCTGGAAAATTGCAAAATGGCAATTTTGGTCCCTATACTTTTGAAGCTTGTCATTTTCAGCCCTTGGAACAAGTTTGATGATTTGGCAGAACAGGTCCCTACAATTTCAGAATTTACACTTTAGTCCCTTGGATATTAAAACCTTTTAAAACCTTTTGGACTTATCAAATACTCATTTTGACCCCCTGCCAACCTTACCTTTTTGGACCCCTGTCACACTGCTTTTGGACCCCTGGTCAGTCAACCAAAGTCAAACAACCAAATACGCGCCCCACTGTTTGTCTCCCCCACTTGATCTCTGCAACCTCAGGCATCACTTCACCCTTTTCCACCCCCCTCCTCATCATACCCACCTACTTTTACCACCCCATTAAATGCCACCCCCCCCCCCTAGTGCTAGTTGCAGAGGTCAACAGGTCAAATTGTCTTTCCCGCCAAAAATGTGAAGACACTCAAAAGACACCCATTGGCCAAGAAAAGTGGTGGGATCTGCTCTAAGGACACGTGTAAGCATTTTTGAGCATAAAAGAGCAGAGAAGAAGCAAGTACCAAGCAAGTAGTTAACTTTTATTTTTCATGTATGTCGTAATTTTAATTTCTTAGTCTTAAAAAGGTTCTCAGTTGTATTTTCAAGTTTAATTGTATTAAGTACAAGTATTTTGGTGTATTGCAAGTTTTCTTAAGTATCAATTCAAGCTTATTCTAAGAATCCTTATTTCAAGTTCACTGTTACACTTTGCAAATTCAAACTCTTATGTATAAGCTTCAATAAGCTTATTTGTAAGCTCAAACAAGCTTAAACTAGCTTGCTATAGCTTTTTATAAGCTCAAATTTAAATTTCATACAATTTTGGATTCTAGTCAATGAAAGTCAACTGAACAAGGAAATGGGTATGAAAAGGAATTTGGGTTGATTCAGACATGGAATGGGTTGAAATGGAAGCTATGGGTTGGTTTGTATTAGGTTAGAGGTCCTTGGTTCAGAGTTTGCTAGCCATAGTGGCTTGGGACACATTGTAAGTGGTTTATAAGTTTCTTAGCATAGTAAGTTTTTTGTAGTTTAAATTTGTTAAAATCTGTGGTAACAGTAGTAATTAAGTGTTGTTAAGTTAGTTTGATCATAAAAAGTAGGTTCTGTGTTTGGATTTATCTGTTTTAGTTGCAAATCTAGTCAATAAGGGGTGTTTGGAATTACTATTTTACCTGCCTTAAAGACTTGTTCAGGGGTTAGACTCTTTTGTTTCATGTTTGTGCAGCCTTAGTATACTTAATTGAGTCAATATATTGGGTCTGCAACAGCCAAAAGTCAAAAGATCACCTAAATCCACCTATCTGTCCACTGTTGTGGAATTTGAGATTGCAACTCATTGTATTGTGTTTGGATATCATTAACATTGCTTGAAATATACTTGTTACAACATATTACATCAAAATCAGTCTTAATATTGGATCTAAAGTTCAACTTAGTCAACATTCTCAAGTTCTTCAAAAAGTCAAAAGTGGTTAAAAGCTGTTTTGGGCTCAGTTAGTAGGAATTGTTTTGAGTTCATGTTTGGGTCTTATCAAGTGAATCTTGGTGTTTTAGGAAGCTCAGCTGGTGCTTTTTCTTGTGATCAATTTACTTGATTTTTACAATTTTTTCTAAAGCTTCAAACAAGCTCATGTTTCATGCCAAAAGTGCCCTGCTCCTGAGTCAGTGAATACTGAGTTTTACTCAGTTTTTGTAACTTGTACACAGTGCTCATAAGAGCTTGTCATAAGCTGATTTTTGGTACATTTAATCTCACCCAGGTCTTCTTTGATTCCCAATTGGTAGTTTTCCTTTTGAGCTTATTTTCAAGCTTGTGCATGTGTTCAAAGAGGGCACCCAATCTGTTTTAGTTTAAAAAATCAAATAAGCCAAATCTGATCTAGCTTGTTGTTTCTGTGGTTGTAGCTTGTTGATTTTGGTTGCAATTGGTCACTTTTAGTAGTATAGAACATCTGTATTCAGTAGGTGGTTTGTTTGTATCATTTAGCTTATTTTAGTGCTTAATAATAAGCACTTGTTAAAGCAGTTCTTAAATCCCCCAAACAAGTGCCTGTTTTTCTAATTTTCTCATATTCCTAATAACATTTTAGACTTTTCCTGAAATTTTCAGATTTTTCCAAGTTGTTTAGCTATTTTTCTTAATTTAAATAGATTTTAATCAATTTTTAATTAGCTTTTAATATAAAAAATCCAGAAAAGGTTCAAAAAAATAATTTTTCAATTTTATTAGGTTTAGATAAATATAAAAAGTGAAAAAAGTAATTTTCCAGATTTTTCATAGTTTATTTGGTAATTTTTAGTAATTTAATTAGTTTTTAATAGTTTAAAATTCATAAAAAATAGAAAAATAATCAGAAAAATACAAAAATAGTTTTGAAAATTCTAGTTTGATATTTTAGACTTTTTCATTTCATAATTTTATTTTTCTAGCTTTATTTCCTATTTTCTTGTATTTTAGGTAATTATTTAATAGTTAAAATTAGTTTTTAATTAATAATAATTAGATAATTAGTTGTAAAATTAATTTTCTTTTTCTTAAAATTTTCTTATATCATTAGGTTTGTAAAAATATAATTTTCATATTTTTAGGGTTAATATTGTGTAAGTTTCACGTTTTTGTTTGTACGTCGCGTAGTTTTTAATTAAGTTTTATTAAAACAAAAAGAACAAAAACATTAGTTTAAAAATAGTGATAGCATTTATTTAATAGATTTTATCTTTTTGATCTTCTTTAATTTGCATTTAAGCCGTTGTAATTTGTTGGCTATTTCTGTAGTTATAATCATAAATCAAATCTCTTTTCCCGTTCAAATCTTCTCGATCACTAAACGTTTGACTATTCTCGCACGGCTCGTTGGGACATAACGACCCGGGGGAACATTATACTCTCCTGATCTTCATTGCATTGGTGTGTGAACTGTTTTGAGTTTCTTACAGTTGGTCATTCACAAGTGATCAGCTCGCGTGAGAAAACTTGACGGTTTTGCACCGATCAGTCCTCAATGTTTAAAGCAAGGGTATCACGAAAATCTAAAATCCGTATATTAAGTATGCTAGAAGATAAACGTTAGTCGATAAGATTAGGATATCGGATTTCCATCAGCATCGATCATGAAACTCGAGTGGAGAAAAGACAAACTTCGAGCACGAGAGTCTTCATATCGGGAACATCCTAAACACAATATCACAAACAACCAAACACGAGAAATCGAAGAGGCAGACCCCTTCGCGTCACTTATTAGAAAATAGAAAGAAGATAGAGATAAACATAGTCCCTGAACTTTCAGCAAATGACAGAAAACACCCTCAAGTTTCAAAATTTTCAAATTCAGTCCCTGGTCTATTGAAGATTGACAAATTCAGTCCTTGAAGATAATTTCAGAATTTACATGATTGGTCCTTGGATTTTCAGCCTTTGCATATTTGGTCCCTATGGTTACCATTTATCACAATAATAGTCCATGTCCATTATAAATCCAATATTCCAAATCCAATAACTAAACCTCTCGGCCCAACTATCAAATCCAATACCCGGCCCCTTTAATAACTAAACCAACCCGGCTAAACCCTTGACCCGAATCCACCCACTTTACCCCATTTACCCGTTATTAACCCAGTTCAACGCCCCTTATGCCCGGTCAAAACATTTGAATAACTATTAAATAATCCAAACGCGCCCCAAACACCCCTGTCCTCCTTCCTCCCAAACGCACCCGTTTTCCACCATTTTAACACCAATCCCAAACATAAAACCTCGTACTAGCATCTTTGGAAACCTTCTAGACAGCTGACTTGTCAGAGAGAATGCTTACGTGGACAAATGGCACTATCTTATTGGCCGAAACACCTCAAATAGTGAAATGGTGCTCTCTGATTGGTTGAAGTGACATTGGATTGATTGTGTGGCTCAAAATGGCTTCTAGGCCCTTCTTATCAAGAATCCAAGACCTGAACTCAGCTATAAATAGGACCCTAAGCTCACAATAGAATTCGTGTAGTGTAGTAGTAATTTTCCTTTAATTTCAGTCAATGTTTTTTGTATTTTCAGTTTTTAGTTAAGTAATGTTTGCTTAAAAGTTTATGTAATCCCAGTTTTTCTTGTAATCTCATTTTCAGTTTTAATAAAAGTTTTCAAGTATTTCATTTTTTTCTTGTTTGATATTAATCCGTACCATTCCATTGATCAAGCTTATAGAATTGCTAGTACAAGCTCATATAAGCTCTATATAGCTTATGTGAGCTTTTCATTTTCATTATATCTCAATCTAAAACTGTTTTAGCTATAAGTCAATAAAAGTCAAAATGCTTATTTGCTTATTTCTTTTGCTTTTTCACTTTTAAAAACATCTTTTTCTCTTATAAATGGAAGTATCTACATCTCTGTCTTTTTAAAATCCAAGCTCAAAAGTACCTGTTAGACCAAATCTGCCAAACACCTCTCATAAAAGGGTGTTTGGCACTGTGGGTTCTTCACCACCTTTGGTCATTTGCTGAGTCCTTTAAGTTCTCACCAGGTTTAATTTGTGCTGGATAAGTAGTTTTGAATATCTCTTTTCAGTCTCTAGTAGTATAAGTTTAATTTCTAAAGTCTGAGTCTATAGGTTTAGTCAAAACAGTAATTTGGCAGTGATTAGTCTAAACTCTTTTTCATTGTTGTTTTGGAGGTCATTTGGTCCTATTTAGTTTGTCCTTTAGATCTGAATTGGTGTCTAAGTGTCAAAACATTTTGGTCAAAAACCTTTGCTGTCAAAAAACTTAACTGTTAAAACAGTTTTTCAGTCACTTTCTCTAGCAATTTTTGCTGTCTAAATCAATTCAAAAACCCAAAAAAAGTAGTTTTGTGTATAGTTTAGCAGTTATAGTTAGCTTATCATCAGTTTTCACATATTTCCAATAGCTTTTACAAGCTCTTTTTAAGCTTTCAAATCTGTCCCAAGCTGTATATCAGCATAACAGTTTTAACAGTCCCCAAACAGGCCCCTTATACCAGATCTTGTAAACTCTTCATTTGAGCTTCAAAAGTGTTGAAGTTTGTTTCTTTTCACTCTCTGACACATAGTCTAAATCTGATCTAGCTTATTTTTGATAAGAAAACTTGTTTGCTAGCTTAAAATTAAGCTCAAAGTCACCCCCTTGCTGCTATAACTGTTGGTTTTTCAGATTTCAAAGTTGGTTTCCAGAGCTTATTAGACTATAGGATTAGCTTAAATTACTCCTAGATAACTTAGTTTAGTTAGCTTATTAGGACTCCCTTCCCTTATAGCTTATTTGTAGGATCACTGTAGCTTATTAGCTTATTTCTCTAGTAATTTTCATTTTAGCTTAATCATTCCTTAATCACTAGCCCATTGCATGCTCCCATAATTCCATCACTGTCATTTTAAGGTTTCTTTAAGCTGCCTTTAGCATATATTCAGTTTAGGAGCTTTTTGCTTATTTATAAGTGCTTATTTTAGCTCCATTTACACTGCAGCCCCTAATTCTCACACATAAGCATCACATTTCTTATTTTTCATAGATCTAGATTAAGATTTTAGAATTTTCCTGAATTTTTCATTAATTTTGGTCACTGTTTAGTATTTTTCTTATTTAAAAATAGTTTTTAATCACTTTTAATTAGCTTTTATTGCAAATAATTAAGAAAAAGTTCAAAAAAATAATTTTTCAATTTTTTTAGTTTAAGAAAAATATAAAAAGCATAAAAAAGATTTTTCCTTATTTTTCCCCTTTTATTTGGTATTTTTCACAATTTAAATTAGATTAAAATAGTTTTAAATTAGTAGAAAATAGAAAATTAATCTGAAAAATAAAAAAATAGTTTTGAAAAGTCTCTTATGATATTTTAGATTTTATAAAAGTAGTTTCATATTTTTCTCCTTAAATTTCATAATTTTTAGAATTTTAATTTAGTTTAAATAGTTAAAAATTAGTTTTTAATTTAAATAAAATCCAGAAAAATCCAAAAAAATAGTTTTAATTTTAAATTAGTTTTTAAATTACATTTCTAGAATAAAAGTAATTTTAGGAATTTTTAGGGTATAATTTAGACGTACTTGCATTTTAATTACGTTTTATTAATTACGTTTTAGTTATATTCGCACTTAGGATTTCCCGTAAAATAGATTCCCTTAATTACTTTCCCCATTCCCGTAGTTTAATAAACAAAACCAAACAAATCAAAACATCGAGCATTAAATTCCAAACCAAGAACGACGTTGGCAATTCACGCCTCGTTGGGAAAACGATTCGGGTTGTCTAATCCGTATACACGATCACACACGGGATTTGATTTATTATTCTTTTTCCTAAATGAATTTGAATCTATCTTCGTGATTATTTTTGATATCGATATTGAGGTTTTTATCCATACACATACCCTTAAGCCTTCATTATCAAAGACTCAGTGTCCGAGCCGTTTTAAGTTTCTTACGGTTAGTCATTCACAAGTGGCTAGCTTGTGTGAGTAAACTTGATGTGTCTTGGCATTGAATCAGGAGTAATGTGAGAAAGGAGAAAGAAGGGGTTGAAGAATTAAAAAGAAATGTATTGAAAAAGGGTGAAAAGAAATAGCCCTCTATATTCAACCTTAGGGCAGAAATCGGGTTCAATACATATGCTACTGGTTGTCACTAGTTGACACTGGTATTGAAGACCAAGACGTCATGGACCCAGTGACGCACTACACTAAACCTTCTAGCCACTCAATTCCTCTTAAAAGGATTTGTTTCATTCTCACTGGGAACCCTACATAATCTATTGACTTTCTCTTAGAGATTGTTGGTATTGAAGAAGGAGACCCTCTCCCTAGTCTCCGCTCAGGAAAACCAAAATGCACTATCGAGTCTAGAGCCACGAGATTCATCAAAAGATCTCATAGGAACACATGACATGACATCGCTTGTTGTTCATCAATAAGGACACAAGTGATATATTCTAGAGTCCTACGCAGATCTTAGCAATCTGCCAGAACATTTATGAGAAGTTTCACATTTATGATCTTCAGTGATTGAATGAAAATCCCTGCCAGGGTCAACATCAAACAGCCCTGACAGCAGGTCACTTCGGTAATTCTCCGTGGATTACGCTTAGTGTGTCTCAAACGGTCTACAGTCGTGAGGTGATGCTTCGGTGTACCTCAGCGACTCATCTGAACTGTAGATGTACTTCGGTATATCGCGTTATCTCACTTGTGGGACTCCAGTTCAGGAACGGCCTCTGTGAGAATTAGAGACGTGCTTTCACACTATGCTGTTAACACCCTCGAAATTCAAACTTGTAAGTGCCAGAATCCGCTTATTACTAACAATGTTTTATGTTTTCTTCTTATGGAAGCTCCGAAGCGGATGGATCGTGCAGACTCGCCACATGCTCATACCAACAACATATGAAAGTTCTCATCATAATCAAAGGAGATGATTCTTCGTCAAAGTCAAAGAATCTACAAAGTTTAAAGACTCGAGAACTACATCATTGAGAAACTCAAAGTCAAATAGAAGTGTGAGCATGGTGGAAAAAGGCATGGAGACACCTAACCAACGAAGTTGACAACGGCAAACAACCACATTATCTGATAACAAAGCATGAAGGAGCAAAGAATCAAGACTATTCAAGATCTACACACAAAGTTCTTGCTCAAGAAAAGTAGAGACCTAATCAAGTGGAGCATCGTTTGAATGACCACCCCTTAGGGGGAGATTGTTAGCCTTAATAGTTTTATTAAAAGTGATGGTCATTCACGATTAGGAACTTTGTAACGTGTGTTAGATATCGTGATAGAATAGTTAACGGGCTCGTGGATTGGGCTAAGCTAAATGGCTAATAGTTAAGATAAGCTAGCCTTTTATTATGTGTAATCCAATCCAAGTCCACGAAGCCCAAGCCAAGCCCATGGAAAGCCTTTATGGTTTTAATGTGTCTTGTACTATAAATACCCCTCAAATGGTCATTTGAGGGGTGTGCTTGAAAGTGTGTGTGTGTGTGTGTGTATTTCTCTCTCAAGGAATATACAACTTATTGTTTGCATATCTTATCATCACATCATACACGATTTTATATCATTCAAGTCACCAAACATCTCATCTTTTCTTTCTTTGTTATAAGCTTTACGTTTGTGTTTTTGGGTTGAACGTGGTATACGCGTAGCGTGTTCACGTGGTGATACTTGTGTTGGGTTTGTGATAAGGTTGATATATAAAAGTAAGGTCCTACAGTACTAATCAGTAAAACCGAGGTCGTCCCAAGAGCTATGTGAGCGGATTCTAATTAAGTCTAGGTGTCACTGGTTTTTAATGGTTTTGAAATAATTAATTAACTAATAAAACAAGAAATGAAAGAAAGCAAATAAAGGAAAAGGTTGTGATCATTTGGGGAAAAGTGTGCTAACCTAGTTACACATCCTATCATGTTATGTTCACGTCTAATTACTTCCAATTGATTTAAGTGGGGGTTTAGGTCGCTAGGACAGCATTTTGTCAGTTCGTCCAAACCTATCAGCAAAGGTTTCCACCGGAGATCAAGCTACTACCCTTGAAAGTCTAGTTGTTTTTAGTCCCCTAAGCCAAGTCATTAAGTACCGCTACATGCAAGATTCATAATAATGAGATCAATCTTTTGCAATCTATCCCCAACATTTAAAGTGGCCCTAGCTCGAACCCTTGGGGCCTCCTCCTCAGCTCTCATTTGGCTACCACTTGCACCACAACCACCGGCTTGACTTGCTCCTTCTCCTCTAAGTGGAGCATCTGGAATCAAGTCTGCCTCACCCAAACCATTCAAGCGACAAATCCCATACTCGAGTAGCTTGTTTTTCCCGATCAAGCTAGTTTCCCTATCACGTGTTACCAATGACAAAGCTTGAGGACTCATCAACCCGAAACTCTTTGCAAGCTTACCAATCAGATGAGCCCCTTGAATCATGCTCTTTTTAGTGAAACCTTTAGCTCCGGAAGACATGAATTTGGCGAAGTACCAAGCAACATCAATCAACAAACCAAGTATCCGAGTATAGTACAAGCTAGTTTCCATCCGTAAGCCATTCCCTCTTCTACTGATACCTACTAAACATAGACGAAGTACCATACCTACCCCCTTTAAACTAACTACAACGAACCATGAAGCGGTTTAAGTACAGAAGGCCTCGATTTCCAAAGTGATTTTTCTCGTACTAAGTTCCCCGAGTAGACTAACCATTCGAACGTTTCTCAAAGCCCAACTACTCAGGAGTTCGAAACAGTAACCATTGTGCACTATCCCTTTGATCGAACTAGCCCTTTTTGTTCGATGAGCT
>BPTQ01000001.1:144391508-144408875 GCA_019973895.1 Chrysanthemum seticuspe | reverse complement strand
AGCTTCTTAAATACCTCCACTTGATAGATGATCATTTGGGCAGTTCGCACACGAAGAATGGTTGTACTATGGCCAATTCCTTCCATACTCCGCAACCTAGTGAGTTGAGGTCAGTTGGTCAATTCTCCCAACCCTCTAGATACTAACAAGCTTATAATATTACCGAAACTAGCGTTTTATGATAAGACTAAGCAGATGTCTATAAAGAAAGAAAAAGAGGATAAATAACATAAATATAAAGTTGAGTTAATAACATGAATCCATAGTATGATTTCTAGAAAAACATAAAAGAATTCAAACTCGAATACAAAGGAAATCATAGACGAGAACTTCGTTCTTCATGCTCCTAAGCCATAATTCTTCTTTTGTGATTGATCTCCCCAAACCCTAGAAAGGTTTGGGAAAGGAGAGATGATTTGAAATACAGAAATCTTCATGTATTTATAGGCGTAAAAACCTAAATTGAGCTACGGCGTAACGCTATGAAATAGTTACGCCGTAGTTCTTCATAAACAGAAATACCGATGCTTATCCGTGGTTACGGCGTAACCTGAGATGATGGTTACGCCGTAGTCTTCATAAAATATCCATTACGATGTATTATAATCTGATTGCTATGGCGTAGTCTCATTACGGCGTAACTCCAATACCTCGTTACGCCGTAGTCTTCGTAAATATGATTACGGCGTATCTTCATTACTTAGTTACGTCGTAGTCTTTGTGAATGTAAGAATAATTCGACCTTGAGCTCAGAATTGTCCAAATACCGCTTCTTCATAATAAATTACTCCTGAAATGAAATAAGAAGGAATAAGGACGATTCTTAATATGTCTATAAAAGGGGGAAATTAACACTTAGAATATCAGGATTATTTGATGTTATCAACTCGTGAGGGTGTTGATGCAATAATACCTATAATATAGGGGTGTTATATTATTTTACCAATAGACCCAGTGCCTTACATAGTTTTTTTTTTTTTTAACAAACATAGTTTCATCCCTTACGCATATAAAATGAGAACACATGATCGATGTGGACATTTCAAGCACCACACCATTAAATAAAGTATGTCTATTTTTCTTGATCTTGCCGTTAAATATAAGCCATTTTTGGAAAAGGAAAAATCATTTGAAGAACACAATTTTATGAGTTAAAAAACACGTTTTTCACTAAATGAAAATGAGTAAGGATTACAAAGACTTTAACTACATAAAAAGGAGGAGTAATGTTTACTGATCCATCCGACCTAAAATAAATGTTTATGTTTTCATTTTAAAATGAAATAAATGTCATATTTCAGTTTTAACTAACCAAAAAAAAGTTTAGTGAGATGAAGATTATACTGACTATTTGATTAGTGTAGAATGTAATTAGTGAAACTTTTAAAACCTTGTGTCTTTACAAAGTAAACATCTATTTTAAGACAAATATAGTACAATTGATGCTCACTATTTTAGGCTAGTCTTGAAGGAAAGGTGGATAACTATGAAGACTGAAGAGTAATGTTATTTAGGCCTACAATTCATGTCTAAATATATGCCTAATACATAAATTACTTGTACAATTGTATTATACATTTTCTCTCTATAAATTCCAACCAATCACTTTTTCAAATCCACCAATCAAATCATTAGACATACAAGTAGTGTTAGGAATTAGAAAATTCCATAGTAAAGATTCGGTCACCCCAAGTGTTATCTAGCATAAGTTAGCTCGTAGACAAATCGTTAGTTACGTTATTTATTGTTTTATTAGTTAGTTATTAGTCTAGTTTAGCATAGTGCAACACCGTGGAGGAAGGACGGGTCTTTACCCACTGTATCCCTGATCCACAGGCCGATAGGAGGTCGTTATGTCTGTAACTATAAATACCCCTTCCATCCATGGAAGGGGTGGTGCTTCTCATTCAATCTAATATTCCATACTTTGTGTAAACCTCTAGCAAGAACACCCTCTCTCTCTACTAACTCTCTAACTATGGCAAACATGTATTTTGATCATCCAAGACCACCCGAATCATCAACACAATAAAATAACGATCCTACAATTGGCATCAGAGCCCAGGTTGTGTTGTTTTTGTTTGATGATTCGTATGGTTTTATTCGGATTGTTGTATGTACGGTCTCTTGGATGGGTTGGTTGTTTTGATTCGTGAGTTGAGTTATGTTGTGGTTGTTTTTGTCAAAAGCTGTTTTTGATTTGTGGGTTGATTTTAAGAATGTCAAAAGCTGTTATGTTGTGGTTTAAGCATATTAGGTTAAAACAGTGTTGCTAAACATTTTTTGGGTTTTAATGTTGTAACTGGTTTTAAATAATGGTTCTTGATAGCAACTTGTTTTCATGTTTCTTAATAGCGACTTGGTCATTTCTGTGGTCAATCCTGGTCATCAACAAGTCAAATATAGTCCTTATGCAGTTTTATGGGTTCTTTTTGAAACTGGTCAAATGGTTATTCTTTCGTGGGTTAACTGGTCTTCCTCATATGGTCATACTGGGCATACAAGCATATGTTAATGTATTTTTCTGGGTCAAAATGGGTCATTTTTATGTCTTGTCATGTCTGTTTCTGTAGTTTGCAACTTGGTCAAAAAAAATGCTGTCAGTTTCTAAGGGTCTAACAGAGTCATAATGTATCATTTTTAAGATGTTTTTCTGGTTTTTTTAAGCTGAACGGAAATATTGGTCGGAAAACATAAAAATCTTGCTAGCGACTTAGACACAAAACTGTCCAGATTCACTGGTTCTCTGTAGCGACTTGGTTATCTCGTTGACTTTCTTGAAAGTCAATAGCGAGTTATTTATTAAGCTAAGTAGCGACTTGGTACTGAAAATGACCTAGCAACTTGCTTTTGAGCATAGCGAGTTGTGTGAACTTAATACCTAGCGACTTATACTGATAAGTTAGCGACTTGAATGATAAAGAAGATAGTGACTTGTCTAATCCGCTTTGACTATTGAGTCTAGCGACTTGCTTTGAAAACAGCTAGCGACTTGTAGTCTTAATCAGGATTTGCGATGTGACTTATGGGCTAGCGACTTGGACAGAAAATGATGAAGAAGAATGAATGATGACCTCGACCACAAGAATATACCATATACCACAAAGACCACTAGACCTTATACCACCAACAAATACCACAATACCAAACACTCGACCTCAAGTTTACATTCCATCATAAGTCTATGTTCTACTACTATCGATTTGTAAAGAACCATTCTGATTCGACTCTAAATAACACGAGCAGTAATTGGAATTTATCTCGACAGACCCAACACATCAACCATCTCATCCAATGACAAGATTTATGAAAACAATATGAAAACTTATGAATGATCTCAGACCCCTTTACCTTCGGGTTATTCAACCTCAAACCTTTAAGGTCATCTTATGAAAGTCAAAAGAGATTCATCACTGATCATGTTTTTTTGAAGTATTATTTCAATTAAATATTCGACTCATGAAAATGAATTTAACAAGTCATGTTAACTCACTTTTCATTTGCTCGTTGAAATCAAAACAGAACAAAATCAAATCAATTAAATTAAAACCTACCCGTGATTTTTTTTCTACAAGATCTTGAAGCCGTGTCCTTCACCTCAAAACCATCCCTGTGGCGAGGTCTATTGATGCCATCCCTGTGGCTTAATCTGATTTTGTGTTCGATTGCGTGATTGATTACTGGAATAATTGGAGGCGGACATAAACTTTGTGAGTTAGGGTTAATTTGTTCTTATTGATATTGTGAGGGTGGCGGATGTTTTATTAGGGCTTGAAGCAGTATAAGGGGTTTAGATATTGAGACTCATCCGACTAGTGATGAAGGATTTGTGATGAAGATGGGGCGTTATTTTTCCAGATCTACATGGGAGAAAGTTTAGTGTGGTAGGCGGTGTTTTTGAGTAATGTGAGATTAGGTTTAGTGATATTGTGAGATAAATTAGGGTGCGACCTGTTTTATAACCGATTTTATTAACTATGGATGGATCGGGTTATGCTTATTTCTGGATCGGGTTATTCTTTTGCTAGTTGAATGAATCGTGGGCTGTTGATGGGCTTTAATAATTGCTGGTGTTTATTGAATTGAGCCAAGCCAACTTATGGACTTATTGGATTTATTTGAGTAGGCTGTGAAGTTGAGCATCGTTTAACGAATAAATGTGTTTATCGAAGTGGAGAGAAGTTGGGATTCATTGTGTTTGTATCGGTATTGGATTTGACCTCCACGAATTAAATGCCTAACTTAATGTGATCAAACTTTGATTTATCACATTTTGAGTCTAGATATTTCAAGCTATAATGTATCATAGTTTGGTTTGTCTTGAGCCTTCTTGAATTATTTGAGTCTTCATGATATGGTGTTATCAGTTGGGCTTCTCAAATTTGGTGAGTATACATGAGTTTTTGATGATATGAGATTTGGTGTGATTTGGATGATATGAGTCTTGTTGAAGTGATTTAATGATGATGTGTTATGAAACGTGCAAATTAATGATACGAATTGAGAGTTGATGAGAGTTGATAATGTGATACATTTGGTACTTTGGTGTCTACATTTTCACGAAGAATATTATGTTGCGGCTTGAATTGATTATACAAAGTTGGCTACAAAGTTGTTTGTACGGTATTTCTTATTTAACTTTGGAGTGAAGTTTTCCGGACGCGTCTACTTATTTCATCTTCTTTCTTTCTACCCTTCCTGGGAAGATGACTTGTTTGGGCGTTTACTGAGGGTGATAAAGTCTTGGCTATTTAATTACGGTTGTGATTCTTTCTCGCTTAACCCACAACGTAACTATCACTTCGGTGTCTCACTCAGTTGAGAATGTCAAGAGGTTTTGTACATTGGGTACACCGTTTCTTTTTCACGAGGATTAGTACAAGTTTAAGTAACAAATCTGGGGATTTCTACCTCATGATTAAGTTTGACATATCGGGGTTTACTTCACCATGTGGTCACAGCTACAGCCGACAGAATGCGTGAATGATGTGTTTACCAAAGTATTTATTGGATGATTGATGATTTTGCAGATGTTGGATTATGAACAAATTGATGAACCGCTGCATGTTCCCCTAAAACAGATATTCACTGAAACCAAAGTCGTCATAACACATTCAAGCTGACATTGTTTACGGTTTTGTCTTGATTTTGTAAAATCCCGCGAAAGAACCTATTTCTCGGTTTAAATCATAGACTTGTAAAATCCCGTGACAATGGAAACATCCTGGTATTAGTAAAGTACATTTCCGGATCTATCTTACGGTTTATTCTTGGTTTTGTAAAATCCCGCGAAAGAAACTATTTCTCGGTTTAAACCATAGAGTTGTAAAATCCCGTAATGATGGAACCATCTTGGAGAAGAGAAAGTGTAATTCTGGATCTTTTGATGCTGGTGCCACGGTTTCTGCTTCGAAGAAGGGATAAAAGGGTGTACTTTATGAATTGGATGTGTGTTTGGATATTCGTCATGGCGGTTTGGTTACTTCAAAGTTTTACGGGGTTATGCTCATTAAACCATGGTCGGGATGAAACCATTATCATAGTTCACTTAAAAGGTCAAAGGAGGCTAGATTTGAGCAGTTCAGAAGACGTGACAACGGCGTTAATTCAGTATTATTTATTTGAGGTTGAAGTGAAATATCACGGGTGAGTGTACTTAGTATCTGAAGGTATCGGGGATGGTTGGATGAAGATTCTTCATGATCCTTGTTCGAGCTTACTATCATAAAACGAAGACTTGGAAATCTAGTTATTGTTGGGTGTCTTTTACCTTTTCTTTTACCACTTGGGGGAATTGGGCTCATACCACCACAAAATAACTATCACTTTAAGGAGTTACGTTGTAGTGCTCAGTGTCACATTCAATTGTGGATTTTCAAGAGGTGATGTACGTCTATTACTTGATGGTTGGTTGGTTGAAGAGTATAGAGTACTTAGAGATTCAATGGAGCATGATTTCTCGGCACCGCTCTTTGTTACACATGTGCAAGTTTAAGTCACGAGTTCGGGTTAGTTTACTTCAGGGTCAAATTCATCATATTGGGTTATCTCCATCAGCTGTCACGACAAAAAGCCTACTGAATGATAATGGTGATGATTACATGTTTTGCTAAGAGAGTTGAAAAGAGGGAGATTATGACGTCTGTTCACATCAGTTCAGGCCTCGTACTTCAACATTATGACGTATGAACACAACAGTTCATGCCTCGTTCTCTAAAGAAAAGAAAAGTGTACGTGTCAGTGCGCTTTATCTTCTGAAGAAGAGAAATCTTCTCAATTATGACCATTCTCATCAACATGCTTCATACTTTTTCCATGCGCTTCAATCATCAAGTGAACCGGGCTACCACTGATTGTTTTCTCATTCCACTTGCTCGATTATAATGAAGATGGCGACATCATGTGCTGATTTTGCGGGAGAGAAGTGTGAATAGAACATTCGGATGATTTTCACTTATTTAGTCAAGAATGGCATCTCCGTATGCAATTCTTGAGGGGGAGAAGAAGTGTGAATTTTTTGCATTGTTGATTGATATTTGAGAATATAAATGGTCATACGGCTCTAAACTCATGTAAGAACCGAACTTCTTCTTATCGGGTCATCTTCACATGGAGTTGTTCTTCTAAGAGCCGTTGGTTGACATCTTCACTCGGATTGATGAGTTTATCGACTAAGTGCTTCCGGTTAATGCTTCACGTATACATCAACATGATGATTCCGAACAATCTCTCTGTTCTTGTTTGATGTGATTGGTAGTTTGGTGTTACCATCTTGTGTGTTCATTGAGGCACGATTGCTGTTTTTCTTGATGAACATCCTTCTGTTCTTGTTTGATTGGGAGGGATTTTAGCTAAGGGGATATGCAAGATGTAAGTTAATTGGGATGCTTTTTGGTGAGATGCTTTTTGGTGAGATGCTTTTTGGTGTGAGTTGAAGATGTTAATTATCTATTCCCCAACTGGACAATATTGAAGAAGGTCGAGTCTACAGTCTGTTCTACATTTTTCTGATGCATGTTAGAAGACTAAAGACGAGTTGCATTTGATTATCCAAAGACTTCTTCATATCCCGGGCAATGTCAGTTTAGGGGAGAGCACTAATTGGGGGAAAGTGATATGTCAGATTTAATCCCCAATTAGATTTGCTCACAATGTACTTCAGCAAGTTGATTCCCACAAGAGTTCAAGTGTTCTTCTCAACAAATTTCTAGTATACGGGCTTACAATGAGTTGCTGATTCTGAAGTGTCAAAACCAGCAAGGAGAAAGGAGACTCACATATAAACACAAAGCGAGTAAACTTGATGAACTTAATTCTTCTAAGTGATTGAAGATATCCCGGGAAGACAAATGTTATTACCGCAGAGAAACTCAAGGTTTGACTCATGACGAGTAAACTTGATGAACTTAACTCTTCTAAATGATTGAAGATATCCCGGTAAAACAAATGTCATGACCGCAGAGAAACTCAAGGTTGTACTCATGAAGGCTTTTGTGTTATTATTCCAACGACGTGGGGGAAGAGATGGAAGAGTTAGTTTCTGAAGATGAAAGAGGTACACAAGTGTGTGATGATTTTGATTTTATCACAATCATCGGGGGATAGAGATTGTGTACATTGGGGATGCTCAGCTGTTTTACCTGAGGGCTTAATCTGTGATTCAGAGATATAATCACTTATTCCGGTGTTGACATCCGCATAGATTGTCACCCGCAGAGATAATCAGTGATTCGGCCTGCTTCTTCAATGTTATCGGTTATTCTCTCTTTGGGCATTCGGGTACTTCGGGTTCTTGAGCTTCATACACTTTCTTCAGGGGAGAGAAAAGTATACATCGGGGTTATTCTTTGGCTATTGGACTTAATATGTTACTTCGATGGTATAAGTTTCTTTGTCTTCGGGTATGTGTATTCGGGTTCGTGAGCTCTAGTCTAAGAGATTGACTGCATCAATTCAACTACTTGGGGGAAGTGGTCTCTTGACACCTTTTTGGAATGGATTGCTTCAGACTTCAGTGGAAAAGAAATTTGAGAAGATTATTTAAGTGTGGGATGAAACGTTGCTGGTGTTCTATTGGATGATATAACCTCGAACGAAGAATCACGGTGATTATTCTTAAAAGGAGCAGCAAGTTCGATGATAATGGTGTGCTTCTTTGTGCACCTGGCTAAGAGAAGCTTGAAAGAAAGCTTTGAATCTGCTCAGCTAAAGGATTTTCGGTTTGGGGGGAAGCTGCCAAAGTCTCTCTTTCTCAAAGGCTCGTGTTCTATCTTCTATTCTGGAGCCCTGGAAGCTTTGGTGGTGAATGTTTAAGGGATGATGACTTCTATCTTCTACAACGGGGCTGCTCGATATCCTTATCTCGGTACTCGTATCATCATCTTCTTTAACTATATCATCTATTCTATCCTTGTAAATATTTATTCGAAAAACAAAATACAAAAATATAAAACCAACAAAAAGAAAATAGAAAAATATAAAACCAACAAAAAGAAAATATAAAAATATAAAACTTTCAAAAACCATAAAAATCAGAAAATTTCAAAAATACCAAAAATATGTTTTTCTCAAGACATGTCTTCTGGTATCGATAACATCTACGGTCTTAGAAATGTCATTCAATAATGGTACGGGACCATAGATGAAGTTCGAGCAGGAGGTGTAAATATTCTTTTCTAAACATGTCTCAAAATATGGCTTACAATTATTTCAGACTGTAACCCGGGCTTAAACTATGGCTTGCAGTTATTTCAGACTGTAACCCGCACTTATACCATGGCTTGCTATTATTGCAGATAGCAACCCGCTCTTTAAAGGAAGGAAAGTGTTGCGCTAAACAATTTTTCAAATATTTCATGCACTTATCCTAAAAACAAATGAGGAAAGTATGTCGAAGGACTGCTGTTCCTACTCAAATATTTTTCCGTCTATAAATTCGTCAGAAAAATATTTGTTGTTTTCTAAAATGGTGGTAAATGAGTTGCTTGTAAATCTATCAGATTCAGAGTTTTTGTGAAAATTGAAAACTCAATCAATGACTTCAGCGCTTTTAATATTTTCAGAAAATAAGTCATTGATTGAGGGGGAGAATGTTTTCAAATTTATATCATCTAACGGACTTTCTTAATTATCCTACGTGCTTATCTGAAAAAATATAATTGCCTATGTTGAAGGACTAGGTTTCTAGGATATGATTGTTAGGTTTAGATGATTAGAGTTTGAGAAACACATTATTCCCATACCTTACATGATCTGATTGATATGTTGGATTGACTTTTATTAGTCGATTAATGTTTGGGTGTTGTCGACCACCATATATTTGTATGTGTGTTCACTAACATATGCAGGTATATTGGTATATAAGAATGTTCCTGATCCGGATCCCACAAATGAACATGATTGGATGCCGCAAGGAAAGGGTAACGATATCTTGAGTTGACAAATGAAGAAACGGAGCTTAATTGGACTTCAATGGAGAGTTGGCATAAATGCAACGTAAGAGGTCTCACTGCATCAGCAGATGGTTTTCTTCTAAGTGATTGAAGAAACGGAGCTTAATTTGACCTCAGTTGGAATTCAAAATGCAACGTAAGAAGAAGTCTCACTGCATCGGCAGACGGTTTTCTTCCAAGCCCTACATCAACAACGGAAGCTTCTCAACCACCTAATGTATCTTTGTGCAGGACAAGTAGTGAATGATACCATTTTTCTAAAACTTTGAATAATATTGTTTTTGAAAATGGAAAAATATTCTTTTGAAAATAAATTGGACTAAATTTTGAAAATCACCGGACTTCATTTTATCAAAACATAAGTCACTCAATCATTGACTTATGTCATGGATTGAGGGGGAGTGTGATTTAAAATAAAATATTTTCAAACGATATTTCTTCATAAAAGGTCCGGTTTGTACGAAACAAAGTGGTGATCTAAAGATTTAATGTTATGTCATGGTATGATTTTCTTTAAAACTCAAAGATCTGTCAAAATGAAATTTTTTCTGTTCTTGTTTGATTGTGAAATTGTTTTATTTTACTAAAAGATCTCTTAAAAACTATCATACCTGACACTAACAATCTTTAATGTCTTAAATTGGTCCTTATCTGTCATTTTTCAAAAATTAAATCTTGCCACGTCTTTCCCCAAACTCTTTTAAATGATTTAAATCAATTGGGATCACAAATCTCAAAAGGTTTGAAATTTTTGATCGGGTGAGAGATCGTGATTTAAATCTCATATCTGTTTTAACGGAATTGGTTTTAGTCCTTTATAGGCACTCCTGCCTCCATGTGCCAAACGATTTCAAATATACAATGTACATGTTGAGGAGGAGCATTTATCCAAAAACAAGATGAGTATTTAAACCTGGCCACATTTTCTCCTATGTTTTCTAAACCTAATTAAATCACTTGGGATCCAAAATCTCAAAGGGTTTGATATTTTTGATCGGGGGAGAATTTGTGATTTAATAATGAAATTTGATAAAAGGTGATCGTTTTGATTTAATTGTGCACGCTGCTCGCTCATATGTGCTAAACGCTTTCGAATCTTGAAGCACATATTGAGGGGGAGCAAATAAACTATCGAGGTACGTAAGCTTTTTAAAGTGATTTATAAAGTACCTTGATTGAGTTTTTAAATGGTTTCTTAATGGCTTGTGTGATCGTAAATGTGCTTCAAAAGAACTCTTGCCTCTATGTGATAAAATGATTTCAAATTTCATACGCACATATTGAGGGGGAGAATTTTACCATGAAAATCAAATGGCTTTTTCGTATGAAAATATTTCAAAGTCCTCTTGCCTCCTTGTGCTAAACAATTTCTAAATCATACGCACATGTTGAGGGGGAGGTTTTCTAAATGATCAAAACTATTAAGGTACAAAATGCTTTGATCTCGTATCACAAGTACCTTGATTGTTTTTCCAAATGATTTTTCAATTGGTTTTAAGGAAGAATGAACTGTACCAAAAGACCGACCAATTTACTTTATGCATGGTGTTATAAGGATGGTTAGGTTAGGTATTAGTTCCCACGATCCGCCAGAACCGGAGGGATCTTCCCAGGGACAATCCACTAGATAGTGTAGAGTCCTTAGGAATATTGAAAAAGGAGAAAATATGAGAATATGGGAAGAGTACGGACTGAGATAGAGCTAGAACTGGAATAAACCCAACAAGGTTCTAGTTATGAAGTCTCGGTAAGCATTGAAGGGGTTGAAGAATGAAAAAGAAATGAATGAGAAAAGGGTGAAAAGAAATAGCCCTCCATCAATTCAACCTTAGGGCAGAAACCGGGTTCAATACATATGCTACTGGTGGTTACTAAGGTAACGCCGGTATTGAAGACAAGACGTCATGGACCCAGTGACGCACTGCACCTAAACTTCCCAAGCTACTCAAGTTCCTCTTAAAAGGGCTTGTTTCATTCTCACGGGGAACCTACATAATCTATCGACTTTCTCTTAGAGATTGTTGATATTGAAGAAGGAGACGCTCTCCCTAGTCTCCGGCACAGGAACCAAATATGCACTATTGAGTCTAGAGCCAAGAGATCATCCACAATATCTCGTTAGGACACTAAATTCATGAAGACTTGTTGTTTCACACAATGTGGAAAGTAAGTATATATTAAGAGTCCTACGCATTATCCTTGTGGTATTGCCAGAACATCTGAGTGGTATGTAAAAGTATTCACGATGAAGATGAAAATCCTTCTAGAGCCAACATCAAACAAGCTCTTGGTGGGTGACATGTGAGATCTTCTCGTAAGATCAAACTTGTGACAACTGGATAGAAACAATGAGGCGATTCAGTCTTGAATCAACCTTGGTCCAGGAATGGAATTGACGAATACTTTTGGAAAAACCGTTCGATGTGCAAACCTTCTTTTCTCTAGCACGTCGAATGTGTACTTATGTTTTCAAATTCAAAAAGTATCTCTGATTGAAAAATACTTTTAGAAAAACCGTTTGATGTGCGAATCTCTTCTTTTCGCTAGCACGTCGAATGTGTACTCATTCTCTAATACAAAAAGTATTTTGTTTGAAAATTGATCTTTCTCACAAAACCTTCGTCATATTGCAAAACTCTTTCTTCAAGCAATACGCGATTGTTTTTTTCAAATCATTTTTCATCAATCAGTGAATCTCAATTCGCTGGTTCACTCACTCCGTGTTGTCTTCTTTGAGACGTTCCGGTTTGAGAACAGCTAGAACAGCTGTGAAACCCTGTCAAGGAGATTCTTAGGAATCCTACCTGATCACAGGCAGTACTTGTACTGATCAACGGGGAACCGTGGGCCGTGTACCTCAATTCAACGAAAGTGATCAAAGACACTTTCGTGTGTTTTATTGCTAACTGTTGTTTGCAGGTACATTTGGACGGTTGCAGCTGATCAGAATTGAGCGGTCAATCGAAAGCCGCATGCTCACAGCATCCACACTTAATTTGTAGAAATCATGACTGGTGCATATCTACATAACCTGGTTCTGATATTTTATACTATGCTTCTGCTACACTGCTGCAAATATCATGAACCAGTAAAGCTTCCGCTACTCTGATGGAAATATGTCATGATTCAAAAGTGTGAGCATGTCGGTCCAAAAGTCACAACATCACATGATGGCAACACAATAAAGGGTGATCCAGAGATTTACTGTGGCTGATGATCTCAATGAAAACTCGAAGATCATCAAAGATGTGGATCAGACCAAAGACCTCCACTAAAAGTACTAATCTATGCGGACTTTGAAGAATCGCTGCTAAAGCACAAAGATTGCGAAAATGAAGAATTCAAGTCTACGAGCTCAAGACTGAAGTTAAAATAGAATGCTAGGATTCGAAATGTAAAACATGGGGTGACCTCCCTTAGGGGGAGATTGTTAGGAATTAGAAAATTCCATAGTAAAGAGTCGGTCACCCCAAGTGTTATCTAGCATAAGTTAGCTCGTAGACAAATCGTTAGTTACGTTATTTATTGTTTTATTAGTTAGTTATTAGTCTAGTTTAGCATAGTGCAACACCGTGGAGGAAGGACGGGTCTTTACCCACTGTATCCCTGATCCACAGGCCGATAGGAGGTCGTTATGTCTGTAACTATAAATACCCCTTCCATCCATGGAAGGGGTGGTGCTTCTCATTCAATCTAATATTCCATACTTTGTGTAAACCTCTAGCAAGAACACCCTCTCTCTCTACTAACTCTCTAACTATGGCAAACATGTATTTTGATCATCCAAGACCACCCGAATCATCAACACAATAAAATAACGATCCTACAAGTAGGCTTGCTAATTAGGCATAAAAATCATTTTTCAACTATGAAATATGTATGAATTTAGAATTCCTTGTTAGGTTAAACTTTTTCGGAAAAATATGCACGAATGCATAACCTTTATTTATCTGTATTATATTTTCGTAACATAGAGAAATAAGGCCTATTGTCATACACATTAATTAGTCACATAGTTAGTATCTAAGAGAAAAACCATATAATTCTTCATTTTTAATAAAAAAAAATTTTAAAAAAAAAAAAAAAAAAAAAAAAAAAAAAAAAAAAAAAAAACACCTCGAACTGGTTGAATTTGTGAGGCAGTAAACTCTCTTAAATCTTAAAGTTCAAAATTATACTGAAAAATTGCCTATATCCATTTTAGCAGTTTCAACTTTCTAATACTCCTCCCGTCTCAAAATATAAGTCAATTTTAACTTTTTGAATACAACTTTGACCTTAAATATTTTTGTTTGTACTATATAATACTTGATGTAAAATATATAAATGGTTTGAGTTTTAAATGTATTTTCATTGATATAATTTTCATCAAGTATTATATAATACATACAAAAATATTTAAAGTCAAAGTTGAATTCAAAAAATTAAAATAAACTTAGATAATACACTCACATACTAATTTTTATATAAAAAAAAGATTGACACATATATAATGCATCAACTATAATGTATTGCTATATTTTTTCACACTCTTCATATTTAGTTGTTACGTATGTTTACGAGACTTATTATTTTATTTTTTTTACAAATTTTTACTCCATTTGTCTCATACTTCGTATTTGTTGTTCACATTTTCTTTTTGAGTTGTTCTGAATTAATTATTCACTTTTAAAATTACATAAGGAATTTAAATTAAGATCATCAGATTATCCTCACTTGAAAATAATATTAATACTTTAAAAAGTTATAAATTAATTAGTTGAAGATAAAACTGTTATTGTGCAAATAAATATATAAAAATAAAATAAAAGCTATAATAATGATTTTTTTAACATGTGATTTTTTTCCTTAGACAATTATTTGAAAGTGATAAGCATGTACTGTAATGTTTTGTGACACAAAATAATATGAAGAATAAGTAATAACAGATGATAAATGAAATAGTTTATTAAATAAAACAAAACAATAGATGTCCATGTGGTTGTTTTGTTTTGGGTGAGCAATGCGTGTCGCTCAGTTCTCGAGTTTTTAGGGAAGGGAAATGGAAAAGAATAGGAAAGGGAAAAGAAAGGGAAAAGGAAAGTAAATGTTAGTTGTTATGTTCTTGAGATAGAGGAAAGGAAAAGGAAAGTAATCATAAACATTGTTCTTGAGTGAGAGGAAAAGGAAAATATCTTGATAAAATTACATATATGCCCTTTAATTGTTAATGTCAAATGTTTTAAAAATGTTATATTAGTCTTTATACAATATACGGTTCCGTTTCCTTTCCCTTTCCTCCCAAAAGTGGGAGGAAGATTTACTTAACAAATCTTCCTCCCTATTTCCTTTCCATTTCCCTTTCCTCCTTTAAAAAAGACTCAAGAACACAAAAAACTTTTCATTTCCTTTACTTTCCTCTTCCATTTCAACTCGAGAACTGAGCGTCACACACACTGACACAACAAAACCATAACCAAATTCTCTCAACTGTCCCATTTCAGAAGCTAAAATTAGCAAATCGTTTGGTGTAAAAATGGAAAATGATGATCAAAACACCGTGAACGGCTTCTCTCATGTGTCTTCTACTCCTGTTTTCTGGAAATCAAGGAAGAGATTAGGTATTTTTTACCATAATAATTTTATAAATTTTGTTCACCAAAATTGACTTATGAGAAAATTATAAAAATGGTCCGCGTGCTTTTACTCAAATTGCATTGTTAGTTCCAACACTTCAACTGCGACATGTATAGTCTTAAATCGGAAACTATAAAGACCATGGGAGGTGGTTGTAGTTATGAGTTAGCGAATATTCATGCAACTTTTGAAAGTGAGGGACTATAAGTGCACTTTTGATATTAGCTCATGGACTATCCGTGTAATTTACTCTCTGCCAGTTTTATACTAGTACTTTTTTTTAGCAAAATTGACTTATGAGAAAATTATGTAGATGGTTCATGTGCTTTACTAAAATTAGCTCTTAATTTCTTAATTGCGGCATAGATAGTCTCAAATTGGAAACTTCAACACGGATTTAAGACTTTTAGGGTGCGTTTAGTTAGAAAAAATTTCTTAATTTTCTATTTTTAGATTTGTAAAAAAAAAAAAAAAAAAAAAAAAAAAAAAAAAAAAAAAAGGTGGGGGGGGATTTAATTTTCCACAAAATATAGAAAACGCGTTCTTATGATATTGTTTTCTATTCTCTAAGAAAACAAGGGCTTATGGAAACAAAGAAAAAAAGTGTTTTGTATTTGTAGTAAATTTTCTATTTTGTAGAGAATTTGATGGAAACACTGATTTGAACCCAATTTTTATTTTCCTTGTTTAGCGCAAAACAGTTTTTGGAAAACATGGATGTTACCTTTCAACTAAACGCACCCTTGGTGTTCGTAGTTTTACAAGTTAGGGAATATTCATGCAACTTCTAAAGTAGAGGGACTATAAGTGGTGTTCGGGTTTAAGCACATGTAATACAGTATCATGTAATTTACTTTTGAACAATTTTATGAATGATGTAAGAACTAAAATTTCAACTTTTTCGGCTAGCCATGGGGGGCACCGGCCCCCCATACTTACACTATAGATCCGTCCCTGATCGGGAAGAAACGGAAGCTTGTAAATGTGGATGTTGTTGAAAGTATGCGCAGAATTGCAGTACAAGAAATGAACAGAAAGGTATTGCACATATTCCATGTCTATAACTGGATTAAAAAACAAAAGAGAGAGAGAGAGAGAGAAGGGGAAAAAAAATACTCCAACTCATTTAGATGTACTGCTACACCTATGAATATGCAAAAAAAAAAAGTTGAGATTTTTTCGGTAAGATTACATTGTTATGGTGCTAGGACAGTAGGTAACTAATGAGGCTGATGAAACAAATGTAACTAGTTGTCGGCCACTTTCCAGATTCTACTTGTTTTTTACCTTGGTGAGACTGCAAACTAAGAAGGGGAAGATTGACAAGTAATGTAATCTAAATATTTGCTAATGTGGGGTATTTAAGTTTTCTCGCTCATCAAAAACAAAGGAAGTTCAATTTTTGACAACTTTTCCGAGCATCATTCTGATTTTAACTTCTACTCCATTTCATGCGATGAAATGCTCGCACCACACATTGGCAAATTTTGGCATTTCTATTTCCGTTCTTGGCTATTTTTTCCTTTAAAGGGAAAAAGTGAATCGCATACCTTGAGAAATCATAGTCAAAGAGATCCTGAATTGGGACTTGGTTAGAAGTAGAAGCTCCTCACTCCCCAGATTTTAAGTACTTACTTTATGGTTTTTTATAAATGAATCAATTTTGTTAATATTTTTTACACGTAACTAGTCAAGTGGGGGAAGATAAAGAACCTCTAGTTATTGTTGGAAAATTTAGTGCACTTGTGGGATTAGGTCACACCTTGTAATGGGTCAGGAGGTACGGAGTGTACACCCATAAGGTCCCTCTCAATCCCACAAGTCCCTGGAATACCCACATGTGAGGCATGGAGGACTGGGTAATGTTCCACACTTGATTAGGATGTTCACGTGATTTAAAAGGTTGTTATTGATCTCCAAGAAATAGAAGGGGGTGAACTGATCAATGCACATTTTTTATAATTGTTTTAACTAAGTAAATATTTTTTGGTATTTCATTCATGAATTTTAGACCCCTCACTCCTCGAAGATGAAGATTGGTTCAGGGTTAAGTCCTAGAGAAACTGATACTAAAGAGTTCCATACGCTAAGTGAAAAAGGGAAATTTCCTTTTTTATCGGTTCTTGCCTTTATCTTTACGGTTTTAAACGGTTACACACCACGCTCGTAAAGTAGCGTACTTTACCTCATCTTCAATTTTAGTCTTACTACGAACCTTTTCAACAGTTTTTAACTTGAAGGAAACAAAAACTACTCGCTCTTTTGAATTTATGGGGTGTAATCGTTTATAAATCTAATG
>BPTQ01000001.1:143924487-144391173 GCA_019973895.1 Chrysanthemum seticuspe | reverse complement strand
TATAGACCCTTTGTTTGAAGTTAGTCATTAAGACATGTTGGCAAGAAAAATGAAACACATGCGATAGAATCAAAATTAAGTCATTTATTTGGAATAACTTTGATTAAATTTGTGACACCAAATATTGTGGTTCATTAAATCCTGTTATTAATAGATTTACTTACATTTATTCGGGTTTTAATTAATTGATGACTGTAGTAGACCATAATTTTACTTCTTGACTAATCATTATGCAGATTGCCATAGAATTATTATTAATATGTTGTATATGAAGTACTGAATGTTTTATTGTACTCAAATTGTGTCATCGGTTTGTCATATATGTGCAACTTAATTACGAACGTGTTTTGATTTGCTTATGAGATATCATTAATTGTTAATTGTTTAATGGCATGTATGTGTTCGTAAATAGTGAAACTTAACAAGTATATGTTTTATTCTTTTTGCAATGCTACGGGCTAATGCGCATAATACATTGAACTGGGCAAAAGCCTTAAAAGAGCTTATAAAAGTTTGATTGGAGAAATATAATGTTGTATTAAGCTCTCCATATTATTCGACATTTACATTAAAAAAAAATGCAACTGAAGCATAGTGGTCATAAATTAGAGTTTATGAGCCAAGGTTGTTGTATCAATTGGCATGACCGGTTAGACCATCCTGGGTTTAATGATGATGCGAAATATATAGAAGAACAATAAGTTTCTTCTAAAGATAGATTTGATTGTTCTCAGAGAAAGTTGATTGTTCATATATTCCCACCATATTAAAGTGCGGACTTTGTCCTATAAAGTTTTGGAAAAAATATAAAGGGGGTGTATTCAGGCCTATACATCCGCCATGTGGATCATTTTGAGTTTTAAAATCGATGCATCGTCAAAATGATCATCAAACACGCAACTTATGTTAGCGTGATTAGTGACTCGTCTTAAAATGCGAGCAAGGTTTTCCAAATCGTATGTTTAAGAATAATGGTGAATACTCTTAAGTATTGGGCGATTATTGGAATAAGTGTTGAACATAAAAGTTGCCCATGTTCATACGCGAATTGCTTTTGTTGAAACGTTCATAAAACGTTTCAGTTGATTGCAAAGCCAATAATATTGTGAGAACAAAACTCTAAGTTTATGGGGCATATTATAACATATGAGTTCGCATCTTGCCATTAATCTATAATGAATCCTCCCCAAGAGAATAGTTTTGGTCACAAACCATATTTCCCATGTGAGATTTTTGCAAAATGGGATGTTGAAATTGATAATTCATTCAGGGGGAGAATGAGCAGCGAGAGATATGGAATGAATTATGATATAAATGTTGATCCTCACACCAATATATAAGAACTTGAAGGGACAATTTACATTCCAGATCTAGTAATTGCCAGACATGTTAGTGACATAAATAAAGTGACTAGATCATACATACGCTGCTAGTGCTCCAATTACAATGTGTGTCCCAACATTAAAACCAATGATTGTTAGTAAGTCTATGGCACGTCTGCAACGTGATAGACTAATCGATTCCAAATAAAATTCCTCGAATAAAGAGATAAAATGGAGCAAGAAAATTAAGATAGTTGAATCGAGGTAATAAAGACCCCATAATGTTCTAGACATGAAAGTAATTGAAAAACCCCGGGTACCTAAAAAGCTATGAGATCTCAGTAAAGGACATAATACAATGTCTAGTAGACTGTGGAATCGAATAGAACTGAATCGACGTCGATAATACTATTGTATAAATAATGCGCATGATATATATTGTAAAAGTAAGGTGAGGATCTTGGATACCTGCAAGAAGTGCAGTTCTATAAACGAATGGCCAAAGAAGGTAAAGACACAAATAACTAATGAACTATGAAAGTCTCTTGATGAGATATGGTTTTTGGAACTTGAAATCCATACACATGAATGTTAAAGACAGATTGATGTTATGTCTGGCAATATGAGAAATAAGTTATACGTGTCTAAAAATAATAATAATACAAGAGCTCATTTTATGCTAAGATTCCTTAAGGAATATAGAATGCATGAAGCACGTGTCATGATTTAAAAATTCTCGAGAATAGTAATTGATCAAATTGAACAAATTCCATGGAATGGAATAAAGTTAATATTTAGATATTTTTAAAGGTACAAGAAACGTGGGTTTTAACTTTACTAACCCATCAAAACAAGTTTAGTTAGTTTTGCAGATGCAGGATATATGTTTAATTCTCACAATGATCAGTCTCAAAATGGATATGCTTTTACTAATGGCGGCACTGAAATTTCATGGAGTTAGACAAAGCAAACAATCGGGGATAGTTCATCTAACCATTCAGAAATTTTGGGAAGGATACATTGCTTAATTCAAGGAAGGTTACATCAAAGTTCGTTCAAGTGACAATTTGGCGTATCTATCTACCAAGGCGCTTCTACCTCAACATTTTGGACATAGAACCACAACATTGTAGTGCGTCAACTCAAAGAGTTCAACATATGTAGTCATCAGAGGGAGATAATACGCGCTGCACTCTTTTTCCCTTAGCCATGGTTTTGTCCCACTGGGTTTTCCTGGCAAGGTTTTTAATGAGGCAGCATTTCTAAAGCGTATTAATAGTATGGACATCCAAGAGGGAGTGTTATGGATAATTATTAGTGGATGTCCATATAGTCCATAAGAGGCCCATAGCCCAATTAGCAATTAGGGTTTTTACCCTACAGTTTATCTTATATATACCCCATGTATCTCCCACATTATTATCAATAAAAGAATTCCCTCAATTCTTGTTTACAACAAATATGCAATTTTGGCTTGCGTTTTTATCTCTAACTGGTCAATATTGCAAAATATCAAGTAGCTAAAAAGGAAACAGGTCATATTGGGTGAGATCCAACCTGCCAAATTTCCCACCTCCACCAAGTGTCATGCTTATGAAGTTATTAAAACGAACAATACTCGCCCCAAAGCAACTAACCCAGGACCTCTCGCATTTGTGAATGTGTGTGATGAAAATGAAGAAGAAAAGGGATTGCTAACAATTTTTTATTTTTAATTATTATTCCTGTTTTTGGGTTGCTTTTATTCTTCCTTGCTAACAGTTAAAATAAAGGGGTTGTTAAATTTGTTTTTGTATTTTTGCCTTGCTAAACAAACTAGTTACATTTACATCAATATAAAGATCCTTTTACTATTTAAATATGCTGAAATTGAAATGAGTGACGTGTATATTTTGAGATATTATTAGTGAAAGTTTAAAGTAATTTTTATTTTATAATGTTGAGAAAAAATGAGTTTGGTAATTTTATTAGTGAAAGTTTAAAGTAATTTTTATTCGACATAAAACAATATCTAAACTAATTATAAATCATTTAGTATCTTCCTTTCTATTAATTTTTTAAGATTTTTTAAAATAGATTTTTAAGCAAATACAAGTATTTTGAAGCACAAATAAAATTAAAAAAACATTATGCAACACATACACAATTTAATTCATCCCTTCATCATAATATACAACTATTTAATCACAATGTACAATCTAATTAAACTTCAAAAATAATTAATACACACTTTAGCATATGAATTTGTAGTCTAATCAATAAATGTATGTTATTCAATTGTTGCACTTTATAAAATATCGTTAAACATTTGATATACTCATTATTTGCCCGTTACGAATATGTGGACGCGCTACTAGATATTTGGTGTCGTATGTTATTTTATTTGTAAATTGTACTATGAAGTCACACCCCAGATACCTTTCCGCCACTAGCACCTACCACCACCACCACCACTAGCAGCTACCACCACCACCACTTTGGAGGTTAATGTGTTTCTTAAACCAAACACTAACAACAATAATGATAATCTTCATTCCATTCTTTTATATTCCATTATATTCCCTTTATCTTTGTTATTCCCATTCTCCTTTTTGAACCAAGCGCACCCTTAATGTAGACCTCAAATATTTCCTAGACCTAATGAACCAATCACAACCCTCTATTTTTTTTTATCAAAACATAAATACACACTTTCATCCTTTTCTTAAAAAAATTAATTATCTCACAAACCGTTAATCATTACGCGAAAGGAATCATACTATCACGACGATAATTAAATTATCTTTTTATAGAACGATACTTCTATATACTTTTGACAAACTTATGTTTGACTTATTTTTGTGAGTTGAAATTTATATTTTGAGAAATCACATGTGAATTGTAATTTTAAAATCACATGTGGTTATGAAATCACACGTGATTCCTAACATACAAATCACATGTGATTATTGAAATCACATGTGATTTTTGTGAAATCACACGTGATTTGTGAAATCACACGTGATTTCTAACATACAAATCACATGTGATTTTTCTAAACGCAAACTTTAACATTAAAACAAAACTCGAAAAAAATTTGTCGAAAGTATATCGAAGTGCCCATCTACCGAAAGATAAGAAATTTCTCGTCGCAATGGTGTATTTTTTGTCATGTAACGATTTACCAGTTGCAAGATATTATATTTTTACAAAAAGGTGTAAAGTGGTTTTTATTAATTTTGATGAAAAAATGAATAACCATGATTGGTTTATTGATTCTATTGAACATATTGTGTCTACAATGATCTCAACTCATAGCATGAAATCAATAGTTAAATTTAAATAACATTAACTTCAACACTATGTCAGTTAAATAAAGTTAAATAATTCGTTCAACAAAAACATTATTGATATTAATATATAATAAAATTTTTATGTAAAAATTCACACGCGCGAATGTATTGTAATTATAATACCAATCAAAGATTTTGCCCAATTTATAAAAAAACCTTATTTAAAAGCACTGTGTATATGGAGGGGTTCGGGACAAAAAGAAAAAGAATTTTCATAAAGACAAAAAGAAAAAGAGTTTTCATTAAAGACAAAAGGAAAAGCGAAAATTATTGTAGTACCCATTTTTTCTAGTGTGTGTCTGCACATGCCTTCACTTTTCTTCCATTCTCATTTCTACCCATCAATGTTGGGTAAAAATATACCCTATATACACGACATACACGTGTAGGGCCAAGATTACGTTCTACAATTAATTCAAGACAATGTCGTGTATATATTTACCCTATATACACGACATTGATTTTTTTATTCGTTATATAGCCAATGTCGGGTAGATACTTACACTACATACACGACATACATTTTTTAATGAAGTGAAATGGAGCCAATGATTTGAAGTAATGATTTGATTGAAGTAGAATAAAAAAGTGATGATTGAGCCAATGCATTTTTTATTCTACTGTATTTCTTTTCTATATAGTCAATCATCACTTTTGTATTCAATGTCGTGTATAAAAACAATGTCGTGTAATATTATACCCGACATTGGCTATACCTCGTCCTATTTTGAATAAAAAATCCATGTCGTGTATGTGGGTAAAATAATACCCGACATTGGCTAGATGATGAATAAAAAAAACAATGTCATGTATCTATACTACTTTATAAAGAGTTTGGGACTTGCTAAAAGAAGTAATCTTAAAATTGTAAGACCAAAAACATTTCCATATTAAGAAATAATAATCCTTTTAGTCAATAGCAAATTAGCAGTACATGAAATTCAAATGATCAATACATTAAAGATCTGAATAAAGGCTTTATGACCAAACAGAAAATTTAAGTGTCTTCATACGTTGTCCAACTCGTTCTTGTAACAGCCCATCTCAATAAATTTGTTGTAACAGTCCATTTCAACAATTGTAACAGCCCATTTCTTAACAGCCCTCCAAAACCACAATGCATTTATAAACTGACAAACCAAACCACTAAAAAATGTAAAACACACGCACTACCTTGTTTCTCTCATATCTCTCTTTTCCATCTAACCTAAACACTTGCATAACCCTCATTACTGCCATCACCATGTGTTGGTGGTTTCTGTTTGTTTATTCATGTTTGGTGTTATCACCGCTGCCTTACGCCGCCTTCTGCGTCACCAAACACACTGAATACAAATCAAACCAAACACCAAAAAAAGTACTCCGTGATGACATTAAAGGTATCACCAAACCTGCCATCCGTCTTTTTGCTCGTAGAGGTGGTGTTAAAACGTATCAGCGGTCTTATCTCTGAAGAGACACGCGGCGTGTTGAATATCTTTTTGGAGAATGTCATCCGTGATGATGTTACTTACAATGAACACGCTCGTCGTGAGACTGTCACTGCTAGGATGTGGTTTATGGCCTTGAAGAGACAAAGGTCGTACTCTCTACGGTTTTGGTGGTTAGATTTAAGTTAGGGTTATGTTTGAGATCTGGTTAGGATATGTGTAGATTTTTTGTTATATTATGTAATTGAAGGTTAATTGAGAATTAATATCGATGTTATAGCTTAGTTTCATCTTGTTATTTTTTAGTTTGTGTTATAATTTTGAAACTGATCGTTTGTGCTGGCTTTAATTCATTTTGAAATCAACGATGTGAATGATTAATTGAATTGGGTTTGTGTCTGTTATTAATATTATTATGATTACTGTTATGAGATCCTTCAATTTGGTAAGAATCTGAAGATGAAGAAGTTGTGTGAGTGGTTGAAGTGTTGTTGTTACGAAATGGTAGATTAAATAATCCCCAAACTTTGCCGGAACCACCGGTGGAGTTTGAGGAATTTTCTGATTCGTCAACGATGGCCATGAGGGAGGTCAATTCGGATGAATATATGAAAGCGTGTTTTTCTTATTCTTTTTCTTCTCTTCTACTTTATATAATAATCACTTCTCTCTCACATAGAGACACACATACTTGGAAATTTGTTTCTTTTCCGGTTATCAGACTTTGGTTTTGGATCCCTTTAGTTTGTGCTTACTTTCAATTATCGAAGTTTAAAATACTTCATCTCACTCATTTTATTTTGATATAGACTGCTTATATAATTTCGAATGAAGCTGTTTTGGACTTAGTGTAAGATGGGTATCATTAGTTGTGTGAAGAATCTTCAATTTGGTAAGAATCTGTAGATGGATATGTAGCTTATGTGATTATCCTAATCCAAATGTATATTGCAAACATAGAAGTGGAAGTTTCGTTTGGTTGTGTTAATGAGTTTAAGTAAATACTGTATTGCAATGTTGTATATTTATTGTTCATATGATTGGTTGTTGCGTAGTTAATGGGGTGTTTTGATTGGCTTATTTTACTAGCGTAAGGTCTTATTTGATTTTTTTAAAGATTGTAATCCGGATATGCTGCATATCGCCATGTTATTAGTTAATATTACTAATACAAATATGCTCAATTTGTTTATCTTAATCTGCTGTTGTTATTCAACCTTGGTAGATATGAGATTGGAGGTGGCAAAATGGGCGGGCCGGGCGGTCACATGCTACAGGTCAAATGGGCTATGGTCTAAATGGGCGCGGGCCAAACGGGCTCATGTTATATGAATCGCTTTTAAAAATACCCAAAACGACGAAATAAAATTCTCGAACTTAACACATCATTTATATTTAAAAAATTAAATACAAGTTTTTCTTTAAAAACAATCTAATGTTCGAGAAAAACATTTGCTCATTATGCATATTTAATTTCTAAATGGGCAATATATGCTCATTTCAAAAAAAAAAGAAGAAAGAAGAGGCCCAAATATGCTCAAATCTTTTAATACTTTGCCCATTTAGCTCACTTTTTTAATTTTGGGCACAAGTTGCCACCTCTGTATGCGATGAAGTAAACCTGGTATTATTTTGTTTAAATAGCCTGATATGATTTTTTTTTAATTCATGTGTTGTGTTGATGTTTTTTTCGAAATGTTGTTTATAATCAAGAGAGCACATTTATTTTAATTCTAATCAGTTGATATGCATATATATAGTTTTGATATTTTTATCGAAATGTTACTTGGAGTATTAGTTTATAACTTATTTGGCATTAACTTTTTTAAAATCATATTAACTATATACACCTTATAATTTGTATGAGAGAAAATGACCTAAACGGATCAAAATACATTGCATGTTTTAGACTAAACTTGCAAAAGCGGGAATCATTTTAAGTGTGGGAATCACATGTGAAGTCGTTTGAAAGTTGTTCAGATTTAACTATGACTTATGAAATGAGGAAGTACAAGCTTGCATTATAAATTACTTCGACAATATAAATAGTTTCTTATTGCTTAAAGTTATTCCAACTTAAAACTATCATCATCCGTAAAGTTATTGTCACAAATTATGTATAGCCGTAAAATATTGCAAATCGGGAATTTTAGTTTCAGGGTACCCGCCGCCGCAACGCGCGGGTACCCTGCTAGTATAGGGTAAATATATACACGACATTGTCTTGAATTAATTGTAGAACTTAATCTTGGCTCTACACGTGTGTGTCGTGTATATAGGGTATATTTTTACCCGACATTGATGGTAGAAATGATAATAGAAGAAAAGTGAGGGCATGTGCAGACACGCACTAGAAAAAATGGGTACTAGAGTAATTTTGGCAAAAGAAAAGGAGAAACCCTTTTTAACTAACTAAACCCAGAGATAAAAGACGGTTTAGTTTTCCCTAAAACCAACCAAAGAATAAGAGTTTTGTGTCCGAGAAGATGATAAGGTTGAATCGCACAAAATCATTTGTGGATGCTTTCATAAAATACAAGTACAAAGGTAATTTTACTATTACCAGATCTTTCTTAAAAAGCCCTTTATTATTGAATAATAATAATAATAATGCTGGATCTGTAATGGTACAAGATGATACCCCCACCAAATTGAATGATGCCCTAAATTTGTTTAATAAAATGACACAACAAAGGCCTCTGCCTTGGGCTGATGAGTTCACTAAGATTTTGAAGGTTATTAGGAAACATGATTATTATTTCTATAAAAAAGGTGTTGTTTCTTATGCTACACTCTTTGATGGACTCATTAGTGAAAATAGGATTAATGAGGCACACGGGCTGTTCAAGAAGCTCGTCGAAGATGAACTTTGCAAACCGAATACTCTTATGTACAATACTATCATTAAAGCCCTTTGCAGTTTCTCTATAAATAAAAGCAACAGTGCGTTGGCGGCTAAGATGAAGATGGATGATGCGTTCAAACTCCTTAAAGATATGGTTTCCCGACAAGGCATCTCACCGGATGTCGTCACTTACAACTCTTTAATTTCTGGCCGTTGTAAGCAAAGTCGATGGTGGGAAGCCAAATTTCTACTAAGTGAAATGTTTGATAAACATATCTCTCCGAATGTGGAAACCTTTAATATACTAGTTAATGCATTTTGCAAAAATAATAGGATCGAAGAAGCCCATGAGGTTATCTACTTGATGCAAGAAAGAGGCATTGTTCCAAACACCGCAACATTTAATTCACTTGTAGATGCTTATTGTTTGAACGGTGGATTGACTAAAGCAAGGTCACTTATTGATTTAATGATGTCAAGAGATATCACCGCCCCTGATGCTGCTACTTATAACAGTCTCTTATATGCCTATTGTGAGGATATGAAGATGGATGACGCCATGCTTATTTATCATGAAATGAATGGGAAAGGTTTAAAACCCGATTATGTCACTTACAACATCATGATAAGCAGACTGTTCTTGATTGCGCGTTCTGAAGAGGCACACAAACTTCTTGATGACATGCGTGCACAAGGTCAAATGCTGGATAAACTGATTTACTTCCAAATTCTATTTGATCTTTGCCTCGAGGATCAATTTGAAGAGGCCCTCTCTTTGTTTCATTTTGTGGGTGATGATGGCAAGTTAAATTCAGATATTTATGTCTACAATTTCCTTATTAATGATGCATTCGAATGCGGGAAGCTTCATATTGCAAGGGAACTTTACAAGAACCTAAGCATTAAAGGTATGGAACCTGATCACCAGACGTATACTACAATGATTGCTGGTTTCTGTGGGGAAGGTCTTATGCAGGATGCAAAACAGTTGTTTCTTAAGTTGCAAGAGACTCGTTTGCGGCAAGTACTGATACTTACAATCTTCTTCTTCAAGGATATCTAAAGGCAAAGTGCTATGATGATGTAAAGATGCTGCTACTCAAAATGTCTAGAACACATCACCGTCTTGATGTTTCAACGTTCTCATTGCTACGTGATTCAATAGAAGCCAGGTTACTGGATACCGCTATGTTAAGCTTGATTCATAAGCTTGCACCAGTAGAAGAGATGGACTATTCTAGTTCTTCTGATTAGACACCAGTCTCTATATGTTTCCTGATCGATAAATTTATCTGCCGGCACGAGTTTAATATGTAGGATGTTGATGTCGTAGCTTGATCATATGTGCACTTTTTTTAAACTAAGCTATGTATTAGGAGGTATTATGGAGTTATGTACGAGTTGTTTTTTGTAGAATTATTTCAGTATCGTATGTATGATATTAAGCCACTGTGGTCTCGAGTTTTATGAGTTTGAAAGCAATATAAGCCACTTGGAAAGGACATAAAGCAGAATGATGATGATGGCCAACCCAATAGGAAAAAGGCATCTTAAGCATTTTGCTTGTGGTTAGATTCAGCCATTCAGGTATGCCTGAAAATTTAGTGCCACTTCTCGAATCTATTTATAGACATTTCACTAAGGTTAGGGGGTGTTTGGATTAGCTATTCTAGCTGGCTTATTTAATTTGGGAAAGGCGGTAAGCTCAAATTTTGAGCTCATCAGCTTATGGCTTATGTCTTGTGGAATGCTAAAATCTATCAGATCGTATGAACTCAATAACATCATGCATCATATCTAGTACTTACAGAACCGACACTCATGTTTATTTCTTCCCAAATCAACTAATACAGTACCCACAAACACATCTTCAATCACAAATCAGCTATGCATTACCCACAATCAAATATTATTTCTTGTCACACAATAAAAATGGGATCCGAAAAATGGAAGCTAAATTGTTAACAAACTGACAAACATGAAGAAGGAAAGGTGTTAGTCAAGTGATCAATTCAGTTTGTTCTCTCATTTATTAAAGTAAAAAATGAATAAAGGTATATCCCATCAGTGAAGGCGTGAAGCCACCAAATTTCTCTTTAAGCTCATCATCTTATCAAATATTGAAGACCTTACTCTAGTGTGACCAAAACTGTAGCAAGCCCAGTGTATGACCTGCAGGAGCAGTATCAAAACGCATCACTGCATCGATAATTGAAGGCTCGATTGGAGCTAGTATCTAACAAAAATTGTACCATTTTAATATGAGAATTTCCAAAAATAATCCCTTTTTACTACATTATAAATCTGTCATTGGTCTTTAATGCTGTGACATTTTCATTACTGAAATCTAAGGCTGATGGATTGGATCCTTGTGCTCCCGTGCTCTTCGTTTGCAAGGTCTGCATATTAGTTAGCTGCTAGAATCAAGTTTCTTGCAGTTTTGACAGCTTCGTAATGGCAAACCATTATAATATAAATCCAATTGTATTTGTAACTGCACGTAGCAATAAATCAATCTATACCATCCAATTAATTTGAAAGTATATTTTATTATGTTTGAAATGAACTTAACAAACCTTAAACATATTGATCAAGCAATTGAATAGAAAAAAAAAAAAAAAAAGAGTGAAAACACACATTTTTCTTCGATTTTATAGCGAATAAAATCTAAAAAGAAATGCACGCGCTAAGCAAGAAACGAGATCCTAGCATTACAGTTCATAAATCAAATTACAACGTTATGCTAAAAAACTATGATAGATTTTGTTGACCTATGTGTGAATACTATAATGATACCAAAAAGACGGGAAGCAAGGTAGCAACAAAAATCTTCATATTAATCTAAACCAAAGGAATGAGAAAAGGGTCTGGTTTTCCTTGTTTTTTCTCCAGCTCCTTAGACATGGCTAGCTCCAATAGATGCTTCTCATGCCTGTTGACACCATCCACATAGCCCTGCCAAAGACCAAAGGGAACCCAATAAACCATCTTGATTCATGAAATTTTCATGTTTTTGTCAGTTTTATAGCAGAAGTAATTACACCCATAGTTCCTATGGTCGACAAAAACGCACACAAATAGTCCTATCATCTAACACTTAGCACCATTAATGCCCTTTTTTAAATGGTGGTAATTTTCAAACAGGTTTTGTGGGCAATTAGTATATGTATATGTATTTCAATGTGTCAAATAGTGGTAATGGCATTGGAGGAAGGGGAAGCCACCAGCCAGAGAGTGTTCGATGGTGGTTGAAGAAGAATGATATTTGGATATGTGGATTGAGGGTGTGTTTGGATATCAATAGAAGGGTAAAACTGTCATATTAATAGTGTTGCTAAGGACGATGTGTGCGCCTTTTGTCAGCCACAGGGACTATCGGCGTAACTTTTGACACTTTAGAGATATAGATGAATCTTGAATACAGCCACAAGGGAGCACATGTAATACCTGCAGTACTCCAGTAGCAGCGAACATATCACTGTATGGCTTTTGAAGTTTTTTAGGTAACACCAGTGGATAGAACATCTCTTTCACAGCCTGTTACCAATTTAAACACATCAATCACTATCAAAACAGAAAAACACACTTTCATCCTTTTCTTAAAAAAATTAAATATCTCACAAACCGTTAATAGTTACGCGAAAATAGTCATACTATCACAGCGGTAATTAAATTATCTTTTTATAGAACGACACTTCTATATACTTTTGACAAACTTATGTTTGACTTATTTTTGTGAATATTGAAATTTACATTTTGAGAAATCACATGTGATTTGTAATTTTAAAATCATACATAATTTATGAAATCACATGTGATTCCTAACATACAAATCACATGTGATTTGTGAAATCACACGTGATTTCTAACATACAAATCACATGTGATTTTTCTAGATGCAAATTTTAACATTTAAACAAAACTCGAAAAAAAATTATCGAAAGTATATCGAAGTGCACATCTACTGAAAGATAAAAAATTTCTTGTCGCAATGGTGTTTTTTTTCGTCACGTAACGATTTACCATTTGCAATATATTATATTATTACAAAAAGGTGTAAAGTGGTTTTTATTAATTTTGATGAAAAAATGAATAACCATGATTGGTTTATTGGGTCTATTGAACATCTTGTGTCTACAATGATCTCAACTCATAACATGAAATCAATAGTTAAATTTTTATAACATCAACTTCAACAATATGCCAGTTAAACAAAGTCAAATAATTCGTTTAACAAAAATATTATCGATGTTAATACTTAATGAAAATTTTATGTAAAAACTCACATGCGCGAACTCATTTGTCATGCGGACTTATAAAATCATAAGCTCCTAAAAGAGGCTTAAAATTTTAGCCCCATAAAAGGGGTTAAAAACTTTAGCCCGGAACTTATGAACCATAATTTACATATTTACCCACAAAAATATCTAACATATACCATAAAACTCATTTAATTATATCATTTTTAGTAATTTTGCAATAATAAGCCTCAGCCTCAGCCCAATTGCCAAACAAGTCTACAAAATTACAAATTTCAACTTCGGCTTATAAAAAAGGGAAAATGATAAAAAAATGCATCGAACTTGACACTTGTTGTCATTGTGTGTAGTCAACTATTTTTTTTTTCATTGTAACACAAACCTTTTGAATTTTTGTCATTGTATGTAGCCAGTTAGGTGAATTTGTGTTATTGTATGCACCCAGTCAGGCTTAGCGTTACATCGTTAGTCCTTATTTACTAACGGTCGTTAGTAAATAACTTAAAATTTCGTTCTCTTACGTTTTTATTCGTTTTCATCCGTTATTATACGTTTTCGTCCGTTTTTATACTTTTTCGTCCGTTTTATACATTTTGGTCCAATGCTTTCATCCGTTTTTTACATTTTCGTTTGTTTACTTACGTTTTCGTACGTTTTCTTACGTTTTAGTCCGTTATTATACGTTTTCGTCCGTCTTTATACTTTTTCGTCCGTTTTATACATTTTGGTCCAATGCTTTCATCCGTTTTTTACATTTTCGTTTGTTTACTTACGTTTTCTTACGTTTTAGTCCGTTATTATACGTTTTCGTCCGTTTTTATACGTTTTCGTCTGTTTTCTTACGTTTTCATCCGTTTTTATGCGTTTTGTCCGTTTTTTATACGTTTTCGTCTATGCGTTTTGTCCGTTTTTTACGTTTTCATTCGTATTTATACGTTTTTCATCCGTTTTCTTACGTTTTCAACTGTTTTTATACATTTTCGTCTGTTTTTTTAAAGTTTTCGTCTGTTTTCTAACATTTTCATCTTTTTTATACGCTTTCGGTTTTCTTACTTTTTCGGACGAAAATGTATAAAACTTAAGAATACGGACAAAAACATATAAAAATGGATGAAGGTGTAAGAAAACAAATGAAAACTTAAAAAAAAGACGAAAACGTATAAAACAGACGAAAACATAAAAAAAACAGACGAAAACGTTAGAAAATCGACGAAGACATTTAAAAACTGACGAAAACGTATAAAAACGGACGAAAAAATATAAAACGGATGAAAAACGATTGAAAACGTATAAAAACAGATGTAAACGGACGAAAACGGATGAAAACTTATAAAAACGGACTAAAACGTATAAAAGCGAATGCAAACGTATAAAAGCGGACGAAAACGTAAGAAAACGGACGAGAATGTAAGAAAACAAACGAAAACGTAAAAAACGGGAAAAAGCAACGGACGAAAAAGTATAAAAAACGGACAAAAACGTATAATAACGGATGAAAACGAATAAAAACGTAAGAGAACGAAATTTTAAGTTATTTACTAACGACCGTTAATATAAAAGGACTAATGATGTAACGCTAAACCTGACTGGGTACATACAATAACACAAATTCACCTAACTGGCTACATACGATGACAAAAATTCAAAAGGTTTGTGTTACAATGAAAAAAAAAATAGTTGGCTACACACAATGACAACAAGTGTCAAGTTCGATGCATTTTTTTGTCATTTTCCCTATAAAAAAAGCCCAAGCCCAAGCCCCAACCCCAGTCCAGCCCATTAGCCAAACATACCCATAATACCGATGAAGATTTTGCCCAATTTATAAAAAAATCTTATTTAAAAGTACTTTCGGGACAAAAAGAAAAAGAATTTTCACCAAGACAAAAAGAAAAAGAGAAACCCTTTTTAATTTAACTAACTAAACCCAGAGATAAAAGACGGTTTAGTTTTCCCTAAAACCAACCAAAGAATAAGAGTTTTGTGTGGAGAAGATGATAAGGTTGAATCGCACAAAATCATTTGTGGATGCTTTCATAAAATACAAGTACAAAGGTAATTTTACTATTACCAGATCTTTCTTAAAAAGCCCTTTATTATTGAATAATAATAATAATAATGCTGGATCTGTAATGGTACAAGATGATACCCCCACCAAATTGAATGATGCCCTAAATTTGTTTAATAAAATGACACAACAAAGGCCTCTGCCTTGGGCTGATGAGTTCACTAAGATTTTGAAGGTTATTAGGAAACATGATTATTATTTCTATAAAAAAGGTGTTGTTTCTTATGCTACACTCTTTGATGGACTCATTAGTGAAAATAGGATTAATGAGGCACACGGGCTGTTCAAGAAGCTCGTCGAAGATGAACTTTGCAAACCGAATACTATTATGTACAATACTATCATTAAAGCCCTTTGCAGTTTCTCTATAAATAAAAGCAACAGTGCGTTGGCGGCTAAGATGAAGATGGATGATGCGTTCAAACTCCTTAAAGATATGGTTTCCCGACAAGGCATCTCACCGGATGTCGTCACTTACAACTCTTTGATTTCTGGCCGTTGTAAGCAAAGTCGATGGTGGGAAGCCAAATTTCTACTAAGTGAAATGTTTGATAAACATATCTCTCCGAATGTGGAAACCTTTAATATACTAGTTAATGCATTTTGCAAAAATAATAGGATCGAAGAAGCCCATGAGGTTATCTACTTGATGCAAGAAAGAGGCATTGTTCCAAACACCGCAACATTTAATTCACTTGTAGATGCTTATTGTTTGAACGGTGGATTGACTAAAGCAAGGTCACTTATTGATTTAATGATGTCAAGAGATATCACCGCCCCTGATGCTGCTACTTATAACAGTCTCTTATATGCCTATTGTGAGGATATGAAGATGGATGATGCCATGCTTATTTATCATGCAATGAATGGGAAAGGTTTAAAACCCGATTATGTCACTTACAACATCATGATAAACAGATTGTTCTTGATTGTGCGTTCTGAAGAGGCACACAAACTTCTTGATGACATGCGTGCACAAGGTCAAATGCTGGATAAACTGACTTACTTCCAAATTCTATTTGATCTTTGCCTCGAGGATCAATTTGAAGAGGCCCTCTCTTTGTTTCATTTTGTGGGTGATGATGGCAAGTTAAATTCAGATATTTATGTCTACAATTTCCTTATTAATGCTGCATTCGAATGCGGGAAGCTTCATATTGCAACGGAACTTTAAACCTAAGCATTAAAGGTATGGAACCTGATCACCAGACGTATACTACAATGATTGCTGGTTTCTGTGGGGAAGGTCTTATGCAGGATGCAAAACAGTTGTTTCTTAAGTTGCAAGAGACTCGTTTGCGGCCAAGTACTGATACTTACAATCTTCTTCTTCAAGGATATCTAAAGGCAAAGTGCTATGATGATGTAAAGATGCTGCTACTCAAAATGTCTAGAACACATCACCGTCTTGATGTTTCAACGTTCTCATTGCTACGTGATTCAATAGAAGCCAGGTTACTGGATACCGCTATGTTAAGCTTGATTCATAAGCTTGCACCAGTAGAAGAGATGGACTATTCTAGTTCTTCTGATTAGACACCAGTCTCTATATGTTTCCTGATCGATAAATTTATCTGCCGGCACGAGTTTAATATGTAGGATGTTGATGTCGTAGCTTGATCATATGTGCACTTTTTTTAAACTAAGCTATGTATTAGGAGGTATTATGGAGTTATGTACGAGTTGTTTTTTGTAGAATTATTTCAGTATCGTATGTATGATATTAAGCCACTGTGGTCTCGAGTTTTATGAGTTTGAAAGCAATATAAGCCACTTGGAAAGGACATAAAGCAGAATGATGATGATGGCCAACCCAATAGGAAAAAGGCATCTTAAGCATTTTGCTTGTGGTTAGATTCAGCCATTCAGGTATGCCTGAAAATTTAGTGCCACTTCTCGAATCTATTTTTAGACATTTCACTAAGGTTAGGGGGTGTTTGGATTAGCTATTCTAGCTGGCTTATTTAATTTGGGAAAGGCGGTAAGCTCAAATTTTGAGCTCATCAGCTTATGGCTTATGTCTTGTGGAATGCTAAAATCTATCAGATCGTATGAACTCAATAACATCATGCATCATATCTAGTACTTACAGAACCGACACTCATGTTTATTTCTTCCCAAATCAACTAATACAGTACCCACAAACACATCTTCAATCACAAATCAGCTATGCATTACCCACAATCAAATATTATTTCTCGTCACACAATAAAAATGGGATCCGAAAAATGGAAGCTAAATTGTTAACGAACTGACAAACATGAAGAAGGAAAGCTGTTAGTCAAGTGATCAATTCAGTTTGTTCTCTCAGTTATTAAAGTAAAAAAATGAATAAAGGTATATCCCATCAGTGAAGTCGTGAAGCCACCAAATTTCTCTTTAAGCTCATCATCTTATCAAATATTGAAGACCTTACTCTAGTGTGACCAAAACTGTAGCAAGCCCAGTGTATGACCTGCAGGAGCAGTATCAAAAAGCATCACTGCATCGATAATTGAAGGCTCGATTGGAGCTAGTATCTAACAAAAATTGTACCATTTTAATATGAGAATTTCCAAAAATAATCCCTTTTTACTACATTATAAATCTGTCATTGGTCTTTAATGCTGTGACATTTTCATTACTGAAATCTAAGGCTGATGGATTGGATCCTTGTGCTCCCGTGCTCTTCGTTTGCAAGGTCTGCATATTAGTTAGCTGCTAGAATTAAGTTTCTTGCAGTTTTGACAGCTTCGTAATGGCAAACCATTATAATATAAATCCAATTGTATTTGTAACTGCACGTAGCAATAAATCAATCTATACCATCCAATTAATTTGAAAGTATATTTTATTATGTTTGAAATGAACTTAACAAACCTTAAACATATTGATCAAGCAATTGAATAGAAAAAAAAAAAAAAAGAGTGAAAACACACATTTTTCTTCGATTTTATAGCGAATAAAATCTAAAAAGAAATGCACGCGCTAAGCAAGAAACGAGATCCTAGCATTACAGTTCATAAATCAAATTACAACGTTATGCTAAAAAACTATGATAGATTTTGTTGACCTATGTGTGAATACTATAATGATACCAAAAAGACGGGAAGCAAGGTAGCAACAAAAATCTTCATATTAATCTAAACCAAAGGAATGAGAAAAGGGTCTGGTTTTCCTTGTTTTTTCTCCAGCTCCTTAGACATGGCTAGCTCCAATAGATGCTTCTCATGCCTGTTGACACCATCCACATAGCCCTGCCAAAGACCAAAGGGAACCCAATAAACCATCTTGATTCATGAAATTTTCATGTTTTTGTCAGTTTTATAGCAGAAGTAATTACACCCATAGTTCCTATGGTCGACAAAAACGCACACAAATAGTCCTATCATCTAACACTTAGCACCATTAATGCCCTTTTTTAAATGGTGGTAATTTTCAAACAGGTTTTGTGGGCAATTAGTATATGTATATGTATTTCAATGTGTCAAATAGTGGTAATGGCATTGGAGGAAGGGGAAGCCACCAGCCAGAGAGTGTTCGATGGTGGTTGAAGAAGAATGATATTTGGATATGTGGATTGAGGGTGTGTTTGGATATCAATAGAAGGGTAAAACTGTCATATTAATAGTGTTGCTAAGGACTATGTGTGCGCCTTTTGTCAGCCACAGGGACTATCGGTGTAACTTTTGACACTTTAGAGATATAGATGAATCTTGAATACAGCCACAAGGGAGCACATGTAATACCTGCAGTACTCCAGTAGCAGCGAACATATCACTGTATGGCTTTTGAAGTTTTTTAGGTAACACCAGTGGATAGAACATCTCTTTCACAGCCTGTTACCAATTTAAACACATCAATCACTATCTTGCCATATCCATACCTTGTGGAAGACGGGGTTGGGTTAACGTTGATTTATAATCACCATCTTGCCATAAGTACAACTTACAAAAGGCATTATTAGTAACCGTATAAGTAACAAAGCTAACAATAAGGTGTGTATATTCTTGTATTAATTCGTGATACTATTTAAAACAACACAATTGTAAATCCACAAACAAAAAAGTTCTCACCTTTTTCGTAAACGACTCTTCCCATAATGTGTAAGGCGTACCTTTGAGCATCCCCGACCAAATAATTAAGTTCTTGGAAGAAGTCACGCACGTGCGTAAGCTAACATATATAAAAAAGAAAACATAAAGATAGCGAAAATCGTCAATTGATTAAAAGAACTGTTAATACAAATAAGCCGTAAAAACGTTTATTTATATTTTACGATCTTCTGATGTTTTGTCGATAACAAACGTAAAATCATGTTAACGAAACAAATAAAATACGTAAATGGTTTGAACTAATAGTTTCTAACATATTCACATTTTCACATAAAACACTAAAACAAGTATAAGTGATTTTATCTATACTACTTATAATGCACGAAGGCACCTCACTCTTAATTTTAAGACGTACAAGAAATTAAACATGGTTTACAACACTTTAATGCACCCAATTTTCAGAATTACAACAAAGCAAGCATAGTGTACAACAAAATAAAGCGTGATGTCATTTTAAAACCAAAATTCTATCAAACAACATTAATGCTATTAAAAACACCCCTTCACAAAAAATTACAACCATTTAAGCACAATATACAATAGCTGCAACCAATTTTCAGATTTACAACAAAAATAAGCATAGTGTACAACAAAATAAGCATGATGTAATTTTCAGACTTATTTTCAGACTTACAACATTAATGCTATTAAAGTGGTCAATGTTATTAATGACTACTACTTATAAGAAAAGAAACATAGTGTACAACACTTTAATGCACATAATTTTCAGACGTACAAGACAAGAAGCATAGTGTACAACAAAACACCACACTAATGCTATTTAATGTAGTCAATTATTTAACTGGTCAATAAATACAATTAATACAGTTATTAAAACACCCCTTACATAAGAAATACAAATTATCAAGCATATTGTACAACCAAATTAAACACAATTCCTGCATTAAATTTCACTACTACAAATAATAAAGCACATTATACAAATATTCAAGCCCGAACGGGTAACGGGCCAAATGGGCTTGAGCCCGAATGGGCGCAGACCAAACGGGCTCTAGCCCGAGCAGACACGGGCCAACGGGTTGGAGCCCGAACGGGCACAGGCAATACGAAAATCTTGATATCCGTAAATTTATTGTTAAAAAGAACATAATAAACTAAAATACATTATTCCTCGAAATTTTTTATTTCGGGGTACCCGGCGCTGCAACGCGCGGGTAACCTGCTAGTGATTTAGTAATACATATGTACAACAACTAGTGTTTACATATTTGGGTAAAATATACACATAACTAGTATGTAGTATATTGGGTATTATAAATGGGTAGAAACTTAAGTATCACAACCCATTGGGCAAATACATTGAATGTAGTTGGGTACAACCCAAAGCCCATAACCCATGGATCTTGACCCATAACCCATTTCATGACATCATGCTTATATCATACATGGATAATATCCATAAACCCATGGATCAACCCATACCCAAGTGACTAAGTGCATTGCACTCAAAGATACATTGTATCTAGCCAAAGATCCATGGTTCAACCCATGACCCATAACCAAAATACCCATGGGCAAAGAGGAGCGTTCCACGGATCCCTAGCTTAACGCTAGACGGATCCCTTGTGGAAGGGATCCGTGGGATCCGGGGAAACAGTAGGATTTTTCCTCTATAAATAGTGAGCCATTTCTTCATTATATCTCACCCCTTTCCAATACACTTTCTCCCCTGAGTTAAATCTCACTAACCTTAGATCAAAGAGATCTATGTTTGTACTTTTGTTTTTGTGTGATCTTCTAGGTTCCTCTTAAAGGCAAGATCACCACCTTTGAAGTCGAGCAAGCTCAAGTCCATGCTTCCTCATCATCAAGGCTATTGAAGTCCTCTTGTTGATGATCTCTTTCTTTCTTCAAAGAAGTGTAGTGTTGAAGACATTAGTGAAAGATGTCTCAAGTGTCAAGACGAAGATATTAAGTAAAGGGTATCTATCGTCTATAGGATAAGCACTTGTGGTAGGTGCTTAGAAGTCAAGACAAGAAGCATTAGTGAAAGGTGCTTAGAAGTGAAGACACAAGACATTAGTGAAAGGTGTTTTGTAGATCTAGTCAAAGGCATTAGTGAAAGGTGCCTTAGATGTACATTCGATATGGTGTGTTTCGATGTACTAGATAGACTAGCATTAGATCCAAGGATATTGATGTCCTTGATGATGTTGTAAAGGAGTAGATCTCCTTTGGGATTAGTCGTTGGTGTAGTGTGGTAGTAGTTCCTCCATTGCAATGGAACTAGGTGCTTAGCCTAGTATCTAATAAAGGGTAGGCGACGTTGTGAAGGTGTAGTTCACCTTGGTGTGAAAGAACTAGGTAATTAGCCTAGTACCTTATAAAGGGTAGGCGACGTTGTATAGGTTTGGTTCACCTTGGAGTGAAAGAACCCGGTGGTTAGCCTAGCACCGGAAAAAAAGGGTTGGCGACGTTGTGAAGGCTTCTCCGCCATAAGGAGATTGGTGTAGTGTTTACAAACTCTCGAGTAGGTGACTCGGGGAGTGGAGTAGGGCAAGGAATGTGTCCTTGTAGCCGAACCACTATAAATACTCGCATTGTGGTTTTGTGCTTCTTACTCTTATCTTTTCATTACATATCTTTATATGCTTGTCTATCAACATCCAACACACACAACCAAATAGATTGACATAAGTCTATCTAAATAGTTTAAAAGGAAGTTTTAATTGGTAAAACTATTCAACCCCCCTTCTAGTTTTCCACAATTGGTATCAGAGCTTCGTTACCAAGTTTCTTGAAGTATATTGTACTTTAAAAATTTGATACGATCCATGGTTAATTGAAAACTACAAAGAAAGTTGTTTTTTAAAACAAACACCATGTCTTTTAAAACTGTATGTTTGGATGTTGATTTGATAACAACATTTTTCTTATTTATTTTCATTTAATTGCACTAATCTTCTTTGCCATGTTGATTAGTCAAAGCTCATACCCACCAAGCTCTAGGAGTCGCTTGGTAACAAGAATACCTTCCTTAAGAAGGTATCTTAAACGCAAAGGAGCGGGAATAGTCTAAGTGACACTTGCTGTGTCATTTGTAAAGACATTCCTAAGTGCGCTAGAAGTATGTTTTTCTTTTTACTTTGCTTGATAATTAAGTATACCCATTTAGATATTTATATGATTATCTTTTGTGCAATTACATGTTTTACATGAAGCTTCATTAGGAAGCACTTTTCTCACATACGTGTTTTATTTCTCGTCTAAAGTCGTGGTATATAAAACTTATGTTTTGTTTCTTTTAATCCAAGGGCAAATCGCATAAAAAGGTATCGAACTTACATTCAATTTCAATTTAAGGCATCCCAGTTTTTTCTTCTCAATTTAAGGTACCGAACTTATTATGTTATGCAATCTAAGGATTTTCTTACCTGTTAACCAGGTTACCGGTTGCTAAACTTAAATCCAAACACTACCCTTCTTCAACATCCATCCACCATCATCAACAACCTTACCACTATCAAAATTCATTAAAATTTATAATCACAAGTTCACAACAGATAAAGCCAAATCTTTATCAACTCAACTTGGACCCTGCTGCATTAAAGTTTATGATATGATAAACAAACTTTGAATATATTTTTCTTGTTGGAAAAAGGCTAACAGCTAGTATGTGTAATATATAGAGATTGGGTGTGTTTGGATTTATGTTTAAACATTTTGGGTATGTGTAATATATAGAGATTGGGTGTGTTTGGATTTATGTTTAATATAAAGATAAGGTTGTGTTTGGAATGTAACTTACTCATTAGAGTTTTATGACTTGGAAACTTAGTAATTGACTAAGATTGCAAGCAGAAAAAAGATCGATACCTTAAATTGAGAGAAAAAAAAGATAAGTACCTTAAATTAAAATTAGACATAAGTTTGATACCCTTTTATGCGATTTGCCCTTAATCCAATAATAAAACAAAACACGAATTTCAAAAATTCCTCCTTCCCTATAAAAACTCCCATCGTCGACCATCTCATCAAACCCTCACTTTTTCAAATCCTTCAATTTCAAAAATTTTCTCTCTTTCAAAAACTTCATCTTCCTCCTCAATTCATCTCAACCGAAACCAAGAAGATCCGTCATCAACATGGTTTACATCGCACTCGTGCTCATCGCCCTAACACTTATCGCACTTGTGTTCCCTATGATGAAGTTCACATACGGAGACATTTACTTTGTGTTGTTAATCTATATTGGGGTTATATACCCAATCCTTTGTATCATCCTTAGTATTGAAATGCAATATTATTAATCTAGTTTATCTAGGTTACTATTATGTGTTTATCATTTCTTTTGATTTATATGTTTTATTTATTTTTCGTGAAACATTAGAGGTCATGTATGCATGCTAAAAGAAAATGTAGGATAAAACATACTTCGTGGTTGTTGGGAATTATGTGAAGTAGGATTTCTGCTGTCATTACTGCCGATGGATTCTGCTGAAGTAGAAGCAGAATCTGCTGATGCAGTGATTCTACTGAAGAGTACAAGCGTTGCCGTGTTACTGCTGAAGGGTATAAGCTGACTAGGATCAACATGCGCCTTATGAATTAAATGCTAACTCATTATTATCTTTGAACGGCCCGAGGTTGCATGGGTTTTATTGTACTGCTCAATATAGTTTTGTGTACTAGTCATTAAATGCATGCTTGCATGCTTAGTCGATTGGGTTGTAATAGTTTTAGGGTTCCTTGTCTATAAAAGGAACCTCATAGTTTGTAATAGATACTCATCTGAAACATAGAGTTTCAGTTAATAAAAAGATCCATAGAGGATCTAAGTGTTCTTAGTTATAACATCTTGTATTTACTTTCCGCTATATAATACGAGTGTTAGAGACTGTCCATTAGTTTGCTTATGATTACATAGGCAACACTAACGATCCACGAGTGCTTAAGATCTGTCAAGGTCTGAGAGTTTTCAACAAGTGGTATCAGAGCCTCGGGAGAGTCTCTACGATACTGAGAACCTTATTTACCTCACCCCCATACAACCAAAAACATATTCACCATGCCTGGAACTGATGATGAATCAGAAGTCACCACCAACAACAACATCAAAAACACCACCTCTATGCAGCAACTTAGTCTCGCCAACAGTAATGGCAAGTTTCCTTATCTGAAAAAGGAAGAGTATGATCTGTGGACCATGAAGATGCAGAACTGGATCTCCAATATTGATTGGAATCTATGGGAGATTGTGAAAAATGGTAACAGTCTGAAGAAGACCATCCCAGATCTTGATGGTAAGTTTACCATAGCTCCTCCCAAAACTGCTGAAGAGGTTTTAGCTGTGCAAAGAGAGCACAAGGTAAGAACCATCCTCCTTCAATCTATTCCTGAAGATCACTTGGGTGACTTTCACCACATGGATGATGCAAAGGACATCTGGATGGCTCTTAAAGCAAGGTTTGGTGGAAATGAAGAGTCTAGGAGAATGAGGAAGTCCATGCTGAGACAACACTTCCAAGAATTCAATATCTCTGAAAAAGAAGGTATCCACAAGGGATACGATAGGTTTCACAAGATTCTGAGTCAGCTAAACCAGCTGAATGCAAAGCCTGACAATGATGATAGCAATTCAAAGTTCCTAAGATCGTTGCCTCCATCATGGTTACATGTGAGTATAGCCCTAAAAGCTAAAGGTGGGCTGGACATGATCACTTTTGATGAGCTATACAACAAACTCAGATCTCTTGAACCTGATGTCAGATCTCCCTACCGTGCATCCTCCTCTGGTCATTCAGCTTTTGTTGGGACATCCCACTCGAATATGATGATGCATGCTTCAAGTCCATCTTACTTACCATCATCACCCTATCGTCCCACTCCATCACATCCTCAAGCTAAGACTGGAAGTATATTAGAGGATGTTCTTCACTCATTTGTTGCTGATTATGATACTCAACAGCATCTGGTATATGAAGACTTTGATCAAGTGGACCCACTTGAGATGGAGGAGATGAAGCTGAAATGGCAGGTGGCCATGCTTTCAGTGGATATCAAGAGATTTGAAGAGAAGGCAGGAAGGAAGTTTGGGTTCAAGGGAAAGGATCCAGCTCGATTTGACAGGAGAAAGGTCAAGTGCTTCTCTTGTCACCAGATGGGTCATTTCTCTAGGGAATGCAAGGACAGGAAGAGTGGAGAGGGGGCTAGCTACCATTCATATCAGCAGAATCAGAAGGGAGCTAGCACTTCAGCAGCTCTTATTACTATGGATGAACAGGTCAACTGGGCTGCACATGAACCTGTAACTGAGGAAGCTGCTGATGCAGAGAAGCTTGGATTGCTGGCCAGATGCACTTCAGAAGATAGGCATGATCAGTTTGCCTTCATGGGACTTTCTCAGGTACACAACTGTATATTTGGTTGTAGTGAAAGATACAATGAACTGAAAGAAGCTTATGATACTATGAAACCTAGATACAATGAATGCTATGTGGATAATGAAGCTTATAAACTTTCATTAAAAACATTAGAGAGACAAAAGGTTTGGTTTCAGAAGAATCAAATAGCTTATGAAGAAAAGATTAAGGTGCTTCAGTTTGATCTAGATATTGCTAATATTAACTTTAAACGCACTGAAAAAGAGAAAGCTGATACTACTGCTGAAAATCTAGAGCTTAAAGAGAAACTTGCTGAGGAAATAGCTAGACATAAACAATGGTTAATATCAGGTGACAATCTAGCTAGAGCTCTTTATAGTAGTCAGTCCGTGAACTCAGGAATAGGTTTAGGCTTTCAGAAGTATGTAGGATTGGAAGCTAGGCAAGATGGGCGTAAATCTACACCTGCAGGCTTAGAACACTTTAGAAAGGAAGGTGATTTTCATGCTGTCCCTGGACCTATTAGAGGTGAATTCATGCCGACTGACCTGTCCATTAATGTTGACTTTGATGGATCACACCATTTATATGGCAGAAAGTCTAATGACTTACCAGACTCAGATGCTTCATCTTATGACTTTGTCTCTTTCTCTGACAGTGACAATTCATCGGATCAAGGGTCTTCTGCTAGCTGTGATTCAAGTGAGAAGTCAGACCTTCCCAAGCCCTCACCTGAGCCTACTCCCAAGCCTGCACCCAAGTCTATCTACAAGCCTTCTAGGATAGCTGCTGAGGAATCCACTTCCAAGCTTGTTTCCCCTGAAGACTTGTCTTTTAAATCTTTGCATAATTTATCTGTTAAAAACAATTCATTTACTGTTTCTGGTTTAAGTATTTCTACATGTAATCGAACATCTTCTTTGTTGAATACATCTTCCAAAAGGAAGACATGTTTTGTTTGTGGAAGTAAATTTTATTTAATTCATAAGGCGCATGTTGATCCTAGTCAGCTTATACCCTTCAGCAGTAACACGGCAACGCTTGTACTCTTCAGTAGAATCACTGCATCAGCAGATTCTGCTTCTACTTCAGCAGAATCCATCGGCAGTAATGACAGCAGAAATCCTACTTCACATAATTCCCAACAGGTGCTTTGGATTCAAAACCAATTGCTCGACTATGGGTACAACTTCATGAACACAACTCTTTTTATTGATAATCAGAGTACCATATGCATTGTCAAAAATCCAGTTTTTCATAGTAGAACCAAACATATTGAAATCAAACACCACTTTATAAGAGATGCATATGAAAAACATTTGATAAATGTGGCTAAAATTCATACAGATGATAATGTGGCAGATCTGTTAACTAAAGCCTTTGATGGACCAAGGTTTCAACACCTTGTGGTCAATATTGGAATGCTTAACCCTTAACTGCAAAGTTTAAGGGGAGGCATAGGCCTCAGGGGAGGCATAGGCCTCAGGGGAGGCATATGCCTCAGGGGAGGATTTGTTTGTTTGTTGGTTTGTTTCTTAGTTAAAAAAAAAAAAAAAAAAAAAAAAAAAAAAAAAAAAAAAAAAAAAAAACTTTCTTTTGCAATTTTGTTGCATTTTTGATGGTTCTTAACTCACCAGATATACCCTGTGTATATCAAAGAATTAGCTAGTCCAAAGGGTACAGCTTTGGTAAAGACATGTCAAATCTGTTGATAGCTGTAATGATTTGCTCAAAATCATAGAGTCTGCAACCACCCATGCTTAATTGTTGAGAGTTGTATGGTCATCAATTCACCATGGTCTATTCCTTTTAAGAATCCAAGAATTGGCAAGCCCACAAGTATATGGATTGTGGTAAAGGCAACTATCCCCATATTTGGTTATCAATTCACCAATTCTAAGAATTGACTAGTCCTGAGCAAACGGCTACAGATAAAGACACATCAAATCCGTTTATATAGTTGCTGATTTGCTCATAAATCAGATGGTTATCAATGTACCATAGTTTTCGGACTTAAACATCTGGCTACTCCAGTAGTAATGGCTATTGGTAAAGAGACATCAAATCCATTAATTTCAATGATTCACCTCTCACAGGAGTTAACACACCTGGATGTGATGAGAATAGATTGCAACTGATAAGTATTGATGTACATTATGACATTTGTTGCTGTAAAGACCTAGCGTTTCAAAGTCTGATCATCATAGAGATGAAATTATAAGTGGTTCTTTGCTAATGTTGTGTGAAAACAATCCTCTAGTACTGAAGTATCAAAAGATCTTTCAAGGTCAGGAAACTGGAACTTAACCAAGTCAAATTCCAGTTTAGGGGAGGATTGTTGGGAATTATGTGAAGTAGGATTTCTGCTGTCATTACTGCCGATGGATTCTGCTGAAGTAGAAGCAGAATCTGCTGATGCAGTGATTCTACTGAAGAGTACAAGCGTTGCCGTGTTACTGCTGAAGGGTATAAGCTGACTAGGATCAGCATGCGCCTTATGAATTAAATGCTAACTCATTATTATCTTTGAACGGCCCGAGGTTGCATGGGTTTTATTGTACTGCTCAATATAGTTTTGTGTACTAGTCATTAAATGCATGCTTGCATGCTTAGTCGATTGGGTTGTAATAGTTTTAGGGTTCCTTGTCTATAAAAGGAACCTCATAGTTTGTAATAGATACTCATCTGAAACATAGAGTTTCAGTTAATAAAAAGATCCATAGAGGATCTAAGTGTTCTTAGTTATAACATCTTGTATTTACTTTCCGCTATATAATACGAGTGTTAGAGACTGTCTATTAGTTTGCTTATGATTACATAGGCAACACTAACGATCTACGAGTGCTTAAGATCTGTCAAGGTCTGAGAGTTTTCAACAGTGGTATAAAAACTGTAAAACCTATGCTTTTATCAAATCTGTTTCTGTTACTACAGATCCACGGATCCCGGAAGATATACTAGCCGGATCCCTTTTGTAAAGGAACCGTGGGATCCGTATTACTGGAAAAACAGCTTTCATGCAAGATTAAAAACCACTATCTTTCTAAAAGTAATAATCCACTAGAAAATAAATACCTTAAGTAGTTGGAGTAGTAAAAACCATTGTTAATAAAAATCTAGTAAAAACATTAGATAATCATAGGTTGACCACAAACACCTCTTTTTATTAACTTATCATTTCTATAGGTTCAACCATGATGCATGAATATGAGTTTGATTTTTCACTCACAAGCGTCTACACTCCAAACATCTCTCTTGAACCCAACACACCTGGCAATCATGTCCGTGGGTTCAACAATCTCGAAACCCGTCACTTCCATGAAGGACGTATTGTAGACACCTCTCTACAATTCGAAGAAGGTATCAATACCTCCTTCCGAGCCATAGGACTAGAATGTCTTCTTGAAATCAACGAGAAGATATGTCCAAGGTTCATAATGGAATTCTTCCGTCAAGTCGAACTCGTTCGTAACGAGGATCGCTCTCTATCTCTTTGGTTTTGTATCAAAAACCAAAAGTTCACTCTAACCCTTGGGCATTTTGCTCACATCCTCCGGATTCCAAATCATGGACAATGTGCCTTCACCGAAGATTGGTCTCTTGATTCTCTCTTCAACTTTCGTGAAGAAAATAGTCCAAATTGTTCACACATACCCTCTCCGGAAGATTTAAATCGCATAATATGCAAACCTCGACCATATTACTCCGATCCAAACATTATTTTTACAAGGGATATCCGAGAAGAGTACAAGCCTCTTGCACTCATCCTACGTGAAAATGTTTGGAGTCTTAGGGGAAATCGAGAAATTCTTCCCGCTTGTTGTGCTCACATGTTGTACTGTTTGCTAACACAACAACCATACAATCTCGCCTATTTCTTTGCAAGGCGAATTGTAAATCTTCAAAGCTCCAAGAACAAACTCATCCCTTATGGAATGTTCTTGACGCGTCTCTACCATAATGTTATGCACTTCCATCCTCAATTTCAAAGTCCGTTGTACGTACTTGTGAACAAGATGATGGAACCTCTAAACATATCTCTCATGAAGACTTTCTTCATTCTTGATTCCACCAACACTCATCAATCACATAATGATCCTCATAGCGAAAACACTCAAGAAACATAGTAGTATTCCAAAATAGGATCAATTCTCTTGTATTCGTGCTTTATCAATGTAATCCAATATCTTTCATGAAATAAAACATCTTACATTTGATATCTTAGTATTAGAACTCCTTTTAGACTAACCTTGAGATATAATGCATTGTCAAGATCATTGCATACCTTTAGTAAAGGTTCTGCTGAGCAGATGGACGGATCCCAAAGTTTGTGTTAGACGGATCCCTTCACTTAGGGAACCGTGGGATCCGGCAAACAGAAAATGCAATTGCAAGCATTATATTTCAAAGATATCCTTAGAACACCTCACACTAATCTAAACATAGTATCTTAAGGCAAATTAAGTCCTTATCAAGATAAGTTGATCCTTCCTACTCACACACCTAGATCACACTCTAAAACGCTTGTAGATCTACCATTTCATTTTAATCCATTACTCTTCCGCTCTCAAACTCACACTTCATTTTTTACTTGATCCCTCACATCTGGTCTTAGAAATCTTTCGATTATGACAAAATTGATCATTAATCATCCTCACCTCAAAATTGATCAAAGTTGATCAAAATCTAGTTTTTCCATCTCAAAACCTTTAGGATATTTTCCAAAACACAACCCTGAGTCACAACCTGATATCTAGGATCATTTAGCTTCAATTGACACTCTCATCTACAGTGTCATCCTTGCTCATTCATTGGTACTCATGAAAGTTCCAAATCCTTCCATAAATAACAATCATTAGCTACATCATTCATTACCTTCAAGTACTCAAGCACCCCTTCATTTAAAACACTTAGGAAGACTGAAACACTCAAAATGTTATAGGTCTTAGATCTTAGAAACATCATTTTCACTCTTTCATAACTGCTGAGGAGGGAACCGTGGGATCCGGATGACAGTTTAGGTCAAATCTTGCTAAAACAATCATTTCAACTCATCTTCCTAACTCAAACACTCCATCTCATCTTAAATGAGTTCCTAGATCAATGCAACCTCTGAAGTTGACGCTTGTGCATGTTAATCATCACATTCCAATGAATCCTAGTGGCTTAAGGCTTGAATGCACTTGCCAATTCTCTTGCTTTATAAACCATCTTGTTAGGACCTCCATAGTCATCACTCTCATCCTAACTTTCAGCTCTTGCAACCTCTTGAAATTATCTCATCATGAGGAAAACCCCAAGTAGTAACTTATCCACCAAAGAACCACCCATGAAAAAGGCTCGTGTTGTACACGAAATCTCTTCAACCGAATCATCTCCGGTCAAGCCAACAAATGATAGAATCCTTCATCATCCAATCAAACCAATTCTTAAAAGGATAGTACCCACAAAACTACCTATGCCAAACACCACCATACCTCCTAGGCCAAACAATATCATCTCTACTAAACCATCACCATTGGTTCCTAGAGCTATTTCATTTACTTCACCACTATCATCGCCACACCTCTATAATTTAGAGGACTTGCCTCCTAGGCCGTCTCATCCGCTTCCGCCGACAACATTCTCCTCATTAGGAGGAATAATGGTTCAAAATCAAGGTGTTGAGTCAACACTTGCTCCGGATTCCTTTTCGCCGTCTCCATCATATAATCCTATTTGGATTATGAGAAATCATCAAAGTCAACCACCCGACCATATAGAAGTTGACACTTCTTTACCACCACCATCATTCTTGGTCGAGGCATTCTCAAATGCACCTCCACCAATCCCTCCATCGTTTGAAGCTCCGCAAGCCGCTTCACTTGATCCTTCGCATCAAGCCATTTCATTTCCTCCACCACCACTACCTAGCCATGACAAAGATTGCTATCATTGTCAACATGTTGAAAGTTTGATACATGAAGTACGAGAAGACCAACGTTTCATGTTCTATCATCTCCTCGAACGTTTCGACGAGATCAAACCTAAACAAAACTTGAGCTAGAAGATTTTAGTGGTGTCCTAGCATAAAGCGTTAGCTAGTCTAGAAATTCCTAGTCATGTATTGTCTATTTTCTTATTTTTAGAGTCATGCATATCATAACTCTTGTTTTATTAAATGGAATTACATGCTACTTGTTATTTTTCTGAGCATATGTATTCACATCTCATTTATGTGATAACATTACTTGTTATATCACCTTTGCTGATTTTAGTCATCAGCCAGACGGATCCCTCAGAATTGCCTAGACGGATCCCTACTAGGAGGGAACCGTGGGATCCGTGAAACAGGAAACGTTTTTCCTACTAACTTGAACCACATTTGCAGGAAATTGTAAATTATACTTGTTTTTCTAACCCTTGTTTTGCAGTTATTCAATTAACACATGAAGAATTTGACACCCTAAAGCTAGGGGGAGCTTGGTGTCAAAACAATACGTTGCAAAATTACTTGCAACCTTAGATTTATATTTCATGACTTTCCGTTGCAATAATTGCAATCATCTAGGGGGAGCACACCCTTCACATAGACGTAATCTTTTGCAAAAGTTAGTTGCAAATGAACTAGATTAGAATTAGTTTCTTGACGCCCTTACTTAGGGATGGACTCGTCAAGGGGGAGTAACGACGAGATCCTTTCCCGTTACTTGCTCTCTACTTTTTTTACTCTTATTTCTTTCACATGTTTTTCTTAAAAAAACGATGTGTTGCTTTTCTTCAAACACTTTTTGTTTCGACAAAAAGGGGGAGAAGAAAGTAAAAACTACAAATTCGAACGTTTACGAATTTTAGGTTTTCCTTAAAATAATTTTATGTTTTGTCATCAACAAAAAGGGGGAGATTGTTAATACAAATAAGCCGTAAAAAACGTTTATTTATATTTTGCGATCTTCTAATGTTTTGTCGATAACAAACGTAAAATCATGTTAACGAAACAAATAAAATACGTAAATGGATTGAACTAATAGTTTCTAACATATTCACATTTTCACATAAAACACTAAAACAAGTATAAGTGATTTTATGATTTAGTAATACATATGTACAACAACTAGTATTTACATATTTGGGTAAAATATACACATAACTAGTATGTAGTATATTGGGTATTATAAATGGGTAGAAACTTAAGTATCACAACCCATTGGGCAAATACATTGAATGTAGTTGGGTACAACCCAAAGCCCATAACCCATGGATCTTGACCTATAACCCATTGCATGACATCATGCTTATATCATACATGGATAATATCCATAAACCCATGGATCAACCCATACCCAAGTGACTAAGTGCATTGCACTCAAAGATACATTGTATCTAGCCAAAGATCCATGGTTCAACCCATGACCCATGACCCATAACCAAAATACCCATAGGCAAAGAGGAGCGTTCCACGGATCCCTAGCTTAACGCTAGACGGATACCTTGTGGAAGGGATCCGTGGGATCCGGGGAAACAGTAGGATTTTTCCTCTATAAATAGTGAGCCATTTCTCCATTATATCTCACCCCTTTCCAATACACTTTCTCCCCTGAGTTAAATCTCACTAACCTTAGATCCAAGAGATCTATGTTTGTAGTTTTGTTTTTGTGTGATCTTCTAGGTTCCTCTTAAAGGAAAGATCACCACCTTTGAAGTCGAGCAAGCTCAAGTCCATGCTTCCTCATCATCAAGGCTATTGAAGTCCTCTTGTTGATGATCTCTTTCTTTCTTCAAAGAAGTGTAGTGTTGAAGACATTAGTGAAAGATGTCTCAAGTGTCAAGACGAAGATATTAAGTGAAGGGTATCTATCGTCTATAGGATAAGCACTTGTGGTAGGTGCTTAGAAGTCAAGACAAGAAGCATTAGTGAAAGGTGCATAGAAGTCAAGACTTGAAGCATTAGTGAAAGGTGCTTAGAAGTGAAGACACAAGACATTAGTGAAAGGTGTTTTGTAGATCTAGTCAAAGGCATTAGTGAAAGGTGCCTTAGATGCACATTCGATATGGTGTGTTTCGATGTACTAGATAGACTAGCATTAGATCCAAGGATATTGATGTCCTTGATGATGTTGTAAAGGAGTAGATCTCCTTTGGGATTAGTCGTTGGTGTAGTGTGGTAGTATTTCCTCCATTGCAATGGAACTAGGTGCTTAGCCTAGTACCTAATAAAGGGTAGGCGACGTTGTGAAGGTGTAGTTCACCTTGGTGTGAAAGAACTAGGTACTTAGCCTAGTACCTTATAAAGGGTAGGCGACGTTGTGTAGGTTTGGTTCACCTTGGAGTGAAAGAACCCGGTGGTTAGCCTAGCACCGGAAAAAAGGGTAGGCGACGTTGTGAAGGCTTCTCCGCCATAAGGAGATTGGTGTAGTGTTTACAAACTCTCGAGTAGGTGACTCGGGGAGTGGAGTAGGGCAAGGAAGGTGTCCTTGTAGCCGAACCACTATAAATACTCGCGTTGTGGTTTTGTGCTTCTTACTCTTATCTTTTCATTACATATCTTTATATTCTTGTCTATCAACATCCAACACACACAACCAAATAGATTGACATAAGTCGATCTAAATAGTTTAAAAGAAAGTTGTAATTGGTAAAACTATTCAACCCCCCTTCTAGTTTTCCACAAGAACCAAAGTTACATTATGAAATAAAAACTTACACTTGGCTCAATCTTTCCACTTTGAAAAAAAAAGTAAAGTAAAGTAAAGTAACTCCCAATACCGTCTTCCACAGTGTATGGGGAGCCATACCCCTACCTAAGGTAGAGAGCTTCCGGTTCTACCAAAGGTAGAAAAGGACTTCCGGCCTTGCAAGGGGTGAGGATCGAACCCTTGACCTCTGTCTCATGAGGCAAGGGTTTTAACCACTTGATCCAACCCTTGACCTTGCTCTTTCCACTTTGAAAGGGGTATCCAATTATAAAGGCAGTCGCAGAAAGATTGGTTACTTGCAGAAAGAAAGAAAGAAATAATGAAAGTTTCAGTTCACAAGCATGTGTTTCCAAATCAAGGGTAATACTACAAAATTTAGATAAGAAATTTATACAACTTTTCAAATCAATGTTTGAAATTCACAAAGAAAAAACAAATGCAAATATTAGTTGGTAAACTAACAAGTTTCTGAATTTTAAAGCCATTTGATGGGTTTTATGGGGATTCTTTGGACTCCTCTCTATAACACTGAAGCATGTAAAAGTTGCCTATATAAGCTCATACATATTTCAAATAAGTATGAAACATAAAGTAGAAAGTAGAGTGTTAATATAACTTTGCAAAAAGAACGATCTAATGATCCCAAAATATGAGATTTTTCTACGTAAAAACTATACAATAACAAACATTGAGAGTGATAATGAATGGCTGCAAATTATTTTTTGTTGCAAACACCCATATATCATTAAGAGTTGTGAGCTTCATACCTATACGGTACAGCCAACTTGTATTGCAGATCAGAAACCGCTAAACCAACGTATCTGCTACCAACATCCATACCAATCAGACGACCTGGTCTTTGCAACATTTCGCACAGCGCATATGGACTCACCACTTTCATTTATAAATCCATTTTTCAGAATACTTTACACGGGACCTTCCCAATAATCATGATTCTAGATTCGAAAATAGTTGATAATTAACAGTACCAAATGCAAAGAGAAGTAATGAAGACCACTACCCATTAAGTAATAAAGATAAAGAACAATGGTAATTTTATGATTAAAATATCGTAGTTTTGGTGTTTAATATACAAAATACTAAGATGGTGATCAAGAGAATAACGTAGAAAGAAAAGATATTCCTATTTGCGGGTATTTGTTTAAACTTATTTTTTAGCTTATAAGCTTTATGTGGTTTTCATAAGCCCATTTTTATGGCTTATTTTGAAACATATGGGGCTTATATAAGCTTAACAAAAGCCAAAACCACATAAGCTCATATTCCCAAAGATAAGCTTAAACAAACACTCCCTAGATAAAAACACCATTCTATAGAGGGCTGTCGACTTGCAAATTATACAAATATTGTTGGCCCGTTTTTTTTGGATCTATAATCAAGATATACCAAGATACAAGATACAATTGAATTTGTAGAAGCTTTTTATATTTATCAGTCATGAATCTGTTTTGACACAAATGCTATCTATTTATACATATATGAAACGGTACAATGAAGAGTCATGTTGGTTCATGTGAACCAACAGATATGTCGATTATGGCATAACTGCCATTTAGCAGTTATTTCGTAACTGCTTGTAACTGCTGTGGTTGACTTTTTTGTGTTTGACTTCTGGGTTGACCGGGTCATATGGGTGTTGACTGGGTCGATTGGGATTAACCCAATATTCTCCCCCTTAATCACAATCGCTGCGACGTAGGTCTTTAAGGCTTCTTGATTCATCTTCTGGTTAAATCCACCATCTGAGCTTTTAATTTCTTGTAGTGCTTGTGATCATCCTTATATCCAGGTAGATCAATTTTCCTTCGGTTACTTCCACCTTTAATGATGTGATCTTAATTATGTCCATGTTGATCGTATTTTTCTGGTTATTTCCACCTTTATTGTTGTGATCTTCCTTAAGTCCAGGTTGATCATATTTTTCTGGTTATTTCCACCTTCATTGTTGTGATCTTCCTTAATTCCGGGCTGATCATATTTTTCTGGTGCTTCTTCAACAATTGCCATAAGCAATGTTGGTTCTAAGTCTTCGTCAATGAGATTAGACTGTTCTTCTTTCTTTGATGGACATTTGTTTTAAATGCAAGTTTTCAAAATGCCCATACTCCTTGCATTTAAAACACATCAACTTACTCTTATCATGAGTAAATTTTTTTGAGTTGCTGTTTGATTTTTCCTTGAAATTATTTTCTTGGCCTCGCAACAAATCATGTCTACATTTTTCACAGTGTCTTCCGTGAGTAATGTTATTGTTGTGATGTGTAACAATAACTTATATTGATCGTTATTGTCCTTATTCTTCTTAAACTTTATTCTTTCCTCGTACGTCTTGAGTCTCCCAATTGCTTCTTTCATCGTCATTTCACTTAGATCGGAGTATTGCTCTATTGATGCAACTATTTGCAGATACCTATCAGGTACAGCATTTAATAGTTTCCGTACTAAGGTTTGATCTTCAATTATGTGTCCTAAACTAGCGGCTTTGTTTACAAGTGTTGTTAGTTTTGTAGCGAAGGTGTCGATTGTCTCGTCTTCCTTCATTTGTAACATCTCAAAATCAGATTTGAGTGTTTGTAGTCTTGCTTGTTGAACTCTGTCTTCGCCAACGTGTCTAGTTTTCAAAGCATTCCAAATGGCTTTTGCGGTTTTGTGCTTTGTTATTTAAAGTAATTGTTCCTCGGGTAAGGCTTGATAAAGGAAAGCAATAGCGGTTTTGTCTTTTTTCTTATCGGGTTGAGTCGATTCAGTCGGCTCTATTGTTTCCCATAAACCATTCGCTTCGAGAATGATTTGTATTCGAATTACCCATAATGAGTAATTCTCGGGTTTTAAGATTGGGCATTGAAATTGTGGTGTACAATTTGTACTAGGTTCCTTATTTCCATTTCCTTTCGTCATATCTTAAATATGTTGACAATAAAAAAATATCTCCAAAAATCTAACATGAGGTGTGTAGAAAAATGTTTTACTTTTCCTTATAGGCTATAAAACTTTATAGGACTAGTTTTTTAATCCAAAAACTATCCTCGGAGATTATATATTTTAAAAACGAATAACCTAAGGTTAATTATTCCTTAAAAATTATTCATAAACAATATAATAAGTAGTAATAACTAAGTTATTATATTTTCTAAAATTTTGACAAGATATTAATTTTAAAATAAAGTAACTTATAAAAAAAATAATATATATCAAAATTAATATATACTATATAGAAAATAAAAGTTGAAAGGGTGGCTTTTGTAAAATTTAGAACCTTGGGGGTTGATTGTTTAACCCGTAGCCCTTTTATCCTGAGATGCCCTAAATAAATATTACGCCTCTTTTGTTTTATTTTCTATCTTTTTGAGATAGAAAAGAAACGTCTCATTTTATTATTTTTTTCTTCTCTTTCTGAGATACGAGACCTCTGTCTCTCTTCTTTATGGGAATTGATCCGTTCCTTTTCTCCTGATCTTTATGGCTTGTTGGCCTTCCTCTCTTCTCCGGTGTGTGGTGTTCTTCGCGAGCACTCGATTCCCTCAATTGAAACTTTTAAGGTTTCGGTGAATTTGGGGGTTTTTCTATCCGTGAGAGATTGAATGATTGGAGATTGAAATTGAGTCGATTGGTGACTCAATTGATGTTCTGGGCTCGATTCCTCTATTGAACAGGTGTGTTTGTTCTAAGTTGTGAATCATTAATTTCTGCCCTAATTTGATGACTGTGTTACCAGATTGGTATTTGTTTTTTTTTGTTTTGCATCAAAAGGTATACGGTTTTTAAATCGTTTCTGATCCTAATGGATTGGATAAAAGAAACTGTTTCGATGTTAATATTGTCGACAAGATTTTCTTGCAAAAGTTATCTGATTGCCGGGTTGAGTAATCACAAGTTTTGTGATTGTTCCCTGTTGCGACAGAAACAGAAGCACAAAAAATGATTTTTTTTGATTTTGTGTTCGATTTGTATTTGCAAAGAAGAAATTATTTTCGAAACAAAAATTTGGTCCTTTGATTCTGAAACAGGAAACAAAAGATTGGTATATGATGATTTTGGCTCTGATACCAATTGTTGGCCCTTTTTTTTGGATCTATAATCAAGATATACCAAAATACAAGATACAATTGAATCTGTAGAAGCTTTTTATATTTGTCAGTCATGAATCTGTTTTGATACAAATGCTATCTATTTATACATATATGAAACGGTACAATGAAGAGTCATGTTGGTTCATGTGAACCAACATATATGTCGATTATGGCATAACTGCCATTTTGCAGTTATTTCATAACTGCTTGTAACTGTTGTGGTTGACTTTTCTGTGTTTGACTTCTGGGTTGACCGGGTCATATGGGTTTTGACTGGGTCGATTTGGGTATTGTGATGGTTCGATTGGGATTAACCCAATAAATATCCCATTTTCATTTTGTTGGTTATCATCAATCTCTATTATTGTTACTACTAATCAATATATGGAAGCTTAAAAAGTGACCTGAATGGTTGTTGGATCCTATATAAACTACTTGCCAAACTTAACCCAGCAGCCAAACACTCTATTGAAGTGACTGTTATCTTTTTACAGCAAGAATCGAAAATTTGTTTGTGAGACCATGTTGTTTTATTTGTAACCATATGTTTTCCGACCTCTTGGCCAACTAAGGTTTGAACCTACCAACACAATTAGGATGGAATCAAAGTTATTTTATACCTATTATATTTTAAATGGTGTTTGCTTAAGCTATTTTTGGGCTTATCAGCTTTATTTAACTCGGCTTATATGTCGTAATCTAAGTATTTTTCAACTTACATAATAATTTATAAGCTTATATGACTTAAGTGTGAAAAATAACTAAATTAAGCCCATTAGGCTTATGAAACATAAGCCGAGTTAAAAACAAACTTCCTTTGGTACCCATAGTGTTTGACGGACCTTTTGACACACAAACACAAGCCCGTCCTTTATAGTAAGGGTGGCATGGCCAAATTAGAGTTCTCACTAACAAACCAAGCCTTTTACCACTAGCCCACGTCCGTAAGCTAAAAAATAAGCTTAAACAAACACCCCATATGTTCACCAAATAATTCAACATTGTACATTATCAAGTCTCTTAAGGTCACATCCTAATTCCGAAAAGATCAGGTAAAGAAACATCAAAATTACGAGTAAAATTGAGCAAAATTACTACACACCTTTTTGTTGTCTTTTGAGTAAAAATATGCTGCTGTTGTGTAACAAGTGAGAGAGTAAAGTATAAAGTAGATTGAAGCGTGTATAATAATGACCCGACCCGACCCTCTTTCGTACTGTTCATTTTACTCTTTTGTTTGGCACATGTTTTGTGAGAGATTATTATTATTACGTGTATCTTTTTTTTTAAACGAGGATTTCATCTTTCACGTTGCGGCGGAGCGTATGTATACGATATTGTTATACACGTTAGTAAAAAGTGCAATACTCGTGCGTTGCACATGTATACTACTTTTTAGTGACGTTTGTATCAGTTAGAAAGAGTATGAAGATATAAAGTTACAAGATATAAGTAATCAATGGTATAGAAATTTTGATATTTTGTTATATTACTTGAAATTTCTTTTTCTTGACATCTTTTTTTGTTTGACTTATCAAGCATAGTATCTGTCCATGTAAAAGAACAAAATGGAAAACCTACAAACGTAGAAAAAAATCCAATCAAAAGAATCCAATCATTAAACTCTATTATTTTCATAATGTACTGAATGATAGAACTCAAACTTGTGAACGAATTATTGACTGCAAATTGTCTAAATGATTCAAGTAAAAGACTACGAACAATTAACCACTTTTTCAGATCACACGTTGAGGAGCTGCAACCTCGTTAACCTCAATGGTCATGTTGTTTACACTGACCTTATATGGCATTTCATCAATTTGTCTTACAGCAGTAGCATAGTAGCATTTGAAGAAGGACACATAATTGTGTTTACAACAATTGTAGGTTCATGATTTGCATGAGATACATCATGTATGGGATCATCAACGGGCGCCTCAACAGCAGTAGCATTAACCTCAACTGTAGAATGTCCACACATTTTATCTTTGTTAGCGGTGTTCAGAATGATGACATTCATGTTTGCATTAGGTGCACGAGGAGCCCGATTTGTAACTGTATGAGTTGTAAGAGGCACTATTTCAAAGACACAACTCCACTGGTCGTTCCCAAATTTTCATAATCAATAGCATAATCAACCATATCAAAATAGTTTAATCCCGATGATACATTAGAATTTTCGAGCCTTATTACCGATCGAGACATTGACGAACTCCCACGATGTTTATTCAAGTCATTGACATCACTACCATAGTATTTTGTAACAGTATATCTTTTGACATACGTAGGTGGTAGATTAAATTTATCAATCTTGATCTCGAGAACAACCATTTGAGTGTAAAGATTATCAACGAAGTAATTCACTATCCACTCCTTATAAATTATCATATGATACTTAGTTAGTAATACGGATGCATAAACTTGTGACCATAGTAAGTAACATAATATGAGAACCATAGTAACTAACATAAAATTGTGACCATGGTTCTAATACAGTTGTAACATGTGTTCATAAAAACTGAAATATATTTATTTTAAAAGCTCACCTCCTTTAAATTCTTGGTAATCAACTCTTACACAATCAATATCCTCTTCGTTGTCTCTTACTTTTATCACTAACTTGTACCTATAAGGATAAATATTAACAAATTTTTTTTCTAAAGCATAAATGTCATGAGGATATATAGAACGTACGTTTGACGCGGGTTGCTGACGTTTTTTTGCAATTGTCACAAAAATATCGAACACCATCTAAGGTCACTTTTGGAAGCACTTAGTACATTGTATGAATTTCGAGTCCTTATCTAAGTCAATACATATAACCATACCATATATAATGAACCTTGTCCCTTGAGAAAAGAACATCAAACGATTAGTGTGAATGGTAAAGTGAAATCAAATATGTAATTCAGATTTTGTAACATGGGAAATTACCGGAGTGTCGCCATTAGCCAAACACTGATAAATCTCTATAACTTGTGTTACTTTCAACGTATCACTCTCAACAATTGTAGATGTAAAGAAAACGGGTTGGATATGCCTAAAAAACAGTATCACGAGGTAATCTAAGTATATGTAGTATGTAAAACGTATAGAATTTGGTAACATGTGTCCCGATAGACATTAAGTGTCACCTTTGGCTATATGCAAGAGTTTCAGTGATCGGGAGGCTCAAATGAATTTGTGTCGATATCGTCGTCTTTAATTGTGGTGCACCTGGAGATAAAGAGAAAAAAATACTTATCAACTGAAAATACCATATTTGAATTATATCCATATGATAGTAAATATTAAAGTATTCAAGACGCCAACCTGCATAAATCCGAACTCTGCAACACGTCAAGACCACAACGATGTTGGTATTTTGTTTAGACTCGATTATGTTATCTTCGTACGTCAAAGCACACTTCCCCCATAACGATATGTTCAATTTTATATCACTGCAATTGAGTAAATCGTTGAAAATTGCTTATATTTTTTAGATAGCACATGGAACAAAATTATTTTATAAAAATAGTAAAATACCTCATATCAGCAATTACAATTTTGCGGACCTGGGGGTTACAACCTTGGATGCGTTCAACATTATTTTGAAGAGGACCTCATTCTCGAAAAACACCTATGACATCTATTATAAAAAAAGATAAGACTTGTAGGAGATAAAACTTCTAACGATAAATGGAGGTTTGACCGATTTGACCCGTTAAAGATAAAATAATAATAATAATAATAAATATATGACGAAAAAGTTATTATCTTGCACATGCCAAGTATACACATGACCCAAGTCTGTTAAATAGCCACCTTTATAACACACGAAATTGACGACCCCTATGACTTTTGACCCATATGTTAAATATACACCCTTATAATGGTTTGCCAGTCATATAGGTCAAAAGACAAACAATTGGACCCGTGACCATCTAGTTATAAACAAATAAGCAGGTATATGCCCAAATACCCTTTTAAAATATATGTATTGATGGATTTATGGTAAATTTATAGGTGATATGTGACCATTTCGGGTAGGGACTGAAAACCGGGTTACCGTACACATGGCATAGCAAATCAAGCAATCAAACTTGGGTTAATCCCCACGGGTCAATATAGTTTTTTTTATTCATACCAGTTAGCTAATGGTTTACCAGTCATATGGGTCAAAAGACAAACAAGTGGACCCGTGACCATCTAGTTATAAACAAATAAGCATGTATATACCCAAACACCCTTTTAAAAGTATATGTATTGATGGATTTATGGTAAATTTACAGGTGATATGTGACCATTTCGGGTAGGGACTGAAAACCGTGTTACCGTACACATGGCATAGCAAATCAAGCAAACAGACTTGGGTTAATCCCACATGGGTCAATATAGTTTTTTTTTTTTTTTTTTTTTTTTTTTTTTTTTTTTTTTTTATTCATACTAGTTAGCTAATGGTTTACCAGTCATATGGGTCAAGAGACAAACAACTGGACTCGCGACCATCTAGTTATAAACAAATAAGTAGATATATGACCAACCACCCTTTTAAAAATATAAGTATTGATGGATTTATGTTATTTACAGGTGATATTGTGACCGTTTCAGGTAGGGACCGAAAATCGGGTTACCGTACAGATGGCATAGCAAATCAAGAAATCTAGTTGTTAACTTAAACGAAGAATACAAAGGTACTAATAATATGAAAACCTGTGAGATATATATCGTTTCCAATACGACATTTAAGGTTTCCGAATGGCACAAACTTAAACACATATCTGTCAAACAATTGAGGTTGAAGAGATCATGGTTGAATGTCAGTTGTGTAAACGAACTCCACAAAGAACTTGATTTCCAAAGGCCTGTACTTTGTATCCCCATAGTTTACCACTGTGAATTTATGTGTCTTGTAGACACAACCCAGTTTGACACGATTACCAAATCTGTTAATGAGAGTCGCAGGAATCTTTGCATGAATTGAAGTAGACTGAAATGAATAAAAAGTTTAAGTACAATGTAATGTAAATCAAGCGATTATACGCATAAAAAAAGGACATGTGGGGTGTACTTACACGTTCATCCACTATAATCAGGTCCATTGAAAGAACTCGATTGGTTTTTTGATTGTAAGTAGTCAATACACGTGCAGCCATAACATTAACTGTCCACTGATCGATAAGATTGGGATGTAAATTACTGACATGATGATAACGGATACTCATTGGTAACTGCAATGAAATAATATATCATCATATAGTAAGGTCATGAAATAGTAAAATGATTAAAATGTTAAATATACCTCTAGGCAGATTATAAAATACTTCCTTGTAAACAATATTTTTAGTCAAATTATTAGCACAAATTCCTCCGTTATCAATATAAAACCGCAGTCCAACGCGGGAAGTCACACGCGATGCAACAACATAAAGTTGCCTATGAGTAAATACAGGTTTCTCAAAATACACACATACATGATAAAAAGTTTGGCCTTGACTTTTGTTTTTGGTCATGGCAAAACATACTTTTACAGGAAACTGCCTTCGTGTAAATCGGAATGGCCAAGATGAATCAGTCGGGGTCATATCGATTCTATTAATAAAGGATTTTTTTACCGATATTAGTCCCAGTAATTATTTGACCCTCAATAACTGTACGGGTAATCTAAGTTATAACTAAACGTGTCCCGTTGCACAAACCTCGTTGCAAGTTTGTATTCCGTAATAATATTATTGGTGCACCGATATTCAACTCAAGTTTGTGATTTGGGACACCAGAGAACCTCAAAGTATTTAAGAATTCAGGCTGGTACATGATTTGCATCTCCTCTAAGTTATCTGAGGTTGAACATATCATATCAGTACTATAAAGTTCATGCATGTCACCTGACATTGAAGCAAGAACCAATAAACCTTAAAATTTAGGGTTTAAATAATTCGACTATACCAAAGTCTAATAGGGGAAAATACACAAACAATGGCGTGTTTGTCCTTCGTTCTTGTATACACGTATTACTAACGTTTCAATGAGAAAAGTTAGGTTCTTAAATCACAAACAAACCAAACACTTATGTTTGAGCTTAAAAAATCGACTCCTATGGGAATAGGGGGGGGGGGGCACCGTTTGGTTAAGCTCAAAGAGAGGGAGAGAAGAAGAAATTAGGTTTGCTAGGAATCAAGATTAGTTTAGAATGAATACATTAAGTTTGTATTTATTCTTAAACAATCTTAGTCAAAGTTAGGGTAGAATTGGGTTTGTAAACCCCTATTCGACCAGTTATGGAACCCCAAGGGGATTCTAGAACCTTCCCGACCTTCAATTTCATCTCTAGTCCTTTAAGTTGTCATTTAACGAAAGTTAGTCAATAATCGTTAAGTACTAACGTCCGTTAAGCGTTTATTTGTGAAATTAATAATTAACCATAATGTTTTATATTAATTATTAAAACATTGAATCTTATACGTAAAGTGTGTAATCCCGTTCGGTTAAGCTCAAAGAGAGGGAGAGAAGAAGAAATTAGGTTTGCTAGGAATCAAGATTAGTTTAGAATGAATACATTAAGTTTGTATTTATTCTTAAACAATCTTGGAGTCAAAGTTAGGGTAGAATTGGGTTTGTAAACCCCTATTCGACCAGTTATGGAACCCCAAGGGGATTCTAGAACCTTCCCGACCTTCAATTTCATCTCTAGTCCTTTAAGTTATCATTTAACGAAAGTTAGTCAATAATCGTTAAGTACTAACGTCCGTTAAGCGTTTATTTGTGAAATTAATAATTAACCATAATGTTTTATATTAATTATTAAAACATTGAATCTTATACGTAAATTGTGTAATCCCGAAGTCTCGTGTTTAAATTCGGTCATACACATATTAATTTATATCCCATCAATGAAAATTGACAGAAATACCCCAGCTATGAAATTATACATAACTCTTCTACATTATTTCTTAGGGAAAATGTTTTTAAAAGGTATCGTAGTAGCCACCATTTGCTTTTGTGGTAGCGAACAAATTTTCTTGCTTTTGTGGGTACCTTTCTTTCAAATTCATCATTTTTTGGGTATTTTGTGAAATTTTTGGACATTTTTGCCCCTCTTAACTAATAGAGTTTTTTTATTCCTGAAGGGAAAAAATGTCACATAGTACCCTAAAAAGGATTTAAAAGAAAAGTAACCACAAAAACAAAAGTATTTATTCGCTACCCACAAAAGCAAATAATGGCAATGCCTTTTAAAAACATTTGACCTATTTCTCATCATCATCCTTAACTGTTATTCTTATTTTTGGGTGAGGTTAGAGATTTCCGTACTTTACAATATGTTATAGACTAGAATTCTAAAAAAATGTCCATAAATTGATTATAAATTCAATTTATCTTTAGTTCTTTACAGTATATAAATTAGAAGTTACCCTTTTAGGTTTTGTTATTTGTTTGTCAGTTTGTCTTTTTGCTCATTATCTATTTATTCTTCTAATTGGAAGTGATCAAGATTGTAAAAATGGGATAAATGTTTATGTACGTATCCTAATAGTTGAACTTTCAATTTAATATATAGCTTGTGCACCCATTAGAAACCCTACAATGATGTTTTTGTATTTTGTCCGGCATTTGGTACCATTTTCTACTAGTTAATCTCTTGTCCAAATTAAAGGACTGATATTGGAAAGGTTGCATGTAAAGTACTAATTTTCTAATGATGATGACTTGATAGATGAAGCCTGTGGATTCATTAAGGTTAATTAATCACTTGGCACAGCAGCATTTTGTTCGGAAACCTGTGCGAGTATTTGGTCTGAAAGTTATGGCCAAACACGTCGGTGTGGCAATTGCAGATCTTGACACTTTACGTGCTAAATCTTATTGGTATGAACTGGATGCAACTGCAGATTTATATTACCAATAGAATGTATGATATATTTTGACTTATTGTTTGCTATCAGCAATGCAACAATAAAATGTTACCTTGAACTCAAAACATTATGCTGATATATTGGTGATCGTAATATTATTTTTTTCCCCTTTTTATAGTGGTCTCTGTATATTAGTTGATCGTTTTGAGATATAATATGTATTGAGATACTTTTGGTTATTCTTATTGTTGCAGCGTTTTGGAAACGAAGGACACCAATACCTTGGCTCAAAGTTTTCAACGTCTGGTCAGTTTGCCAATTTATACTTATCGTTATGCAGTTACTTAAATTAATTTCATTTGATTTTAATTTATCCAGAATTATAAACACTGATTTACATCTTTTTCAATGATTTGGAACGAGATGAGCTCGGGACTGGTACAGTACCTAACCGTCACCGTTTGGGTAGTACTGGTTTTTCTCCCGACCAAAAATGAGGGTACCGTTCGCAGAACTGAGGACATGTCCGGTACCGGTTCCAGTACCCGGTTCGGGTTTTCTGGTGCATTCCCGTTTGAGTACCCGTTTTGCTTATACCTTCATCAATATATAAACCATATTTTTTTTCGCTTGATGTTCTTAGATCTTCAATATATATTCTACAAACTAAAAATATGCTAAATGAGTTAAACTTAAAGGTTAGTTATACAATTTATTCACTTTACCAAAAAGTTGTAGAGTATGGCATTTGAACTAAACCTCATAATAACAGTTAGTTATGTTTAATATTTTTGTAATTAAAAAAAAAAAAACTAACTATATAACACAGAAGGCATCTATTTAATACTTTCTTAAGCATCTATACTAACCAGGGGCGGAGCCACTATAGAAGTAGTGGGGGGCGATGCCCCCAACCTAGTTTTTGCGGATACACGAATATACAGAGAAAAAAAGTAAAAGCGGTGGTAAAAAATTCCAGTGCCCTCACTCTTAAAATAAAAGTGCCCTCGTCGCTTTGAGCTTGCAAACAATTAAAGAGTGTTGTAAATTAAAAAATGTTGTTTTTTCTGGTGGCTTGTTGGATCGGAGAACATGGAGATGGGAGGTTAGGGGTAACTGTGAAAGGGATGTGGGTTAGTGGGAAGTGGGCCAATGGTTTATGTAATCTTTTTCTTTTTCATTTACATTGCTCGGTATTCGATGGGGTTAAAAATAGATATTTTTTTAGAATTTTGTAAATTGTCCCTCGTAGTATATTACCTTTGATATGAGTGGTATATATTTTTAGTATGCATATGGATTATGGATTGGTAAATAACATAAGTAACTTAATTTTTATTTGCTAGTATCATAAAATTTCTCGGTTACTTTTTATAGTTATAACCGTGAGCACTTTGTAACAAGTTTTATGACACTTGGTGTGTTAATTTTTTTGTTAATTTTTCATATCTGATCAGGTGAACTTATTATAGAGCCTAAATGTGTTTATTTGTAAATAAACTAGTTGAAATCACCAACAAAATTTTATTTTATCGACACCTAAACTTATAATTAGTGTTAATTGCATCTAGTAGAGCAATTTTATCACCTTTGTATTCGACCCGACCCGACCCAACCCGATTTGTTTCAAATGACATCTCTAGACGTGTTATTGAACCCCTCGCTCGATGCCCCCTGTGATCTCATTTCCTGGCATGTCAATGTGTTCAAATTTGATGCGGGACAAACGAAGCGGGCTACTATATTTGTATTGGACTCTTAATGCATATGGGTTTTGGTCAAACTGAATGAGAGTTCTTTTTTCCAATGTTAAAAGTGCATGGGACGGCATATAGTGTGTTTGGTCAGCATATTATCTGAAAGAAAATGGCCTTTTGAATTTCGGTGCGGAAACCGGTATTTCCCGTACGAGTCCCGTACCGATTAAACAGGTACCGGTTTGTTTTTGGAGCTTGGTTCATAGTCCCGATACTGTACCGAGTATAGTGAACCGGTACTGTTATGGGTCGGTACCGGGTACGGTTCCGGTGCCGTCCCGTTTTTCAGTACCCATGCTTATCCATATTTGGAAAAGCATTTAGTTTTGAACTGAAAGTTCATTCTCTTATCTTTGTGCAGATGAGAAAAGAATCTGTGGAGGGCCTTGTTGTTGGATCACCGTATCCAGAAGGAGCGAAAGACCCGCAAGACCCAAATGTAAGTCTTTGTTTCAAAAATGTAACTTCATTTTTTTTTTAATTTCTCTTAGGAATTCTGATCTTTTTTTTTTGTTTTCTTTCTTTTCATCTATGTTAGGCTAACCTGGTGGAAAATTTTGTTGAGGACCTTTCTAAGACAGGAAAACTTAATGATGTTCCGTATACTTTATGGGACGATTCCTGGACTGTGTTAGAGGTATGCGCTTTTTTGTTAATATATATTCACGCCCTTGTGCACTTTTGAATTGTTTCACGAATAAGTCATCAAAATATACAAGCCCTATAGTTACAACTCCAGTAATAAGTAATTAACTTCTCTGATAAGCTTTATTTGGTAACAGCTTATGGAGTGCTTGTTTATGCCATTTCGTATGGACCCACTTATGAAAAAAAGAATAATGGACAGAGCTTGTACTAGAGGTGCTACTGAGGTTTTGCAGGTATCACACCTGTTCCCTCTATTAAGTTTTACTTTCACCTTACAACTTATAAAAATAAAATCTAAACTAAAAATATGTTTCGCGGTTTTGCCTGGTTATGCTGGTGTGTATTTTTCAGATTTGATCTTATACTGGAATTCATTTTTCATTTGCTCGTCTCTTGCAGGATTATTTACATAAAGAGGGAAGACATCTTAAAGCATATGCAAGGTGTTGTTTATCTTGAGTATTAAAAATTCATCGTAAAGTAATTTTGTTGAACACGTCGTATGTTAACCTAACCTTAATTTTTGGCCAATTACTTGGCGCGACAAGAAGGAAAAGTGACCTAAATATGGATGGGAATTATATCTTAACAATGGGCTATGTAAGTTAACTTCGTCAGTATTGACTTAACTATGCTCATTTATTTCTGAATCACTCTAGGTATTTAACTTTGAAACATTTAGAGTATCATAGTTAAATTTGATGGGTTTTCTCATGAGCCTTTTGAAAACGACGAGAAGAGTTGGCACAAGAAGGGACTGAGATGTCAGAAGGTGTATCGTGTATGCTTTTGTCCTGTATTATATAATAAGATAGTTAAAGGGTCATTCCGGCTATGTGTTACATTCAAAAAGATTGAGAAAGGACCTAGCTGCCAACACTGTTCTCAGTCGTTGCGTAGTCTTCTTTCTCTTTATACGCCTTCATCAATGAATTATTAGAAATGGAGTCTTGTTCTTTGCAGCTTCAGATAAAATTAAGATAAAGTAAAAAAGAGCCTTATATTGGGCTATGGCCATTAGAGCATGGTCCGAATGAGAGTAGATATTAAAGTTTTCAAAATCGGATCATTTTTTGTTTTTGCGAGATCGAGATCGTAAGATTGGATTGGGATCTTAAGATCCTATTATAATGTTGTTTCTTAATAAGTTGTAATGTTATACCAATCTACAAATTATTATATACAAGTATTAATTATATATTAAACACAAAATTATATGAATGTTTTATGAAAATTTAAACATAAATTATGATGTTAAGAGGATTGATATCTTGTTTTTTAAATTCTACCTGATCCATAAATTTGTAGTTTGTTTTTACCTAGTGGTGAGAACAAAGTAAGATCGGTGGGATCAGGATCGTAATAAGATCCCTTAATGCTAAGATTCTAGGTAGGATCAATATTTTTTGTTTTGTAGTATCATAAAATGGTAAGATTTTAAGATTATAATCGGGATCTTAACAATCATCTCACTAGATATCATCTAGTCTATCTTAACTTATTTGTTTTGAGGCCATCATGTTTTTCATAAAATGGAAGCTAAACTGTTAACAAACTGACAAACATGAAGAAAGAAAGGTGTTAGTCAAGCGGATTATGCGGTTCAATCAAAATAAAACCTTTGCGTGTATCACACAATTCATTTTGTTCTCTCATTTATTAAAGTTAAAAATGAATAAAGATATGTTTGAAATGAACTTAACAAACCTTAAACACATTGATCAACCAATTGAATAGATAAAAAAGGAAGAGTGAAAACACATTGATCAGCCAATATAGTAACATTTTCTGCTGTAGCAAGTCCAGATTAAGTGACTTAACTATTCTAAAGCACATGCATTGTACATTTATGATCTGAAAAACGTAATATCATCGACATTATTACGCACATACGTACTCCAAAATCGTGCAATATAATATTTACTTAAAAAGACAACAGATGGCATGGATGACACAAGTGAACCCACATCAAATCTGACGTCACGATGACACAATCTTAGATTACGAGGAACGTTTAGAACGTCAAGACCCCTGACACCTTTAACCTTATCCAACGTCATATACTTCAAGTTACACAAAGCTTATACACACTTTACTTGATTTTGTACTATTCCGTAATCCATATCACATGTAGATCCCTCCACGTCTAGCGGTATGCAACAAAGAAAAGGTAAACTCCAAGAGCACTATACTCAACACTAGCTCCGAACCCGTGTTCAACACGGGTAATAAAAGTAAATAACTGAAGTTAACTGAAAAAAATGTATACTGAGAATTTAATTTTTCAATAGTAGGAATAGTGTAGATTATGATATATACATGTACAGATGTTTGTTTTGGAGTCGCAAAATACAAATAGAAAGATCTAACTAAGAGAAGAAAAAAAAAAAAAAAAAAAAAAAAAAAAGCGAGACACCATCAACATCTTCCATAAGCACCCCCAACCTCCATTCATCACCATGGTCTCTACATATCCTCCAAGCTTCTTTAAAATATCAGTTAGTCTCAAATGGTTGCCCATCCTTCTGTGCTTTCACTTTAATCTGATGTGATGTGTAATGGTGTAACGTGTTCATCAGGGGACTGTTCATTCGCTTACTTCCGCCACTTCCTTCTTCATAGTATCCAGATAGTCCTGCCAAAGACCAACAAATGAAAATATAAGACAAAATCTAGAAGTTCTAATCCTCATAAGAACATTAAACACCATATAACATTATCTAAATTGCGTTTTGGTTTCTTAGTTTTATGACATAAGTAAAACCTATGAGGCTAAACAAAATACCTGAAGCATTCCACTTGCAGCATGTTTTTTATCACTTAGTCTTTTTGCAGCTATAGGGTCGAAACTGAATGGATCCTCAATAAATTGGATACGCTGTTCCCAAATTAAGCACATCAATCACAATCGTGCCAAAGTCACAACTTACAAATAATGTTAATACTACAGTTAAACTAAATGTAAGCAAGGAGAAAATCTACGTGGTCAAAAAAGTGCACACCTTAGCATATAAGTCCTCTTCCCGCCAAAAGGTATACGGAACAATTTTGAGATTCCCCGTAATAGAAAGGTCTTCAACAAATAGTTTTACGTTGAGCACCTAACATAAATGAAAAGGGAAAAAATAGTAATATAAAAGGAGATTATCCACAAAAAGGTGTGAATTTGCGGGGACACCCCGACCCCGGGTGCCTTTTGGCACCAACCATCGTCCAACCCATAACAAATAGCTCAGGCAACTCTCCTGGCCCAGTGGAACACCAACTCGAGCGAGCAAGAGCCGAGACTCAAACCCTTGACATTTATCCACAAAATCTCTCCAGTGGGCCCATGGGTTTTTCGGAATTAGGTATCAATTGAGCCAAAGCCTTTGGTATATAAAAGGAGATTAAAATTCCATGTGAAAAAAAAGATATTGAAGTTACATTATGGACAAACGTACATGTTGCTTGCCTTTTGGGTATCCAACAATCAAGCAATACACTGAGCGTCTTGTTATCTATATAGACAAAAAGAATCATCTTTCACGTCACAATTACATGCTTTCTAATCAAATATAAGCAATTTCAATAACTACATCACGGAAAGTAGAAATTGGAAAACTTACCATATCATGAAGCCTGGAAGAGATATGACTTATATCGTGTTCTGTCGTATCAAAAACACTGCAACATATAAAACCGCCAATATTATCGAACGCATGTTGCACTTAGGTATGTAAATCATAAATCAGAAAGTATAGCGTCATTATAACAATACAAAAAGAAAGGGCTAATAATCCCTATATACAAGATATTTCTATCTCAAAAGTCAAAGAAATTAAATTCACTGTTAAACATAATTCTTAAGGGAAAAAATTAATAGTTGCAATCAGTATTGCGTTTCCATTACCAATATAATATAAAGAGTTGCGAGTTCATTATGAACCACCACCAAGTGGCCTAGTGGTTAGGCACCTAATGTCGTCTAATGTCCTCACCAGACGTGTAGGGTTCAAAGCTCACTAGGTAGACGTCTAGGGTTCAAACCTCACTAGGTACACACTTCTGGGTGGCCAGGGAAAAAGGGTCGGAAACGGTTATGGGGATACCCTGGTTAGGCCGTGTATACTTGAGTCTAAGACTCGCCTCCGCGATTCCCCGATAACCTAAACAATGAAAACCTTCATATGTTTACCATTTAGTTGTGCATTCATTATAACCTGTTACTTTTATAATGTTACTTTTATAACAAGGAAAAAGTTATATAATATCATATATTTATATTGATAAGATATTAGTGCGTTCATACCAACAAGGTTCAACAAGTTCACCGTGAAGGTCTGAAGCGGCGACACCAACACAGTGATCCCGGTAAGAGTCAGCCCCGACACTCACACCTAGTACTCGCCCTTGTTTCCAAGCATCCAGCTTTAGCACTTCCCGGTATAAGCTGAGTGGCTTGGCGTACCTCATCTATTAATTAGAAATTAGTACTTAAATTCATCCTTTTCAATAAATATATTCTAACAAGAAAAATTTAATATACGCTAAACTAAGGGGGTACATGTTTGAGTAAAATTGGAAAGCATAAGCCCTCTTCTGGGGTGTATGAGTTTATCAAGTTGACTTTATGGCTTACTTAACCTCGTAAGCTCAACTTGATAAGATCGTAACAGTAGTGGACCTATTGGAGTTCTCGGGGGTTCACGCGAACATATGGATGTTCATCGCCTAGTGTAAACTTTCACTAAAAACAAGATTTTTCCGAAATGAACCTCGTCCTGAAAATTTGTGTCACATAAATATATGTTTTGTTTAGTTAGTTTACTAATATGTCAAAAGAAATACAAGTCTTCTTAGTTTGTTTACTAGTTTTGATAAAATTGTACCTTTTAGTATATTTTTAGTTTTTTTATACTCGTTAAATATGCCGGAAAAATGGGCTTGTCAGATTTTCAAAAGCTATATTAGCTAACACAGACACCCCCTTAGACGACAACTAAAACAACTATTCTAAACACAGACACCATTTAGGAAGTCCCAATGTCAACGAATACCAATTATGCAGCGAATGTAAATCTCAAAACAAGAGTAAATACCAATTAGAACAAAATGGGAAAATAACAACCTTCAAATAACAAAGATTTTCAACGGCCTGAGATTTGACGTCAAGGAGGAGATGGGCTAGGGTTTAAACAATCTCTATTTTAATTTTTAAGCTATATCAATGTTTAGGGTTTTTCGGATGTCTATAATTGTTTAATATTTTAAAGTATTGTAGTTGTGTGATTTGGTACTGGATGTTTGTTTTTCTTTTGGGAATAAGAGCGTCTCCGATGATGGCTTTTCCAAGACTATTTTATGTTTGACAAGTTACAAAGCCTTAAAAATAAAAATCTTACCAGAAAATTTTGAAAGGGACTTTTCCATGTAGCATGTAAAAAATCTTTAATTTTGATGTTGGCGCATAATTGTTGTGAAAGTCGTTTTCCTAATTTTGATGTTTTATAAGTTTTTTGTTAATGTGCAATTCTTTTTATGCACAAAATCTTTAATTTTTTTATATGTCATGTATAATGAATTTCCAAGGCGGATATTTTGATGTTTTATATGTTTTTGTTAATGTACAAATATTTTTTTTTATGCACAAAATCTTTAATTTTTTTTATATGTCATGTATAATGAATTTCCGGAGCGGATACTTAAAAGAAGTTGGATGAAAAAACGAATTCTTATACACAAAATGACAATTTACAAAATTTTACCGTGCAAACTTTTTTTTCGGAGTTTGTTTTCATCAAAACTATATAGTTTTAGAAAAAGATTTCCCTTACAACTTTTTTATTCACCGTCGCCTATCGTGTAGATTTCTTGAGAGTTTTTAAAAAAGTTTATTTATTTTTTATTTTTTTTCTACGCTTTTCACGATATATATTTTTTTCCCCACCATATCCAAAGTTTACCTATATATATAGTTGTATGAAAGATTTAACGGTAATAGATTTGTGCTATTCGTCATCATAATCGCTCTTATGAAAGATTTAAAAGGTATATGGAACCATTTCGAGATTCCCCGTCTTAGAAAGGTCTTCAACAAATAGTTTTACTCTTAGCACCTAACATAAATGAAAAGGAAAAAAAAATATATATATAAAAGGAGATTCTAATTCCATGTGAAAAAAAGATATTGAGGTTACATTATGAACGATTGCGCCTCTCTTGGGCATCCAACAATCAAGCCCGACACAGAGAGTGTTGTTATCTACAAAGAGAAAAAGAACCAGCTTTTACTTCACAAAATATGCCTCATAATCAAATGAAAGCAATTTCAGTAAGTGCATCACGAAAAGTAGGAATTGGAAAACTGACCAGTTTTTTAAGCGTATATTATTGTTCCGTCTTATCAATGACACTGCAGCATATAAAAACCAGCAATATTATCTAACGTATGTTGCAATTAGGCATACATATACAACATAAATTAGAAAGTATGGCGACATTATAACAATAAAAAAAGAAAGGGCTAATATTCCCGATATAGGAGATATTTCTATGTCAAAAGTCAAGAATTCACTAGCAAACATAATGTTGTTCCCCGTTCACTATTGTTTAAAACAGTTTAAGTTTATAAAACAAGTTAAAAGTGAACTATGACTGAAATTAACATAAAGAAAACACACTAAGTAATTTTCAACATCATATTCTTATTAGAAATAAATCAACAAAGAATACGTTACCTAAGTACTTGCGGAATAGTACTTGGGATTGAAATGACAAAGTTGGGTGATTCCTCTCTAAGCTCAGGCTATGTCTGAGCACAACTCTTAGAGCTCACTGAGCTATCTCAGGAACTAAGTTGTATTTGGAGGAGTGAAAAGATGGCTTGCGTGTATGTGTTTTTACAATTCACAAGCTTAACCTTTTCACTCCATCTCTTATGCTATTTATACATGTATGATATTTGACTCTTTCCTAAGTGACAAACTGACATCATACAGAAGACAAAATACTGATGTATTTTGTCTCTGTTTACAAAGACTATTCTAGGTAAGAGACAAGACTACTTTCCTAAGTTCAGTGATGACACTGAGCCTGATCTTTAGCCATTCAGGGAAAGTTGACTTTGGTTGATAAGGACTTCGTCTTATCTGATTCAACCTTTCCCGCCTTGTCCCGCTCTTTCTTCAGTCTTTACATCCTTCAGTCTTCTACTTCAGTTTGTCTTCAGTGTAAGAAGTTGGAGAGGAATCTTAGGGATTCAGTGAGTTATTGTCATCACTCACTGAATCCATCATCTTCTTCTTGACTCAGTCTTCACCCTTTAAGTTCCGCCTTACTGAGTGGAGAGACTACTTCTTTGCCTCTTACTGAGTATCCTGAAGACGACTCACTGAGAGACTATGCACTCAGTGACCTGTTTGTGTTAACGGATTAAATACTTGGGCTATTTTCTATTCAAATCCTAGATTAAGGGGTTTGGGTATTTACTGAACCCAACAGTCTCCCCTATTTGGATATACAAATAGCCTAAGTGGTTGATTAGTGTAAGTGAGCAAGAGGCTTCTTCTTACACTGAATGTACTAATGAATACAGTAAGGAACACTGAGTAAATGAATAAAACATACATCGTTTATTGATCAGATTACATAGTTCCTATCACTAGTACAAAAAATAAAGCAAAATGATGTCAATCCAGATGGATACCCGGTGCTTCAAGCTTCACTTTCTTGGTGATGAGTGTTTCCCTGTCAAGATGGTCTCTGATCTTAGCGTTCAGGTCTTGACAGAACCTGACGTTTGCTGGGGATTGGATCTGAGAGGCCACAGGAATATAGCTGATCATTGCAGCCACTCCAGCCTGATCAATGTCACTCCATCTTTGAAATGCAGGGTTCCCATAGACATCAATGTGGAATAGCCCTCTTTCAGGCTCTTCAATCACTAGACAATTCACAAAATTTACACCCTCAGGCAGTTCTCTGTTGCATTCAAGGCCAGGCACTTTGATCTCAGGTTGGAAATCAACTCTTTTCCTTTTGCCAGTGGAAGTTTGTGGTTGAGATCCTTGAGGTGCAGTCAAGGCAGGCTGAATTCTCAGTTGGGCTGGTGCTTCCCTCAGCCTTTCATATCTTTTGCTAAGCATCTTCATCAGCTCCTTGACCACCTTATTTTGCTTCTTTCCAATGATCGGACCAAGTTCATCAAGTTCAGTGATCCCAAAGTCACTGAATTTTAATGGATCATGAACCTCAAAGTGTCTTTTGTCATCCCCTCTGTAAACATTCATAGCCAATGGTTTGGTGTTGGGAATGATTTTGACATCAGTGATTTTTTCCGGAAGCCTTCGGCTGGTCATTGTCCAGTTGTATTCTTTAATTCTGCTTTGCCTGAGAGCTTCAGTTTTCTTTCTCTTTTCTTCATACTGAGCTCTCATTGCAGCCATTTGAGCAGCCTGAGCTTCCATGAACTTCTGTCCTGCCTGACCCTTTTTGAGCTTGCTTGCATCTATTCCCACATTTTCAGCTTCTTCGGCAATCACTTTGGTCAATGCCTCCTTAGTCTTCTTTTCATCCTCAGCTTGTTTTAATTTCCTCTCTTCTTTAGCAAGGTGTTTGGTTAGCTGTTGAGGAGTGAAGAGGTATTCAGTGTCACCAATTTTGTAGGGAATCTTCTCAGGCTCAGTAGTAGTCAGTATGCCTTTGCCCTTGTCCTGTCCTGAGGAAGATGATGCAATAATGGGAGGTGGTTTTGTCATGATTGGTGTTAAGACTGCCAGTGTTGTTGTTGTTGCTTGAGGTGGAAGTGATGAGATTGGTACTACAGAGACTGGTGCTGATGATGATGATGTTTAAGCTGCTGAGACTGGTGGTGTTTGCTCCCCCTCAGTGTGAAGAGGAGTTTCTTCAGCAGTATTCTCCCCCTCAACTGTTGCCGTAGCGTCAGTGAGGGCAAGAGTTGGAGTAGGTGCTGAGGGGGACTGACCAGCTTGACCTTTGAAGGCCTGATAGATTTCAGTCATCATGGCCTTTATTTCTGAAGTATCTGCTTGAAGACCAGTGACCTTTGCATCCAAGTTCGCATGAGATAACTCCAAGGCAGTCATTCGTGGACCAAGATTCCAAGCCATAGAAGACGAGGCCTGAGTCAAGGTAGCTACCTGAGTGTTCAGTGAGTCCATGGTGGACTGAAGAGTCTGAACTGAAGTTTGAAGACCCTGAACATTTGCAGACTTGAGCATCTCTATAAGGTCAGTGAGCCTGGATGAATTTTTTGCATATGCCTCAGTGGCCTCCAGCACTTTGGCATTGAGCGCTGGGTCTTCTTTGACAGCGTCCCTGATTTCATCAATCGTAACCCCAACTGTCTGAAGATGCTTGAGGAACTTAACCATGTGTTCATCCAGGTTGACAAGATGGTGGTACATAAGATCTCTGTGCTCATGAACATTTTCGTTGAAGGTGAGCACATCAGATCTAAGGTCAGCGTAACTGGCAGCAGCTTCAGTGTGTTGATCCCAAAACTGTTCAGTAACCCCAGAAAACAGCCTCCTTGAAGCCCTACTGATCCACTTAACCAGTTGTCTTTCAGTGAGTGGAAGAACATTGTCAAACCTTTTGAATTCGTCAGAGCTGGAGGATGAGGCTGAGTCATTGTCTTCAGTTTGAAAAGGTGACTCAGTCTGCGCCTGTGGATCAGGCTGAGGCTCTTGTTCAGTTTGAACCTCAGCGTCCACTTCTTCTCCTGCTGATAAGATTTCTTCATCACTTTCAGCAAGGTCATCATCAGATTGTAGCAACTCAGTAACCTCAGCAACAGTTAACAAGGGAGTGGGAATGGGTTCCATATCAGCGGGTGGTATTGATCCCTCTGAGTCTTTGTCCCCCGTGGACCCCTCAGACACTGGTGGGAGTTTCCCAGCGTCTTCTCGGGAGTCAGGATTGGTTTTGGGTTCCGTATCGGCGGGTTGTTCCTTTCCCTCCGAGTCTTTGTCCCCCAGTGACCCCTGAGACACTGGTGGGTATTTCCCAGTGCCTTTAGCAGAGTCAGTGAATGTTGTATCCCTATCAGTGGGTTGTTTGTTTCCCCCTGAGTCTTTGGGATCGATCAGTGTGCCCTCAGACAAAGGCTTGGATTTGCTAATGTCATCACTGGGCGATGTGGAAGGCGCTCCCCTACCAGCGGGTTGTTTGTTTCCCTCTGGATCTTGGGGAGTAGTAGGTGTGACCAAGGGCACTGACTGTGATGTATCAGTGTCCTTCGTTGTCACGGGGGTGGTTGTTGCCTGGTCAGTGGGTGTCTTTTTGGTCTCAGGTCTTTTGTGCCTCTTAGGCGGTGCTCCTGAAGCCTCAGGGCCCTGAGACTTTGGTTTAGTCTTAGTCCCAGTCTGAGACTTCCCCTTTCTCTTTTTAAGAGCAGGGTTTGGAGACACTGATCCCTCCTGGTTGTTTACAGCAACCATATGGGCCGTCAATTCAATAGGTGTGACAAGGGATGGGTCCTTTTGAAAGTTTGAAGGACTCAGGATGCCAGGTAAATTTCCAAATTTTTCATCCTGAGTATAATTGGCACCCAGTAACGATTGTAGAGCACAAGAGACAAACCTAGGATACGAAATATACTTCGTCCTAGTTTTGCTCTGTAGCTTCGTTACAAGATCACTGTAAATGATCTCCCCTATGTCGACAGTGACCCCATTCATCAGGCAGTATGCCATCATCAACTGAATAGAGTTAACCTGTTCAGTGGATGAGTGGTTCCCGCCGAGGACCTGAATCACAAAAGTGAAAAGGATCCTCCAAGCCACGGGGAATGAACTTTTAGTGACTGGGGTCTTGTCCAAAAATGTGGGATCCAAAACGATTTGTTTTAACCCATCCTTCACTGTGGAAGGTTCAGGATGGGCGACATAAACACCTTTGTTGTAATCTAACCCTGTTGAAGTGCAAAACGTTTTGTAATCCAGGGTGTATTGTTGCCCCCCATTAAGACTGAACCTGATGAGATACTCCCTGAGTGGTCTAAGGTTATTCTCATCAGTTGAAGGTGTCGGGTCAAAGGCTTTAGCAGTTGCCCAAAACTCCCTGAGGTAGTTTGGGTACACCACTGAGGGACATTTTACAAAGTCCGTTTTGAGTGGGCAGTTGAATAAAAATTTTACAATGTCTTTATAGGTTGGGACATTTTCAGGGTATTCAAAATTACCTATGACATTGTTTGTTTTGAATTCAACGTTTGTGAGATCCCCTACCCACTGAGAAGCAAACTGGAGAGATTATGTTCTAGCCATATCTATTAAAGAAGTTTTTAGGTTTAAAAAAACGTTTGGCAAGAACAATCAAAATGTTTAGATCTCTCTAGTTTGTGATGAAAAAACTTTTGTAAATGTTTACAAGGAAGGTTTTCCAAAAGAGATTTTGAGCACACACAAATGTTTTTGAATTTTTTTGAAATGATTTTGACAGAGTTTAGTTGCAGAAAAGATTTGTGTGTGTTGATTGTGTTGGAGAAGAGGGTATTTATAGAGTGATAAGAGGGGTGTTTTGTGCACAAATGGAAAAGTTAAGAGTAGGTTTTTGAAAGACTTTTGAATTTCCCCATTTAATGCTACCACTCCATTACCCGCAGTAAAAATCCCGTTTTTCAAGGGAACAGTTGCAGTGCACAGTAAAAGTGCTCTTTTGCAGGGATAAAATATCAATTTGATATTTTTGTGAGAGGCATTAAATGCCAAGTGGGATGACAGTAAGACAAAGAGACATATATTCCCTTATTAAATTGGCATAGTTACCAACCTAGGACATTAAAGTAACTGATACTTGGACCATTTAGTTACTCATTCAATGCTCTTTGTCAAGTGTCAGGGACCCTGAATGAGTCTTACTCATTCAGTGAGAGGTTTATTTTGGATTTTCAGGGAGGACGAACCATTTCAGAGAACTTACTGAGATTGATTTTCAGATACTTGACTTTCAATGTCAAGCATTCCCAATTCAGCTTTCAGTCTCCTGAAGGTAGGTTCATCCAAGGGTTTGGTGAAGATATCAGCCAGTTGATATTCAGTAGGGATGAAATGAAGTTCTATGTCTCCTTTCATTATGTGATCCCTGATGAAGTGATATCTGATATCAATATGTTTGGTTCTCTGGTGAAGGACAGGGTTGTTGGAGATTGCAATTGCACTAGTGTTATCACAGAAGATGGGCACCATTTTGTAATGGATGTCATAGTCACTGAGTTGACTTTTCATCCATAATACATTGGCACAGCATCCTGCTGCAGCTACATATTCAGCTTCAGCTGAGGACATAGCCACTGATTGTTGCTTCTTTGCACTCCAACACACCAGTTTTCCTCCAAGAAATTGACAGGACCCTGAGGTACTTTTTTTGTCCATGTTGCAGCCAGCATAATCAGAATCAGAGTAACCCTTGAGATCAAACCCTGAGCATATTGGATAATATAGTCCAAGGCTTGGGGTTCCTTTAAGGTACCTGAGTATTCTTTTGGCTGCAGTGAGGTGGGATTCTTTGGGATTGGACTGATATCTTGCTATTAGACAGACTGAAAATTGTATGTCTGGTCTAGTAGCGGTTAGATACATCAGTGAGCCAACAATCCCTCTGAAATGAGTTTGATTGACTGATTTGCCAGTGAGATCAGGTCCAAGGTTTTTAGGTGGAACCATTGGTGTCTTCACTGAGGCATAGTCAAATATCTCATATTTCTTCAAGAGATTTCTGGTGTATTTCTCTTGACTGATGGATATACCTTTATCAGTTTGCCTGATTTGTAGTCCAAGAAAGTAAGTAAGTTCCCCCATCATGCTCATTTCAAACTTCTTTGTCATTAGTTTTTCAAACTGTTTGCAAAGTTTGTAGTTTGTTGAGCCAAAGATGATATCATCAACATACACTTGGACTAGTATCACATCCTGTTGGGTTCTATAGACAAACAGTGTGTTGTCTATCTTTCCTCTGACAAACTTGTTTTGTATCAGGAAGGCTGAGAGAGTTTCATACCATGCCCTGGGAGCTTGTTTAAGTCCATAAAGGGCTTTGTCAAGCTTGCAGACATAGTCAGGGAATTCACTACTCTCAAAGCCTGGAGGTTGCTGAACATACACATCTTCCTTGAGATCACCATTTAAGAATGCACTTTTAACATCCATTTGGTAGACCCTGAAGTTCATGTATGTTGCATATGCAAGGAAGATCCTGATGGCTTCCATTCTTGCAACAGGAGCAAATGTCTCATCATAGTCAATGCCTTCTTGTTGACTGTAACCTTTGGCTACAAGTCTGGCTTTGTTTTTAATGACAGTGCCGTTTTCATCAGTTTTGTTTCTGAAAACCCACTTCATTCCTATGACTACTACATCCTGAGGACATTTGATCAAGGTCATGACCTTGTTTTTATCAAACTGTTGCAATTCTTCTTGCATAGCCTGAACCCAGCTTGGGTGTTTTAGAGCTTCAGTGACACTTTTGGGTTCAATGTCTGATAGGTAATCAGCATATAGACATTCATTGGCTGAAGCTGCAGTTAGACTAGCAGCCATGCTTCTAGTGAGCATGCCCTCAGTGGGTTCACCAATGATGTTTACAAGCTCAATGTCCTGAGATCTTGTCCACTTACTTTGTGGTCTGGGATCTGAGCTTGAAGATGTCACTAGGAGTTCAGATGTGAGTTCAGGTGCAAGAGCCACAGAATCATTTAGAACATCTATAGAGATGTCTTGATCAGGTTGAGGATCATGAGTTACAGGTTCCTGATCGTTTGGATCATTGTTGCATATCCCAGCAGGGACAGACTGATTTTCAATGAACTCATTGATGGTTGGTTGGGGTAGGTTGTGGGGTAAGACATAATATGAGATGTCAGCATCAGCTTGATATGAGGAATTGAGTTCAGTGTTGTACTCATCAGGAGGATATCTTGATGAGTTATCAATTCCTATTTCCTCCACTGAGGTGTTGGTGAACCTGATGCTTTCAGTACTTTCATCAAAGGTGACATGAAAGGTTTCCTCAACTTGTTGTCTCCTTGTGTTAAAAACCCTGAAGGCTTTGGAGATCAGTGAGTAGCCTAAAAAGTATCCATCATCAGCTTTTGCATCAAACTTGCCTAGATGATCCTTGTGGTTGTGAATGAACACAGGACATCCAAACACATGAAAATAGCTGATGTCGGGAAGTCTACCTTTGAAGATCTCATATGGGGTTTTATTATGTCTTTTGACAATGATTGACCTGTTTTGAGTGTAACAGGCAGTTTTGACTGCTTCAGTCCAGAAATGTTTTGAGAGGGCTGAGCCATTTAACATAGTTCTAGCAGCCTCAATGAGAGTTCTGTTTTTCCTTTCAGCAACCCCATTTTGTTCAGGGGTATAAGGAGAAGAGAAATTTTGAGAAATTCCTTTTTCATCACAGAAACTCTCAAGTTCTTGATTTCTGAACTCAGTGCCATTGTCAGTTCGGATTTGTTTAACAGTAATGTCATTCTGGTTTTCAATCTTCCTGATGAATGACATTATTGTATCAGCTGCCTGACTCTTTTTGGAAAGAAAGTATACCCAAGTGTATCTTGAGAATTCATCAACAATGACAAGTGTATACTTCTCATGCTGGATTGATCTGGGACAGACAGGTCCAAAGAGATCCATGTGCAGGAGGTGAAGGCAGCTTTTGATGGAGAAATTTTGTTTGGTTTTGAATGATGCTCTGTGGTGTTTACCCTTTTCACAGGCAGAGCATGGTTTGTCTTTTGCAAAGACCAGTGATGGTAAGCCAAGGACCTTGTTTTGTTTTGCAAGATTGTTGAGGTTTTTGAAGTTTAAGTGTGAAAGTCTCTTATGCCACAGCCAATTGATAGTTTCAGTGGCTTTAGCAAAGAGACACGTTCCATCTTGGGAGAGAGTTGACATGTCAAGCACATAAACATCATCTCTCCTAGGAGCTATCAACACAACTTCCTTGTTGGCATTAAAAATGGTACCTTGTTTATCATTGAATTGTACAATGAATTTTGCATCACATAGTTGACTGACACTGATGAGATTGTATTTGAGACCGTTGACATAGGCTATTCTAGAGAAAACTATTCCATTGCAGTTTACTGAACCATAACCTTCAGTGGGACATGATGAGTTATCACCAAATACTACCTTGGGCCCTGGTTCCTTTACATACTTGTGCAGATATTCCTTCACACCAGTCATGCTTCTTGAGCATCCACTGTCTAGATGCCAAATAGGCTCCCTGGCATGTCTCTGCACAAGTAGTAAACTGAATTAGTTTCTCTTCGTGACCCACTTACTAGTGGGCTTGGATCTCAAGGTCTCTTTGAAATTTGCAATCGACTCATGGTCAGTGGTTGTGTGCAAGGTGCTACCACAGGTTTTGCATTTAGAGGCTGAGGATGACTCAGTGACTCTGGGTTGTTTGGAATTTCTCCTTGCATGAATGATACTGTCATGTTGGGATGTCTCATGAGCTGGATTACCGCATATATCACAGCATGTATTCATGAGACAATCATCCTGATGATGATCATTGAACCCACAGTGAGGGCAGAGAGGAAAAGGTTTTGCTCTATTCTTTGGAGCAGTTTTGGAGGATGAAGCATACTGATGACCAACTTTGGTATAGTTTGCTTGACTGACATACTGTAGATGATCTGCAGTCCTGTGATCATCCTTTTTGCAGATCATGCAAAAAAGGATTCTATAGCAGTTGTCAGTGGTATGGGTGGTGTAATGACACAGCTCACACTTTTGTTTGTTTTTGGAGGTTGACTTAGACTTAGAGGAACTGGAGGAAGCTGACTTTGTCTCCTTGATTGGTTCAGGGACCTTTTCAATGGATTCCATTTTTTCAGTAAGCTTCCTCACAAGTTCAGTCAGTTGCTGGATTTGGTCAGCTTCAGTGGGGACAGAGGATGATGAAGTCTCAGCAGGAGTAGACTCTTGTTGGATTAGTTTTGCTTGTTTTTGTAGGATGGTTCTACCAAGTCCAGACCTTTCTTTTGGTGAATGAGGATTGAATTGTAGTGGAGTAAGCTCAGAGCTTGGAGCAGCACCCTGAAGAGGTTTCAGTGGTGGAAGCGGTGCTTGAGATTCTGCTTCAGACTCTGAGATGTGTTCAGTACAACTGGGCACATCAGGGAGTCCAAGCATGCTCTTTAGAGCTTGACTTTCAGGCTCTAGAATCCTTCCAGAATCGAAGTTTGGAAGCTTACTCTCAGGATTAACTCGTTCAATCCATTCACTGGAATTAGAATCAGCCAACATACTTGTAATCATGCCACCAGACACAAATGGCTTAGGAGACTGGTCTTTGTTGAGAGAGTCAGGGATATGATCTTCACCTATGACTCTCTTCTTACTACTGGGGGCTCCCACAGCATCAAAGACCCTGGGATTCTTAGCAGTCCAACTATTAAGAATATCATTTGCCTGTTTAAGTTCATCTTGAAGATTCTGATTTCTTTTAACTAGTTCAGTGTTTTGAATTTGCAAAGTGACAGCCTCAAGCTTAGCTTGTTTTAAAATAAGCAATTCATCCCTACACTTATTCAATTCAAAACTTAACTTGTTGTACTTAGAAAAAAGATTCAGTCTTTGCTCTTCTACAAACTTAAGGTCAACATTTAGATAATTCATATAAGACTCCCAATCAGAGTCATCATCCATAGAAAGTAAAGTGTTTACCTTCTTCATTGTGATGTTGACCCATTCCCCGTTCCTAGCATGATTCTTCCCAACAGCTAGCTTGTCTTCTTCAGAGAGAGCCATTTGAGCACTGACATGTACCATTTCATCATCCGACGAGATTGGCTCTTCATCCCAGTCAAAGGTTTCAGCCACAAGGCCTTTGTTCTTACCCTGCACAGATTGAACATTTTTTGTTGTTTCTGAGGGACTGGCCTCAAGCAATGCAAGCTTAGCTTTTGCTTTCTTATACTTAGCTTCATAATCAATGGTTTTGTTAAGATCAGATTTGTTTTGAACATTTTGATGAGACTGATAGATTTTTTGTTGAAATTTGCTAAAGCCTGAAGACTGATTAGATCCTGATGGTTTGTAAGAGGGTTCAGAAGTTGTTTTTGAAAAACAGTCTTTTGCAAAATGGCCTCTTTTATGACACTTGTAGCATTCAGTGTCTTCAGTTGCTTTAGCAGTTGAAAAACCTTTGTTTCTTTTTATAAACCTTCGAGAGTTAGCGAGGAGTGCCCTTTCCTGAAATTCAGCATTCAGGTCACTTAGGTACTCCTCACTTGATCTCTCATCAGGCTCATCATCTGAGTTTTCTTGGAAATCTTGAACTAGATTGTTAGAAAAGAAAGCAGTTGATATTGGTGATGAGGTAGTGGTCAGGGACTTCTTGACTTCCTGAGACTTCTTTAAGTCAGGGTATCGTCTGTTGATGAGGTTTTCCTCATAGACAAATTTCCCATAAATTTCAGGAAGCTCAAGATTTTGGATATGATTAGCATTCCTGAGTCCCTGAGAGAAATTCAACCACTTCTCAGGGAGACTGTTTACAAAACCAACATTGATTTCATGCTTAGACAACTTAACACCATCATTTGAAAGTTCATTTAAAAGAGTTTTGTATCTGGTGTAAGTTTGAGAGAGAGTTTCTGAGTCCTTAGCCCTGAAGGTGTTATACTCAAGTTTCAGGTCCATTATCCTGTTTTCCTTGGTATCAGATGGTCCTTCATGACTATGAACTAGGTCATCCCAGGTTTTCTTAGCAGTACTACAGCTTATAACAGACTCCATAATATCGTCAGGAAGACAAGATATTATGATACTTTTGAGTCTTTGGTCCTGGTTGACCACTCTCCTTTCATCCTGGGTCCACTGAGCTTCAGGTTTGGGCAACCCTTCAGCAGTCTTTGGGACAAATGGACCTTCATTTATGCACTTGACATAATAAGGTTCCATCCCAATCAAATAGCAAAGCATTCGCTTTTTCCATTTGTTGAATTTGCCAACTTCAAGTCTAGGGGCAACAGCTGAATAAGCTCCACCCTTTTTATCGACTAGTTGGGGTACATCAATTTCAGCCATTTAGGATCCTAATTTAAAAACTTTTAGAGCGGCCTAAAAACGAGTTTTATAATTAACCTGGCTCTGATACCACTTGTTGTTCCCCGTTCACTATTGTTTAAAACAATTTAAGTTTATAAAACAAGTTAAAAGTGAACTATGACTGAAATTAACATAAAGAAAACACACTAAGTAATTTTCAACATCATATTCTTATTAGAAATAAATCAACAAAGAATACGTTACCCAAGTACTTGCGGAATAGTACTTGGGATTGAAATGACAAAGTTGGGTGATTCCTCTCTAAGCTCAGGCTATGTCTGAGCACAACTCTTAGAGCTCACTGAGCTATCTCAGGAACTAAGTTGTATTTGGAGGAGTGAAAAGATGGCTTGCGTGTATGTGTTTTTACAATTCACAAGCTTAACCTTTTCACTCCATCTCTTATGCTATTTATACATGTATGATATTTGACTCTTTCCTAAGTGACAAACTGACATCATACAGAAGACAAAATACTGATGTATTTTGTCTCTGTTTACAAAGACTATTCTAGGTAAGAGACAAGACTACTTTCCTAAGTTCAGTGATGACACTGAGCCTGATCTTTAGCCATTCAGGGAAAGTTGACTTTGGTTGATAAGGACTTCGTCTTATCTGATTCAACCTTTCCCGCCTTGTCCCGCTCTTTCTTCAGTCTTTACATCCTTCAGTCTTCTACTTCAGTTTGTCTTCAGTGTAAGAAGTTGGAGAGGAATCTTAGGGATTCAGTGAGTTATTGTCATCACTCACTGAATCCATCATCTTCTTCTTGACTCAGTCTTCACCCTTTAAGTTCCGCCTTACTGAGTGGAGAGACTACTTCTTTGCCTCTTACTGAGTATCCTGAAGACGACTCACTGAGAGACTATGCACTCAGTGACCTGTTTGTGTTAACGGATTAAATACTTGGGCTATTTTCTATTCAAATCCTAGATTAAGGGGTTTGGGTATTTACTGAACCCAACACATAACTCGTAAGAGACATAACTAATAGTTGAAATTAGTTTTGCACTTCCATTACCAATATACTATAAAGAGTTTTGAGTTCATACCCTAAAGGTTTGGCAATATCACCGAGAGGCTCTGAAATGGCAATACCAACACAGTTAGCCCAATAAGTGTCAGCCCCGATACTTAGACCTAGTACTCGGCCTTGTGTTGAAGCATCCAGCTTTAGCAAGTTCCGGTATAAGCTGAGCGGTTTGGTGTACCTCATCTATTGATCTAAAATTAGTACTTAAATTCACCCTTTCCAATAAATGTATTATAATAACTCTAATTCACCTTAGGGGGTGTTTGTGTTAGCTTATTTACTAGGCTTATGAGCTCGTGTAAGATTGGAAAGATGACAAGGTCATTATTATTCTTTTTTCAGATTATGAGCTTATCAAGGGAGTGTTTGGAGGAGCTTATTTATCGGCTTATGGGCTTATTTATAACTGGAAAGCTTAAAAGCTCACTTTTTCGGCTTATGGGCTTATCAACTTGAGCTTATAGGTTATTTATTTAAATAAGCTATAAACCGAAAATATTTAAGCTCGTAAGAGGGAAAAATTGGGCTTATGAGTTTTTTTTATCTCAAATAAGCTAGCCCGGAAAATAAGATAATCCAAACTCCCCCCAAGTTGACTCTGTGGCTTACTTAGGGGGTGTTTGGACTAGTTTAATTTAGGGGATTAAGCTTATTTACAAAATGGGCATATGGGACTTATGTTGTTTCCGAGTGTAAAAATCGCTAGGCGCTAATGAGGCGGTCAGGTAGGGCCTAGCGATTAATCGGTTAGGCGGGGATTAATCGGGGATTAATCGAATTGGAATTTTTATACACAAAATTGTAATATTAGATATTATATTATAGGGCAAATCGCATAAAAAGGTACTCATCTTATGTCCAATTTCAATTAAAGGTACTATTCTTTTTTTTTTCTCAATTTAAGGTACCCGACTTTTTTTTTGGGCCGATTTAGGTTTTTTTCTAACTTCCGTTAACTATTTCGTTAGTAAATTACATGTTTGGTCCTTGAGTTTGTATATGCATTACATGTTTGGTCCTTCAGTCCGTTTTTGCACATTTTCAAAAAATATTTTTCAAAAATAAATTTTTTTCAAAAAAAATTTTTCGAAATATTTTTTTTCCAAATTTTTTTCAAAAACAATTTTTCGAAATATTTTTTTTCCAAATTTTTTTCAAAAAAACTTTTTCGAAATATTTCAAAAAAAAAAAATCAAAATATTTTCGTCCGTTTTTGCACGAAAAAATATTTGGTGAAAAATATTTCGAAAATTTTTTTTGAAAAAAATATTTCGAAATTTTTTTTTAAAAAAAAATTTGGAAAAAAAATATTTCGAATTTTTTTTTTTGATTAAAAATATTTCGAAAAAGTTTTTTTGAAAAAAATTTTTCGAAAAAGTTTTGTTGAAAAAAATTTGGAAAAAAAATATTTCGAAAAATTGTTTTTGAAAAAAATTTGGAAAAAAAATATTTCGAAAATTTTTTTTTGAAAAATATTTTTTGAAAATGTGCAAAAACGGACTGAAGGACCAAACATGTAATGCCTATACAAACTCAAGGACCAAACATGTAATTTACTAACGAAATATTTAACGGAAGTTAGAAAAAAACCTAAATCGGCCCCAAAAAAAAGTTTGGTACCTTAAATTGAGAAAAAAAAAGAATAGTACCTTTAATTGAAATTGGACATAAGATGAGTACCTTTTTATGCGATTTGCCCTATATCTTTACTATATAAAATGGAAAAAAGGTCAAAGGTGAAAGTGAAAACTTGAAATTTGAAACTTGAAAGTCAAAGTTAAATATTAAGGAAAAATGTTATTTAGGATCCCTCTAAAATGAATTCATAATTTCCACTAAATAGGGGGAATTACATATATCCCCATTTAAGCACTATTAATTACATATTTCCCCACCAAAACTTTTAAATAACAAATATACCCAATCTTCATCAATCTTTTTTCTAATCCATTTTGCCCTTATTTTTTTTACTTGGTTTACCTTTTCACTCTTTTCTCAAGTTTGACGCCAAAGCGAGAATCATTTTCTACCATATCTGTTATGAGTAATTCTTTGATATTGACTATGCATGTATTCATGTTTAACTTGCATCGTAGTTTTATTGTTAAAATGACCCAACATTTGAATATAAAATTAGTCAACTGATGTGACTAAATTTTTTTTTTGTTAAACTTTAAGATATGTTATAGTTTTGTTATGTAATTGTATGCTTGTCAACTTGTCGTGATTTGCTGGAAATAAAATTGGGAATAGAGGTGGCAAAACGGGCGGCCGGGCGGGCACGGGCTAAAATGGGCACAGGCTAGAATGGGCACGAGCCTAAACGGGCATGGGCTAAATGGGCACAGGCCCAACAGGCGCATGCTATACAAATCACTTAATAAAAGACCTAAAACGACGAAATAAATTTTTAAACGTAATATTTTATTTATATTAAAAAACTTAAATATATTATATAATTTCTTTTTTAAAACGATCGTAATGTTCTACAATTGAGGGGGGGGGGGGGGGGGGGGGGAATGTGTCCATTAGTGCCCATTTAAGTTTTCAATGGGCTATATGTGCCAATTTCAGAAAAAAAAAATGAGGGGGGGGGGGGGGGGGGTTAAATGTGCCCAAATTTTAAAATTTTTGCCAATTTAGTCTATCTTTTTGTTTTTGGACACATTTTGTCACCTCTAATTGGGAAGCTGTAGTAAATGGTTTTGAAAATAGAGATGGATACAAGAAAGGGTATAAATGTCATATGCTAAAGTAATTTTAACAAGATGGGTAAATATGAGAATTTAATATGTAAAATCGGGTATTTTTGTTATTATGATGTTTTGGTGGGGAAATATGTAATTAATAGTGTGCTACTTGTGCTACTTTTTCTCGTATTCAACAGAAAATAAATACTGGTAATTAATAATTGATTTGCTTTCTTGTTTCATAGCCTTCTTTGTTACTGGAATTAACATAATTTTTGTTTTGTGTTAGGAAATGAAAAAAATATGTTTTAGTCCCGTTAGACAAGTAAAAAGAAAGATACAAAATTTAAAAGGTGAGCAATAATTACTTAAAAAATATATTAATGACGTAAGAGGCCCACGAAAACTCTTAAAGTTAAGCAATACAAAAAACAAAGCAAAGTTTACAGGTAAACTAAACATACTTTTGGTTAAATCTAAAGAAAGGAGGTTATGAACATAGTTTTGGTTAAATCTACTGTTTTATGGTTATCTTTATTACACAGATTAATTACAAATGGCACTGAAGTAGTAAAGTAAAAAATTGAAATTTAAAAGTCAATATTAAATATTGAACCAATTATCTTTAATGCATTGTTGAATGTTGAGAAAATAATTTTCACATGTAATATAATTACCATTAACTTATCAATTCTATAACTATATGTATATAATTACCATTAAAAATGCAAACTAATATTAAATAGAAACAGATTCGGCATATTTAAAGTTGGAAAGTAAATACAACTTTTTTTTTATTATTATTATTATACATACAAAGCATGTATCCATATTTTTGAAACTTAAAAAGTGAGTAATGTTAAATTTCTGAAATTCCTTTCAAACTAAAATTTCTACATAAAAATTCAAATAATTTGACCTTAATGAAATAGCTACTATAACAATTCATACCTAAAATTTCAAAGAAATGTATGACAAATTTTGACAACTTTTACTAATGTAATTTCCCAAAAAAAATTTAATTTATTTAAGCGTAACACTAATAATTTCTAAAAGTTTACCAACAAATTATGTTTTATAAGGCACCATATTACAACTTATTTTTTATTGTTATGTTAGTTCATAGTGTGTGGATCATATACGATCTCAGTTATAAAATATTAAAATGTGTGCAATGACCATATGATTTTTTAAAATATTGTTTTGACATTTATATATAGTATAGTTGAAATTGCAGGGATATTGTTGTGAATAACTTGAATGTTTACAATCACAAAACATTGTATCGATTTATTATTTAGTCACGGGGTTCATTTTTTTTGTTCTTGTTCTTGCGCATTAAATACGTTAAATACAAATCTGTTTCCAAATATTACTATAATGATTGTGTATGATTGGTGCTTTAATCGGTGATTGTTCCGGCGCATTAATTTCAAAGATATTATACAAAGTTTATTGAAATAATTTGGTCAAAATACATTATACAACCGGTGTATATATTTTTGTTAAGTTTCTTAGGTTTGTAGTTTTTTTTAATTAGGTCAAATCTCATGCCTTGATGAATGATAACTACAAAGTGAAGCCAATCAAAGAGTTCTGTCAAAGAGGATTCAACACCTCAAATGCCGTGTACTAAGAAATTTTACACGTCGAGTAGCGTGCATTGTTAGTTATCTCATAATTGATGTAATGTTTTATTTTCAGTTTCAATAAATATTTTTATATGTTCTTTGATACATGTTAATAATTCTTGCTTCAGTTGAATTATCACATGTTACAAAACACTTACCACAATATCGCATATCGTTAATTATCTGCCGCTAGAAACCGCTGCCGCTAGGCGCGGGTACTCGTCTATTATATTATATGTATGAGATAAGCATAGGGAATCAAAGTTCAAATATTTCAAGTATTCAAATATAAACATAATACATAATTCTTCAAAGTTTAAAGTCAAACATAGATATTATTCAGTTTATTGACCATTTTTAAGTGATCTTTGACCGATTTTGTCCAAATAATCGGTTTGTTGACCAATTTTTAAGCGATTTTGTTCGATTTTTAAGCAATTTTGTTGACCGATTTTTAAGCGATTTTGTCCGATTAATCCGATTTTGTCCGATTAATCGGTTTGTTGACCGATTTTTAACTGATATTTGACCAAAATGATTAAATAGGCCGATTATGATAAATTAAGGCGCTTAGTGAGCGATCAGCGATTATACGGGGATTAATCGGCCGCCTGGACGATTTTTACAACAGAGGTTGTTTCAAAACATAATTAAAAAAGAGAATGCTAAGAAGTATATGATCATGTATTATGGAAGCAACAGATCGGTAGCATACACTTCTGTAATTACTAACCAGATAGCATAATTAAAACAGAAAACTATACTTGCGAATTACAGATTCTCAATGAAAAGTAGAGTGTTTCTTTAAAACACTGTCATCCTTTCTAACAGCAGGAAAGAAATATGCAGTAGGAAAAATTAGGGGATGATGAACTTTTACGGGCAAGCCAATCTAAACACCCACTCAACTTCATGAGTACGTTTATGGTATTCAAAAGTCATAGAAGCTCATAAAGCCAGGTAAATAAACTAACACAAAGACGCCCTAAGACGACGATTACGAGAACTATTCTAGTTTGTTTAAATACAAACACCATACAGAAAAAACCCAAACGTCAACCAATACCAAGTAATGAAAAAAAATGTTGAAACATAATAAGTACAAAATGAGAAAATAACAAAGAAAGAAAACCTTAAAAAACACAATGATTGAAATGCAACAGCTGAGCTTTGACGTCAAGGAGAAGACAGAGCTAGGGTTTGAACAACCTCTGATTTAAGCTATATCTATGTTTAAGGTTTTTCGGTAGTCTATACTTTTTAAAACTTTATATTAATGTTTTGTATTACTCTTTGTTTTTAAAACTTTATATTTGCAATGATGCATTATGACGGCATCCTCAAATGCAATACGGAGAATACGTAGTTCCCAAGTCCTTTTTTTCGTGAAACAAAATATAAAACAAAGTTTAAAGTGTAAAACCAAAGGTTAACTTTTCAATGTATAAAAGTTATTAGAATAAATCAAAGAATTATGAAGTGTTATACATTGTTAATACTAAAGTGTTATATGGAGTTAACACTAAAGTGTTATACCAAGCCTTATAATCTGGCCAATTACTTGGTGTGGCAAAAATGAGAAGTGGCCTAAAAACTTATGGAAAATTGTATCTTGACAATGGGCCATGTAAGTTAATGTCTTCAGTATGGTGCAGAAATTTATATGCACCAATGAGACAAGAAACCTGTTTGATTTATAGATGCATTTTCTATTTAATGGTGCATTTTAAAGGTGTAAGTTAGATTTCTAGTTTTACGTCTATACAAAAAGAATAAAGACTTTAATTTGTGGATCACATTAAATTTTGAGATAACGAGAGCCATTTGTGAATAGGAAAAGAAGGTAGGATGTTATTAAAGAGTAAAGACTATAGAAAAAGAAGGTAGGATGTTATTAAAGACTGGCTCTCATTGGCTATGTTTGGCGTACAAGATTATGAAGAGATTATGCTTATTTTTTCAAAAAATAAGCTACGTTAAAAATAATCCTTGTTTGGCAACATAACTTATAAGAGATTATAATCTCTGAAAATAAAAGGTTACTTCATGTAGCTTATAAAAATAATCTCTTTTTATAATCTTTTTCAACAACAACACCAGCAACAGCAACAGCAACAGCATCAGGACAATCTGTTTTTGCCAAACATACCTATTATCTCACAGAAATTCACACATTAAATTTTGAGATAACGAGAACCATTTTACTTTGCACACAGAAATTCAATATGAAATAACATTTATACCCTTGCCATTATTTTACTCACCACTTTCTTATTATCTTTAACAACATCCTACCTTCTTTTCTTATTCACCCACTCCACTAGCGCCCATCTCCGACGCCATCCTTCGCTGCGATAGTGCGATGAACGCTCATCCCTGAAATCCTTAAGATCTTCCACTATGAATTGGACATTGTAAATTTGTGCATATTCGAATAAATAAATCTGTAGTTTCACTATGGACCGGATCCTTTCTTTTTTTGTTATCATTAAAAACAGATAAAAGATACCAGTGAGGATTACTTCTGGGCACTAAGGTGTGTCGGTGCCGGTGTTATCGTCACCATTCGACGACCAACTAGTCTCCCAAAAAACTTACAATTACGGACATCGGGAGGAAAACCCAAGATCAATTAGGGTCGTAAATAACATGACATTTGTAAGCACTTGAAGGCGCCATTAGCATGAGTTCATATCGTAAGAGATTTTTAGTGCTTCATGAATGTTTGAGTTATATTATTTCTTGGACGGCAACAAAGTCAAGAAAATGTTGCACTTTTAATTGTATAAGTCTTGTTAGTATAATAAACGAAAGCCAAAGGGCTCGAATTGTTCGTTAGATAGTTAGTAACCGAATAGCGGTTATAGTTAGTTAATGGTAGTTATGGTAGTTATTAAGTAGTTACAAGAAGTTATACCCTTTCATGAAGGGACATGATGGTTTGGTTAGAAGCCTATATAAACGACCATATGTATCATTGTAAACGTGTGTCTCATCAGACAATGTAACCCATGTTATGTTGTAAATAATGAAGAATCAACTTCTTGTAAATCTTGTTGTTAAATCGATCCTAGAAATATCATTAGAAACCTGTGTACAGTGGCATCAGAGCCAAAGGTTGCAAGATTACAAGTTGTGATTCAAGTTTTGATCAGGAAGATCAAAAGACTTAGAAGGTAATAGACACCAAGGACGTTGGAAGAAGATATTGCACGATCAGAACCAATGGGAGTTGCAGATAGCAACGACTTCAATCCATTCTTGAAGGAGAAGAGGAACACGAATTGATTGAAGGAAAAAATGTAAACGCTAAATGAAATTGGTGGAACACTTTGTTGGTAACTGCTCTTGAACACAACATAATGGAAGAAAATAGCAAGAATACAAGGCGTGACAGATGGTGAAGAGGAAGCAATAAGAGATTGCTATAAGAGGTTCATTGACATGACTCAAGTGTATTATGAAACTGCAAGAGTGCCTTGGCATGAGAACCCCAAGAAAGAGATGGTTGAGAGCAGTGGGACTGCTATTGTAAAAGATCCAGAGGGCAAAGACCAAGAAGATGCAGGAACAAGAGAGTCACAGAATGAAGACATGGACAAGACAAAGTTTGGAGTCAGGCTAGAAGGCAATGTGAAGGAAGAATGCAAGGAAGACGCGGAGAAGAGCATGGAGACTCGAAGAACAAGACTTAAACAATTAGGGGGGAAATGTTGCACTTTTAATTGCATAAGTCTTGTTAGTATAATAAACAAAAGCCAAAGGGCTCGAATTGTTCGTTAGATAGTTAGTAACCGAATAGCGGTTATACTTACTTAATGGTAATTATGGTAGTTATTAAGTAGTTACAGGAAGTTATACCCTTTCATGAAGGGACATGATGGTTTGGTTAAAAGCCTATATAAACGAACATATGTATCATTGTAAACGTGTGTCTCATCAGACAATGTAACCCATGTTATGTTGTGAATAATGAAGAATCAACTTTTTGTAAATCTTGTTGTTAAATTGATCCTAAAAATATCATTAGAAACCTGTGTACAGATATTGGATGTTAATTCATTAATCCATATTTAGGGGTCGTTGTGTAATTAGTTTATGTATTTAGAGTCGTATATGTAAAGTGTATAAGTTAAGGGGTCTAGTATGTCAAGAATAAAGTTAATAACCAAATGGAAGTTAATTTCGGTTATGGAAGTTAGTTATAGTTGGTTATGGAAGTTAGTTATAGTTAGTTATGGAAGTTAGTTATATGGTAGTTATTAGCGAATAGTCATGATGATTCGCCTGTGAACCTTATACATAGAAGTGACTATGTATTGTAAATTTAACAGAATTCATTATATAAAAAGTGTGAGTTTGTGTATCGTGAGTTTTGTTCATAGACATGTTTGATTCGAGCCCGAGATGATCCGGATGGGCCAACATTTGTATCAGAGCTTCAGATGTTCGAATCAAACCCGTGTTTCAGTTTGTGTTTCATCAAAGGTGATCAGAGGAGTGCAACGATTCAAGAGGAATACGCTTTGCAGATTGCAAGAAACTAAACCGCAAACACCAGAGAAAAGAACAATTTGATCAGGAGTATCAAATTGACAGACAATTCAGAAGAATTGTTACAGAGAAGAGAATTGATCAAGGTAAGATCAAAAGAGACATTGATTCATGGGAATCATTTGAGAGAAGAACCGACCGTGAACAGACCGGTCAGAACAGGTTAGAGAAACCCAAATTCAATTCAGAAAAGTCAAATAGAGAGAGTCAAGATACCAACAGTGAGAGCTGAATGGATCAAACAACACAACCATCATTAAAGAAGATCGAATCAGTGAAGAAAGCAAGAAGAATTTGTGATGGATTGAATGATCAAGAGAATTGATCAAGAAGGGTCATGCGATATGATCAAGATAGTGAACCGGGGCTGTGATGGTCTCAACAAAGGAAAACCATTGTAATGATGAAGGAAAGGCTGTGACAGTCTCAAAGAAGATGAAAGGGAGCGGGGCTGTGATGGTCTCAATGAAGAATGATCATGTGATATGATCAAAACGGCTATGAAAGTCAGATTTCATGGAAAAAAAGGAACCACCACCGTGCACTTGCAGGGAAAAACCAGAAGTAGAAAACCATAGTTGTTAGGTGGTCGTGAATTGAAGAATTGAGAAGGATTGAAATCATTGTTGTTGTGTTGAAAGACAAAACCAAGACCCGCTACAACATGTTCAAGATAAAGATGACCGAGTTGAAGACATGAAGATATTTAATACATGGATTAATAAATTAAGGGGGAGTATTGGATGTTAATTCATTAATCCATGTTTAGGGGTCGTTGTGTAATTAGTTTATGTATTTAGAGTCGTATATGTAAAGTGTATAAGTTAAGGGGTCTAGTATGTCAAGAATAAAGTTAATAACCGAATGGTAGTTAATTTCGGTTATGGAAGTTAGTTATAGTTGGTTATGGAAGTTAGTTATAGTTAGTTATGGAAGTTAGTTATATGGTAGTTATTAGCGAATAGTCATGATGGTTCGCCTGCGAACCTTATAAATAGAAGTGACTATGTATTGTAAATTTAACAGAATTCATTATATAAAAAGTGTGAGTTTGTGTATCGTGAGTTTCGTTCATAGACATGTTTGATTCGAGCCCGAGATGATCCGGATGGGCCAACAGAAAACAGTTCTTCAGTAACAAGAAAGATGGAAGTCAGTTTTAGTTAAATAATGTTGAGGGTATAATAGTCACTGTAGAATAAATTTATGTGTACTAAGTAATAAGTTTCGTGTACATATCAATTCCTGTCACACATTTTCATTTCGAAAATTCTCACTCTTCTCCTTTTGCACTTTTATTTAGCTCTTACTTGAACATCAAGTGCAGTGGCTAGTCAAAATTTTCTTTTTCACTCACACATTTCAAGACACGCTCCTCAATAACTCAAGCCAAAACCTCACATTTTAGACCACCATATCAAACTAAAAAACAAAATATGCTTCATTTAACGCAATCACTTTTGGGAGGGGGGATGGGGACCGGTTACAGGTAGGGGTGTTGAAAAAACCCGAGAAACCGACAAGCCGAACCGCTCAATAACCGAAAAAACCCAAAACCGAAGAAACCGAACCAAAATACCCGTTTATCACGATTTAGTTTTGGTTTTTATTTTTAAATATCTGCGTTTAACCGGACCAAACCGTATATAATATACATGAAAGTTTTAACTAAAAATATTTAAATAATTGTACATTGATTATACTATTGCACTAGTTTTATTATATAACAATTTTTTTTGCTTCGGGTGTAAATATTTACTAAAAGTTTATGTATGAAAAATTAATTAATATGATCGTTACATATAATCCTTGAATAAATATATTTTTGTTATTGTTTCGTATATTTATTAATGCAATTATTGTGATAGAATAACTTTAATATAAACTAAATAAATTCAATTTTATTAAATTTTACTAAAATGACATGTTACGTTCAAGTTTAGTGAACTTTACTAAAATAATTAAAAAAATAAAATAAATAAAGATAGATGAGAGTTATTTTACATATCAAATTTTTCTCACATACCAAGAGACTCCACTATCAATTTTAAAAAAATCAATGGCTGAGATTAAAAGCATTTTATTATTTCACATATTTTTATAATTTAAATATCTATTAAACCGTTAATCGTTAAGCGAAAATATTTACACCGTCGCAACGAGCATTTAATTACCTTTCTATAGACGGGCACTTTGATATACTTTCGAAAAAAGAAAAAAAAAATCTTTTTTTTCACGTTTTTTTTGTCTTTTTTCGTTTTTCTTTACGTTACTGAAATTTGCATGAAAAAATCATATATGATTAAACACTAAATTGAATATCACATGTGATATCAGTCTTAAGTCATATATGACATGTAATATCATATGTGATATGATATGTATATCATATATGATTTTATACTAATATCACATGTGATATTACATATCATATATGATTTAATACTAATATCACATGTGATATTCAAATTAGTGTTTTATCATATATGATTTTTTAATACAAATTTCAGTAACGTAAAAAAAAGAAAAAACTTAAAAAGAAAAATGTGAAAAATACGAAAAAAAAATTTCGAAAGTATAACAAAGTGTCTATCTAGAGAAAGATAATTAAATGCTCGTCGCAATGATATATTTTTTTTCGCTTAACAATTAACCGTTTGAAAGATATTAATATTTAAAAAAAATGATGAAAGTGGGTTTTTTAAATTGTTGGGATTAATCTCATCCATTAGATCAAATAAAAATAGAGGGTGGAGATTGATCCCTTTATATGTAAAGAATCTTTTGTCCTCAAATGATCTTAAATCATAAAAATAATAGATACTCCAACAATTATGACAAAAAAAACGTACCATAGTTTTTTCTTAACAGAGTTGTACATATCGGTATCAACAACCGGAGGACATGGATCTCTTCTTAGTTCCCATAATGTAAAATCCAGGTTGTGAAATTATTTATCTCAATAATATAGCACTGGTTTTGTGCAATTAGGGTTTCTGGGTTTGTGATATGCAATTAAGTTTGGAGATGAAAAAGGAGGTAGTGTAAGGGTCTAGATGTATATGGGATGGGAAGATGGATGAGACATGTCGAAATAAGCCCAGATAATTAATGTGAGTAATAATCGAAATATATAAAATGACCATTGTGCCCTCAGAGTAAAAACACAAATTTGGTAGATAACATTGACTGACAGAATACAGTCAAAAAGACTTTGGGTGATGCAAAATGTGAATAGTAGGGACCTTGGGTGACTTTAATTTTTCTAAAGAACTCCGTGAGTATTTTAGGTACAAGTTCAAGGACAAACGATGTATTTTACTCTTAAAAGAAAATATTTCTAAAATAAAAAAGGTTTTGGGGTTTTGCCTAGTTGTGCTGATGTGGAGTTTTCAGATCAGATCTTAAATTGGAATTCATCGTGCATTTGTTCGTCCTTGCAGGATTATTTACAAAAAATGAGATGTCTTGGGTCCTTCGAAGTCAAAGATAGGATACTCTAAAGCACAAGTGAGGTGTTATTTATCTTTAGCATTTAATAGCTGCATTGTGTGGTAATTGTTTCTTTCATATTTAGCCAATTATCTGGTGTGACAAGAATGAGTCGGGACCTAAAAACCGGAGATATGTATCTTGACAATGGGCTAATGTTTTCAGTATTGATTTATGATAAAAGTCTGTTAACAAAATATTTGTAGTTCTGTCAAATTGTGGGAAACTTTGATAATTCAGTTTCACACGGATTTACTTTCTCACAGATAAACGGTGCGACAGAAATGTGTGGCTACGTGGTCCGTAATTACACAATATATGCAACACATTTCCGAAGAATTATTTTCCCGTCGGCATTCTATGGGAATCCTTAGTTAAGTTTTATGTAATATCTGGTCATCGTATTGGTGTGCAAATCGTTGTTGATCTGTTAGAAACTTCCAACGAATTCTCTTATGTGCAGAGTCCGTCTTAAAATAAATCAAATTTTATAGTATAATAGTGGCAATGGTGATGGTTAATAGTTATGAAAAAATCAGTATTTTTAATAGTAGCAACGGTGGTGGTCAATGGTGATAGAAGGTGTTAACGATTAATCGAAAATGCCGTATCGTAACTAATGGATTTTATAGTATGGTAAAGTAATTATGTGGCATTGGAGTTCGCATATACATAATACATCATACCTGATGAGGTATGTCCTCCTCCGGATACTCCGGAGGAAACAATCACAATTAACTCCAAATATTTCTAAGTCAAAATCACTCCATGATAAGACATAGTCTGCTAAGGAGAGCGATGTCTGCTCCGGAGAGCAATTGTCTCCAACGGAGCTGGTACACTGGCAATTGACATACGTGGTACGATGATGTACGAATAGCACAGACGCTTGGTCCACAACTAAGTACTTTGAGCATAGGGACAACATTGACCCCACCAAGCCTTGTGCACATCAGCGCCTTATGTGGTGCCTCTAGAAGACAACATAGCTTCCACAAGGGATATGTCATGAAGCTAATCTCAGATAGTATAAAAAGAATTGTTCACACACATGAACAAGGATCTTTTCCACACACACACACACTCCGATACAGACCTCTTTCCACCCTTACTTCTCTTTACTCACCATTTATCACTCGCTTACTTATACCAAGTACATATTCTCACGCAAGAGCTTGGTCTCGGACTAAAAACCCGGGGCGAACTAACAGTGTTCTCTCTTATTTCAGTCTACAAGAAGAAGGAGCTGCCGCGGAGTCTCCTGAAGCTTAGGGTTGAAGACCACCTACGAACATTTGCTCAAACAATACCCAAAAAACAAACAAAAGGCTAGAGACCTCTCTAATGCATTATATTCATTGTCAATACACACTCCTTTCTCAAAGCAGATGCTAAATACAATTAATATTCCAAAAAAAAGACAAACACAAGACAAACCATGATGTATACCTTCATTTCTATCAAATTAAAGGCCTTTGTTCTTCTTCATCATTCTGCACTCGCTTTTTTTTGTTCTCCTCACCGGACAAAGTTGGAAGTTCATTATCTTTTTGAGCGCGTCTAGGCGTCGGTTTGTATTCAGGGACCATCTTCATCACAATCCCCATAGATATTAGAATCAAACCGGTGCAATGTTGTTCAGTTAAAGGCTTTGTAAATATCAAGTATGAAAAGGTGACTGCCTTTCTAGCGGTTGTGACCTGCCGATGAGCGTAGTAAAAGTTTAGAAAAACGAAGTGTAAGGCATATACACATCATTTCGTGAGTTGTTCTACCTATCTTCTGATAAGCTATAATCAATTTGATAATAAATCTACATTTATACATTCCCCCATACCCTTCAACAGAACTACGTTCAATTTGTAAACTTAATTAGCCCCTTAATAAATTTCATAAAAATTAATCCATTGAAGTGAAGCTTGTTACCATGGCAGTGGTGGCAGCTCCAAATATGGCAATGAGTGAAAGAACCGAGACTTGGCCGATAAATGTTGCCATTGCTTCGAAAACCAACACACCATAGACATAAGGGTGCTATCCCAACAATGAAAACAGATCAAAATATGTTAGATTAAGAGGTACTGTAAAATGAAAGTCGTGGTTGACGTCTTGGCCAAATAGACAAGCTTTGAAATCAAATTTGGTGATAATTCTAAAAAATTTACTACGAATGTTGGTTCAAAGTGCTGTTAAACTAGGTCCAAATCATTTACTTATTTGGAGAGTAATACCAATAAACTCAATGTCCTTACACAGTTCGACTTTAAGGTCAAATAGACCATCTCGGGGTGAGAACTCATATGATATCTGTGAATACTTCAGGGATATTTAATAACCACGTTAATGAAGCTTCATAAGATATTCATTTGGTGAAAGAATAATACTGTTAATTATTTCACAAATCGGTTCTGAAATTTTCATAAGAAGTTTGAGTTTTAGGTTAATAGACTGACTTTTAAGTACAGAATGGACACAAAATTTTAAGACTCCAATATCGCTTATGAATTCAGTCCCGGTGTTCAGATCGATTCTAACTAAAGAATCACTAGAATTGACCTCTGTATTTATGAAAGGTTTGACTTAAAAAACAAATGGACTAATTTCTTAGTTCAAAACTGTCAAGAAGTCATCGTTAAATCTACAAGGGTTTGACCTCCAGAGTTCTTTCAATCTTTACCTGAGAACAAGAACTCCAAGCTTTGAACAATTCCCCAGTCAAAATCATTGGAGGAATCAGGAATGGCAAACCGACAACGGTTGAGCAAAAGAGCATCTCCATCTGTACAATAAACCGAGATGCATAACTGTCGACTTTTTTCATATAAATATTCATCAAATATTGTGTAAATCACCTGTGTTGTATCAGGATTCATGGTAAATATCGCTTCTTGAAAATTCCCCAGGAATGAGTCCATAACTAATGCACCAGTAACCATGACAACTCCTATAATGCTAAAATTAGGAGAAGTAGATGCATCAGCTAGAGTGAATAAGATGAGTCCTACTACTAGAAGTAAAGCCGAGAAGTATTCATGAGGAGGGTATTTTCGTCTTAAACCAGGAATAAACGCCCCCATGATCATTACTGGAAGAACCTGAAATTGTAAGATACAAAGACATTTAACTGCTAATCACAAAAACGGCAAGTGGATCCATAGTAGCTTATAACTACTAGAATAACACTTTTATCCAATATATATGCATTCTCGGGTATTTAGTACAACCAACTATGCATAAAGACTAAAGCGTAAAAAGAGTGTACCTTGGTAGATTTAAACATGAGTTGAGCCGGGTAGTTAAGGAAAGCCAAAGACCCTTTGGTTAGCCCGTGAGAACCCATGAGAACTGCCGAGAGCTTGACATAAGTATTCCATGGGTTCACCATTTGCTTAGTGGTGAACCCTTGCAAATAAATCAAACCAAGATAAACCCATCCTTGAATAAAAGTAAAGTACCACCCGTAGCTACAAAAACGGTCCAAAGATGAAAACTTTAAGGCTAAACAAGACAAAAGGTTTAAAGTTTTAAATTTTAGAATAAGAACCTAAAAACTAACCTGAATTGAAGCCGATTATATACATATTCCTATACATATCAACATCCATTCATTAGCCTCATTATATTTTGAGTCAACAGCGAAAAAGAGGATTCATTTGATAAAAAAGCTAAAATGCCAGGAAAAAAACATCAAACTACTGACACTATGAAAGTTCTAAAGCTTGAACAACACTCAGGATCGTGCCTTCTTTCTATTGACCCAGCAGCATAATCATAACTATAACTAAACATTTGACACTAAACAACATCCTTTAATGTTAGCTAACACAAAACTCCAACTAAAGTAATTAAGGCTGCCCACAGTAAAGACCTCTAGCGACCTTCATTTTGCCCTGCCACATCAGCTTTTTCTTTCCGGCGACCTACAGACGACTTTTTGCCACAATAAGAGCGACCTTCATCTTCATCTTTTTTTTTCAACTTATTCAACTAACAAATTTTAATTTCATTACATTTTTTTTTCTTTTCCTTCTTTTATAAAAGACTTTACAAATAATATCAAAAAGGAATGACAAAAATAAAATAATAATACATAATACATAAACGAAACAGTCACCTCAGAGCCCAATACAACACACATTTATTACCATTAAAAAAAAAACAAAAAACAAAAAAAAAACAAAAACAAAACAAAACAAAAAAACTGGACATAGAAAAGTGGGATTGTTTTGTCTTTTAGGTTGTGTGTATTTCAATCGTGAAGAGGACCGAAATAAAAGGGGAAAAAAAAGCAACCGATCGACTGGCGACCTTCCTAACTTCGGCCAGCCTAACAGATCTTGAAGCTTAAAAAGTACTTGTGGGTCGGTCGGGCCATCATCAAAATGGCTTTAATTTTATTCATTTGAGCTAAATTCAATTAAATATATGAAATGTTTCATTGAAGACAAGAATAACACTTTACCCACAAAATAAATATTCCAACCTAAATAACAAATAAACTGAAATCAAATAATGGATTAACAATAACTACTTTTAGTATAATCTTACCAACGATCAAAGATATTTTTCAAAATTAACACACATTGTCTGCTTAGCTTATTAGTAAAAACACTATAACTAATCTAATCAGTAAAATGTAAACAACTAAATGCTACCAAAACCCATCAATAAGCAAGTTATCTAACTCTATTAAAATTAGTTCAAAAGACAAAAACTATTAGTAAAAATTATTGGAATTAATATCCTTCCCAAAAATAAAATAGAAACTATTAAAAATTAGCATATAGATTAAATCACCAGATATCTTGCATGCAAATCATAAACATTATCAAAAAGAAGAGAATAAAATAACCTATTAAATTTGGGAGTTTATATGTACACGACAATAAATAACATGCACATCACAAATATGCATATGCATTACTAATATGATTTTATATTTTAAAATTTTCTTGAAACTTTCTTTTAAGAAATTTCTTCGATAAAAATAAAACAATGAAAATAAACCAACATTCAAAAACCAAAATTTTCAATTCCATTAAATCATCACATCAAACACTATTCATAAAATAAATAAATTTGACACGAATCTATAAAGAAATTACCTCACAAACACCATTAACAAGGTACCCAAAGAAGAAGCCAGAAGAGCAAATTAAAAATTGTTGCCAAATGGGTCTTGAAGATAATGAAATACCAAACAAAGATCGAGCTTGTTCTTCATTGTTCTTCATACTATGTTTCTATGTGCTCTATTTTCTTTTTAAAAGTGAAGGTGATCAAATGGGTATTTTATATTTACTTTTCTTTGCAATAAAGTTTAGTGAAAATGAGGTTGATTATAGAGAGTGTTTTTGTTTGATCACGTTTGTCATGTATTCAGAACACATGAATAGAGAGTGTTTTTGTTTGATCACGTTTGTCATGTATTCAGAACACATGAATAAGGGTTTTGTGTGTATAAATGTTGGGTGAGAGCCTCAGAGGTTTGTTATGAGAAATTAATATAAACATATTTTATAATAAAAAAAAACGGAAAAAAACTATAAATTCATAACGTACTTTTCAAAAAAACTCGTTATGCTCTATCTACTTCACTTATTGTCATAATACATAACAGTTTTCATTTTATTCGGTTATTTTCTGTCCGTTTTTATCCGTTTTCGTAAGTCGTCCATTCTTATCCGTTTTCATTTTAATATCTCCGGATAAAAACAGATAAAAACGGATAAAAACCATTTTGACGTGGATAATCAAAACGGTTTTTATCCGTTTTTATCTGTTTTTATCCGGACAGATTAAAATGAAAACGGATAAAAATGGACGATTTACGAAAACGGATACAAACGGACAGAAAATAACCGAATAAAATGAAAACGGTTATGTATTATGACAATAAGTAAAGTAGATAAAGCATAATGAGTTTTTTTTAAGTATTTTATGAATTTATAGCTTTTTTCCTAAAAAAAATGGTAAATTACACCGGTCTATTTTTGTTTTGGGCAACTGGCACAAAAAGACATCAAAGTTAGGGTCCATTTCCAATCAAGGTATTCTACTTTTTTTCTTGCATAAAAAGGTACCAAACAAATTTTTTTGGCGGATTTGGGTTTTTTACTAACGTTTGTTAACTCATTTCGTTAGTATATTACATGTTTAGTCCTCGAAAAAAAGAGAGATAACTATTATCTCTTTCTGCTTCCCTCTCCAATATCATCGATCGATACCACCACCTCACCAACGCCACACCATCACCACAGTCACGACAACACCACCACAACCATCTCTATCCGCGGCGGGGTCGAGAAAGACGAGGTAAATCGAAAGAGATCAAGAATCGATTGGGTTCGATTTGTATACCGAAGTCGGGTTTCACTCCCATCGACTATCATCATCTCCTTCTCGTGGGTATGCCGAAAAACGCAAAACATAGTTATACTTGTATTTTATTTTGATTCGAATACTAAACTGGAATTTGTGTAATCAATTAAGAGTTTGGAACGGATTAAAAATTATATTGTATCAAAAGTATCATCGTAAAAATCGTGGTTTGTGGTTTAATTGTTGTTTTGCTCGGTGTGCTTATTTCATGCTTATTTTGATGTCTTAGTTGTGTTATTGAATTTTTTTTGTTATTGAGGTGGTCATGGTATGTCAAGGGATCGAGAGGTTGTAGCTTGGTTCGAGCTTATAAGCTTCGGCTTATAAGCTTACGGCTTATCTTTTGATTAATTCTTATAGCTTATACTTAGTTTTGGCTGTTAGCTTATTTTGATACGTGTGGCTTATTTTCAGGCGAGTGCTTGGTTTTGCATACTTTCGCCGTTTATTCTGCATATTTTAGCCATAAAAAGGGTTGTTTGGTTTTGATTTCAAACGTACCAAAGTGTTTTGAAACTTGGTTTATTTGTGTGCTTGTCCGTGTTTGCTCGAGACACCCAAAGGGGTGTTTTTCTGCTGTAACACGGCCCCAACAGGGGTGTTTTTCTGCTGCAATACAGCCCCAAAAAGGGCACACTTGCTGCTGATTTTTCTGCATAAGCGAGTGTAATTGGCTGCTGAATTTTCTGCATAAGCAAGTGTATTTGAATGCTGATTTTTCTGCATAAACAAGTGTATTTGAATGCTGATTTTTAGTAGAATTAAGTAGTGTTTGGTTTATAGCTGTTCTAATAGTCTCTAATAGTCTCACATAGGTGTATTGAGTTAAGTTTAGTCATAAAATATAGGTTCCATTCAGAAAATAGTCAAAATCCTTTTCAAACTTCATTACAGTTAGTTATTTTGAAATCCAGCTTGCATAACCTTCACATTAGATGAATTTGTAGCCAATATAGCTTAAACTAGTTTTAAAGTAGCTTAGTATTTCATTTTCAATCATTTAGAAGCAATCAAATCTCTTAAAAGTCAAAATATGTGAATCTGAGAAAAGTCAAAAATTCCAAAAAAGTTTTCTAAATAGGTTTTGTTTTTTATTTTTAATTCATTCAATTTGTATCCAATCATTCTGAAACTTTAGGTTTAAAATATTTGCTAGCTTGTGATTTCAAATATCATTTTTCCATAATTTTTAGAATTTTTCTTTACAGCTTTTGAGCAGCTTAAAGTTGACTGTTTAATCAATTTCTTCCCCTGCATCAGGTCTGTCCATCATAGCCTTTTCAAGACTGCTTTTCTGCTTGTTTTATTGATGTTTTTGATTGATTTTTGTTTCTTAGGGTAATCAGTAGTATATATTTAACTAGTGTAGCTTTCATTCCCATTAGCTTATTTAGATTTCCCTTCAAAAGCCTCTTTAGTTTATTAGGTTTCCTTGTGGCTTATTAGGAGCTTATGCATATTGAAAAAATATGTTTAGCTTAGTCTTCATTATTGGATCATTTCTTGCTTCTGTCCCAGATCTGATGTTCTTATGCTTATTTGTGTTTATTTATAGTTAAGTCTTAGTTAGAATAGCTTATTATTAATTTAGCTAATGTCGAGACTTGGGCAGGCACATATATGAAGAGTTTCCAAAGAGGTGAGGCTTTGAAAATGCTCATGTGGAGGAGGACGGTGGTGGTGGCGGGTGGTGGTGGTGGACGATGGTAGTGGCGGCGGGTGGTGTTGGCAGGTGATGGTGGCAGACGGTGTTGGTGAAGGAGGAGGGTGGTGGTGGACGGTGGAGAAGGAGGGATGGTGCATAAAATGAATCTACAAAATCAAGGACCAAATATGTAATATACTAACGAAGTGGGTTAACGGACGTTAGTAAAAAACCCAAATCAGCCAAAAAATTTTGTTGGGTACCTTTTTATGCAAGAAAAAAAGTAGAATACCTTAATTAGAAATGGACCCTAACTTTGATGCCTTTTTATGTCATTTGCCCTTTTGTTTTCTTGAAGAGTTGCGCATTTTGTTGTCAAGCGACAAACTACCATTACCCTTTGTCATTAGAATCATATACGATCTGTTCTTGAGTTTATTTTTTTAAAAGAAAAGAAAAAGATAAAAAAAATAATAATAATAAAAATAAAAAAACAGGCCGTAAAATTAGAGCTTATAAAAAATAAGCCGAAATTTCGGCTTATTTTCTATAAGCTCCAGTTTTATGGCTTATTTTGAGACTTGTCAGCTTATATAAGTTTATCATATCATAATAAACTTATATAAGCCGACAAGTCTCAAAATAAGCCGTACATTTGGAGCTTATAAAAAATAAGCTCAAATGAGCTTACGTTTAATAAGCTTAGCCAAACACCCCCTTAGAAAGGTAATAAAAATTAAAAGTACACTTTTTGAATCAAAAGTATTGTGTCTCAATGTTATCTCATGTGTGAGAATGTTCCCAAATTAAATGGTTACACGTTCAAGTTGTTAGACCCGTATCCTGGATACAAATAGGCCCCACCTTAGATGAAATTGACCAAGGTTTAACGTAATTGGTTAGTCAACGAATGTTAAATTGACTAGTCAACCCCATAGTCAAACTAATAGTTAACACATGTTATGTTATAGTTATAGAAAGAAGGGGGACCTAAGTTGCCATTTTGTAAATATGTTATGAAAGTATTGGTGGCCAATATAGAAATAATGGGACTTGAGGGACCTAATGTGCCATATAGCCAAACTTGTCACCTACAAGTATTTGGATACTTCTCATATTATGAAGGGAGTTCCAGAAATGTGTAGGAGGATGTGATGTACGGTTTAGAGAGAAAGGAGGGAAAAGAGACCAAGTTATGATGATCAATTATGGTGTCTATATGTTCCAAATCAAATAGATGAAGCCCTAGCAATGATTTCTACCAAAGTGAGTCTCTTAATTAGTGTTTAATTGATGATTGAAAGGTTGGGGTTTATGAACCCTAAATGGGGAAAATGGGTAAATGATGTTTATAAACTAATTGAGAAAGTTATGATGAATATGGGTTAAGTATTATTGAGTTAATTGATGAAATTTAATTAGGGTTTATGTAGAATAATTGGGTATTTCATCATATGATCAAGATGTTAGGTTTTAGGTTCCTTGGATTTGATGAGACAAAATAAATACAAGAATGAAACATCAAGGGCTTAAAGAGAAAGAGAAGAAATCTACAAAAAGATGGAAGGACTTGCTTGCAAAAGAAGATTTATTATTTAGTCCTTCGTAGTATCTTGTAAACCCTACTCCTCTAGTATATAAAGAGGACATGGGGTGTAGGTTTGATATACAAGTCTTTCACAATGTAGATGTCTAGTAGAAGATGTGTGTGTAACCTAGACGTGTTTCTATAAACGTCTAGGGTTAGTGTTTGTTTTGTTTACCCCTAAGATCTAAGGTGTCTTAGATCCCTGTTATAGTTTAGATAACACGTATTAATATATTGGGGGAGATGTTGAAAGAAACCTTGTGTCAATAACATAGTTGTTTGTTTAATTCCGCTGTGCATGTTCTTTATCTATGTTATTGTTAAACCCTAGAGGCTCAAAACGATCTCAAGGAGTCCTATCAAACTCCACAATTGGTATCAGAGCTTGGGGAGCTCGTTACCTAGGGATTCACAAGGTTTTATTGGTCGAAGAATGGCGAAAAGAAGAAAAAATTCGAAGCTGAAATTTTTCGTATTTTTCTGCAACACTGTTTTGTAACGATCATAACTTTTTCGTTAACCGTTGGATCGTGACGAAATTTTAGGTGGACGTTCTCTATATATTCATCTAACTTTTCACCGAAGGGATTTTCGATCTGAGCTTCCAGTAAAAAGTTATTCATTGTCGAAGTTGGCTGCTGAAGGGTTTTCAGAAACTAGTTTAATAATTCGAATTTTTGGGTTTTCATGCATATTCAACTTCTTGAATTTGTGTTACTTTGTTCTAATTCTTGATGGAGGTTGTTTATAGATTGTGTTTATGATTCATGGTTTGAAGCAGCTTTCCTAGTGTTTTTACGAAACCACTTCTAGTGTTTTCTGAAACCACTGATAGTGTTTTTACGAAACCACTTCTAGTGTTTTTTTGAAACCACTTCTAGTGTTTTTCTGAAACCACTTCTAGTGTTTTTCTGAAACCACTTCTAGTGTTTTTCTGAAACCACTCCTAGTGTTTTCTCGAAACCACTGCTAGTGTTATCTCAATCCCACTGCTGGTGTTTCTTGCGTTATTCGTTTCTACTGATGAGGTTTTGGAATTGAGGGGAAGCTGTACATGTTTTTGGTACTGAGATTTTTGATGACACACATGGGATTTTGGTTCGCACACACAAGAAGATTGGTATTTGTTCTTAAAGGTTTTAAAAAGCTCGTTTTTGAATTATTTGAAAGATTGATTACGAAGGAGGTTATTTATCACTTATTTGAAGGTGAAGTGGAATTACTTGGATACGTGTTTTATCATATCTTAAATGTATCATACCTACTTTTAAGGTAACTTGTTCGTGCTTAAAGGATGTTGACGAAGACTTGCAAAATCTAGTTTTCATAGGTCAAGGGGTGGATGGATGAAGACCTAGTTAACTGTTGGGATATGAAAGTGCTGAAGATATGAAAGTACTGTAAACTGCAAAGTACTGGAAGAAGTCAAAGAGTCAAAGTACTGCTAAAGACAAAGTCAAAGTACTGCACTATGAAGTCAAAGTACTGCAAGAACAAAGAACTGTTATATTCGTTTATGGAAAGTATTGTATTCTATGTTTAGATTACTTGTCGTACAAGAATACAAATTGTAAACCGACTAGGATATCCTTGAGCCTATAAAAGGACTCCTAGATTGGCATTAGAGGTATGATTCCAAAAAGAGTTTTAGAGTTTACGAATTAGTGTTTTAGAGAGAAGTTCGATTATCTTAGAGTTGTATTAGAGTATCTGCATAATAAGCAGATTTAGAGTTTATAATAAAAGTTATTCTTCTTAGCTTTGTTAAGTAAATTCCGCGTACTTGATAAAGATTGCTCAGTGTTTCTTTGTTAATAACTTAGGATTTATCCGAGGTTATTAAACCTTAACAAGCTAGTTAAGTTAGTTTGATTAAAGTATATCGATCCAACAAGTGGTATCAGAGCTTGTGTGGAAACTCTGACTAGGAAGAAATCCTACTTCAACAATATTCAAGATGTCGACTGAAGCTGTTCCACCACCCTCAATCACCTCACTCAGAATTCCAATAATCAAGAAGGGAGAATATGATCTCTGGTGCATGAAGATGAGGCAGTATATTGCCATTACAGACCATGCTCTATGGAATGTAATTGTGAATGGGAATGAAGTAGTTACAGAACCCATTAATATTCCTGGACAACCAACTGCACCAAAGGCAGTCTTACCAGCAGCAACCCTAAGGAATCAAGAAAAGGCACTAAACATTCTCTTATCTGCCATTCCAGATGGTCATCTTCTCAAATTTCATGATGCTAAAGATGCTAAGCAGCTCTGTGCTGCTCTCAAGACCAGATTTGGAGGGAATGAAGCCTCTAAGAAGATGCACAGAAATTTGCTGAAGCAACAATTTGAAACTTTCACAGTTGGTGAAAGAGAGAATCTTGATGATGCATATGATAGGTTTCAAAATCTCCTCAACATGTTGGAGTTATACAAGGCAGAAATATCAGTTGAGGATGCTAATTTGAAGTTTCTAAGGAGCTTGCCATCTACATGGCATGTGATTGCTACTATGATCAGAGGACAACAAGGATTGGATGTTATGGACTTTGATGATCTCTATCATCAACTGAAGGTGTATGAACATGAGATGAGTGGTCAACCAAATTCCAAATCTCACAGTATTGCTTTTCTATCATCTGAAAAGAAGAGCAGTACTTCCAAAAGTACTGCTTCTCCTCAAAGTACTGTTTCTCAAAGTACTGCTGTTTACAATCCTTCTTCATATGCTCAGCAGGCCCCACCATCTACCACTTTGCACTCAGATGAAGTTATGTGCTCCTTCTTTGCACAACAAGCCAGTTTACCTGTCACTTATGAAGAGGATCTAGCACAGATTGAAGAAGATGCACTTGAAGAAATTGATATCAGGTGGCAAGTTGCTATGATCACTGCAAGGATCAAAAAGTATATGAAGAAGACCGGCAAAAGCATTGATTTCAAACCAAAACAAGGAATAACTTTTGACAAATCACAAATTGAATGCTTCAATTGTCAAAAGACTGGTCACTTTGCAAGGGAGTGCAGGTTTGCTAAGTATCAAGCAAACAGAACATCTGAGAAGCCAAAACTTGAGCTCAAAGAAATTCCAATAACTAAAACAAAGGCTTTGGTTGCTCAAGAGAAGTTATCAGAAGTTGACTGGAGTGAAGAATTTGATGATGAACCGGTGACTTACTGTATGGTAGCAGTGGAAGATGCAGTTGAAGACACAGTGGAAGCATTGGACTGGAGCACTACTTTTGAAGAAGAACCTGAACATGCTGCTTTGGAATCTAATGATGGCTTTGGAGGATTTGATTGGAGCAAAGAAAGTGAAGATGATACTGTTCTTCTTGCTATGGTGGCTACTTCACCAACTCAGTCTCCTATTTCTGAGGTATGCTCAAACTGTTATGAGTTTTATCTAAAATTACTTAACAGTTATGTGATTGAAAGAGATAATTGTGTTAAGGCTAGGTCTGAGGTAGCAGGTTATCAAATCACTTTAGAGTCTATGGAAGCCAAAATATTAACTCATGAAAATAATGAAATGGCTTGGGCTGAAAAATATGAACAACAGGATTACCAGTTAAAACTTAGTGAATGGAAACTAAACTGTAAAATTGCTGAAATTGAGAAATTAACTAAGGAAAGAGATGAATTGTTAGCTAAGTTTGCTGCTTGGGGAGAGTCTGGCTTGTCCCATGTTGCTTATGTTGAAAAACAGAGAAGGGCTTACATTAGAACAGGCTTAGGATTTGGAATGGACTTTAGTAACATAGATGAAAACCAACCTAGTGATCAGGATGATGGTGATTTTGAGGACATAACCACTAGTGATGATGAACTCATTAACTATGTAGATACATCTAGTAATGAGGGCTCAATAAGTGAACCACCTCCTGAATATAAGAAAGATAATGGTTATCATGCTGTTCCTCATCCCACTAGCATTCATCAACCCTCTAGGCCTGATGTTTCTCGCTTTGGAGTAGATAGTCTAGAGTTTAGGAAGAAGCTTGTTGCTCAATCTAGGTCTGAAAAACCCAAAGAAGCTGTTGAAAATAATGTTCAAAATCAAGCAGTACCTTTAAAACAAAGTACTGCTCAACAAGCAGTACTTCTGCAAAACCTTTTCAAAACAGTACTGCTAAATCTTTTGGGGATAATTTTGGTCAAAACAGGTTTTATCATTCACCAAGAAGGCAAAATAATTTTGGGCATAGACATAGAAGAAATCACTTTGGACATATGGGTCAAAAACTGTGTTTTGTATGTTATAGTCCTAATCACTTAATCAAAGATTGTGATCGACACTCAGAATACCTTAGCAAATTTCCAAAGAACAGATCTGCCAATCACACACCTAGAGAGCACAAACCAGTTTGGAATAATTCAAATAGGGTTAATCACAGAAACTTCACACCAGATCATAGATACCCACATCAGAGAAGACCTTTTTCAAAACCTTCGGTATCTCACAGTACTTTCCAAAGTACTGCTAAGAAACAAGGTGCTGATCACACTACTTGGAATAGGAATTCTAGGAGATCTCACTATCAACCTAGAAGGTATTACAATTCACATAGGGGATCTAGATCACAGGAACTACGTGTTAAATCAGAATGGGTTAAGAGGAAAGGTACTGCTGAGGGACACACAGTACTTTCAACAAAAAGTGAATCTGATGTTTTTGTGATACAAGAAAATGCTAATAATCTGGTGAAAGAGATTTATGTTGAAAAACCAGAAAGTTTTGAAAATCCACATGTTAAAAATCAAAAGATAATTTTGGATCATCATTTGAAAGATAGTGGGAATTACATACTCAAAGAATTTGAGTTTGTAACTCCACAAGGGGAACACAAGTCAGTAATGGCTTGGGTTCCTAAAAGTTACTAACTTTTTTCTTTGTGTGCAGGGCAACCCAGAAGAGGAGCTTAAAGATCATCTTATTGTGGATAGTGGTTGCTCTGGAATTATGACAGGAGACAAAGAGATTCTGTCTGATTTTAGAAATATTAGTGGAGGAAGAGTTGCATTTGGGAATGATCCCAATGGAGGAAAGATTACTGGAAAAGGAACTATCAAAGCAGGGCTTATTGACTTTGAGAATGTTAGATATGTGAAGGAACTTAAATTCAACTTGCTCTCGGTCTCTCAAATCTGTGATAAAAAGCATCCTGTGTTATTCACTGACACAGAATGTCTCATCCTTTCCTCTGACTTTAAACATGTTGATGATGACATGGTAGTACTTAGAGTACCAAGGACAAATGATGTGTATAGTTTAGACATGAAGAGTCTACATTCTTATGGAAGAGCCACATGTTTGGTGGCTAAAGCAACATCTGAAGAGGCACATCAATGGCATAGAAGATTGGGCCATGTTAATTTCAAGAATATCAACAAACTGGTCAAAGGCAATCTAGTTAGAGGTTTACCTTCAAAAACTTACAAGAATGATCAATCATGCTTGGCATGCAAGAAGGGTAAACAACACAAAGCTTCCTGCAAGAAGCTTGAGGAAAGAACTATTAGAGAACCATTGGAACAGTTACATATGGATTTATTTGGACCTGTCTCTGTGGCAAGTTTAAATAAGAAAAAGTATTGTTTGGTTGTTACAGATGATTGCAGTAGATTCAGTTGGGTTTTCTTTTTAGGTTTTAAAGATGATACCTTTGATGCTATTCAGACACTGATTATAGCACTTGAAAACCAATTAAGACTCAAGGTTAGAGGTATTAGATGTGATAATGGAACTGAATTCAAGAACAAGCCTATGGATGACTTTTGTGCAAATAAAGGCATAAAGAGGGAGTTTAGTATTGCTAGAACACCACAGCAAAATGGTGTTGCAGAGAGGAAGAATAGGACTTTGATTGAAGCAGCAAGGACAATGCTAGCAGATTCCCATCTACCTATTCAATTTTGGGCAGAAGCTGTAAGTACTGCATGCTATGTACTTAACAGAGTCTCTGTCACCAAACCACAGATGAAGACACCCTATGAATTGCTGATGGGCAATAAACCCAACATTCGTTTTATGAAGCCTTTTGGATGTCCTCTTACTATTCTAAACACAATTGATAATCTGGGGAAGTTTGATGGCAAATCAGAAGAAGGATACTTATTGGGATATTGCACTAACAGTAAAGGCTTTAGAGTATACAACAGAGTTACTAAGAAGATTCAAGATTGTCTTCATGTTGAGTTTTTAGAAGATCAAGACACTGAGAAAGGTAAAGGTCCTGATTGGATGTTTGATCTTAAGGTTTTAACTCCTTCAATGAATTATGTACCTGTTAGAGAAGAAAATCAACCTATGCACAATGGAGAAGATGTACAATATGTTGTTCATGGAGTTCATATTAGACCTGATGCTATTCCTGATGAAGATCCTGTAAGTCCAAAACAAAGTACTGATGTTCCTAAGCAAAGTACTGATTCTCCAAAACAAAGTACTGTTGCACAACAATCCTCATTATCTGCTGAGGATCAATCTATTCAAGAGGAACTTAATCAGATGCTTCTTCAAGATGTATTAGCACATTCTTACACTGATGAACAAAGGAGAGCTTATGAAGAGGCAAAGAAGAACAAGACTGCAGAATACTCTCACAGTACTTTGGACAGTACTTTCGACCAAAGTACTGCTGCACCTGTTGACAGTATTTTAGATGATTTGGATGATCCTACCATGCCTGTATTAGAAGAAACTGGTGATGAGCTTGAAGATGAAGGTATTTTCTCATATTCCAATGAAGGTGCTGATTACACTAATCTGGATGATGCATATGGAGTTCCACAATATCCAATCTTACGGATTCATAAGAATCATCCAACTGAACAAATCATTGGTCCTTCTACTTCTGGAGTTATGACAAGACACAAAGCTAAGGGTTTCACGAAACCTCAAAATGCTTTACTTAGCTTTGTGTATAAACAAAACAGGCTGAATCATAAGGACCATCAAACCTGCTTATTTACTTGTTTCATCTCTTAAGAGGAACCCAAGAATATTGCTCAAGCTTTGACTAAAGAAAGCTGGGTTGAAGCTATGCAGGAAGAACTTCTTCAATTTAAACTTCAAGAAGTTTGGGTTTTATGTGATCTTCCAGATGGGAAGAGAGTTATTGGAACCAGATGGGTTTTCAGAGTGAAAAGAGATGAAAGAGGCAATGTTATTAAAAACAAGGCAAGGTTAGTAGCTCAAGGCTATAGACAAGAAGAAGGAGTAGATTATGATGAAGTATTTGCTCCTGTAGCAAGGATTGAGGCTATTCGAATATTTCTTGCTTTTGCTTCATACATGGGTTTTCAGGTTTACCAAATGGATGTCAAGAGTGCCTTTTTATATGGTACTATTACAGAAGATGTGTATGTGAAACAACCTCCAGGTTTTGAAGATCCTAAACACCCAAACAAAGTGTACAAGGTGGTTAAGGCTCTTTATGGCCTTCATCAGGCACCTAGAGCTTGGTATGAGAGGCTCTCTACATTCTTATTACAACATGGATATAGGAGGGGAGCTATAGACAAGACTTTGTTTATCAAGAGAGACAAGAAGGATATCATGTTAGTTCAAGTTTATGTTGATGATATCATCTTTGGGGCTACCAAACAGTCCATGGTTAAGGAGTTTGAGCAGCTGATGCAGAAGGAATTTCAAATGAGTTCAATGAGAGAGTTAACTTTCTTTTTGGGACTTCAGGTTAAGCAGTCAAAGGAAGGAATTTTTATCAGTCAAGACAAGTATGTTACAGACATACTTAAGAAGTTTAATTTTGATGATATGAAGGTTGTTACTACACCTATTAAATCTATCAATTCATTGGGCAAAGATGAAGATGGACAGCCTGTTGAAGTCAAGTTATATAGATCAATGATTGGCTCTCTTATGTATCTTACTGCATCAAGACCTGATATCATGTTTGCAGTTTGTTTATGTGCAAGATATCAAGTCTTACCAAAGATTTCTCACATGAATGCAGTAAAGAGAATCTTCTGTTATTTAAAACAACAACCTAAGTTGGGGTTGTGGTATCCTAAAGAGTCACCTTTTCACTTAGAAGCTTTTTCAGATAGTGATTATGCAGGTGATAATTATGATAGAAGATCAACAAGTGGTGGATGCCAATATCTTGGTAGAAGGTTAGTCTCCTGGCAATGCAAGAAGCAGACTATTGCAGCAACATCATCTACTGAAGCTGAATATGTAGCTGCTGCAAGCTGTTGCGGACAAGTTTTGTGGATGCAGAATCAACTCTTGGACTATGGGTTCAATTTCAAAAATACTCCTATCAATATTGATAATGACAGTACCATTTGTATTGTGAAGAATCCTGTGTATCATTCCAAGACAAAGCATATTCAGATTAGGCATCACTTTATCAAAGATTGTTATGAGCACGGGCTCATTAATGTTGTTAAGGTTCACACAGATGACAACGTAGCTGATTTACTCACCAAAGGTTTTGATGTTTCTAGATTCAATCACTTGGTGGTGAGTATTGGCATGATTAACTACTAAGCTATGTTTGAGTGGAGGACTATAAGGTGTTAGTATAGTCCTGTGTATTGCTTAAGGGGAGGATACTTGTATATACTTAGTTTCTATGGAGGAATTTGGCAAAGTACTGTTTTTCCTGAAAGTACTGCTTGGGGAAAGTACTGCATACGTGGAAAGTACTGTTTGTCGTATTAAAGTACTGTTCCAACGGTTATATTGAGGGGTAATTAATGCTAACGGTTATTTTATTTTGGGCAGTGATTTTTCAAATCTCACCTATAAATAACTACTTTCCGATTTTCCCTCTCATATTATTACATTAGCATCGTTTCCATCTTTCTCTCATTCTTATTCAATTTCAATTTGTTCTTACATAATCACCAATGGCGAATTGACCTACTGTTTCAAAGCACAATATGGTAGCAAATTTAGACAAGACTGAAGATAATGCGGCGTTTCACGATATTATTGATTTTTTAACTGGGTCGCAAATAAGTTATGCTCTTTTAGTGGAGCCGGATATTATTGAGCCTTGGATTCAAGAATTTTGGGCTACTGCAAGAGAAAACATGGAGAATGAAGAATTTTATATTAGGGCTACAGTTGTTGGACGAACTGTGAAGCTTACTGAAGCATCTATTAGAGAGGATTTGATGTTTAATGATAATGATGGTGCTATTCGTTTTGCCAAGGAATTGATTTGGGAAACTTTTGGGCATATTGGTTATGAAGGTTCTTTAACGGAGCAAACATTCAGAAAACAGTTGTTTTGTCCTCAATGGAAATTTTTGGTTCATGAGTTGCTACATTGCATAAGTGCTAAGAGTACTTCTTGGGAGCAGTTCGGATCCAATATAGCATCTGCTATGGTTGGGTTAGCTACGGATCGCGTTTTTAACTTCTCAAGGCTAATACTGGATGGGATGCTCTCGCATATCTCACATGGATCTACTTGGTTAATGTACCCACGGTTTATACAGGTTTTCTTAAACAAGCAACTTGCTGATGTGCCAAAACCTACAGACTTATTGCCTGTTATTGTTCAGCAATCAAAGATTTTTACTTTTATGGCTCGAAGAAGTGATTTATTTAGAGGTCCGGATACACCATTAACTACTTCTATGATGGAAGTTGTTCAGGCTGTTAGAGCGGATGATGAAGATGATACAGCTAGTGCAAGTACTGCATCTGAAGGTACTGCAACTACAGGTACTGCAACTGCAGGTACTGCATCTGAGGGAACTGCCTCTGCAAGTACTGCTTCTCATGAAGGTACTGCATCTCTACAGGGTACTGTTTCTCCAAGCCCTGAAGTTCAAGAAGAGGTTGTAAGATCACCTACTCCATCTCCACCACGTTCTGTTCCTGTTTCTCAATCAGAGGAACATTCACATATTCAAGGTGAAGATCCATATACTATACCTCGTGAAGGTTTATCTTTGGATAATTATGCTTTGACAAGGGAGATAGTTAAGTTGCAAAATACTACCGAGGTTCAAGCCAAACAGATAAAGAAATTAAAACTGAAGTTTAGAAGGCTAAAGACTTTTGTGTGGCCATTAGTTCAAGAATTTCGTGTCTGGGTCAAAAACAAGAAGAAGGCGCAAAAGCAGTCTAGGAAACACAAACGCCAACAGGTTCATCAACCATCTTCTGTCCAATTGGGGAGGAATTTAGAAAAGGAAAATTTGAAAGAAGATGTTACGAAGAAGAAAGAACCTGAAGGTACTGAAGAAAAGATTATTTCAGATACTGAGGAACAAGTTCAAGTTCAAGGTACTGATGATCAAGGTACTGAACATCAAAGTACTGATGATCAAGGTACTGAACATCAAAATGTTGATTTTCAAGATACTTCTAGGCGAGAGGTAATAACACCAAGAGTATTGAATTTTGAAGAAGAAGCTGGTCCTTCTACAACTGTTATACAAGAAGAGGAGGAAGCTACATTCAAACCTATTCATTCTGCAAGTGATGATGAATTCATTGCTACAATTTTAGGAGATTTGTCACAACCTAGAGGTGGTGTTACTATTAGAGATGTACAAGAAGAAGAACAACAAAGAACTTCTCAACCTGCAATTGATCCTAAGGATAAAGGGAAAGGTGTTCTGGTTGAAACTAAGAAAAAGAAATTAACTTTAGCAGAACTTAGAGCAATTGAAGTTGCTAGGAATGAAGCTGTTGCTAGAAAAGTTCAAGAAGAGTTAAATGCTAAAGATAGAAAAGATCAGGAAGCTCAAGAAGCTCAGAATAGAGAAGCAGCTCAAAAGGTACAAGATGAATTAGATGCTGAAGCTGCTGAACCATTACAATCACCTGTTCCAGTTAGATTTATGCCAAGACTTAATAAAGCTAAAGACAGAAATGCTATGATGGCTTATCTGAAAAGTCAAGGGTATAAAGGATTGCAGAAGTTTAATTATTTTGAGATGAAAAGATTATATGATGCTGCTAGGGAGGATTATAAGAAAGATGTTGCAGGCATTAAAGACTTTAGAGAAGAAGCTACTTGGACTGAAGCTGAAAGAAAGAAGAGTTTGAAAAGAAAAAGGAAAACTGAAGTTACAGATGTTCAGTTCTCAAAGAAAGAAAAAGTTGAATTAAGATCTGAGACTAGTGATGAATTAAGAAATTATCTCAGAGTGGTAGATTTTGATTATACAAAGGAAGATGATGACATAAAGATGAACAGATCAAAGATTAGTGTTTTTGAAGTTGTGAAATCCAAGGATGGAGATTACATGATTTTTCATAAAGAAGATGAAAGCTTCAAAGTTTTCAAAAGGCTATGGGATTTACTGCACATTATAGATAGAGTAGACCTATTCTACTTATATCATGTGGTGAAGGCTTACTTTGAAAATTATCCATTAGAAGGGATTGGTTTAGTTTTACATGGTGATCTCATAACTATATGGGAAACTGAAGAAGATAGCACTGATGATATTTGGAAGAATCAAGAAAGCTGGGAAATTGTTTGCTGGAGATTCTTTGAAGAGTCTGGAGTTCATATTTTAGAACTGGAAAATGGAACAATGATACACATGTTTGCAGAAAGAAGATATCCTCTCACAGTTGAGCTCATGAGAAGAATGCTAGAGCATGGAATGGAAGTAGAAGAGGATAATGAAACTGTTTGCATGGTTATCAACTTATTTATCAACTGGACTACCATTGCTGAAGATGATCAATAACTGGTATGAATTTTATTTGAATAAATATTTTTAATAAATCAGTACTTTTATTCAAAGTACTGCTGATCAGACAGTACTTTCATCAAAGTACTGTTTGCAGAAATAAACCAGTTAAATGAATTTTAGAAGAAACCTTTTGTTATTTAATAAATATTTTGAAATAAAGGTTGAATAAATGGTTTTTGTGATGATAACATCAATAGGTTATCAATCCACCATGGTTACAAAAGGATTGACTAATCCATGAGCAAACGGCTCTGGTAAAGATATATCAAATCCGTTTTTAGTTGACAACTTGCTAATAAGTTGGATGGTAATCAACTCACCATATCAGTAATGTGAAGAGTTGGCTAGCCCACAAGAAAATGGCTTGTGGTAAAGGCTGTGGAAAAACCATTATTGGTAATTAGTTCACCATTAGATAAAAGAACTAACTAGTCCAGAAGGGTACAGCTTTTGGTAAAGACAAATCAAATCTGTTGATAGCTGGTGGTTTGCTAAAAATCATATGATTATCAATGTACCATGGTCTTACACACCAAAACATTTAGCTACTCAAGAGATAATGGCTTTGGTAAAGAGATCTAAATTCATTAAATTTTCAATGATTCACTTGGAAGTGATGAGAATAGTATGCAACTTAAACTGAATTAATGTACAATTTGTCATATGTTGCTGTGTTGCTGAAAAGATGGAGCTTGCTGGATGCTGTTGTGAAAGAATAATTCTAAGATATACTTTGACAAGCACAGATACTACAGAGATACAATCTAAAGACTAAGAAACAATTGCTGAAAAGATGGAGCTTGCTGGATGCTGTTGTGAAAGAATAATTCTAAGGGATACTTTGACAAGCACAGATACTACAGAGATACAATCTAAAGACTAAGAAACAATCCGTTTTTAAAAGATGAAGTTATTAAAGACATATTCATAAAGGAACTTGAAGTCAAGCAAGTAGAATTCAAGTTAGGGGAGGATTGTTGGGATATGAAAGTGCTGAAGATATGAAAGTACTGTAAACTGCAAAGTACTGGAAGAAGTCAAAGAGTCAAAGTACTGCTAAAGACAAAGTCAAAGTACTGCACTATGAAGTCAAAGTACTGCAAGAACAAAGAACTGTTATATTCGTTTATGGAAAGTATTGTATTCTATGTTTAGATTACTTGTCGTACAAGAATACAAATTGTAAACCGACTAGGATATCCTTGAGCCTATAAAAGGACTCCTAGATTGGCATTAGAGGTACGATTCCAAAAAGAGTTTTAGAGTTTACGAATTAGTGTTTTAGAGAGAAGTTCGATTATCTTAGAGTTGTATTAGAGTATCTGCATAATAAGCAGATTTAGAGTTTATAATAAAAGTTATTCTTCTTAGCTTTGTTAAGTAAATTCCGCGTACTTGATAAAGATTGCTCAGTGTTTCTTTGTTAATAACTTAGGATTTATCCGAGGTTATTAAACCTTAACAAGCTAGTTAAGTTAGTTTGATTAAAGTATATCGATCCAACATTAACTATCACTTAAAGGTGTTACATTGTAGTGCTCAGTGTCTCATTGAAGATGAGGATTTTGTCAAGATATTGCGGTCTACTTATATGGTGTTAGTATAAGTTTGGAGTCACGTGGATAGTACAAGACATAAGACACAAGTTTGGGTTATTTTATTTCTTCATCAAATTCGTTATACTTGGTTTTCTTCACAAGTGATCATTACATAGAGCTTACAGATTTGAAGAATCATTTGATATTCATGCACCACTCAAGGGGAAGTTTTTACTGCTTACATTCTCTATTTGTTGATAACAAAAAGGGGAAGAAATATTGGAGTGGCGTAGCATGGATTAAGGGGAAGACAAAGGAAGACAAGAATATTTCATTCATGGTGAGATGTTTACATCTCAACTTCTGCTACTTCGTCTAGGGAAGTTCGTACACGACTTTGTTTGTTTTGTCATCATCAAATAGGGGAAGATTGTTGGGTTTTAGGTTCCTTGGATTTGATGAGACAAAATAAATACAAGAATGAAACATCAAGGGCTTAAAGAGAAAGAGAAGAAATCTACAAAAAGATGGAAGGACTTGCTTGCAAAAGAAGATTTATTATTTAGTCCTTCGTAGTATCTTGTAAACCCTAATCCTCTAGTTTATAAAGAGGACATGGGGTGTAGGTTTGATATACAAGTCTTTCACAATGTAGATGTCTAGTAGAAGATGTGTGTGTAACCTAGACGTGTTTCTATAAACGTCTAGGGTTAGTGTTTGTTTTGTTTACCCCTAAGATCTAAGGTGTCTTAGATCCCTGTTATAGTTTAGATAACACGTATTAATATATTGGGGGAGATGTTGAAAGAAACCTTGTGTCAATAACATAGTTGTTTGTTTAATTCCGTTGTGCATGTTCTTTATCTATGTTATTGTTAAACCCTAGAGGCTCAAAACGATCTCAAGGAGTCCTATCAAACTCCACACAAGATATGATCATATAATGATTAAAGAATAAAATTGGGTAAGTTATGGGTTGTATAAACCCTTAATATTGATATTGTTTTTATGTTGAAGTAGGTTTTGATGATGATGATGCTATTGGTTTAATTAGCTTGGATGAGAGGTAAGTAAATTGATTATAACAAGATGTTATATTGAGTTTATCATATTTGTATTATGTGTTATGTGTTAAATGATTATTTGTGTTAAGGTTATGAATGGCCTAATGACTACTATGCTTGGCTAAGAGGAAGATGTGGCTAGTTGGTTAGACTAGCTAAATGAGTTTAGCATAGTTGATAAGCTATTGATGACATTTGGAGTTTAAGAGTTAATGTGTATTTAGTGATTATGTGTTTAGCAAAGATGTGGTTAGCCTCTTTGTGAAGTTGGCAAGGTATGTAGAATTTTGTGTGTTAAAAATGATGGGTAAAGTGAAGCTTATGATACAAATTGTGATTAATGATATATGATAACTTGTTATGTCTTTTACTTACTAAGCGAAAGCTTACGGTTTAGTTGTTTAACCGTTTTGTAGGTTCAATTGTGAAGAAGGTAAACCGATTGGAAAAGGCTTAAGGATGGGAAGAGTGTATGTTAGAAGGTTTGTATGCAAATAGGAGCTTAGGTAGAATACCGAGCTCGAAGTCAAAGTTGTTCCCCGGGAGTTTTAAATGGGTTAAATGTTTGTAGTGTCAAGTCTTTGAAATGGTTTAAGAGTCATTTTATAGGTCCTAAATCATGTTAAAGAGTTATGTTTAAATGGTGTATGCAAACGGGTCAAAACGGGTATTTTGGCATAATACCCGTCACTTTGTAAAGCACGTTTCCGTAGGTCAATATGACCAAGTTTATGCATATATTTGATGTTTATAATGACCTAATGATTTCTGGAAGTTTTGGTGTTATGTCATGTTATAGAAGTCATTTTTCAGAAAATGGGTCAAAAGTACACAAAAAGGTTATGCTGAAAAAGGGGTGTTTGGGACAAGGTCTATTTTAACCCATTTTGGGTCAAACGGGTCAGGAATTCTATGAAACAATGTATATGGTATATTTTTAGTTAATATGTATTACATATGTTTAAATACAAGTTTAAAGTGTTGATTTAATGTTTAAATGTGTTATGGGTCGATTTGAGAAAATAGTGCACTTTAGGTGTCCATAGTGCATAACATAGGTTATAGTGCACTTTAGGTGTCCATAGTGCATAACATGGGTTATAGTGCACTTTAGGGGTCCTTAGTGCACAGGACGGGTCATAGTGCACTTTAGGGTGCCACCCCGTCGTTTTAAAAGTATATGATCTAGATTCATTTAAAAATGGTTTCATGGTCTATATGTTTAAGGACTTTTGCCAATGGTCAAAAGAGTAATAAGAGGTAAGTTTCGGGTCATGTCATTTTCGTGAAAAGTTTTAAATTTTTAGTCATATCGGGCACGGGGCGTAACAACTTGGTATCAAAGCTTCGGTTTAAGTGAATTAGGTTTCCACAATAGGTTTCCTAGTCTTAAACCACTCGTAGAAGCGTTGAACGTAAGTGTTAGTGATGCGGAAAGTAATCGTTAAGTATGAGATGGATTATGTCTGTTATGAGATGAGCTTATTGATGATAAGTGATGAATGTGTGTTATAGTGTTGATGTGTATGAGATGTAAGTCCGTGGAAGACTTGAAGTGTTTGAATGATTAGTTAGCCGTGCACCTCGGTTGGTGTCGTTGATTGTGTTGTGTTTATATGCATGTATGATAGAATAATGGTAATGGAATGCGAATAAAAATAGTAAGTGGTATTAGAGATGGGCTATTAAGTGAATTAAAGTTTTATGATGCCTTAGTTATAAGGTAGACTAGTATTTGGCTAATTAGAATGTTGATGCTTAGACATAGATGATTATGCATTGTGATATGTGAGCCATAGACTATATGAATTGATTATGATTACGAATGTTTTAACACTTGTTGGATAAGTGTTAAATGTTATTGTTCATGTGATGTTAAGTCTATGGTAATTTATTATATGTCTAAGTAAAACATAAATGTTCCTGATAGCATGATGCATAGAAGTGTATGAGATAAAGTAAGAAATGATTAGTGAAGCATGTTTCTAGCTTGGTGCTTAGAAAGAAATGATTGAGTTTGATTGCGATTGTTGTATTAGAATGAATGATTAGATATGATAATGAATTAGATGTTTGAAGCATGATTCCTTACATGCTTAATTAAAATGAGAAAAGTTGAAATGTATGGTTAAGGTGTGATGAGATCATGTTACATATAAAACATGATAAGTGAAATGCGTTAGTAATAAATGTTTAAGCGTGATGAGTAAAAGTAGTGAATGAGATAGATTGCGCTAGAATTCATAGTGATATGAAGTGCACTAGAAAGAATTGTAAAACACGAATCGAATCATGTTAATATATTGAACATATGGATGATGATAAGATATGCGACTTATGCGCATGAAAGAGTTGAATAGGCCAACGTGATACAATGGCATATAGTGGAATGTGTGAGTCAACTTAGGGTTGATGGATGAATGATAAATGGCATTGTGAAAATGCAAGTATAATAGATTGACAAGCATTATATAGAAACTTGTCTAGATGAAAGTGAATATGGTAGAGAATGTTGAAATTTCTTAAGGAAATGAGAATTGAGGAAATGATAGTATGTACTTAATGATAAAAGTACATGAAAGATAAAATGAGTAAAGATGTTAAAGTAAACATAGCTTGGATCCGATGCTCTAGTTTTGGTATCCTTCGGGATAGCCCAGCTTGCCTTTTATGGCATGTGTTTTGGTATCCTTCAGGATGGCCTAGCTTGCTTTCGCGGTATGGTTGCTAGCTTGCCTTCGCGGCATGGTTGTTAGCTTTCATTCATGGCATGGTTGTTTAGCTTGCCTTCGCGGCATGGTTGTTAGCTTGCCTTTCAGGGCATGGTTGTTAGCTTACCTATCATGGCATGTTGTTTAGCTTGCCTTCGTGGCATGTATAAAAGTTTATTGAGATTGGATCCAAGGCTAGAAAGATGGATAATGAGTAAATATGAGTGTTGTGTCGGGTGTGGATAGTGTGGAAAACTAGAAGGGGGGTTGAATAGTTTTGCCAATTAAAAGTTCCTTTTAATTTATTTAGATTGACTTATGTCAATCTATTTGGATGTGTGTGTTGGATGTTGATAAACAAGCATATAAAGGTAAGTAATGAAAAGATAAGAGTAAGAAGCACAAAACCACAACGCGAGTATTTATAGTGGTTCGGCTACAAGGACACCTTCCTTGCCCTACTCCACTCCCCGAGTCACCTACTCGAGAGTTCGTAAACACTACACCAATCTCCTTATGGCGGAGAAGCCTTCACAACGTCGCTTAACCTATTTCCGGTACAAAGCTAAATACCGAGTTCTTTCACACCAAGGCGAACCACACCTACACAACGTCGCCTACCCTTTATACGGTGCTAGGCTAACCACCTGGTTCTTTCACACCAAGGTGAACCACACCTACACAACGTCGCCTACCCTTTATTAGGTACTAGGCTAAGCACCTAGTTCTTTCACTCCAAGGTGAACTACACCTACACAACGTCGCCTACCCTTTATTAGGTACTAGGCTAAGCACCTAGTTCCATTGCAATGGAGGAACTACTACCCAACACTACACCAATAACTAATCCCAAAGGAGATCTACTCCTTTACAACATCATCAAGGATATCAATATCATTGGATCTAGTACTAGTCTATCTTGTACATCGAAACACACCATATCGAATGTACATCTAAGGCACCTTTCACTAATGCCTTTAGCTAGATCTTCAAGACACCTTTCACTAATGTCTTGTGGCTAGATCTTCAAGACACCTTTCACTAATGTCTTGTAACTTGGCTTCCAGGCACCTTTCACTAATGCCTACAATATGGACGATCGACACCTTTCACTAATGTCTTCGTCTTGACCCTTGAGACATCTTTCACTAATGTCTTCAACACTACGCTTCTTAGAAGAAAGAAAGGAATCATCAACAAGAAGACTTCAGTAGCCTTGATGATGAGGAAGCATGGCAACTCATGGACTTGAGCTTGCTCGACTTCAAAGGTGGTGATCTTGCCTTTAAGAGGAACCTAGAAGATCACACAAAAACAAAACTACAAACATAGATCTCTTGGATCTGAGGTTAGTGAGTTTTTAACTCAGGGAGAAAGTGTGTTAGAAAAGGGTGAGAAACAATGAAGAAATGGCTCACTATTTATAGAAGAAAAAATCTACTGTTCCCCGGATCCCACGAATCCCTTCCACAAGGGATCCGTCTAGCGTAAAGCTAGGGATCCTTGGGACGCTCCCTTTTACCCATGGGTATTTTGGTTATGGGTCATGGGTCATGGGTTGATCCATGGATCTTTAGCTAGATACAATGTATCTCTTGAGTGCAATGCACTTAGTCACTTGGGTATTGGTTGATCCATGGGTTATGGATATTATCCATGTATGATATAAGCATGATGTCATGCAATGGGTTATGGGTCAAGCTCCATGGGTCATGGGCTTTGGGTTGTACCCAACTAAATTCAATGTATTTGCCCAATGGGTTATGATACTTAAGTTTCTACCCATTTATATTACCCAATATACTACATACTAGTTATGTGTATATTTTACCCAAATATGTAAACACTAGTTATTGTACATATGTAATATTAAATCATAAAATCACTTATACTTGTTTTAGTGTTTTATGTGAAAATGTGAATATGTTAGAAACTATTAGTTCAAACCATTTACGTATTTTATTTGTTTCATTAAAATGATTTTACGTTTGTTATCGACAAAACATTAGAAGATCGTAAAATATAAATAAACGTTTTTACGGCTTATTTGTATTAACAAACTCCGCCTTTTTGTTGATGACAAAACATAAAATTATTTTAAGGAAAAGCTAAAATTCGTAAAAGTTTGAATTTGTAGTTTTTACTTTCTTCTCCCCGTTTTTGGCGAAACAAAAAGAGCTTCGAAAGGAAAATAACACATTGCTTTTAGGAAAAACATGTGAAGAAAATAAATAGAGAGCAAGTAACGGGAAAGGATCTCGTCTTTACTTCCCCTTGACGAGTCCATCCCTATGTAAGGGCGTCAAGAAAGTAATACTAATCTAGTTTGTTTGCAAGTAAGTTTGCAAAAGATTTCGTCTAAGTGACAAATGTGCTCCCCCTTGATGATTGCAATTTTGCAAAGGGATGTCACGAAATGTAATCCTAATATTGCAAGTAATTTGCAATGTATTGTTTTGACATAAAGCTCCCCTAGCTTTAGGATGTCAAAGTCTTCATGTGTAAATTGAATAACTACAAAACAAAAGTTAGAAAACAAGTATAATTCACAATTTCCTGCAAATGTGGTCCAAGTTAGTAGAAAATAGTTTTCTGTCTCACGGATCCCACGGTTCCCTCCTAGTAGGGATCCGTCTAGGCAATTATGAGGGATCCGTATAACTGATGATTAATTTCAGCAATGGTGATATAACAAGTAATGTTATCACAAAAGTGAGATATGAATACGACGTAATCGTATACTCAGAAATATAACAAGTAGCATGTAATTTCATTTAACAAAACTAGAGTTATGATATACATGACTCTAAAAACTAAGGAAATAAGAAAATATATGACTAGGAATTTCTAGACCAACTATCGCTTGATGCTAGGACACCACTAAAATCTTCTAGCTCAAGTTTTGTTTAGGTTTAATCTCGTCGAAACGTTCGAGGAGATGATAGAACATGAAACGTTGGTCTTCTCGTACTTCATGTATCAAACTTTCAAGATATTGACAATGATAGCAATATTTGTCATGGCTAGGTAGTGGTGGTGGAAGAAATGAAATGGCTTGATGCGAAGGATCAAGTGAAGCGGCTTGTAGAGCTTCAAACGATGGAGGGATTGGTGGAGGCGCATTTGAGAATGGCTCGACCAAGAATGATGGTGGTGGTAGAGAAGTATCAACTTCCATGTGATCGGGTGGTTGATTTTAATGATTTCTCATAATCCAAATGGGATTATATGATGGAAACGGCGAAAAGGAAGCGGAGCAAGTGTTGACTCAACACCTTGATTTTGTACCATTATTCCTCCTAATGAGGAGAATGTTGTCGGCGGAGGCGGATGAGACGGCCTAGGAGGCAAATCCTCTAAATTGTAGAGATGTGGTGATGATAGTGGAGATGTAAATGAGATAGTTCTAGGAACCAATGGTGATGGTTTAGTGGAGATGATATTGTTTGGCCTAGGAGGTATGGTGGTGTTTGGCATAGGTAGTTTTGTGGGTATTATCCTTTTAGGATTTGGTTTGATTGGTTGAGAAGGGATCGTTGCATTTGTTGGCTTGACAGGAGATGATTCGGTTGAAGAGATTTTGTGTATAACACGAGCCTTTTTCTTGGGTGGTTCTTTGGTGGATAAGTTACTACTTGGAGTTTTCCTCATGATGAGATGATTTCAAGAGGTTTGTAAGGGTTTATAAAGTGCTGAAAGTTAGGAAGAAGGTGATGACTATGGAAGTCCTAACAATGTGGTTTATAAAGCAAGAGATTTGGCAAGTGCATTTAAGCCTTATGTAAGATATAACTTTTCACATACACATCAAACCATAACAACAAGGTGGCGAATAAGTGGGATTCTAGAGAGAGAAAGTTAGAGGTTTAGGGAACTTAGTGAGAGAAAGTGAAAGATATTATTATGAGCTCCAACTCTCTACCTTGGGAGGTAGAGAGTATTTATAGTCTTACATAAATCGCCACACATCGGGCTGTGGATCAGGCATACAGTGGGTAAAGACCCGTCCGTCCTCCACGGTGTTACTTAACTAAATACTACTTAACATAAAAGAACTACGACTACGAGCTTTCTAACGATTACATATACTTGAGGTGACCGACTCTTTAATACCTGGAATTTCAAATTCCTAACAATCTCCCCCTAAGGGAGGTCACCTCAATCATGTACCAAAATTACATAGAATACAAATAGATATTACATTAAAAATTGTTCTTGCATTCTTGATGTAGTCCTTTGCTTCTAAGCTCGTAGTCATTGAATCATCACATAGCATGTTTGGTTACTCCAAGTGGAGGTCTTTTACTGATCCACGTGATAATAATTTTGAGCCATCTTTTGAGATCATCAGCTATAAAAAATCTCTAAGACATCCTTTGTGGTGTTGTGACTTTAGGACCGACATGCTCACATTCTGGATCATGAAATCTTCTCATCAGAGTAGCGGAAGCTTTAGTTGATTCATGATATTGGCAGCAGCGTAGCAGAAGCTTGGAGTGAAAATATCAGAGTCATTGATGCACTAATCATGATTTCTTTGAGTTGAATGTGTTAAGTGAGCATGCGGCTATGGATTGACCGCTTCATTCTGATCAGCTGCAAATGTCGGGCGTACCTGCATACAACAGTTAGCAATAAATCGCACGAAAGTGTCTTTGATCACTTTCGTTGAATTGAGGTACACGGCCCACGGTTCCCCGTTGATCAGTACAAGTACTGCCTGTGATCAGGTATAATTCCGAAGAATTTCCTTGACAGGGTTTCGCAGCTGTTCTAGCTGTTCTCAAACCGGAACGTCTCAAAGAAGACAACACGGAGTGAGTGAACCAGCAAATTTTAAGTCCACTGATTGATGAAAAAGATTTGAAAAACAATCGTGTATTGCTCAATAGAAATTGTTTTTGCAATATAACGAAGGTTTTATTGAAAAACAATTATCAATCATTAAAACACCTTTTGGTTTGAAAAATTAGTACACGGTCTATGTGCTAAAGAAAAGAGTTATTAAGTACAAAGACCGGTTTTTCAAAGGTATCCGTCAATCCATAACCTGAACCAGGATTGATTCAAAAGATTGAATCTCCCCATTGTTTCTGTTCAGTTGTCACATGGTTGATCTATTAGATAGATCTCACATGCCACCTACCAGGAGCTTGTTTGATGATGGCTCCAGAAGGTTTTCCATCTTCATTGTGAATATGTATACACATCACTCAGATGTTCTGGCAATACCACAAGGATAATGCGTAGGACTCAAGATATAATCTCTCTTTCCACATTGTATGAAACAGAGAGTCTTCATTGAAAGTGTCCTAATGAGATTTATTGATGATCTCGTGGCTCTAGACTCAATATGTGCATATTTGGATCCTGTGCCGGAGACTAGGGAGAGGGTCTCCTTCTTCAATATCAACCATCTCTAAGAGAAAGTCGATAGACAATGTCGGTTCCCCGTGAGAATGAAACAAGTCCTTTTAAGAGGAACTTGAGTGGTTTGGAAAGTTGAAGTGCAGTGCGTCACTGGGTCCATGACGTCTTGTCTTCAATACCGATGTTACCATCAGTAGCATATGAAGTGAACCCGGTTTCTGCCCTAAGGTTGAATAAATGGAGGGCTATTTGTTTTCACCCTTTTCTCATTCAATTCCTTTTAATTCTTCAACCCCTTCAGTGCTTACCGAGACTTCATAGCTAGAGCCTTGTTGGGTTTATTCCAGTACTAGCTCAGTCTTAGTCCGCACTCTTCCCATATCTCATTTCTCTCCTTTTATCATCATACCTAAGGACTTCTACACTAACTAGTGGATTGTCCCTGGGTAGATCCCTCCGGTTCTGGCGGATCATGGGAACACATACCTAACCTTATCATCCTTATATCACCGTACATAAAGTAGAGTTGGTCGGTCTATTTGGTATTGTTCATCTGCCATTGGATCCAATTGAAAACCATTTGAAAATCAATTCAGATACTTGTGATATATTATCAAAGCATTTTGTACCTGAATTGTTTTTGATATTTTTAGAACGAGAACTCCCCCTCAACATGTGCATCAAATATTTGAAAATGTTTTGCACACGGAGGCAAGAGAAAGAATTAACTTCTTTGATTACCATTTTCTAAAAGATATCAACATCACTTCCCACATCAAATCAAGTAGAAATAGCATTTCCGGGAAGGATGAGGTTTCCATAAATTCGCTCCCCCTCAATATGTGCCTCGAGATTTGAAAAGAGTTTTGCACATACTAGAGGGACCTTGCACATTGAGATAAGTTGATCACATTTCAAATCATAGGTTTAAGATAGATGCTCCCCCTCAACATGTGCATGGAAAATTTGAAATCGTTTGTCACATGTGGGCAGGATAGCATGTACATCCTTTTAAAACCATTTACCAAATTATCAGTTTAAATCCAATTTAAATCACACATTCTCCCCCGATCACAATTATCAAATCATTTGAGATTTGTGATCTCTTATTGATTTAAATTGATTTTGAAAGCTTTTAAGGGGAATTGTGACTTGATTATGAAAGCGTTTTAACTGATAAGGATCGGATTTTAAGACTTTAAACTCCATTGATAAAACATGCATGTATATCTTTTGAAAACAATTTAATGCCAAATAACTTTTTAATTTAATTGAAATCATTATCCCCCTCAATCAATGACATAGGTTGTTGATTGAGAGATAGAGATTTTGACATATAAGTCCTGATGATTATCAAAAATAGAGACCGAGTTAATTGTCAAAGCATTTAGTTTTCAGCAGATAAATGTTTATAGAATCAGAGCATGGAATTTTGAAAACATGGTAAAACATGGCTCTGTTCTTTCTTTTAAAACCGGGTTATTGCCTGAAAAATGACGATAAACCATTTTTTCTCTTTCTCCCAATTTTTTTTTTTTTTTTTTTTTTTTTTTTATATATATAAAAATTCGAACAACATCTAAAGTCCCGTGTCATTCTTTGAATGACAACCTCAAGACCATAGATATTATCGAATCGAGAGAAACATGACAAAATGACAATATTTTTTGAAGATTTTTCGAATTTTTCAAATTTTTTATGGATTTTGAAAGTTTTATATTTTTCTATTTGATTTTTGAAGGTTTTATAATTTTGTATTTTGTTTTTCGAATAGATATATACAAGAGATAGATGAAGGAAACCATTTACTCCTCGTCTTCCTCCTGAAGACGTTTGAGAGTTTCTGGTTGAAGGCTTTTCAAACCAAGTCGTGGAAGAATAAACTCAAAACGTTCTCTTGGAAGAGCTTTGGTGAAGATGTCTGCTAACTGATATTCAGACCTCACAAAATATAGTTCCACCACACCTTTTTCCACTTGTTCCCTGATGAAATGATGTCGAATGTCGATATGCTTTGCTCTTGAGTGTTGAACGTTGTTGCATGAGAGAGCAATAGCACTTTTATTATCACAGTACAGAGGGATTTTGTTGAATTCAAAGCCATAGTCAGATAATTGAGATCTCATCCATAAGATTTGAGCACAACAAGATGACATGGCTATGTATTCAGCCTCTGTAGAGGAAATAGAAGTACTCATTTGCTTCTTTGACGACCAGCTCACAAGCTTATCACCCAAAAATTGAGCACCTCCTGACGTACTTCGACGAGTATCTTGACACCCTACATGATCTGCATCTGCATATGCTGTTAGTGACATACCGGTGTCTTTTGGGTACCAAAGTCCCATATTGATGGTTCCTTGGAGATACCGAAAGACCCGTTTAACCGCTTCAAGGTTCTTTTTAGTAGGCTTAGCCTGGTATCTAGCACACATGCAAACAGCGAACAAGATGTCTGGTCTACTAGCTGTGAGGTACATCAGGGATCCAATCATACTACGATATTTTGTTTGGTCAATCATGATCCCTGAGAGGTCCTCATCTAGTTTGGCTCGGTCAATCATGGGGGTGTCAACAGGGTCACTTGAATCAAATCCAAATTTCTTTAAAATCTCTGTTGCATATTTAGATTGATTTATGAAAATGCCTCCGGGACTTTGTGAAATTTGTAATCCCAAGAAAAATGACATTTGTCCCATCATTGACATTTGAAACTTTGAACTCATTTCATTTGAAAAACGATCACATTCCATTGGGTCTGTCGAGGCAAAAATAATATCATCAACATAAATTTGAACATGAATTAAATGATTGCCTGACTTCCTGGTGAACAATGTAGGATCAACTGCTCCTTTGATGAATCCGGTTGATAGAAGAAAATTTGACAGCGTATCATACCATGCCCTTGGAGCTTGCTTTAAACTGTAAAGAGCCTTCTTCAAACGATAAACGTGAGTAGGATGCTCTTGATTCACAAATCCTTCAGGTTGGCTGACGTAGACGACTTCTTTAAGATCTCCGTTCAGAAATGCCGTCTTTACATCCATCTGATATACTACCATGTTCTTACTAGCAGCATTAGCCAGAAAGATTCTGATTGCCTCGATTCGAGCAACTGGAGCAAAAGATTCTTCAAAGTCTATACCCTCCTCTTGACGATATCCTTTAGCAACTAATCGAGCCTTGTTCTTCAACACATCACCATGCTCATCAAGTTTTACTTTGAAGATCCATTTGAGAGCTATAATCATAGCACAATATGGAGCAGGTGCTAACTCCCATACATCAAGTCGATCAAACTCATGAATTTCATCTTGCATGGCATTGAACCAGCTGTCTTCATTCATGGCGGTTTTAACATCTTTTGGTTCGATCTTAGATAGTACGGAGTTGAAGAAACACCATAAGGCATCGGTTGCAAGTTGTTTCCGGGTTGATACAGGACGAGAGGGATTTCCAATGATGTTGTCTAATAGATGATCGTGAGTCCATTTTCTGAGATGTTCATGTGGCAGTTGTTGAGGAACTGAGGTAGCAGAGTCGAAGTCTCCTGAAGAAGGTGGTTCTGATGATGATTCAGGAGTAGCAAATATGTTTTCAAATGGAGCATCTTCAGGAGTGGTAAAGGGATTAACTTCATCATTGAAGCCAGAAACATTTCCATGATGTACATTTGAAGAATGATGATTTGTTGATGAGACTGAAGGATCAACAGCAGGTGCTTCTTGACTTAAAGATATTGATACTGAAGGATTGACTTCATTCACAGGAATATGAGCATCCTCTGTTGTAGGGATCAGCACCTCATTAGTAATTGAATCATACAGTTCATCAAACATAGGATCAAACAATTTCTTTAAGTCATCTTCAGATGGAGGTACATATGGAGTTTCTTGAGAAGAGTTTGGAACAAGAGATGATCCAATGGGACTGTTTTGAAGTGCGGGTCCTGAGCTGGAGTGTCCAGGAGCCATTTGACCGGTCAGCTCATCAAACGTAACGTGAATTGTTTCCATGATATTTCGGGTTCTTTTGTTGTAGATTCGGTATCCCTTTTTGTTTGGTGCATATCCTACAAATACTCCAATGTCAGCTTTAGCCCTAAGTTTGCCTAAGTCTTGACCCTCATTAGTTGGATAACACAATGCACCAAACACACGAAGGAAAGATAGATTAGGTTTTCTGTTGTGGACAAGTTCATATGGAGTTTTTCCATGAACAGTGTGAATCAGGGAACGATTTTGTGTGTAGCATGCAGTGGCAATTGCTTCAGCCCAGAGAAACATTGGAACCTTTGAGTAGATAAGCATAGTTCTTGCGGCTTCAACAAGAGTACGATTTCGTCTTTCAACTACACCGTTCTGTTGAGGGGTTCGTGGAACACTTCTTTGATGGCTGATTCCAACGCTTTCATAGAATTCACTAAGTTGTTTGTTGACAAACTCAGTTCCATTGTCTGTTCTGATAATTCTGACAGTTTTGTTTAGTCGAACCTGCAGCTGTTTGATGAGTTTGATGATGATATCAGGAGTTTCATCCTTTGTCCTTAAGAACTTAACCCAGGTGAATCTAGAGTAATCATCAACCACAACTAACACATATTTCTTCCCAAAGATATTCTGCACCCTCATAGGTCCACATAAATCCATATGAATCATATGAAGAACTTCTGTGACAGAGTTAGTAGGTTTGGGTTTATGGGCATACTTCTTGCTTTTTCCCAATTGACATGCTGAACAAAGATGATCCTTTTCATACTTTAGTCTAGGTAAACCTACAACTAAGTCCTTTCTGGAAAGATCGTTGATGGTGCCGAAGTTCAAGTGATTGAGACGACGATGCCATAACCATGACTTTGTTTTTGAAGCCTTTGATGACAAGAAGATTGGAGAGGCCCTCATCATGTCATCGATAGAGATAGTGTAAAGATTTGAGCCACGATTTCCTTTTAACAGTTCCTTACCATTAAGATCTCTAACAAAGCAGATATGTTTTCTGAAGGCTACTTCTAGATCAGAATCACAGAATTGACCAACAGAGAACATATTATGACCTAAACCTTCCACATAATACACTCTAGAGATGACACTATCACCAACAACATAATCTCCATAACCCATAATAGCACCGAAATGATCGTTACCAAATCTAACAGTCCCGATGAATTTGCTCACGAAGTTCATGAGCCGCGACCGGTCTCCAGTCATATGCTTGGAACAGCCTGAGTCCAGGTACCACAGAACGATTTGAACGATCTGCAGTTGAACACAGACAAGAATGGATAACTGGATAATTGGGATCCCCATGCAAGAATGGGTTCCATTTGGTTAGTTACAATGGTTGGAACACCCACATCAGAAATAGAAGCATTCATATCAGAAAGTAAGGCAATGGAATCATTGTGAATAGATGCAGTACTAGTGTCTGTATTAGCCCTGTTCACAGTGTGATCACTTCTTAAAGGAATAGTTCTACCAGTAGGCATCCATTTTCTAGTGGGCATTATCTGATTAGTCTTATGACCAACAAGTATCCAATAGAAGCCTATTTTACTGAATGTTCTTCCTGTGGGTTTCCACAGTTTTCTAACTTTCATTCGTTTTTGCCTTTTAGCTTTCTTAGCATGAATTTTAGCATTAACAATAAGAATTGGACAATTAACATCATTAGGCAGAACATTAACACCACATTCATGATTAGAAACAGAATTCAAGCAGACATCAGTACAAGGTTTGCAAATAGTATCAGAATTCGAATTAATTACAGTACGCCTATGGCTAATACTAGAATCAACACGATTCGTTTTATTCGATTCAAGCTTAAAGTTCCTAGATTGTTCTTCTACTCTTTTCCAGTGCACATTCTTAGCTTGCGAGGTCCTATCATTCCTTGTATTGTCTTGAGACTTTGACCTGCTCCCTTTAATGTCACTGATTACTCCTGTAGAGGGAATGGGAGCATTAGTTGGTTTAACTACTCTTTGCATCACCTGTTTAGATGTGCTGGGATCTGAACTACATGCAGGTGCACTACGGTTCACATTCTTAAAACTAGAGGTACTGAGATTTGTACTCCTAGAAGGCACACATGAGTTCTCATTCTTAGCATTGACAGATCTAGAATCTGAACCCCTTAAAGGCACACTACGGTTCACATTCAAAACATTGGGAATCGAGTGCATATCATACTTGGCATTAGGCATCGAGCATGGAATCAAAGGATTAACTCTCTCACCTAATGACTTTGGGCATATTGTGATCAAGCATTCTAAGATTTCTTGAGATCGTTTGGCATATAAGCATGCATGTCCAATTGCATTATCATGAGGTTTCTCTAACTTATCCTCTTCAACAATCTCACGCAGACATTCTAGGCAATCCTTAAGGGATGAGAAGTATGTTTGAATAGCAAGTTTGTTGTTCCTTAGATGAGGAGGGACATAAGTCACAGACAAAGTATATTTATTACAAGAGTGAACCTTTGATCCACCATTCTCCCCATTGGTCATTGGCATTTTCCCTTTTACCTGACTCTTCAGATTCTCAATTTCCTTTTGCAATGAAGCTATTTGTTCGTTGTTTTTGTTACGAGTGACTTTAATTGATTCAAATAACTCATTGAAATGACGTTTAACCTTTTCAGTTTCTTCTAGAAAACTTTCGTTTTCCTTTTGTAAAGCATTTACTAGGTTTTGAAGATGAAACGTTTGAGAATTCTGAGAATCTAAAGGAGGAGGCATTTGGGAGCCTGTCATATTGTTTGTTTGACCCTTTAATTGAGAGATTTGGGCTTTCAACTTTCTGATCGTGTTGCACTGAGTTTGAATCTGTTCATCACGTTTGTTAATTTGAAAAACTGCATCAAACTCTGGAGCATCTGAAGATGTCTTGACATTTGAAGTTTTGACATTTTCTTTAAGATGTTGATATTTTAGTTGTAAATTAAAATGCTCAACTTCTAGTTTAGAAAAATGTTTAACGAAATTGTCGTGATCATCCAGTTCAATTTTCTCGTTTAGTTTAGAATTAGTTTTTTCAAGCTAAATGACACGATCATGGGAGACTTTCAGGGCCACAGATAGTTCATGAAATTTGGAAGCATTAATAGAGCAATTTGAAGCAGTGAAAAACACATCTTGAGCAACACATTCAGTAATAAGATTCTCATTTAATGTATGCAAGTTCTTTCTCTCAATCTCATTATATTTCAGTGCACGCTCATAGTCACTAACTTCAACAACCATTGCATCAAATTCCTTTTCCATTCCCTTAATATCAGTTTCTATCCCTTTTTTAAGACTCTCAAAGTGATCTTTTAGAAGTTTAAAGAAGGGCATGACCTCAGTTAAATAACATTCTTTCATTTGTTCAAAACCCCTTTCTCCTTCAGTTATACCAGTGGGTGTGATCCTTTTCTTGCAAGTTTTCTCAAAATCAACAAATAGTTGAAATATAACGTATTGGCTAATTAATGTCTTGCTTTTAGTGGCAATTGTTCTAGGTACAAGATGCATTGGTGTATTAGGAGGATACACAGTCGCTCTAGGCATTTTCCAAAGGGGAGGGTTTGTTTCAACAATATTTTCCGCTTTCTGCTTATCTAAATCCTTTTTCCAGAAGACTTGTTCGGGAGTCAACAAAGTCTGAGGCTTAAACTTGTTCAAGGAAATCCAGTTTTCCTTCTTGTAATCATGAGGAGTGATAATTATGTTTTTCTCTTTGCATTTGGGATCATTTTGTTTCTTATTCATCTTTTCCCTAGTGATTTCATTTGATTTCTTATCTTCCTCAGTGCACTCAACGCAACTAGGTTTCTGCCTAGGCTTAAGGATTTCATTGCCATCATAAAGCACCTTATGAGCATTTCTAGCCTTTTTAATTACCTCTGGATTTGGTTCCTCAACAAGGGGAATGCTATGCTTATCGCTTAAGACTCGATGTTTGGTGACCATGTGAGCAGTCTGAATGGTGTTTCCTTGTATGTACAACTTGTTTTCAAGTTTGTTTTTCAAAGTTTTCAGATTAGAAAAATCTCTCGAGAGTTTTGATTCCTTTGCATTAAATTCTTGCTTAAGCATTTTCACATTTTCTTGAAGTTCTTGTTTTTGCTTAGCTGTTTTAGAAAGTTTTTCTTGCAAGGAATGTAATTCTTGTTTCAATACTTCTTCTCTAAACTTACTTTTTCTAATTACTGTACTCACTTGGTCATCCATTTCCTGCTCACGAGTGGTCAACTCAAATTTTGCACGTTGTTCATAAATAGCAACACGTTCCATATAGGCATTTAGTTCAGAAATTACGGAATCATCAGGAGCACATGCAGTGTATTCATCAAAGACATAGTCATTGTTGACTGCAGAAGATGCATCACTTGGTACAACTTCACTTTCACTTTGTTTCACGTATTGATCGTATGGGACAATATTGTTATTACCCATATTTTCAACATTTGATTCAATAGTTTCAGTTGATTGTACTTTGTCATGCATCTGTTGCACATCGGCATCATCGTATAGTTTTAATACCTCTGAGATGAGCTTGTCATGGGATGGCCCAGCTAGTGGTGAAGAAGAGACCTTGGGAGAAACCATTGGAGAAATGCTAGCCATAAAAATTGTGTGTGCCGTAGGTCCATCATCCACATCAGAGTCGTATGCATCACAGTCAGCGACTTGAAAGGCATTCTGATGATTGTGACCTATCTCCTGAATAGGCTGCTCATCCACATCTGCATCATAGGTCTTGGCATTGCCCTCAGCAAGAAACAGCAATTCCTCTTCATCCAAAGCAGCACCATTGTCCTGAGCTTGTGCCAGCAGCATCTTATCTCTAAAGTAATCAGCATTCTGTGGACGCTTTGGAGATGTGCAGTTCCTTGCAATGTGTCCCTCACCACCACAGTTATAACATTTGATGGGCTTAGCTTGACCTTGGTTACCATTCCTTCCTCGATTCTGGTTGCCAACATAACCTCTCCCAGCTCCACCTCGTCCCTGATCATACTGTCTTTCCTGAACTGGTTGCACCACGATCCTTCCATCTTTAACAGTGGCTTGATTGTGTGGGTTAGATGTTGTTCTGAGGTTGTTGTTGGTTTGTGGGAGAGTATTCATGTTTTGACTAATGAGAAGAGCCAGTTGATTAATGAAGTTACCCACGTGAGCATCAGCATCAGCTTGTTTGTACATAGGATCAGGAATGAGTTTGTGATTACCATTACCCAAGGGTATGACTTGTGATGCTTTGGTTGTGATTCCGATGTTTGAGTAGAAAGCTGTAGAGTCATTAGACGAGCTTGTCTCTCCCTGGTTGGTTTTGAACTGATTGAGAATCAATTTTTCAAACATAGCATGTCTCTCATTCTGAAGGAGGAAGGCATAGAGTTGTTCATAGTTAGTATTCTTCAATCCTTTAGTGAGCTTCACAGCGGTAACAAACTTGTGCCATTCGGGATTCATGTTGTTCACAAATTTTGAGTTCAACTGAATGTTAGGCATAGTCATTCTGATGTTCCTCATGTCATTAACTAACTTATGAAATCTCACATAGTACTCATAGACATTCTCATCTGGTTTCATCTTGAAGTGCTCAAATTCGTCATAGAGTTGGGATTCTCTGTCTTCCATAGTTAATTCTGAACCTGAGAGAAACATCTTAACATTATCCCAAACTGCCTTAGCATCAGTGTTATGATTGATCAGCTTATAGATGTCTTTAGGAAGACCTTGAAGAACAATGTTTGAAGCCCTGATATCTGCATCAAATCTCTTTTTATCCTTATCATCAAGCTCATCATACATCTTAGGTCTGTCCATTCCGTAAACAGGAGTACCATCTTCATTAGTATCAAGTATGTCTCTAGTCGTCTCAACTCGATATGGTCCTTCATCAATGGATTTGAGAATGTTGACACCATTTTCCTTTCCAAGGCAATACAATCTGATTCGTTGAGCCCAAGAATCGTAGTCAGTTCTGTCAAGCATGGGTGGACGAGTATCTGAGCCAGCTGCTTGAACATCCTCGGCAACAGTGGAGATGACAGTAGGAACGTTGGTAGACATGTTAACAGATTATACGGGATTTTATAACTCTATGATTAAACCGGGAAATAGATTCTTTCACGGGATTTTACTAAATCAAGAGAAAACCGTAAACAATCACACAAGTCGCTAGGAGATAATGCACTAAGTCGCTAGAAGATAATGCACTAAGTCGCTAACACTTAATTCGCTACACCACTAAGTCGCTAGAGTCCCAAGTCGCTAGACAAATCCAAGTCGCTAAGTAGTAACTCGCTAAGACTCAAGTCGCTAGCAAAATTTTGGCAGCAATTCGCTACTCAAGTCGCTAGAGATACAAGTCGCTAAAGAGCAACTCGCTACAGACCAAGTCGCTACCACCAAGTCGCTACTCGTAGTGGAGAGTCCACTACTTGTACTTTAACTCGCTAGATCTAACTCGCTAGGTCTAAAACTGTAACTCGCTACAAATTTGTAAAGCAAGTCGCTATTAAGAAAATAATCCGTGAGCTAAGTCGCTAGCAAGAAAAACCATATAAACATCACTTTTCAATCCAAAAACAACCCAACCAAGATGATTCAAGCTTACCAAATGAAAACCTAAACACTTGTGATGATTCTAAACATAAAAGTACTAACAAAATTCAAACTTTAACACAAGAAATCAACCAAATGATGCAAAAACCACTAAACTTTTTCAAACTCAAAAACCACCTAAAAACCACTAGAAATCCAAAGATGTGCAAGATTTGATCTAACCATGGCTCTTGATACCAATTGTAAGATATAACTTTTCACATACACATCAAACCATAACAACAAGGTGGCGAATAAGTGGGATTCTAGAGAGAGAAAGTTAGAGGTTTAGGGAACTTAGTGAGAGAAAGTGAAAGATATTATTATGAGCTCCAACTCTCTACCTTGGGAGGTAGAGAGTATTTATAGTCTTACATAAATCGCCACACATCGGGCTGTGGATCAGGCATACAGTGGGTAAAGACCCGTCCGTCCTCCACGGTGTTACTTAACTAAATACTACTTAACATAAAAGAACTACGACTACGAGCTTTCTAACGATTACATATACTTGAGGTGACCGACTCTTTAATACCTGGAATTTCTAATTCCTAACACCTTAAGCCACTAAGATTCATTGGAATGTGATGATTAACATGCACAAGAGTCAACTTCAGAGTTTGTACTGATCTAGGAACTCATTTAAGATGAGATGGAGTGTTTGAGTTAGAAAGATGAGTTGAATTGATTGTTTTAGCAAGATTTGACATAAACTGTCATCCGGATCCCACGGTTCCCTCCTCAGAGGGATCCGTCTAGGCTAATCCTAGGGATCCGACTCTCAGCACCTATGAAAGAGTGGAAATGATGCTTCTAAGATCTAAGATCTATATCACCTTGAGTGTTTCAGTCCTCCTAAGTGTCTTAAATGAAGAGGTGCTTAAGTACTTGAAGGTAATGAGTGATGTAGCTAATGATTGCCTTTTATGGAAGGATTTGGAACTTTCATGAGTACTAATGAATGAGCAAGGATGACACTAAAAATGAGAGTGTCAATTGAAGCTAAATAATCCTAGAGATTAGATTGTGACTTGGGATAGTGTTTTGGAAAATATCCTAAAGGCTTTGAGATGGGACTACTAGAATTTGATCAACTTTGATCAATTTTGAGGTAAGGATGATTTATGATCAATTTTTCCATAATCGAAAGATTTATAAGACTAGATGTGAGGGATCATGTGAAAAATGAAGTGTGAGTTTAAGCACGGAAGAGTAATGGATTAACAATGAAACGATAGATCTACAAGTGTCTTAGAGTGTGATCTAGGTGAGTTATGTGAGTACGAAGGATCTACTTATCTTGATAAGGACTTAATTTGCCTTAAGACAATATGTTTAGCTTAGTGTGAGGTGTTCTAAGGATAAGTTTGAAATACAATGCTTGCAATTGCATTTTCTGTTAGCCGGATCCCACGGTTCCCTAATTGTAGGGATCCGTCTAGCACAAACTTTGGGATCCGTCCATCTGCTCAGCAGAACCTTTACTAAAGGTATGCAATGATCTTGACAATGCATTATATTCCAAGGTTGGTTTAAAGAGGTTCTAACACTAAGATATCAAATGTAAGATGTTTTATTTCATGAAGGAAATAGGATTACATTGATAAAGCACGAGTACGAGAGGATTGATCCTATTTGAAATACTACTAGGTTCCTTGAGTGTTTTCGCTAGGAGGATCATTACGTGATTGATGAGTGTTGGTGGAATCAAGAATGAAGAAAGTCTTCATGAGAGATATGTTTAGTGGTTCCATCATCTTGTTCACAAGTACGTACAACGGACTTTGAAATTGAGGATGAAAGTGCATAACGTTGTGATAGAGGCGCGTCAAGAACATTCCATAAGGGATGAGTTTATTCTTGGAGCCTTGAAGATTTACAATTCGCCTTGCGAAGAAGTAGGCAAGATCGTATGGTTGTTGTGTTAGCAAACAGTACAACATGTGAGCACAACAAGCGGGAAGGATTTCTCGATTTCCCCTAAGACTCCAAACATTTTCACGTAGGATGAGTGCAAGGGGCTTGTACTCTTCTCGGATGTCCCCTGTGAAGATAATGTTTAGATCGGAGTAATATGGTCGAGGTTTGCATATTATGCGATGTAAATCTTCCGGAAATGGTATGTGTGAACAATATGGACTATTTTCTTCACGAAAGTTGAAGAGAGAATCAAGAGACCAATCTTCGGTGAAGGCACATTGTCCATGATTTGGAATTCGGAGGATGTGAGCAAAATGCCCAAGGATTAAAGTAAACTTTTGGTTTTTGATATAAAACCAAAAAGATAGAGAGCGATCCTCGTTACGAACGAGTTCAACTTGACGGAAGAATTCCATTATGAACCTTGGACATATCTTCTCGTTGATTTCAAGAAGACAATTTAGTCCTATGGCTCGAAAGGAGGTATTGATACCTTCTTCGAATTGTAGAGAGGTGTCTACAATACGTCCTTTGTGGAAGTGACGGTTTTCGAGGTTGTTGAACCCACGGACATGAATGCCAGGTGTGTTGGGTTCAAGGGAGATGTTCGGAGTGTAGACGCTAGTGAGTGAAAAATCAAACTCATATTCATGCGTCATAGTTGAACCTATAGAAATGATGAGTTAATAAAAAGTGATGTTTGTGGTCAACCTATGATTATCTAACGTTTTTTATTAGATTTTTATTAACAATGGTTTTTAACAAGAAAGACACTTAATTCACTTATGGTTTTGACATACTAATGGAGAATTACTTTTATAAGAAAAGTGGTTTTTAATTTTGCATGAAAAACTGTTCTCCAGTAGGACGGATCCCACGGTTCCTTTTCAAAAGGGATCCGGCTGGTATAGCTTTCGGGATCCGTAGATCTGTAATTACAGAAACAGATTTTATGAAAAGCATAGGTTTTTTTTAGATCTCATAGTTTTATACCAAGATATGTGTTTTAGCCTACATTTTCTTTAATCATGCATACATGACTTCTAATGTATCACGAAAGAAAGACATAAAACAAAGAAAAATGATAAACACATAATAACCTAGATAACTCGACTATTAGTAATATTTCATTTCAATACTAAGAATGATACAAAGGATTGGGTATATAACCCCAATGTAGATTAACAACACAAAGTAAATGTCTCCGTGTGTGAACTTCATCATAGGGAACACAAGTGCGATGAGTGTTAAGACGATGAGTACGAAGGCGATGTAAACCATGTTGAAGACGATCCTTTTTGGTTTCGGTTGAGACGAAAATGGAGAGGAAGATGAAGTTTTGAATGAGAGAAATTTTTGAGATTGGAAGATTTGAAAAAGTGAGGATATAGTGATTGACGGTGGGAGTATTTATGAGAAAGAAGGAATTTTTGAGATTCGTGTTTTGTTTTATTATTGGATTAAAAGAAATAAAACATAAGTTTTATATACCACGATTTTGAAAAAAAAAAACACGTATGTGAGAAAAAGGCTTCCTAATGAAGCTTCATGTAAAACATGTATATGCACAAAAGATAATCATATAAATACCTAAATAGGCATACTTAATTATCAAGCAAAATAAAAAAGAAAATCATACCTCTAGCGCACTTAGGAATGTCTTTACAAATGACACAACAAATGTCACTTAGACGATTCCCGCTTCTTTACGTTTAGGATACCTTCTTAAGAAAGGTATTCGTGTTACCAAGCGATTCCTATAGCTTGGTGGGTATGAGCTTTGACTAATCAACATGAAAAAGAAGATTAGTGCAATTAAATGAAAAAGTAAATAAAAAAAATATTGTTTATCAAATCAACATCCAAACATATAGTTTTAAAAGACATGGTGTTTGTTTTTATGAAAAACCTTCTTTGTAGTTTTCAATTAACCATGGATTGTATCAAGTTTTTAAAGTACAATATACTTCAAGAAACTTGGTAACGAAGCTCTAATGCCAATTGTGAAAAACTAGAAGGGGGGGTTGAATAGTTTTGCCAATTAAAACTTCCTTTTAATTTATTTAGATTGACTTATGTCAATCTATTTGGATGTGTGTGTTGGATGTTGATAAACAAGCATATAAAGGTAAGTAATGAAAAGATAAGAGTAAGAAGCACAAAACCACAACGCGAGTATTTATAGTGGTTCGGCTACAAGGACACCTTTCTTGCCCTACTCCACTCCCCGAGTTACCTACTCGAGAGTTCGTAAACACTACACCAATCTCCTTATGGCGGAGAAGCCTTCAAAACATCGCTTAACCTTTTTCCGGTACAAAGCTAAATACCGAGTTCTTTCACACCAAGGCGAACTACACCTACACAACGTCGCCTACCCTTTATAAGGTGCTAGGCTAACCACCGGGTTCTTTCACACCAAGGTGAACCACACCTACACAACGTCGCATACCCTTTATTAGGTACTAGGCTAAGCACCTAGTTCTTTCACTCCAAGCTGAACTACACCTACACAACGTCGCCTACCCTTTATTAGGTACTAGGCTAAGCACCTAGTTCCATTGCAATGGAGGAACTACTACCCAACACTACACCAACGACTAATCCCAAAGAAGATCTACTCCTTTACAACATCATCAAGGAAATCAATATCCTTGGATCTAGTACTAGTCTATCTTGTACATCAAAACACACCATATCGAATGTACATCTAAGGCACCTTTCACTAATGCCTTTAGCTAGATCTTCAAGACACCTTTCACTAATGTCTTGTGGCTAGATCTTCAAGACACCTTTCATTAATGTCTTGTAATGCCTACAATATGGACGATCGACAACTTTCATTAATGTCTTCGTCTTGACCCTTGAGACATCTTTCACTAATGTCTTCAACACTACGCTTCTTAGAAGAAAGAAAGGAATCATCAACAAGAAGACTTCAGTAGCCTTGATGATGAGGAAGCATGGCAACTCATGGACTTGAGCTTGCTCGACTTCAAAGGTGGTGATCTTGCCTTTAAGAGGAACCTAGAAGATCACACAAAAACAAAACTATAAACATAGATCTCTTGGATCTGAGGTTAGTGAGTTTTTAACTCAGGGAGAAAGTGTGTTAGAAAGGGGTGAGAAACAATGAAGAAATGGCTCACTATTTATAGAAGAAAAAATCTACTGTTCCCCGGATCCCACGGATCCCTTCCACAAGGGATCCGTCTAGCGTAAAGCTAGGGATCCGTGGGACGCTCCCTTTTACCCATGGGTATTTTGGTTATGGGTCATGGGTCATGGGTTGATCCATGGATCTTTAGCTAGATACAATGTATCTCTTGAGTGCAATGCACTTAGTCACTTGGGTATGGGTTGATTCATGGGTTATGGATATTGTCCATGTATGATATAAGCATGATGTCATGCAATAGGTTATGGGTCAAGCTCCATGGGTCATGGACTTTGGGTTGTACCCAACTACATTCAATGTATTTGCCCAATGGGTTATGATACTTAAGTTTCTACCCATTTATATTACCCAATATACTACATACTAGTTATGTGTATATTTTACTCAAATATGTAAACACTAGTTGTTGTACATATGTAATATTAAATCATAAAATCACTTATACTTGTTTTAGTGTTTTATGTGAAAATGTGAAAATGTGAATATGTTAGAAACTATTAGTTCAAACCATTTACGTATTTTATTTGTTTCGTTAAAATGATTTTACGTTTGTTATTGACAAAACATTAGAAGATCGTAAAATATAAATAAACGTTTTTATGGCTTATTTGTATTAACAAATAAGTAGGATGATTTATGACTTCATTATTTGAATGGATTGGGACGCCTTTTCATTGAAATAGTGAAATTATGAATCACTGAACCATAAGTTTATGTTTCTTGATTTACATCGTTTGGGACGACTTTCTATGTAAATGAGGAAGTATAAATGAGTGGGCTTATGTGTATCCGATATGACATGAGTATAGTTAAGAAATGAGAAAGAGAAGATTTAAAATAAGTTAAATATGATAAGAAATGAGAAAGCGAGTTTATGATAGTAGTGAGATTATGTGTAAAACTTTAAAATAGTTGTCTAAAGTGGAAGTTATTTTATAAATTGAAAAGATTATAAGTTGAAGATATAGCTAGATGTGTCTTGAGGCAAGTGATAAGCGTGATAAGAGCTAGATAGTGTTAGCACCTTTATGAAAAAGGTGATGATATAAGTTAAAGCTTAATGTTATAGACTTAATTAATTGAATTTTCCGAGTGACTTATCGTCCCTGGCGAAAGTGTCTAAAGAAAAGTAATATGAGAAATGAGTACGGAAGTCATAAATTGAATAAATTAAGAGTTGAGATAAGGTTATAGAGTGCCGTGAGGGCATGTATAAAGTGAAAAAGGACCGTGGTGGTCGTAAAATTTATGAATTATAAGAAAGTTATAACGATACATAAAATGCTATAGTAAGAATATTGATGAGATTGTTGAATGATGACAGTAGAGTACAAAAAGCATTGACTAGATTTGATTTATGTAAAGTCAAAGTGGTACGTAAGTGACCAAATATGTGGTCAAATGTTAAGTGAGTTAGTTATGGACATGTTTAGTAGTGTATATTTATGTCTTATGTGACATAATGACATTAGTAAGAACCGTTTGATTTTAGAAATAAAGCGAGAGATAGAATGGATCAAGCGTGATAAGCGGGTTATAGTATGTTTAGAGTTGCAAGATCACGTAGATCGTTGCAACGCAATGTGTATGATTTTGTATATGTAGAATGAGATTTAGTTTTGGATAGTAATAGACGAGAGATTTCGGGGCCGAAATCTAAATAAGGGGGTAGAATTTTTAGACCCGTATCCCGGATACAAATAGGCCCCACCTTAGATGAAATTGACCAAGGTTTAACGTGATTGGTTAGTCAACGAATGTTAAATTGACTAGTCAAACTAATAGTTAACACATGTTATGTTATAGTTATAGAAAGAAGGGGGACCTAAGTTGCCATTTTGTAAATATGTTATGAAAGTATTGGTGGCCAATATAGAAATAATGGGACTTGAGGGACCTAATGTGCCATATAGCCAAACTTGTCACCTATAAGTATTTGGATACTTCTCATATTATGAAGGGAGTTCCAGAAATGTGTAGGAGGATGTGATGTACGGTTTAAAGAGAAAGGAGGGAAAAGAGACCAAGTTATGATGATCAATTATGGTGTCTATATGTTCCAAATCAAATAGATGAAGCCCTAGCAATGATTTCTACCAAAGTGAGTCTTTTAATTAGTGTTTAATGATGATTGAAAGGTTGGGGTTTATGAACCCTAAATGGGGAAAATGGGTAAATGATGTTTATAAACTAATTGAGGAAGTTATGATGAATATGGGTTAAGTATTATTGAGTTAATTGATGAAATTTAATTAGGGTTTATGTAGAATAATTGGGTATTTCATCATATGATCAAGATATGATCATATAATGATTAAAGAATAAAATTGGGTAAGTTATGGGTTGTATAAACCCTTAATATTGATATTGTTTTTATATTGAAGTAGGTTTTGATGATGATGATGCTATTGGTTTAATTAGCTTGGATGAAAGGTAAGTAAATTGATTATAACAAGATGTTATATTGAGTTTATCATATTTGTATTATGTGTTATGTGTTAAATGATTATTTGTGTTAAGGTTATGAATGGCCTAATGACTACTATGCTTGGCTAAGAGGAAGATGTGGCTAGTTGGTTAGACTAGCTAAATGAGTTTAGCATAGTTGATATGCTATTGATGACATTTGGAGTTTAAGAGTTAATGTGTATTTAGTGATTATGTGTTTAGCAAAGATGTGGTTAGCCTATTTGTGAAGTTGGCAAGGTATGAAGAATTTTGTGTGTTACAAATGATGGGTAAAGTGAAGCTTATGATGCAAATTGTGATTAATGATATATGATAACTTGTTATGTCTTTTACTTACTAAGCGAAAGCTTACGGTTTAGTTGTTTAACCGTTTTGTAGGTTCAATTGTGAAGAAGGTAAAGCGATTGGAAAAGGCTTAAGGATTAGAAGAGTGTATGTTATAAGGTTTGTATGCAAATAGGAGCTTAGGTAGAATACCGAGCTCGAAGTCAAAGTTGTTCCCCGGGAGTTTTAAATGGGTTAAATGTTTGTAGTGTCAAGTCTTTGAAATGGTTTAAGAGTCATTTTATAGGTCCTAAAGCATGTTAAAGAGTTATGTTTAAATGGTGTATGCAAACGGGTCAAAACGGGTATTTTGGCATAATACCCGTCACTTTGTAAAGCACGTTTCCGTAGGTCAATATGACCAAGTTTATGCATATATTTGATGTTTATAATGACCTAATGATTTCTGGAAGTTTTGGTGTTATGTCATGTTATAAAAGTCGTTTTTCGGAAAATGGGTCAAAAGTACACAAAAAGGTTATGCAGAAAAAGGGGTGTTTGGGACAAGGTCTATTTTAACCCATTTTGGGTCAAACGGGTCAGGAATTCTATGAAACAATGTATATGGTATATTTTTAGTTAATATGTATTACATATGTTTAAATACAAGTTTAAAGTGTTGATTTAATGTTTAAATGTGTTATGGGTCGATTTGAGAAAATAGTGCACTTTAGGTGTCCATAGTGCATAACATGGGTTATAGTGCACTTTAGGTGTCCTTAGTGCACAGGACGGGTCATAGTGCACTTTAGGGTGCCACCCGTCGTTTTAAAAGTATATGAGTCTAGATTCATTTAAAAATGGTTTCAAGGTCTATATGTTTAAGGACTTTTGCCAATGGTCAAAAGAGTAATAAGAGGTAAGTTTCGGGTCATGTCATTTTCGTGAAAAGTTTTAAATTTTTAGTCATATCGGGCACGGGGCGTAACACAAGTCATGCTTAAAACATTGTGAGATTGATTTTTTGTGTAAATATTATGTGATAATTAGTTGTCTTTCAAAAAAATAAGTACACTCTTTGAGTTTTCATGCTCCTAAAAATATTTTCTTAAAAAATCCCTTTAAACGTATATTTTTTATACTTCTTATGTTTCACTCCTAAAATATCACAGCGGAAAGGTAACCGGGGGCGTGACTCCATATCACAAAGGTACATGTTATATTGAACGACCTCTACATGAGCCATTTAAAATACATTCGATGAAATAAGTTTTGACAATAATAAGTTTAAAAAGTACAAGTCCCAAATGAAAAGTAGTTCAAAGTTCATATCGAATGTTATGATATTGTTGAAAAATCTTCATGATGAAATGCCCATGGGATGAGACTCTATGTATGATGCTCCACTTGTAAACCATGCAAACGCATCTAAAGACCTGAGAAAATACATGCTAAAACATCAAAAATAATGTTAGTGAGTTCATAGATTTATAATAATGTTAGGTAAAAGTAATGTGGATCAAAAAACTTTTAGTGACTACTGCTTCACTCACAGTATCCAGAAAAGTATTAGTGGCTACTAGGGATAGCAATGGGCGAGAAAAAACCCGCAACCCACAGGTACCCGTATATAAATGGGTTGGTAAAATCGTCAGTTTTCATCCACGGGTGGGTCATGGGTGAAAACCTGTACCCATCAATGGGTGGTGGGTGGGTGACGGGTGAGGCATAACCATCTCGGGTAAACCTATGACACCCATTTAAAATACCCACGGGTATACCCTTCAAAATACCCGTGGGTGCACCGATAAACACATATTAAAATTAATTATACTAATTAAAATATTTATGATATTGCATGGTATACATTTAATAGTTACCAAGTCTCAAGAAAACACAGTAACCTAAAAGGTTGTTTGAGTTTAAATACTAAAAAGAGAATATGAAAGATCAAATAATCAAAGTTTTATACATGTGATTTGGTGTAATGATGTTTAATTGCTACTTTCAGACATGTGTTTAAGTATTTTGTGAACTTGGTATTTGGCAAATTGATTTGTGTCTTGTTATGAAATTTCATATTTAGTTTTCATATCATGATTTTGTAGTTTTGTTGCATTAAACTAACCCATGGGTTTACCGTGGGCAATAAATACCCGCGGGCATAGGCATGGGTAGAAAATTGTACCCATTGGCGGGTGAAGGGAGGGTGACAGGTGAGAAAAAAACTACATGGGCGATGACGGGTTAGAGGTACCCGTCCATTACCCACGGGTGCCGTCCTTAGTGGCTACTGCTTCACTCACAATACCATGAAAAGTATTAGTGGCTACTGCTTCCCTCACAGTACCATGAAAAGTATTAGAGGCCATTGTATCATCGTAATCGGTTAAAAAGGGTTTTGTAGACTATTGTGTCACAACAATATCTTAAAAGTAATGATTTGCATTAAGTAAATTGATATTGTGGACCACAAGATTTTGGTGTATGACAATGATAACAAATACAGTTTTATATGAAAAAAATTAATATTATTTCCCTAAGCTCATGACCCCGAATCTTAACGAGTTTTGTATGCGATTTGCAGAAGTAAATGATTTCGCATGTAGGTGTCTAGCCAAGCACCCAGTGTTCTCATATAGTATTCGTCCGTTTGACCGATACCTCCGGTCAAGTTGGCGCCACTGGACGGGGGTGTCAACCCAATAGATTTATTCACAATATTTGCGCTTACAAGTAACTAAACGTTCATGATATGTGGGGACCTTAGTTGCTATGTGGTAACATAGGCAATTAAGTAAATGTTGTGTACTTGTGTCCATAACAAAAGCGAGTATTGTATACAAGTATTCAAATGTAAGTTTAAGCAATACGAGTAATGTATTTAAATATACAAAGGAGAGTTAAAGCAAGGAATGTATTTAGGTAAACGAGTAATAAGATTTAGCAAACAAGCATGTAATGTGTTTGATTGTTGTGTTTGAGTAACAATAAGTTTTAGTAAACGAGCATGTATTCTTACCCCATGTATAGCAAAGTAAGTGTAAATAATGTAAAAGAGGGGCTATGAAACTCATCTCAAGAAATCAAGTATTATGGTACAAGGTATGATGTACGCGGATAAAACGGTGCTCGAAACCTAACTGCAACCTAACTAAATGACGTGGTACTTTAGGTCATGAAATGTAGTGAAATGAAGTGTATGCACTTTTTATAGGACTTAGATCAACCATACATGTTTGTGTTTCGGTTTAATAAGTGTCAACAATAGTCAAAATTTACGTATTATTCAACCACTGAAAGTTATGTTCCTTGTTACATATAATAGTTGTAGAAACTAGGAGGGGGGAGGGTTGAATAGTTTCACCGTTTGTAATTACCTTTTCAAATTTTAAAACTTTTTGTTATTTTCTTGAAAATTCGTTTGATTCGAGGTTGTGTGATATCAATCAAATATATATATGAACACAACAGATATGCATGAAGTAAATAATATATGGATGCAAGAAAGATAAAGAGATAGAAACAACCAAACCGAGACACGGAGACTTATAGTGATTCGACTATGAATCTCACTCTTCGCCCTACTCCACTCTCGGAGTATCACACTCGAGAGTTTGCAATCACTATGTCAACAAACTCCTTTCAGGCGGAGAAAACCGTACACCTTCGCTTACACCAATTTACGACACTAAGCGGAATATCGAGTCCTAATCCTAGCTAGAACCAATCTACACACCAATATACAATACACCACGGACTTACATCTCGTCCACTTGGATATGTACACAATCCAAGTCTTCACACAATACTTCATCGACTTTCACTTCGTCCACTTGGATTTTCACACATTCCAAGTCTTCACACTAGTTCACGGACTTTCACCATTTCCACTTGGACTTTCACACGATCCAAGTCTTCACACCACTTTACGGACTTTCCCGTCGTCCACTTGGATTTTCACACGATCCAAGTCTTCACACAACAATGAGCGGACTTAGACCATGTCCTAAACTACATACAACACTTCACGGACATACACTTTGTCCAAATCTATCCTATCATAACAAGTCTCGACTCACACACAAGTCGAATACACAAATGTACAAGGAGGATAAAGAGAGTTTAGATGAGAAGAAAATCGTATTACAAGTTATGTATGTGTGATGCCTAATCTATAACACTTCGTTTCTTGGCGAATATCCGTTACATTAGTAATTAGTCTCTTGTGATTTTTAGATGTTATGTGCCTGCTTGATGTTAAGTTTTGTATACGTAATTAGGATATTGTGGTTTTGATTTTTATTTAAGGATTTGTTTTTGTTACATTAGTAGTTAAGATGTTGTGATTTAGTTGTGTATATGTAAATTTGTATTCGTTAAGTTGGTAGTTAAGATATTGTGTTTAGTAGATATTATGTGACGGTTGAATGTTTGTGGTACCTAAGTAATTAAGATGTTGTGATTAGAAGATGTTATGTGGCGGTTAAAAGATGGGTATCGTATATGTAATTAGGATGTTTTTAATTTGTGTTAAAGAAACGATGGGGTCAAATTTGCATGATCATTGGATCGTTTTCTTACCATTAAAAAGTGAGAGAGAACCTTTTGTTGCTTGGGATGTGTTTTACTTGTAGATTGATCACCCTACTAGTGATGATGCTAACAATGGGACTTGTGAAGAAATGAGAAAAGATCTAAGGTGATGCGATTCTATTTTTAATTTGGCTCAATGGGTATGACTAATTTACTTTTGACTTAAATAACATAGAACAAGGATACAAAGTTATGCTACTTTAATTTTGAGTTAAAAGTTTTGTGCCCATTTTAATTATTGGAGGTATGTTGGGAATTTCTTTACAGAAAGTTGAGACTATTGGATTTGCGGGAATGTGACGCTTAGGATCTAAATGGACACTGGTTATGTCACTATCCTGATTCATTATTGTATAATGTGGCTTTCTTGTGTTTTATAGGAAAAATCCTAAAGAAATTCTTATATCTCCCGGACCAGGTAAGATCATGGTTGCCTACTTTGCGTCTAAAAGTATACCTTATCATAATATATCAGTTTAAATTCATATTGAACATTTCTCTTTTCACAGGTTCACCACAAGATTCAGGAATATCGTTACAAACAGTTGTGGAACTTGGACCTGAGGTACCTCTTTTTGGTGTATGCATGGGATTACAGTGCATTGGTGAAGCTTTTGGAGGTGAGTTGTTCTGGCATTATAGGTTTGATTTGGTTTCTTGTGATGTGGTACTTTCAATGGGACCATTTAGTGTAAAATCCCACATAACGGCCAAAGAATTATGCAAATGGATGTTGGTTATAAATAAGAGTTGAGTGTCAGAGGTACTGATTTGTAATCGGTCTATTGATATTATGACAATTAAAGACCTGCTGTAGATGATCTTGTAAAGATCCTAACAAATAAACTTTCTTACATTTTGACAATGAGTGCCAAAACCTTTTAAGTATTATGTAAAAAGCCAGTGCACTTACTTTTCACGCGTTTAGGTAAACATTGGTTGATTGTGGAACGGGTCCAATGGGTTTAGAGATGTGTGTGTGTGTGTATCAAAAATCGTACCAAAAGCAATATATAAAGTGTAGACAAATATTTTTAGCATATTCACATATTTTAGTCAAGTCAAGTAAAGTTTTACACAAACATGTTTAGGTGAGTAAGAAACTAGGTAATGATGTAAAGAGTAGAGAAATGGTGTGAAATACTTACAAATATTAGTGTAATTTGTGAAATTTTACCAAGAAATTAACCCAAGATTATGTCCAACTAGTTTTTTTTAATAATTCTAGGTTTGTGTTCTTGGTGTTCTTCATTTTGGATTAAAAATAAATATAAATTCAATAGAAAATCAAAATTGGGAAGAAGACAAGGGTATATTAGTCATTTTGCAGGTCGGTGACTGGTCAAATGACACAATTTGCGACGAAACATTCACAGTAGTGGCATGATATACAAATTATCTTTTCAGTGACATAACTTGCGAATTGGGATATACTCAAAGACATTTTTTATAAATTACTTTAAATAATAAAGGGATAATTGATTGTAAATGTATGTAAATTGTCACTTTTTACTATGTTGCGTAACATTCTTTATTTTTTTTCCTATTAAATGTACATAACTTGCTAATTATTCTATTGTGTGTACTAAATGGCTTGGTTAAGTAAAAATGATGACGTGGCACAATTAATCAACTTTCACTTAACACACAAAAGGAAAAGTGACAACTTGGATACGTTTACCAATAATTAACCCTTAAAAGAATGCAAGACGGTACAAAATATTTTCTTACATGGGAATCTCATATCCGTATCTATGGATCAATTTCCAACATGTAAAAGCTCCCAGATATTCAGTTGTAATAACCAAATTGGCACAATGTTTACGTATGTGATGTAAAACGTGATTAGAGATGGATTGAGATGGTTGTGTTGTTCGTGTTCCCGTATTGTACGGTAAGGACCCAAGAATATGTTTAAAATTAAGAGTTTGGGTAACACCAAAACAAACCATTTAAGTGTGTGTTGAAAGTGTGTAGAGAGAATTCGAGTGAATCGATATCCTTTAATAAGTGAGAGATATCTTATATTTATAGAGAGACATTTAGGGTTTAAGGATAAACCCCACAAGAGTGATCAAACGGTTGTTAGTAAGGCCACGTGTTGTTCATCCGTGGTGAAGACAAGAAAGACATATGGTGTGCTTTCCTTGGTTTGTACCAAGTCGTAGCCGCCTACTCTATTCTTGATAATGTGTCCCGCATTGTCATATGTCAGAGAGTATGTCTTGACCGTTAGTGACAGCTAGAAGATAGTTGTTCCATGTGCGTCTGGCACATGCCAAAGAGGTCTCCTCAGGCTAGGTGTAGCCTGAGAATGTAACATGGCTTTCTGATGATCTTGACTTTGGCTTATAATTATTTGGCTTGCACCATTAATATTGATACGCTATCAAAAAACTTAGATAGGACATGCTCCCATCTCATTTCTCATCATATTTTCTAAAAACGAGACTGACAATCACTTCATCGTTTCTTCTCACACATTATGACAAACCAAAAACGTAAAATGGTGTAAGATGAATGGCATATACTTTCAGATGGACGTGTTTAAAGAGTTGGAAGATCGAAGGAAAAATAAATTCATCAAGCAAATAGAAACGTGATGAGCAGTTCCGAAGGAAAAAGAAATTCGTCAAGCAAATGGAAACTCCTTGTATATATTTAAGCATGTGACCACCGGCCTTCGGTCTGTTCGGATGGCAAAAGTTCAATATAGATCTTAAATTTACCATAGATCAAATGAACCAATCATAGCCATTCATTTTTCTAATCAAAACAAAAAAAATAAACTTTCAACCTTTTTTTAAAAATTAAATATTTCACAAACCGTTAATCGTTACGTGAAAAAAATCATACCATCGCGACGAGAATTATATTGTATTTCTATACATATGCACTTATATATATATTTTTAACGATTTTTTTTCAAAATTTCAGCCTAGAAAAATCATATGTGATTTGTAAAAATCACATGTAATTCGATTTTTACAAATCACATATAAATCATATATGATTTGATTTTTACAAATCGCATGTGATTTTTGAAAATCATATATGATTTTACAAATCATATGTGATGATTTTACAAATCATATGTGATTTTTTTTGTCGGAATTTTAAAAAAAAAATTATCGAAAATATAGAAAAGTGTATATCTATAGAAAGATAATTTAATTCTCGTCATGATGGTGTGTTTTTTATAGTTTGAAGATTTACCGTTTGCAAGATATATTATTTTTAAAAAAGTGAAAAATGGTTTTTTTTATTAAATTTGATAAAAAAAAAATGAATGGCTAAGATTGATTTATTGAATCTATATTTATATTGATCTCAACTCATGTTCGGATAACATATCTAGAGGTTTCTGCAGGTCAGCCACCCCTACCACATTTCACCACTCTGAACTTTTAAACACAACTAATCTGACATAAAAAGGTCCGCAATTGGGGAAATAAAATGTAATAAAGAAACTCAATTTGGATACCGGACCCCATAACTGAGTTGTCTTAGCTCCAACATAACTGAGTTGTTTGTAAATGTATCAAAGTTGTCACTTTTTCCTATTAAATGTGTAGAAGTTGCTAATTATCCTATTGTGTGTTAAGTAAAAGTGATTAACCGTGTCACATCATCATTTTTACTAAATCAAGTTATTTAGTACGCGCAATAAGATAATTAGCAACATCTGCACATTTAATAAAAAAAATGTTACGTAACACAGTAAAAAATGACAACTTTGATACATTTACAATCAATTATTTCAAAAAAAAAAAAAACACATAAAAGAAGTCCACAGACACAAACCGAATGGTGCCGGTCACCTTTGACTCATTTTTTTTTCTCTCTTTACGCATCCCCAAAATACTCCCAATGAGGTCACTTGTGACATGGACACAAAAAACTCAATGAGAGGTGATTTGCACACTCTGATAAATGATTAGGACACTCAAATTTTAAGTATTTGGACATTTATACCCCCACATTGATTTTAATTATATTTATCCTGTAAAAGTATAAATGTCCAAACACTCAAAATTTAATATCCTAATCATTTAAAAAAGTGTGCAAATCACGTCTCAAACTCTGTGCGTTGCCATCGGCTTTGGTGTCGTTGGCGGACGTTTGGTGGTTGGCGGACAGACGTGTCGTTTCTTAACAAAACTTTCTTTCACAAAAAACAAAACAAAACAGTAAGCAACAAAACACAGATTTTATTAAATAAACATAAAAAACCAACACAAAATAACAAAAATAACTCCACTACCGAGAGATTGTTGATTGTTCAAACCTACACAACACCCATCTGCATTTGTGATTTCAAGGTTCTTATTTCTTCTTCTTTTGACAATGTGTCTTTTACTGATTTTGTACTACTAGTTTATTTAGGGGTGCTTATTTGTCTGAATTATGGCTTTGTTAAACTTTTGAAAGCTAATAAGCTGCTTATTATCTTATAAGCCGAGTAGAATGAGCTTATTTGTCTTGCTTATGGCTTATTACTTTTTTCAAAAGCTAACAACTTTAGAGTTTTTTTTTTTGGCTAATGGGCCTTTTTGGTTTTCTGATTTTGCACTGGTTATAACTAGGGGTGTGTCTTTAAGCTTATTTGTTAAGTTTGTGGGCTTAGTTTTTTTTAGGCTTATGTGCTTAGGCTAGACACAGTCGTGACCAGGGTCACCGGCTGGCACATCAGCTTTCTCTCTCCGATGACCGGACACGACCAAGTTGTCACAGTCGGTGACCAAGTTAAAAAAAAGAAAAAATGCGTGTGTAATAATCGGTCGAAAATTCGACCGATTGTTATTTTTTTTTGTTTGACGACCGATGTTCGACCAAAGACCCACAGTGGGCATGACCGACTTAAAAGTCTGTTGAATGTGATGACCAACCGATATTTATACGTCCACTGTGTCTAGCCTTATGATTTATGAATATAATAAGCTCAAGTTATAAACAGGCTACTAGTAATAACCAAAGGGCTGCAGCGCTATTGTATCACATGTTTTTTTTTACAATGCTCCCAACCAAATGGTTGTGGATACATGTGAGATATATCCGTCGTGTATATATCGTGAATTGTGCGATAGTTAGTTGACTTTAAAAAAAAAGGGTACAGTCTGTTTATATAATTACAATGTATTTGACTCTTTTTATTTGTTTGTTGGAAATGACAATCTTGATGGGTTTTTTATAGAAGTTAAGATTTGACTAAACCCTGTAAAATAAAACTCCTATAATTGCAAGATTTAATTTAGAATGTTAGAAATGAGGCTGTGATGAAAGGATGTGAGGTTCATGTGCTTGCAGTGCTTTGGTTTCTTAGCTTAATTGGTTTGGATAAACGGTTGTATGAAGCTTATAAGTTAAGAACCTTGTCGTTTTTTAGCTTTTCCCTTCTAAGAGGGCATTTGGATTGCTTATTAAGTGCTTATGCACTTGAATATAAGAAGGTAGCAACCTGCTTACTTTTGAATGCAAACACTCAAAACCGCTTATCAGCTTAAAGTAAGCAGATAAGCACTTAAATAAACAATGCAGAACACAATTTGAAGTTTTAAGTTTTTGTCTTACAATTAGTTGTAGACTGTAGTTTGTCACTGGCTTGGAACTTGTATATTAATGGAATGTGGTTTAAACCACTATCTAGCTTCACTCAGGGTTTCATTAATTTTATGACTGAAACTAATCCTAGTGAAATGAACCTCGAGAATTTGCACTTTTGGTGTAGTTGGCTCAGTCGGTAAATAATAGAGTAGATGATAAAACCTTGTTTAAGGCTACAGAGTTTGGTTTCTTCTTCATTTTGGGAACATGGAATGTAGGTGAAAAGTTCTCATTGTTTAAAATTGAAGTTCTTAGGTACCTCATCTTGTTGGAACTGATAATTGATTCAGGCCCTTATTGTTTTTGACGCTTTCCGTATGCTAAATGCCGGTATTTCGATTTTGGTATCATAGTTTATATTTGCATAGGACGTATGCTGCTAGGCCTACAATGTATATTATGAGTACATATATCTTTACCAACCTCAATGTTTTTTACTTTTTTTCCTAATTTATTTCTCTTATATGTTGAGTTTTGCTAAAATTCTTGGATACTAAAAAATCTCTCCCACTACAAATGATAGAACATACTCTTGTTTTGAGATTTACAGTTTCGTTAATTGTTGCTCCACATGATTGGTATTTGGTTGATAACACTTACTAGAAATAGGAACATTTTTTGGTTCTGTACTTCTGTATTTTAAATTTACTTGTGTAATCACATTTCTGTAAACTATTAATGAAAATGTCACAAATTTTGCGACTTATATATGAGTTGTTATCGAGCACACAAGGTGTTTTCTAATGCTTTTGTTATTAGTCACAAACTACCCTCCTTTTTGTCTTTCATTTTTATGTAGATATTGAGTCACTGCTTATAAAGGTACTCCACTTTTTGGGAATCATTTTCTTATTCAAAATATTGACTAAAATCAGATTTGCGCATTTCATTAAATGACATTTTTGGTTTTGTTCGTCCTTCTGTTATGTATATATATTATTTGATAGAAAGTGATAACGAATATAAGCAAGCTGCATAGAGTTTATAGAATTATTTTAGGCAGAGTAGAAACATGATGATTTATGATGAGTGTTTGGAACTTGTCGTGCATTTGGTACAGTTTCTAAATATATCCCAAGGAAGTGAGTTTTGAGTCATACATAATTATTGGAAAGGGTGCCTGTAGAGTACTAATTTCTGAATATAAAATTGATAGATGAAGATCTTTGAGCCATCTATGCTGTACAAGATGGTGAAAAATCTGCATCCTCCGAAACCAGGGAGGTTGCTTGGTCTTGATGTGGCGAAGAAGTCTATTGGTTTGGCAGTATCCGATTTGCAGTATGAATTTGCTGCACCTTACGGGTATGACATCACAACCCTTAATGATATAAAGGTGTTTAGAACAAAACTTAATTGCAACCATTCATTATGAAGAACTGTGTTTGTTAGTGGATCGTTTTTACATAGAAATTTCTCATATATCGGGATTATTAGCCCTTTCTTTTTGTAAGGTTATATTAGCACTCTACTTTCTTATTTTTGTTTCATACTGTACTTTTTTGCAATACATGTGAGATGATATGGAGGTGTTTTATATGGTGCAGTGTTCTGGACAGGAGCCAACACAATTCCCATCAAATGGCTCAAGAACTGCAAAAACTTGTTAGTTTGCCATCTTATAGTTTTTCATTGCAGTTAATCAAATTACTCTCATTTGTAATTCTGAATATCAAATTGCATTAATTTTGTATATAAAGTAACTAAGTAAGTAACATTATCCATTATTTGGAAGCATGTCTTTGGGAACTGAAGGTTCATTATTTTTTCGATATGTAGATAACGGATCTTTCATTGACGGGCTTTGTTGTTGGACACCCATTAAAGAGAGGAATACCTGACCCGACTGTAAGTTTTTATCTCATTGTGTTACTTCTTTTATTCATCTAGAAATTATAATCACTTTTCTTATTCTTCTTTTGCATTTATTTTAGGCTAGGGTGTTGGATTTTGTTTATGATCTTGATTGGACGGGAATGCTCAATGAGGTTCCCTACACATTATGGGATAACTCATTCGCATCAGAGGTGAGAACTTTTTTTGCTTGTACATTCACACTTGTGCAGTTTTGAATAGTAATATGAATTAAATATAAAATTATACAAGCCTTAGAGGTAGCTTTGTTACTTGAATATATAACTGTGGAAATAACTGCTCTTGTAAGTTATACTTATGGCATGATAGTGGTTAATGTGCTTGTTTTGGTAACAGCATGCGAAGGAGCTGTTGTATCCTATCCGTTTTGAACCTAACGATGCCAAAAGATTTGTGTCTAAATTTGCTGCTACTAATGTACTACAGGTATTACAAAATACAAATAGTATATCTTGATTTAAAAGTGGTTTGCTGTGGTTTGTTTGCCTATGCGTACGTGAATATTGTGATCTGATCTTAACTGAAATTTCATATTGAACTTGCTGTTCTTTGCTAGGCATTTCTGGATGGTGGGATGAGGCATGAAAAATATCTAAATCATCTAAGGGGGAAGTTGTCCGTACCCAACAACATCTTTTAAGCCAATGAACATCCTTTTCTTTTTCATCTTTGTTTAAGATGTAAGCTTTTTGAGATTTCTACTATAGCATTTGGTTTGAAATAGGTTTTATATACTCTGTTTTGTTGTATGCTGATACATATTGCCAAATGTTGCATCTCTCTTTGAGCAGAATGATGCAGTGTGTGTTTATGTTTGTTTTCGGCCTTTTCTTTCGTGGCTTCCTTTTAATCAAGTGCGCCGGTTTATCTTTTTATCCATGTTGTTGCAATTATTGAGTGCTTAGTGGCCACTAGGTTTACTTGGGATTCATTAACTAGATCAAACAAGTGAATTTCCTATTAGAAGACCATTTGAAATGCCAACAAGTAATATTTGACCAGAATTTTGCTTGTTATAACTCAATTACTAAAATCTAAACGATATGAATTATTAACCATATTACATATACGAATAGTGAGATAATACATCCCCAATACATGTGTAGCATAAACGATTATGAGAACTGAGTCTCAGGTCTATTACTGATGTTCGTTGTACCAAATCGTGGAACCAGTGAACGTACCATCTATCGACGCCTGATAAAGTCTTCAGAAACCAAATATAGGCAGTTATGTTTAGGCATAAGTTGATCATATATGATGATGGAAAGCTGCACAGATGATAGGATCTCAGTTTCTCCTTTAGGTAAGGAGACAACCCAGAAGATTAGAAGGATAAAACAAAAGTTCAAGCAAATTTATGAAGATAAAATTAAACTCATATTTCTTCTCATTCTTGCCGTCAATGTTTTGCCTAAATACTACTTTCAAGCTCAGCTCCAAGACACCAGCTGGCAGTGCATACAAACAAAAAGATGATACCCTAACAATTCATGGGCCTAATGTGCTAACTAAAAGAACCATACATTAGACATAGTCTTTGGCCCAGTAAGGTCTTGTATTGAGTCGCTTGGGTCTGTCTCTAGCTGGTGTGTCACTTGGGCTACTAGTTGGGGCCGTATCAGTGCACCCGTCTTGAAAAACGACCTTGTCCCCAAGGTCGAATTGCGGATATGTAGAAATAAAAGATGATAACATCTCCCATGTTGCTTCATCCTCACCAAGTGATGTCCATTTAACAAATAATTGTCTTGCATTGCCTTCAGAGGTCTTTAAATCTCGAGTTGCTAGAATCTTCTCCGGTTCCAGAACTGGTTGTGACCCGACTGAGAGTGGCGGTAATGGGGAAATCTGGGGATCAGGCAACCCTTTGCAAAGCTTTAACATTGACACATGAAAAACAGAATGAATCTTTGCGGTGGGTGGGAGCTCCAAGTCATATGCTACTGGTCCAATTCGCCGACGCACACGAAAAGGACCATAAAATCGCTTCGCAAGTTTTTGGGATGAGCGATGTTCTACAGAAATTTGACGGTATGGTTGCAATTTGAGGTAAACCCAGTCTCCAACTTTGAAATTTTTATCTTGTCGATGTTTATTGGCTTGTTTCACCATGAGATCTCGAGAATGAGTTAGATGGTGTTTGAGTTTGTGTAGGAGTTCTTGTCTGTTTAAAAGTAGTTGATCAAGGGTCTCAATGTTGGTAGTCCCAACAATGTAGGAAGGTATGTTTGGTGGAGGTCGGCCATACAGTGCTTCAAAAGGAGTCATTCCAATGGCAGAATGCAGGGTAGTGTTGTACCAATACTCCGCTAAAGGTAAGAACTTGGACCAGAGAGAAGGTTCATCACTAGTGAAACATCTCAAGTATGATTCCAATGTACGATTGAGAACTTCAGTTTGACCCTCACTTTGTGGGTGATATGAGCTACTGTAGTTGAGGGTAGTGCCTTGAACTCGAAAAATCTCTTTCCAAAAGTTGCTAAGAAAAAGCGGATCACGATCAGAGACAATTGATCTTGGTATGCCGTGTAAACGGATGATCTCTGTGGTGAAAAGAGAAGCTAAAGTGGCTGTAGTGTAATTTGGCTTTAGAGCAAGAAAATGGGCGAATTTGGTGAGTCTATCAACAATGACCCAAATCGTTGTTTTACCATAAGATGTGGGCAGGTGTGTGATAAAATCCATGCTGATGTCCTCCCAAACCTGGGCTGGGATGGGAAGTGCGGTGAGGAGACCGTATGGCTTTTGGGTATTGTATTTGTGTTGGATCGATGTACTCTAACCAAACTAACTTAAATAGCTTGTTTAAGGTTTAATAACCTCGGATAAATCCTAAGTTATTAACAAAGAAACACTGAGCAAACTCTATTAAGTATGCGGAATTTACTTAACAAAGTTAAGAAGAATAACTTTAACTTAGAACGATTTTATTAATAACTCTAACTCTGCTTATTATGCAGATCTTTAACAACTCTAATAATATCAAACTTCTCTCTAAAACTCTAATAAAATCACGTACGTCTTATGCCAATCTAGGGGTCCTTTTATAGACTCAAGGATACCCTAGTCGGTTTACAATTTGTATCCTTGTACGTCAAGTAATCTAATGTAGAATATTCTAGAATTACAAGACTTTCTATAAATCAATAAAACAGTTCTTTGATCTTGCAGTACTTTGACTTCATATGCAGTACTTTGACTTTATCATTTAGCAGTACTTTGATTAATCTTCAGTACTTTAACTGTTCAACACTTTCATATCCCAACAATCCTCCCCTAACTTGAATTCTACTTGTTTGACTTCAAGTTCCTTTGTGAATTTATCTTTATCAGCTTCATCTTTAAGGACAGATTGTGTCTTTGTCTTTGGATTGTATCTTTGTAGTTTCTGTGCATAGTCAAAGTATCTTTAGAATTATTCTTTTACAGCATCATCCAGCAAGCTCCATCTTTTCAGCAACACAGCAACATATGACAATTTGTACATTAATTCAGTTTAAGTTGCAAACTATTCTCATCACTTCCAGGTGTGTTAACTCCTGTGAGAGGTGAATCATTGAAAATTTAATGGATTTAGATCTCTTTACCAAAGCCATTAACTCTGGAGTAGCCAAATGTTTTGGTGTGTAAGACCATGGTACACTGATAACCATATGATTTTTAGCAAATCATCAGCTATCAACAGATTTGATTTGTCTTTACCAAAAGCTGTACCCTTCTGGACTAGTTAGTTCTTTCATCATGGTGAACTAATTACCATATAATGGTTTTTCCACAGTCTTTACCACAAGCCATTTTCTTGTGGGCTAGCCAACTCTTCACATTTCTGATATGGTGAGTTTATTACCATCCAACTTATTAGCAAGTTGTCAACTAAAAACGGATTTGATATATCTTTACCAGAGCCGTTTGCTCATGGATTAGTCAATCCTTTTGTAACCATGGTGGATTGATAACCTATTGATATTATCATCTCAAAACCATTTATTCAACCTTTGTTTCAAAATATTTGTTCCTTAACAAAAATTTTCTTCTAAAATCACTTAACTGATTAAAAGCTGCAAGCAGTACTTTGATTAAAGTACTGTTTGATCAGCAGTACTTTGAATAAAGTATTGATTTATCAAAAATAATTTATTCAATTAAGTCACATACCAGTTATTCGTTGTCATCAGCAATAGTAGTCCACTTGATAAACAAATTTATGACCATACAAGCAATTTCATTATCTTCTTCAACCTCCATTCCATGCTCTAGCATCCTCCTCATAAGATCGACAGTAAGAGGATATCTTCTATCAGCAAACATGTGAATCATTGTGCCATTTTCCAGCTCTAGAACATGAACTCCAGATTCTTCAAAAAATCTCCAGCAAACAACTTCCCAATTCTCTTGATTCTTCCAAATTTCATCACTGCTCTGTTCTTCAGTTTCCCATGCAGTTGTGAGATCTCCCAGTAAAAATAAACCAATTCCTTCTAATGGATTATGTTCAAAATATTCTTTCACCACATGATATAAATAGAATATATCCACTCTATCTATGATATGCAATAAATCCCATAATCTGTTGAACACTCTGAAGCTTTCATCTTCTCTATGAAACATCAGATAGCTTCCATCTTTAGATTCCACAACTTCAAAAGTAGTAATCGGAGATCTGTTCATCTTCATTTCTGCATCTTCTCTGGAATATTCAAAATCTACTATACTGAGATAATTTCTTAATTCATCCCTAGTTTCAGATCTTAACTCAACTTTTTCTTTCTTTGAAAACTGTTTATCTTCAACTTCAGTTTTCCTTTTTCTTTTTAAACTTTTCTTTCTTTCTGCTTCAGTCCAAGTAGCTTCATCTTTATAATCTTTGATACTTGCAACATCCTTTTTATAAGCTTCTGTCTCAACATCATATAGTCTTTTCATATCAACATGCTTCAGCTTCTGCAATCCTTTATATCCTCGACTTTTCAAATAAGCCATCATTGCATTCCTTTCTTTAGCAAGATTTGGTTTTCTAGGCATAAAAGAAACAGGAACAGGTGACTGTAATTGTTCACTAGCTTCAGCATTCAATTCCTCTTGCAACTTCTTAGCTGCTTCTCTATCCTGAGCTTCTTCAGCTTCCTTATCTTCTCTATCTTTAGCATTGAATTCTTCTTGAATTTTTCTAGCTGCTTGTTCATTTAAGGCATCTTGAGCAGCCCTTAACTGTGCTAAAGTTGGTTTCTTCTTCTTTACTTCTACCAAAACACCTTTTCCTTTATCCTTAGGATCAATAGCAGGTTGAGAAACTTTTGATTGTTCCTCTTCTTGCACTCCTGGAATAGTAACAGCCCTTGGCTTTGATAAATCATGCAATATAGTTGCAATAAGTTCATCATCACTTGCAGTTCTTACAGGTTTGGGAATATCAGCTTCTTCTGGTATGGCAGTTGTTGAGGGACCAGCTTCTTCTTCTAACGCAGTAGTTGAAGGACCAGCTTCCTCTTCAAAGTCTAATACTCTTGGTGTAACCAATTCTTGTCTGTGAGTTCCAGTGAAAGCAGTACTTTGTTGTTCAGTACCTTGATCTTCAGACCTTTCTTCTTCAGTACTTTCAATGACAACATGCTCTTCAGTACCTTGAGGTTCTTTCTCCTTAACAGCATCTTCTTTCAAATTCTTGTCTTCTAAATTCCTCCCCAATTGGACAGAAGATGGTTTGTGAACCTTTTTGCCTTTGTTTTTCTTCTTAAACTGCCTTCGGCGCTTGTGTTCATCCTTAACCCATAAGCGATAACGTTTGATAAAAGGCGTAACAAAATTCTTTAACCTTTTATACTTGAGCATCAACCTCTTAATCTGTTTTGCTTGAGCCTCAGTAGTCTTTTTCAATTTAACCAACTCCCTTGTCAAAACATAATTATCTAATGTCAAATCATCAGGGGATAAAGTATGTGAAGCATCTCCTTGAACTGGTGAATGTTCCTCTGATTGAGAAATAGGAACAGATTGTTGTGGAGATGGAGAAGGTGAACCTGCAACATCTTCCTGAATTTCAGTACTTGGGGAAGCAGTACCTGGAGATGCAGTACCCTCTTGAGATGCAGCACTTTGAGAATCAGTACTTGTAGATGCAGTACTTGCAGGTGCAGTACCTTCACTTTCTTCAACTTCAGCATCAGCTCTAACAGCTTGAACAACTTCCATCATAGAAGTAGTTAAAGGAGTGTCTTAACCTCTGAATAAGTCACTTCTTCTTTTCATAAAGGTAAAAATCTTTGCTTGTTGTACTATAACAGGTAGTAAATCTGTAGGTTTTGGTACATCAGCAAGTTGTTTGTTGAGGAATACTTGAACAAACCGTGGATACATTAACCATTTTGATCCATGAGTGATGTGGGAAAGCATACCATCTAGAATAAGCCTTGAAAAATTGAAAACACGATCCGTAGCCAATCCCACCATAGCAGATGCTATGTTTGATCCAAATTGCTCCCATGAAGTACTTTTAGCACTAATACAATGAAGAAACACATGCACTAAAAACTTCCAGTGAGGACAAAATGGTTGTTTCCTGAATGTTTGTTCTGTTAAAGACCCTTCATAACCAATGTGCCCAAAAGTATCCCAAACTAACTGCTTATCAAAACGAATAGCCCCTTCTTCATCATTAAACAATAAATCGTCTCGAATAGAGGCTTCTGTAATCTTCACAGTTCTTCTAGCAACTGTAGCCCTAATATAAAATTCATCATTCTCCATATTATCCCTAGCAGTAGCCCAAAATTCTTGAATCCAAGGTTCAATGATATCCGGCTCCACTAAAAGAGCATAACTGATTGGCGACCCAGTGAGATAATCAATAATATCATGAAAAATCACATTATCTTCAGTTTTGTCTAAATTCGCCACCATATTGTGCTTTGAAACAGTAGGACGATTCGCCATGGTTGAGTATGTAAGCACAATTAGAGATATAATCGAATAATAAAGAGATGGTGAGAGAAGTATGGAAAAGATATGAGAATATCAATAGGAGAGGGAAAATCGGCGAATCGTGGCGAATCGTCCTACTGTTTCAAACAACCCTAACTTAGGTTGTTGTTTCAAATAACAGAAAATTCTCTTCACTGCATTCTGATGAGTGTCTAAATACTCATCATTTTTGTATAATCTAAACTGCAAAATCATCTGAAAACACTCAGAAACACATCAAAATGATCAAAATATCACAAATCAGTGTTTTATGTGTTTTAAATGCAAAAATATCAAAATCAGATGAAAAATGATTCAAGTTTGCAAAATTGGCAGTTTTAGTCCCCAAGTTTTAAAAGTTGTCAAATCTAGTCCCTGGAATTCAAAAATGTGAAGTTTTGTCATTCAAGGTCCCTGAAGTATTCTAAGTTATCAAAAATGATCCTTAAATGATTCTTTGGTCAATTGGCAAGAAAGGTCCCTAAACTTTGAAAATTTGCAAAAATGGTCCTTGGATTTCTAAAAATGGGATTTTATGCAAAAAGGGTCCTTGCACTATCAATGTTTGTCATGTTTGGTCCTTGTGAGAAGTTTGGAAAAGTGTCATGATCAGTGATGAGTGTGTAAATACTCATCATTTTTAGTCAAATCTGAACTGCAAAACGTTTAAAAATGCTCAGAAATGCATCAAAATACTGAAAATATTCCAAAAATGCATTTTATATGTTTCAGATGCAAAATGTTTAAAAACAGATGAAAAATGAGCAAAGTTTGCATAATTGGCAGTTTCAGTCCCCCAAGTTTCAAAAGTTGTCAAAAACAGTCCCTGAGCACATAATTTCAAAAGAAAAATCACCAAAGGTCCTTTTAAAATCATAAAATGGCAAATTTAGTCCTTTGGTGAAAAATATCAAAAGTTTGAGAAAATAACAAGTTTGGTCCTCCAACTTTGAAATTTGGCAAAAATGGCCCCTGGAAAATTGAAAAATGGCAAGTTTGGTCCTTGTACTTTTAGAGATTGTCATTTTCAGCCCTTGGAAACAACTTTGCAAGATTGGCAGTTTTGGTCCTCCCAATTTCAGAAATTACACTCTAGGTCCTTGTATTTTTAACCTTTACAAACCAATTTGGACCTTACCTAGACTTTGGACCCCTGTCAAATTGCATTTTGACCCCCCCATCTTATATTAGCCTTTGGTCAAAATCCTGGTCAAATCCCACAAAACCCGCCAAAGTCTCCTCTCCCACCTGCTTTGCCTGTAACTCAGATACTCACCATCCCCCCTCCTCTCCTCCACTCAAAATTGTTCCCCCCACCTCAACTAACTTCCAAGGGGCATTAATTGCATCTCCCCCCTCCTCACTCAACCCCAATTGTCAAATGCAAGATTTGGCGCCAAAATCCGTTTTAAGGGCCAAGATCATTTTAATCAATCCAATGGCTGAGAAAATGGTGGGAATTCATCAGAAGAGAGAGAGAATGAGTTTGGATATAAAAGAAAGGCATATGGAGTTAGAATAGGGAGTCTTGTAATTTTTTAGTTTTAACTAATGTCGTTTTTATCTTAAGAGTTTTAATTAAGTGAAAAGTCTGTAATTTCTTGTTTCATTGTATCAAATTAAGTGTGTTGTATCATTATTAACTCTTTCCATTTATAATTTCAAGTTATGTTAAAATTTCTTGTTCAAAGCTCACTGTTGAAATTTTCCATTTCCAAGTCTCATTCAAAAGCTTCATAAAGCTCATTTTTCAGTTTCACTAAGTCTATACAAGCTTCACAGAGCTTTCTATAAGCTTGCATTTCATTTTTAAATAAAAGTGGTACTTGGTCAACAAAAGTCAAACGGGGCAAATATGATGCAGATTTGGTCAATGGGTGAAGCAGCCATTGAATTGGGTTGATATTGAGCTAGGGTAGGGGTTTGGATATGTTAGTGGTCCATTGGTTCACTGTTGGCAAGCCATAGTGGCTTTGGACCTTTGTAAGTGATTTTCAAGTTTCTTAGCATAATCAGTATTTGTAGTTATAATCTGTTAAAACCTGTTCTAATAGTATTATTTAAGTTATATCAAGTTAGTGTGATCATAATCTATGCTTGTTCAGAGTCTATCTTAGTTTTAGTTTGCAAAACTGGTAATAAAGGTGTGTTTGGTTTTACTGTCATAACTGTTATAATGATGCATTCAGTGATAGCTTTCTATTGGTTCATGTTTGTTAAGAATATTTGAGCTCATTCAAGTCTTAGTTTGGGTCTGCAAAACCACAAAAGTCAAACATTAACAAATCTGTCTCTACTGCTGAACTGTTGTGAGTTTAGGATTTGCAAATCCTTGTCTTGTGTTTAGAAATCATTAAGCTTGCTTGCATTATACTTGTTCTATCATATTACATCAATATCAAACCAAAAATTGGTTCCAAATTTCATTTTGGTCAAATTTTCTTAACCACTGTCAAAAGTCAAAACATAAAAAATGGATTTGAGCTAGATTAGAAGGATTTTTCATGGCTTCATTTTTGAGCCATTTTCAGTGAAACTTGGCATTCTAAAAACTTCAACTGATCTTTATCCTTATTACCATTTTAGTAGAATTTTACAAATTTCTTAAAAGCTCTAAACAGGCTTCTCTTTTGGGTGTCAAGTGCCCTGTTCACAGGGCTTATTATAAACTGAGGTTTCCTCAGTTTTGTCCAGGGTTGCATAGGGCTCATATGAGCTCACCCAGGTCTGATTTTTGGTTTTCTAGGTCTTACCCAGGTCTGCTTTAGGTTCCAATTGGTGTTTTTCAGTTTTAGCTTAAAGTGGAGCTTGTGCTTATGCCCAAAGTAGACCCCCTAAATCTGTTTTAGCTTATTATCTCTAATCATCTAATCTGGTTAATCTTGCAAATCAGAGGTTATAGCTTGTTGATTCCTGTTACATTTTAGTTCTTTTAGCATATTTAAGCTTCTGTTAACAGTTGGTTCACATTGGTGCTCATTAGCTTATTCCAAGTGCTTATTTCAAAGCACTTGCTATAGCAGTTCTTAATTCCTCCACATAAGCACCTGTTTTTCTAATTTTCCTAGCTTCCTAATATTATTTTAGAGTTTTCCTGAAATTTTCAGATTTTTCTAAGTTGATTTGCTATTTTTCTTAATTTAAATTAGTTTTTAAGCATTTTTAATTAGCTTTTAATACAAAAAATTCAGAAAAGGTTCAAAAAAATAATTTTTCATTTTTCTTAGGTTTAGATAAATATAAAAAGTAAAAAAAGTAATTTTCCAGATTTTTCATAGTTTATTTTGTAATTTTTAGTAATTTAATTAGTTTTTAATAGTTTTTAATTCCTAGAAAATAGAAAAATAATCAGAAAATTACAAAAATAGTTTTGAAAATTCTATTTTGATATTTTAGATTTTTTTAAGTCTTAATTTTATTTTTCTAGCTTTATTTCCTAATTTCTTGTATTTTAGGTTAATATTTATTAGTTAGAATTAGTTTTTAATTAATAATAATTAATTAAATAGTTATAAAAATCATTTTCTTTTTCTATAAATTTTCTTTTATCATTAGGTTTGTAAAAATGTCATTTTCATATTTTTAGGACTTTTATTTCTTAGATCTCACTTTTTATTTTGTACGTTTATGTAATTTTTATTTAAACGTAAGTTTTAAGTTTTAAACGAACATCATTTTAAATATAGTGATAGCATTTATTTAATATTTTTTATCTTTTTAACTTTCCTTTAATTTTCATTTTAGCCGTTGTAATTTGGAGGCTTTTCTGTAGTTATAATCATATTCAAAACTCTTTTCCGTTCAAATTTCTCGATCACTTTACGTTTGATAATCCACTGCATAGCTCGCTGGGACATAACGACCCGGGGAGACACTATACTCCCCAGATCTTCATTGAGTTCGTTCCTGAGCCGTTTTAAGGTTGTTACGGTCTGCCATTCACAAGTGGCAGGCTTGAGTGATAAACCTTGACCGTTTGGGAGCGCATCAAATTTTTGGCGCCGCTGCCGGGGAGCTGTGCTGATTATCTTACGTTTAGCAGATTAGTAATTTGGATATTCACTCTTTGTTCATACCATCCATCTGTATATGTTTATATTTTCTTATCCAAAAATACAAAAATACTCTTCTCATTACCCCCTCGTACCGTTTGATTCTACTCTTCTTTAACCTCAAAACCGTTTAATTCTATTTCCTTAATCCTCTATATGTTTAATTCTTATGTCGACAATCGTCAACATCATCGTGACAAATGTGTGTGAGCGGTGTGGAGGGCCTAGTTCAAGCGAATTTTGCAATTCGTGCGAATTATCCATCAAAAATTCTTTTCAAAGTTATTTCGACCACCCACCACAACCTGAAATACATTCTAATCTTGACAAACCAGTTCAAACATCGGAGCTACCCCAAGCACCCACCGAGGATTACGAGGACACTTTCTTTGAAGATAGAGCCCGTAATCTAATCGAACAAATTCAAGCCGATGAAAAAAGGTCGAGAATTAGAATTGATTACGATGAACCCGTTCAAACACCGGTGACTAGCAAGAATGACTTGCCTAATCTTCACGTTTCTCAAGAACCAAAACCGAAGACCATAACGGAAGTGGTGGAAATTGATAGCTCTCAGAGCACACCACTTGTCCCACCTCCGGATTTTTCTGAATGTTCTTCGAGACTTGATAGTCATTCGGATTACCATGTTGGTTTTGTTGATTCTTTGAATAAACCGATTCCTCTTCATAACTCTCAAATGCAATCGTTTATTCCTTGTGTCGGTTGTGGTGAGCCTCTTTTTGGTTCACCCTGTCGTTGGTGTACTTGTGTACAATGTGGTAATGATATTCATAACGGGAGTTGTTTGTTTTGTGGTTCGAGGAATTCATTTGATTATGATCCTAATCAGAACTCATTTAACGACCCCTCAAATGAGAAACAGGAACAGATTGTTGTGGAGATGGAGAAGGTGAACCTGCAACATCTTCCTGAATTTCAGTACTTGGGGAAGCAGTACCTGGAGATGCAGTACCCTCTTGAGATGCAGCACTTTGAGAATCAGTACTTGTAGATGCAGTACTTGCAGGTGCAGTACCTTCACTTTCTTCAGCTTCAGCATCAGCTCTAACAGCTTGAACAACTTCCATCATAGAAGTAGTTAAAGGAGTGTCTTAACCTCTGAATAAGTCACTTCTTCTTTCCATAAAGGTAAAAATCTTTGCTTGTTGTACTATAACAGGTAGTAAATCTGTAGGTTTTGGTACATCAGCAAGTTGTTTGTTGAGGAATACTTGAACAAACCGTGGATACATTAACCATTTTGATCCATGAGTGATGTGGGAAAGCATACCATCTAGAATAAGCCTTGAAAAATTGAAAACACGATCCGTAGCCAATCCCACCATAGCAGATGCTATGTTTGATCCAAATTGCTCCCATGAAGTACTTTTAGCACTAATACAATGAAGAAACACATGCACTAAAAACTTCCAGTGAGGACAAAATGGTTGTTTCCTGAATGTTTGTTCTGTTAAAGACCCTTCATAACCAATGTGCCCAAAAGTATCCCAAACTAACTGCTTATCAAAACGAATAGCCCCTTCTTCATCATTAAACAATAAATCGTCTCGAATAGAGGCTTCTGTAATCTTCACAGTTCTTCTAGCAACTGTAGCCCTAATATAAAATTCATCATTCTCCATATTATCCCTAGCAGTAGCCCAAAATTCTTGAATCCAAGGTTCAATGATATCCGGCTCCACTAAAAGAGCATAACTGATTGGCGACCCAGTGAGATAATCAATAATATCATGAAAAATCACATTATCTTCAGTTTTGTCTAAATTCGCCACCATATTGTGCTTTGAAACAGTAGGACGATTCGCCATGGTTGAGTATGTAAGCACAATTAGAGATATAATCGAATAATAAAGAGATGGTGAGAGAAGTATGGAAAAGATATGAGAATATCAATAGGAGAGGGAAAATCGGAAAGTAGTTATTTATAGGTGAGATTTAAAAAATCACAGCCCATAATAACCAAGTTACCGTTAGTAGAATTACCCCTCAATATTACCGTTGGAACAGTACGTTAATAAGACAAACAGTACTTTCCACGTGTACAGTATTTTCCCAAGCATTACTTTCCAAGCAGTACTTTCATAAAAAGCAGTACTTTTCCAAAGTCCTCTGTATAAGCTAAGTATACATAAATATCCTCCCCTCAATCAATGCACAGGACTATACTAATACTAAATAGTCCTCCCCTTAAATGTAGCTCGGTAGTTAATCATGCCAATACTCACCACCAAGTGATTGAATCTTGAAACATCAAAGCCTTTGGTGAGTAAGTCAGCTACATTATCATCCGTGTGAACCTTGACCACATTAATGAGCCTGTGCTCATAACAATCTCTGATAAAGTGATGCCTAATCTGAATGTGCTTGGTCTTGGAATGATAGACTGGATTCTTCACAATACATATAGTACTCTCATTATCAATATTGATAGGAGTATTCTTGAAGTTGAACCCATAATCCAAGAGTTGATTTTGCATCCACAGAACTTGTCCACAACAACTTGTAGCAGCTACATATTCAGCTTCAGAAGATGATGTTGCTGCAATTGTTTGCTTTTTACACTGCCATGAAACTAATCTTCTTCCAAGATATTGACATCCTCCAGTTGTTGATCTTCTGTCATAATTATCACCTGCATAATCACTATCTGAAAAAGCTTCCAAGTGAAAAGGTGAATCCCTGGGATACCACAACCCTAACTTAGGTTGTTGTTTCAAATAACAGAAAATTCTCTTCACTGCATTCTGATGAGTGTCTAAATACTCATCATTTTTGTATAATCTAAACTGCAAAATCATCTGAAAACACTCAGAAACACATCAAAATGATCAAAATATCACAAATCAGTGTTTTATGTGTTTTAAATGCAAAAATATCAAAATCAGATGAAAAATGATTCAAGTTTGCAAAATTGGCAGTTTTAGTCCCCAAGTTTTAAAAGCTGTCAAATCTAGTCCCTGGAATTCAAAAATGTGAAGTTTTGTCATTCAAGGTCCCTGAAGTATTCTAAGTTATCAAAAATGATCCTTAAATGATTCTTTGGTCAATTGGCAAGAAAGGTCCCTAAACTTTGAAAATTTGCAAAAATGGTCCTTGGATTTCTAAAAATGGGATTTTATGCAAAAAGGGTCCTTGCACTATCAATGTTTGTCATGTTTGGTCCTTGTGAGAAGTTTGGAAAAGTGTCATGATCAGTGATGAGTGTGTAAATACTCATCATTTTTAGTCAAATCTGAACTGCAAAACGTTTAAAAATGCTCAGAAATGCATCAAAATACTGAAAATATTCCAAAAATGCATTTTATATGTTTCAGATGCAAAATGTTTAAAAACAGATGAAAAATGAGCAAAGTTTGCATAATTGGCAGTTTCAGTCCCCCAAGTTTCAAAAGTTGTCAAAAACAGTCCCTGAGCACATAATTTCAAAAGAAAAATCACCAAAGGTCCTTTTAAAATCATAAAATGGCAAATTTAGTCCTTTGGTGAAAAATATCAAAAGTTTGAGAATATTACAAGTTTGGTCCTCCAACTTTGAAATTTGGCAAAAATGGCCCCTGGAAAATTGAAAAATGGCAAGTTTGGTCCTTGTACTTTTTGAGATTGTCATTTTCAGCCCTTGGAAACAACTTTGCAAGATTGGCAGTTCTGGTCCTCAAATGAGTTCTGATTAGGATCATAATCAAATGAATTCCTCGAACCACAAAACAAACAACTCCCGTTATGAATATCATTACCACATTGTACACAAGTACACCAACGACAGGGTGAACCAAAAAGAGGCTCACCACAACCGACACAAGGAATAAACGATTGCATTTGAGAGTTATGAAGAGGAATCAGTTTATTCAAAGAATCAACAAAACCAACATGGTAATCCGAATGACTATCAAGTCTCGAAGAACATTCAGAAAAATCCGGAGGTGGGACAAGTGGTGTGCTCTGAGAGCTAGCAATTTCCACCACTTCCGTTATGGTCTCCGGTTTTGGTTCTTGAGAAACGTGAAGATTAGGCAAGTCATTCTTGCTAGTCACCGGTGTTTGAACGGGTTCATCGTAATCAATTCTAATTCTCGACCTTTTTTCATCGGCTTGAATTTGTTCGATTAGATTACGGGCTCTATCTTCAAAGAAAGTGTCCTCGTAATCCTCGGTGGGTGCTTGGGGTAGCTCCGACGTTTGAACTGGTTTGTCAAGATTAGAATGTATTTCAGGTTGTGGTGGGTGGTCGAAATAACTTTGAAAAGAATTTTTGATGGATAATTCGCACGGATTGCAAAATTCGCTTGAACTAGGCCCTCCACACCGCTCACACACATTTGTGACGATGATGTTGACGATTGTCGACATAAGAATTAAACATATAGAGGATTAAGGAAATAGAATTAAACGGTTTTGAGGTTAAAGAAGAGTAGAATCAAACGGTACGAGGGGGTAAGAGAAATAGAATCATATGGATAAGAGGAATGAGAAGAGTATTTTTGTATTTTTGGATAAGAAAATATAAACATATACAGATGGATGGTATGAACAAAGAGTGAATATCCAAATTACTAATCTGCTAAACGTAAGATAATCAGCACAGCTCCCCGGCAGCGGCGCCAAAAATTTGATGCGCTCCCAAACGGTCAAGGTTTATCACTCAAGCCTGCCACTTGTGAATAGCAGACCGTAACAACCTTAAAACGGCTCAGGAACGAACTCAATGAAGATCTGGGGAGTATAGTGTCTCCCCGGGTCGTTATGTCCCAGCGAGCTATGCAGTGGATTATCAAACGTAAAGTGATCGAGAAATTTGAACGGAAAAGAGTTTTGAATATGATTATAACTACAGAAAAGCCAACAAATTACAACGGCTAAAATGCAAATTAAAGGAAAGTTAAAAAGATAAAAAATATTAAATAAATGCTATCACTATATTTAAAATGATGTTCGTTTAAAACTTAAAACTTACGTTTAAATAAAAATTACGTAAACATACAAAATAAAAAGTGAGATCTAAGAAATAAAAGTCCTAAAAATATGAAAATGACATTTTTACAAACCTAATGATAAAAGAAAATTTATAGAAAAAGAAAATGATTTTTATAACTATTTAATTAATTATTATTAATTAAAAACTAATTTTAACTAATAAATATTAACCTAAAATACAAGAAATTAGGAAATAAAGCTAGAAAAATAAAATTAAGACTTAAAAAAATCTAAAATATCAAAATAGAATTTTTAAAACTATTTTTGTAATTTTCTGATTATTTTTCTATTTTCTAGGAATTAAAAACTATTAAAAACTAATTAAATTACTAAAAATTACAAAATAAACTATGAAAAATCTGGAAAATTACTTTTTTTACTTTTTATATTTATCTAAACCTAAGAAAAATGAAAAATTATTTTTTTGAACCTTTTCTGAATTTTTTGTATTAAAAGCTAATTAAAAATGCTTAAAAACTAATTTAAATTAAGAAAAATAGCAAATCAACTTAGAAAAATCTGAAAATTTCAGGAAAACTCTAAAATAATATTAGGAAGCTAGGAAAATTAGAAAAACAGGTGCTTATGTGGAGGAATTAAGAACTGCTATAGCAAGTGCTTTGAAATAAGCACTTGGAATAAGCTAATGAGCACCAATGTGAACCAACTGTTAACAGAAGCTTAAATATGCTAAAAGAACTAAAATGTAACAGGAATCAACAAGCTATAACCTCTGATTTGCAAGATTAACCAGATTAGATGATTAGAGATAATAAGCTAAAACAGATTTAGGGGGTCTACTTTGGGCATAAGCACAAGCTCCACTTTAAGCTAAAACTGAAAAACACCAATTGGAACCTAAAGCAGACCTGGGTAAGACCTAGAAAACCAAAACTCAGACCTGGGTGAGCTCATATGAGCCCTATGCAACCCTGGACAAAACTGAGGAAACCTCAGTTTATAATAAGCCCTGTGAACAGGGCACTTGACACCCAAAAGAGAAGCCTGTTTAGAGCTTTTAAGAAATTTGTAAAATTCTACTAAAATGGTAATAAGGATAAAGACCAGTTGAAGTTTTTAGAATGCCAAGTTTCACTGAAAATGGCTCAAAAATGAAGCCATGAAAAATCCTTCTAATCTAGCTCAAATCCATTTTTTATGTTTTGACTTTTGACAGTGGTTAAGAAAATTTGACCAAAATGAAATTTGGAACCAGTTTTTGGTTTGATATTGATGTAATATGATAGAACAAGTATAATGCAAGCAAGCTTAATGATTTCTAAACACAAGACAAGGATTTGCAAATCCTAAACTCACAACAGTTCAGCAGTAGAGACAGATTTGTTAATGTTTGACTTTTGTGGTTTTGCAGACCCAAACTAAGACTTGAATGAGCTCAAATATTCTTAACAAACATGAACCAATAGAAAGCTATCACTGAATGCATCATTATAACAGTTATGACAGTAAAACCAAACACACCTTTATTACCAGTTTTGCAAACTAAAACTAAGATAGACTCTGAACAAGCATAGATTATGATCACACTAACTTGATATAACTTAAATAATACTATTAGAACAGGTTTTAACAGATTATAACTACAAATACTGATTATGCTAAGAAACTTGAAAATCACTTACAAAGGTCCAAAGCCACTATGGCTTGCCAACAGTGAACCAATGGACCACTAACCTATCCAAACCCCTACCCTAGCTCAATATCAACCCAATTCAATGGCTGCTTCACCCATTGACCAAATCTGCATCATATTTGCCCCGTTTGACTTTTGTTGACCAAGTACCACTTTTATTTTAAAATGAAATGCAAGCTTATAGAAAGCTCTGTGAAGCTTGTATAGACTTAGTGAAACTGAAAAATGAGCTTTATGAAGCTTTTGAATGAGACTTGGAAATGGAAAATTTCAACAGTGAGCTTTGAACAAGAAATTTTAACATAACTTGAAATTATAAATGGAAAGAGTTAATAATGATACAACACACTTAATTTGATACAATGAAACAAGAAATTACAGACTTTTCACTTAATTAAAACTCTTAAGATAAAAACGACATTAGTTAAAACTAAAAAATTACAAGACTCGCTATTCTAACTCCATATGCCTTTCTTTTATATCCAAACTCATTCTCTCTCTCTTCTGATGAATTCCCACCATTTTCTCAGCCATTGGATTGATTAAAATGATCTTGGCCCTTAAAACGGATTTTGGCGCCAAATCTTGCATTTGACAATTGGGGTTGAGTGAGGAGGGGGGAGATGCAATTAATGCCCCTTGGAAGTTAGTTGAGGTGGGGGGAACAATTTTGAGTGGAGGAGAGGAGGGGGGATGGTGAGTATCTGAGTTGCAGGCAAAGCAGGTGGGAGAGGAGACTTTGGCGGGTTTTGTGGGATTTGACCAGGATTTTGACCAAAGGCTAATATAAGATGGGGGGGTCAAAATGCAATTTGACAGGGGTCCAAAGTCTAGGTAAGGTCCAAATTGGTTTGTAAAGGTTAAAAATACAAGGACCTAGAGTGTAATTTCTGAAATTGGGAGGACCAGAACTGCCAATCTTGCAAAGTTGTTTCCAAGGGCTGAAAATGACAATCTCAAAAAGTACAAGGACCAAACTTGCCATTTTTCAATTTTCCAGGGGCCATTTTTGCCAAATTTCAAAGTTGGAGGACCAAACTTATCAGTCCTTGAAGTTTGATAAAATTACATTTTTGGTCCTTGTTATCATAGTTAAACCAAACGGATCCTCATTTTAAATATCAAACCAAACTAGGCCCAAATCCAATCCTTACCCAGCTGCTAGCCCAAACCTCTTGACCCTTGACCCCCCCCTTTGGCTTGACCCTTGAGCCAGGCCATTACATTTTGGCCCTTGCCACAACCTTTTGACCTCCCCCGTATTATTAATCCTTCGGTCAAAGAAAGTCAAACAAAGAGAATACCGCCCAAACACTGTACATCGTCCTCACAAGCCATGATTCTCCAAAACCAGAGTGGTTTTCCATCCTTTTCAACCCCCCTCTCCATACTTTGTCCCCTCCACCTCCTCTAAACACCAAAACCTTTAATTGATTGGAACCAACTCCATTTAAAGCTCAAACCTGCCTTGAAATATTTGGCGCCAAAAAGCAAAATGGACGGTTTTGATGATTTTGTGCAATCCAATGGCTCAGAAGTGGTGGGAAAGATTCAGAGGTCAAAGAAAAGTCACAAAAGTCTATAAAGAGGAGCTTTGAAGCAATGTATCTATCTATCTAGTGTATTTTTAATTTCTTAATGTCGTTTTAAGTATTTTTCAAGTTTAAGTGTATTTTAAAGCTTTCAAGCATTCTGTTTTAAGTTTTTCAGTGTATTGTGAATCTCTTTTAATAAGCAATTTCAAGTTTTAATCATATCTCAAGTTTATGCAAAATTTCATGTTAGTGCAAAATCTCATGTTATTCGAATGATGTTTATAGTTGTTTGTATGGACTGAATAAGCCACATAAGCTCCCTATAAAGCTTATTCAAGCTTTTAGATACCTTAAAATTCAGTTTAGAATCAAAAACAGAAAAATCACAAAAATATCAATTAAATAGTTTAAAAATCAAAAATCAGTTGGAAATGGTGTATACAGCTGGAGCAGGGTGAATTGTGGATGGCCTTGGGTTAGAAGCTTTGTGGAAAGCTATTAGGATTGGTCTTGGTCATTGGTTCTTGGATTGCAGTTGGATACCTACTTGTAAGCTATTTTGATCATTTTGGAATTTTACTGTTGTAGTTGTTTATCATTTGTAATTTCTGGTTCTTATTGATCATTAGTCTTAATTAAGTGTATTTAAGTATAAAAACCAGTTGTTAGTTCTTTTAAAAGTTTAGTTAGCAAAAATTTCATCTTGACAGTTAAAAATATATAACTGTCAATTCTTGGTTTCTTGTTGTTAATGTTGTTGATTTATGTTTCATTAGTTCCAATATATGATAATACATAGTCTGCAATCAGTTTTATGGTTTTAATTTGTGATTTGCTTAAAAAAGTTCCAAAACAGTCATCATAAGTAGTGTTTGGTTCTTGATGTTTGAAGGTTCTCTTGTCATTGGACTTGTTGGAAATCTGTTTAACTTGGTCTAAATAACTCATATCAGTCAAGAAAACCAGTCTTTGTTCATCAAAAGTCAAAATATCAGTTAACCATGTCTTATGTGCTCACTGTTGGATTTTGATGATATATGATCATGAATTTGTGTTTATAAGTTGTTAATCTTGCTTAAGTAAGTCTTAGAATAACTTAAAACAACACATTCAGTGCTTAAGATTAGTTCAAAGTTCATCTTAGTCAACTCTTTTGGTTTTGATAAAAAGTCAAATTTTCACTTGGGTCGTTTTTTAATAAAAAAGATAATTTCACTGTGGGTTTAATAATAAGTTTTAGCTTAAAAGCTCTTAGGGTATTAAAGTCTAGTTGCTAAAAAAAAAAGAAAAATGTTAGTTCACTTCTGTCTAGCTTATTAAGTGCTTTTTAATTGGCTTATTTGTGGTACCTGTTTGAAAACACTGCCCTGTGCACAGTGAATAGGTCCATATTGATAAGCTTGCACAGAGCTTATTAGTGGGTCAAATCTTGTGAACTTTGTTTCTTTGGAAAGCCAACCTGGTCATCTTAAAGTCTCAAGCTTAAGTTTTCATTTTGAAGCTTGTTGGCTAGGGCTGCAAGTAGCTTAAAGCTTGTCCCATTTCTGTTTTAATCATAAGTGCTTATTGTCTTCATAATAGCTTTTCAGTGTGCTTCTTTGTATATCTTAGCTTCATTTCTATTCATATAGCTTGTTTGCATCTTCCTTGAGCTTCTGTTTCAGCTAGCAAGCTTGTTTGAGCTTATTTCCACAAAATAAGCTCTTAAGCCTACTGTTGGCTCATAAGCTACTCAAACAGCTTATTTCAAGTTTGTAAAATTTTTGTCTTTGTTAAAGTTTCATAATATCAGTATTAAAGTAGTTTTCAAAAAGAAAATCCAGAAAAAGATCAAGTTAAAATCAGTGATAGTGTTTATTTAATATTTCCTAGCTTTTTGATTTTTCTTTTTAGCTTTTTAATAAGCAAATCTTGTTTTTCTATTTTTCTTTGTTTTCTGTCATCATATAGTATTTTTAGAAAAAGTTTCATAATTTTCCTAATCTTTTTAGTATTTATTATAATTTTAAATAGTTAAAAATAGTAAATAATTAGTAATAAATAATTAAAAAGTATAAAAAATATCTTTTCAGTTTTAAAATTAGTGTTATCATATTTTAGATTTTTCCAAGTTAAAATTTTATTTTTCCAAGTTTATTTTATATTTTCTAGTATTTAAGTGTATTTTAAATAATAATTAATTAGTAATAATTAGATAAAAAGTGTGAAAAATATATTTTTAATTTTAAAATTAGTTTTATAATATTTTAGATTTTTCTGAATCATAATTTTATTTTTCTAGCCTTATTTTGTATTTTCTTCTATTTTAGAGTATTTATTAAATAGTTAAAAGAGTTTTTAATTAATAATAATTAATTAAATAGTCATAAAAATAATTTTCTTTTTCTAATAATTTTCTTTTATTTATAGGATTCTAAAAATGTTATTTTCATATTTTTAGGTCTTCTATTTCTTAGATTTTACTTTTTATTTTGTACGTATACGTAGTTTTTAAACGTACGTATTTACGTTTCTTTTATCTGATTGTTGTGCTTCCCTATTCTGTATTCTATTCCATTCCAAGCAATCAGTAGTGTAATATTTCTTAATCAAAACCTTTACTGATCACTATCCTTAGTGATCACTCTATCATCTGAGTTTGTGTTTTACACACCATTGAGTCTCCGTGGGACTTAACGACCCGGGAATTCATTCTATTCTCCAGGACTTCATTGTATTTGTGTCTGAACTGTTTTAAGCCTGTCACGGTTGGCCATTCACAAGTGGCCAGCTTGTGTGATTAGACTTGACGGTTCGGACCAGATCAAATTTTGGCGCCGCTGCCGGGGAGGCTTTAGCGTGTGTTTAGCCATTTTCAGACCCATTCTTGCACATAAACCATCATTTGTAAAAAGATTTTTGTAAAGTTATAAGAAAAGTTCATTAGCACGTTTCCTAAAGTGTTAAAAACACCAAAAAAATATAAAACAACAAAACAATCGTAACGTTTTCTATCTTGTATTGTCTCTAAGGTGATTCTTAAAACAATACGATTTGGTTAAACGAGACGATACCAAAAATATTGTCCAAAAAGTTTTTGAACCCATCTGCACAAATCTTACCTACGTCTTTTCAGTGGTACTTAATATATACATAAAAATCAACCACCGCAAATCAAGGCAGTGCACTACCTAACTGGGGGTGCGACCATAATAAGTTCCCGAACATCAGATTTAAAACTTGCCTTTGTGTCACTTGTGATTTGGTGTACCTTTTTCAAAGAAGCCATTTCATTTGTGATTATTGGTTAAGTTCACTTGTCGTTTTGCCTCATTTGTTTTGAAAATTGATTTTTATACTTAGTGCATGCGCACTCGTTCTTCCAGTTCTACAAGTCCACTTTCTGAACTTGGAAACATTCCTCGTAGACGTAGAGGACGTTCAGCTCCTTCAGCCGTGACTGAGGAACGTCTACCACCACCACCTCCTGTCGAAATGGCAGAAGACAAACCCATGAATGAGCTTCTCCAAGCACCCATCGAGGGTTACGGAGATGCCATTGTTGTCCCAGCCATCGTGGCTGACACTTTCGAGCTCAAAACCGGGTTGCTTAATCTAGTAACCCAAAGCCAATTCTATGGTTTTGAGCGGGATGATCCTCATGCACACATTCGATGGTTTAACAAGATAGCATCTACCATCAAGTACAAGAATGTCCCACATGAAGCTATCAAGCTTCTTCTGTTCCCATTTTCTCTAGAGGGACAAGCCCGGAATTGGCTTGAGAAACAACCCCCTCGTTCTATAGAGACATGGGAAGATCTTGTCACCAAGTTCGTTAACGAGTTCTATCCTCCATCCCGAACCACAAGTCTTAAGAATGAGATAATGAAATTTTCTCAGAGATTTGATGAATCATTCGGGGAGGCATGGGATCGTTACAAAGAGTTGCTTCGCAAGTGTCCGCATCACGGTTTTACCGAGTTAATGCAAATGGATACTTTCTACAATGGTCTCAACCAGACTAATCAAGACTCTTTGAATGCCTCCACGGGAGGTAATTTCCTGAGCAAGACTACCAAAGAAGCCTTGCAAATCATTGAGAACAAATCTCAGGTCCGTCCTTTCAGAGCAAAGACATATCAGTCTCATGCTGGACCTTCTTCTTCTTCATCTCTCGTGAGTACATCTAGCACCGATGCTAAGATTGACAAACTCACAGACATTGTTCAGGCTTTGGTTCTTGCTAACCAGAAGAAAGTCACCTTCACTCAAACACCAACACATGGTGAAGTGAAGAAAGTCGAGAGTTGTGTTACTTGTGGTGGTCCTCATGCATACTACAATTGTACTGCCACCGATGGTAGTCCTTTTGAAGCCAATGCTCTAGCCGGTATTTCACAGCAAGGAGGTAATCAATACCGTCCTCAAAATGAACCACACTACCATGCTAACACTAATCAGGCACCACCCGGTTTTAACCAAAATCATAACATGCACAACCGGAATCAGAACCAACCAAGAATGAACCAAGGTTATCAAAACCAAGGTAATTTCTATCCTGGACCCAATCAAGGTTTCCAACATCAAGGAAACCCTAATCAAAACAATTTCAATCGAGGGAATCAATTTCATGGGAATATGAATCCTAATCAAGGGAATTTTGGCTATAATCAAAACATACAGCCCCAAATTATCCCTCCAGCTCCTCCCGCCATTATTCCTCCAGGACCATCATCTGATGAGTTACTGAAGCAATTCATGAAGTCCCAAGATGAAATGAACAGGTTGTTGGTCAGTCAGATTGCTGATCTTAAGAAGTCTTTAAATGATCAACCCTCGGGCTCAGGAAAACTTCCGAGCAACACGATCGCTAACCCGAGGGGCGATGCAAAGGCGATCACAACCAGAAGTGGTGTTTCATATGCTGGACCTGCTGTTCCTACTACCTCTTCTTCTTCTCTCACAAAGGTAGTGGAAAGTGAACCTCCGACACACAATGGACCTACGACTCCAATGCCTCCTCCACCTGTGGCAATGAGTCAAGTTACCAAGGAAACAACGGACAAGGTGCATTATTCAAGCCCACGAAGTACCGCACACGTCCCACCTTCGGTAGTCCAAGCTTTAAGTCCGGAACCCGAAGTTCCGAAGACAAATTCTGAGCCAAAAATGACTTCCATCCCGGCTCAAAAGTCCAGTCAACTTCCTTACCCATCAAGAATGCATGATGAGAAGCTCAAAGACAAAACCAAAGAGCAAATGGAAACTTTTTTCCAAATTTTCAATGAATTGCACTTTGATATAAGCTTCGTTGATGCTCTCGTTCTAATGCCCAAATTTGCATCCACACTTAAAGGGTTACTAAGCAACAAAGATAAGTTATCTGAAATGGCTAAAACCCCTCTCAATGAGCAATGCTCAGCGGTCCTTCTCAAGAAGCTTCCTAAAAAGCTTGAAGACCCTGGCAAAATTTTAATCCCGTGTGATTTCTTGGGGATGGTTCAATGCTCCGCCTTGGCCGATCTTGGCGCTAGCATTAACCTCATGCCACTCTCAGTATGGAAGAAACTTTCTCTCCCTGAACTCACTCCTACTTGTATGACTCTCGAGCTAGCGGACTGTACAATAACTCGTCCACTTGGAATAGCCGAGGATGTCGTGGTAAAGGTAGGGAAGTTTCATTTTCCGACTGACTTTGTTGTAGTAGACTTCGATGCAGATCCTAGAGTTCCCCTCATCTTAGGAAGAGCCTTCTTGAGAACGAGTCGTGCTCTGATTGATGTGTTTGTTGAAGAGTTGACCATACGGGTTGACAACGAAGAGCTCACGTTGAATATCAACCAGAACTCCAAACCTCTGAACAAACATAGTGTTGCCACAATCGATCAAAAATCTAAAAGAATCGATGCAACACTCTCTAATTTCACGGTTAAGAGGAGTCACCAAAAACGTGCTGAGTTAAAAGCTCTAAAAATCAACCCTGGTTCAAACAAATGGTTTGAAAGTTGTACCAAGGGAGTCATGAGTATTCTTGATGATGATGATCTAGAATCGGAGACTTCATCGGAAGTGGTGGAAATTTCTAGCTCTAAGAGCACACCACTTGTCCCACCTCCGGAATCAGTTTATCGTATTGAGTTTGTTAACTCTGTAGGTGAAACTGATCTCTCTTCAAAAGATCCATCATCCATTTCATCTCCAGATCCAATTGTTTCCGACTTTTCCATTCCTTCTCTCACTTCGGATGAGGAAGATGATAATTTTTGGAATGAAGTCGATGCTTTTCTAAGTGATGAGTCAATCCCAACAGGGGTTGATGATTCTTACTTGGATTCAGAGGGGGACATCCTTTTTCTTGAAAGCTTATTAAACGAAGAATCGTCCCCAAACCTCCCTCCCGGAAATTCCTTTGATAATCACCAAACAAGCTTCAAATTTAAGCTTAAAAGTGTCAAAAATGGTGATTTGCTTCTTTCTAATGAGGAATGGACATGCATTGTAATGCACATACTTATTCCATTCTTCACAAATGGTGTGGTTGCTCTTTCCCTTTTCTCTTTCGGGAATGAGGACACCATCTTTGACCCCGGTATTATTCTTTATAGTTTCTACTATTAAAAATACCGGTTGTATCTCGTCGGAGTGGAACTTTCTGATGTTCATATGTTTATTAACACTGTGAATGAAAGTCCGATTGAGATTGGTTTTCCACGTTACTTTCCCCATGAACCAATGAATGCGGGGATCGAGTCAAGCTAGTGACTCGGGAATCAAAAACTTTAGCATACACCATATGGGTTTTCACCCATATTTCTGTCTTCTTAACCCCTTTCTACCACCCTAGTGTGGGGGAGTTTCCCCACGCTGTTGTATATAAAATCATGTTCTAAAAAAAATAAAAAAAAAATAAAAAAAAAATAATAATAATGGCCGTAGTATTTCCCTTTTACGTTCTTTGTTTCGGCATAACCGCCGGTACTTTGAATATTGAGGGCAATATTCATTTCTAAGTGTGGGGGGGAATTCTCACGAATTTTATCATATTTATCCACCCAATTCCCCCGTTTTTGGCCAAAATTTTTTTGGAGTAAGTGTTTTTCACTTACTCAGCTTGGTTATCAGTCCGCCATGTCTGTAAGACAAAAGGATTGGCTAATCCAGGAGCAAACGGCTCTTGGTAAAGATTTCTCAAATCCGTTTATATGGCTTGCAATTTGCCCAAAATTGTATGGTTCTCAACTCACCATATCCTAAAAAGTGAAGAGTTGGCTAGCCCGCAAGGTTATGGCTTGTGGTAAAGGCAGTGGAAAATCCATAATTGGTATTCAGCTCACCAAAGATAATTCTGATAATTTATCTAAGAGTTGGCTAGTCCAGAAGGGTACGGCTTCTGGTAAAGACACATCAAATCCGTTATATGGTTTATGATTTGCCAATAAATCAGATGGTTATCAGTGTACCATAGTTCTTACTTGAACTAAAACAATTGGCTACTCCAGAAGTGATGGCTTTTGGTAAAGAGTTTTTAAAATCCATCAAGTTTTCTCAAATCATTGCTAGGGACTAGCAATATCTCAGTATGGGGGATTGATGAGTGTCTAAATACTCATCATTTTTGTATAATCTAAACTGCAAAATCATCTGAAAACACTCAGAAACACATCAAAATGATCAAAATATCACAAATCAGTGTTTTATGTGTTTTAAATGCAAAAATATCAAAATCAGATGAAAAATGATTCAAGTTTGCAAAATTGGCAGTTTTAGTCCCCCAAGTTTTAAAAGTTGTCAAATCTAGTCCCTGGAATTCAAAAATGTGAAGTTTTGTCATTCAAGGTCCCTGAAGTATTCTAAGTTATCAAAAATGATCCTTAAATGATTCTTTGGTCAATTGGCAAGAAAAGTCCCTAAACTTTGAAAATTTGCAAAAATGGTCCTTGGATTTCTAAAAATGGGATTTTATGCAAAAAGGGTCCTTGCACTATCAATGTTTGTCATGTTTGGTCCTTGTGAGAAGTTTGGAAAAGTGTCATGATCAGTCCTTGAAGTTTGATAAAATTACATTTTTGGTCCTTGTTATCATAGTTAAACCAAACGGATCCTCATTTTAAATATCAAACCAAACTAGGCCCAAATCCAATCCTTACCCAGCTGCTAGCCCAAAACTCTTGACCCTTGACCCCCCCCCCCTTTGGCTTGACCCTTGAGCCAGGCCATTACATTTTGGCCCTTGCCACAACCTTTTGACCTCCCCCGTATTATTAATCCTTCGGTCAAAGAAAGTCAAACAAAGAGAATACCGCCCAAACACTGTACATCGTCCTCACAAGCCCTGATTCTCCAAAACCAGAGCGGTTTTCCATCCTTTTCAACCCCCCTCTCCATACTTTGTCCCCTCCACCTCCTCTAAACACCAAAACCTTTAATTGATTGGAACCAACTCCATTTAAAGCTCAAACCTGCCTTGAAATATTTGGCGCCAAAAAGCAAAATGGACGGTTTTGATGATTTTGTGCAATCCAATGGCTCAGAAGTGGTGGGAAAGATTCAGAGGTCAAAGAAAAGTCACAAAAGTCTATAAAGAGGAGCTTTGAAGCAATGTATCTATCTATCTAGTGTATTTTTAATTTCTTAATGTCGTTTTAAGTATTTTTCAAGTTTAAGTGTATTTTAAAGCTTTCAAGCATTCTGTTTTAAGTTTTTCAGTGTATTGTGAATCTCTTTTAATAAGCAATTTCAAGTTTTAATCATATCTCAAGTTTATGCAAAATTTCATGTTAGTGCAAAATCTCATGTTATTCGAATGATGTTTATAGTTGTTTGTATGGACTGAATAAGCCACATAAGCTCCCTATAAAGCTTATTCAAGCTTTTAGATACCTTAAAATTCAGTTTAGAATCAAAAACAGAAAAATCACAAAAATATCAATTAAATAGTTTAAAAATCAAAAATCAGTTGGAAATGGTGTATACAGCTGGAGCAGGGTGAATTGTGGATGGCCTTGGGTTAGAAGCTTTGTGGAAAGCTATTAGGATTGGTCTTGGTCATTGGTTCTTGGATTGCAGTTGGATACCTACTTGTAAGCTATTTTGATCATTTTGGAATTTTACTGTTGTAGTTGTTTATCATTTGTAATTTCTGGTTCTTATTGATCATTAGTCTTAATTAAGTGTATTTAAGTATAAAAACCAGTTGTTAGTTCTTTTAAAAGTTTAGTTAGCAAAAATTTCATCTTGACAGTTAAAAATATATAACTGTCAATTCTTGGTTTCTTGTTGTTAATGTTGTTGATTTATGTTTCATTAGTTCCAATATATGATAATACATAGTCTGCAATCAGTTTTATGGTTTTAATTTGTGATTTGCTTAAAAAAGTTCCAAAACAGTCATCATAAGTAGTGTTTGGTTCTTGATGTTTGAAGGTTCTCTTGTCATTGGACTTGTTGGAAATCTGTTTAACTTGGTCTAAATAACTCATATCAGTCAAGAAAACCAGTCTTAGTTCATCAAAAGTCAAAATATCAGTTAACCATGTCTTATGTGCTCACTGTTGGATTTTGATGATATATGATCATGAATTTGTGTTTATAAGTTGTTAATCTTGCTTAAGTAAGTCTTAGAATAACTTAAAACAACACATTCAGTGCTTAAGATTAGTTCAAAGTTCATCTTAGTCAACTCTTTTGGTTTTGATAAAAAGTCAAATTTTCACTTGGGTCGTTTTTGAATAAAAAAGATAATTTCACTGTGGGTTTAATAATAAGTTTTAGCTTAAAAGCTCTTAGGGTATTAAAGTCTAGTTGCTAAAAAAAATAGAAAAATGTTAGTTCACTTCTGTCTAGCTTATTAAGTGCTTTTTAATTGGCTTATTTGTGGTACCTGTTTGAAAACACTGCCCTGTGCACAGTGAATAGGTCCATATTGATAAGCTTGCACAGAGCTTATTAGTGGGTCAAATCTTGTGAACTTTGTTTCTTTGGAAAGCCAACCTGGTCATCTTGAAGTCTCAAGCTTAAGTTTTCATTTTGAAGCTTGTTGGCTAGGGCTGCAAGTAGCTTAAAGCTTGTCCCATTTCTGTTTTAATCATAAGTGCTTATTGTCTTCATAATAGCTTTTCAGTGTGCTTCTTTGTATATCTTAGCTTCATTTCTATTCATATAGCTTGTTTGCATCTTCCTTGAGCTTCTGTTTCAGCTAGCAAGCTTGTTTGAGCTTATTTCCACAAAATAAGCTCTTAAGCCTACTGTTGGCTCATAAGCTACTCAAACAGCTTATTTCAAGTTTGTAAAATTTTTGTCTTTGTTAAAGTTTCATAATATCAGTATTAAAGTAGTTTTCAAAAAGAAAATCCAGAAAAAGATCAAGTTAAAATCAGTGATAGTGTTTATTTAATATTTCCTAGCTTTTTGATTTTTCTTTTTAGCTTTTTAATAAGCAAATCTTGTTTTTCTATTTTTCTTTGTTTTCTGTCATCATATAGTATTTTTAGAAAAAGTTTCATAATTTTCCTAATCTTTTTAGTATTTATTATAATTTTAAATAGTTAAAAATAGTAAATAATTAGTAATAAATAATTAAAAAGTATAAAAAATATCTTTTCAGTTTTAAAATTAGTGTTATCATATTTTAGATTTTTCCAAGTTAAAATTTTATTTTTCCAAGTTTATTTTATATTTTCTAGTATTTAAGTGTATTTTAAATAATAATTAATTAGTAATAATTAGATAAAAAGTGTGAAAAATATATTTTTAATTTTAAAATTAGTTTTATAATATTTTAGATTTTTCTGAATCATAATTTTATTTTTCTAGCCTTATTTTGTATTTTCTTCTATTTTAGAGTATTTATTAAATAGTTAAAAGAGTTTTTAATTAATAATAATTAATTAAATAGTCATAAAAATAATTTTCTTTTTCTAATAATTTTCTTTTATTTTTAGGATTCTAAAAATGTTATTTTCATATTTTTAGGTCTTCTATTTCTTAGATTTTACTTTTTATTTTGTACGTATACGTAGTTTTTAAACGTACGTATTTACGTTTCTTTTATCTGATTGTTGTGCTTCCCTATTCTGTATTCTATTCCATTCCAAGCAATCAGTAGTGTAATATTTCTTAATCAAAACCTTTACTGATCACTATCCTTAGTGATCACTCTATCATCTGAGTTTGTGTTTTACACACCATTGAGTCTCCGTGGGACTTAACGACTCGGGAATTCATTCTATTCTCCAGGACTTCATTGTATTTGTGTCTGAACTGTTTTAAGCCTGTCACGGTTGGCCATTCACAAGTGGCCAGCTTGTGTGATTAGACTTGACGGTTCGGACCAGATCACATTCATATGAGAAATCTTTGGTGAGACTTGATATCTTGTACATAAATAAACTGCAAACATGATATCAGGCCTAGATGCAGTAAGATACATAAGACAGCCAATCATTGATCTGTACAACTTGACTTCAACTGGGTGTCCATCTTCATCCTTGCCCAATGAATTAATTGATTTAATAGGTGTAGTAACAGACTTCATGTCATCAAAATTGAACTTCTTAAGTATATCAGATACATACTTGTCTTGACTTATGAAAATCTTTTCCTTTGACTGCTTAACTTGAAGTCCCAAAAAGAAATTTAACTCACCCATTGAACTCATTTGAAATTCCTTCTGCATCAGCTGCTCAAACTCTTTAACCATAGACTGTTTGGTAGCTCCAAAGATGATATCATCAACATAGACTTGAACTAACATGATATCCTTCTTGTCTCTTTTGATAAACAAAGTCTTGTCAATAGCTCCCCTCCTGTAACCATGTTGTAATAAGAATGTGGAGAGCCTCTCATACCAAGCTCTAGGTGCTTGATGAAGGCCATAAAGAGCCTTAACCACCTTATAGACTTTGTTAGGATGTTTAGGATCTTCAAAACCAGGAGGTTGTTTGACATACACTTCCTCTGTAATAGTGCCATATAAAAAGGCACTCTTGACATCCATCTGGTAAACCTGAAATCCCATATATGAAGCAAAAGCAAGAAATATTCTAATAGCTTCAATCCTTGCTACAGGAGCAAATACTTCATCATAATCTACTCCTTCTTCTTTTCTGTAGCCTTAAGCAACTAACCTTGCCTTGTTCTTGATGACATTACCTCTTTCATCTCTCTTGACTCTGAAAACCCATCTGGTTCCAATAACTTTCTTCCCATCTGGAAGATCACATAATACCCAAACTTCTTGAAGTTTGAATTGTAGCAGTTCTTCTTGCATAACTTCAACCCAACTTTCTTTTGTCAATGCTTGAGCAATATTCTTGGGTTCTTCTTGAGAAATAAAACAAGTAAATAGACATGTTTGATGGTCCTTATGATTCAGCCTGTTCTGTTTGTAGACAAAGCTAAGTAAAGCATTATGAGGTTTAGTAAAACTCTTAGCTTTGTGTCTTGTCATCACTCCAGAAGTAGAAGGACCAATGATTTGATCAGTAGGATGATTCTTATGAATTCTTAAGATTGGAGACTGTGGAACTCCATACGCATCATCCAAGTTAGTATAATCAGCACCTTCATTGGAATCTGATAAAATACCTTCATCTGCAAACTCATCATCAGTTTCCTCTAATCCAGGCATGGTAGGATCATCCAAATCATCTAAAGTACTGTTAACTGGTGCCGCAGTACTTTGGTCGAAAGTACTGTCCAAAGTACTGTAAGAGTATTCTGCAGTATTAGCCTTTTTCTTTGCTTCTTCATAAGCTCTTCTTTGTTCATCAGTGTAAGAATGTGCTAAAACATCTTGAAGAAGCATCTGATGAAGTTCTTCCTGAATAGATTGATCCTCAGCAGATAATGAGGATATTGGTTCATCAGTACTCTTCTTTGGTACATCAGTACTTTGCGTTGGAACTTCAGTACTTTGCTTTGTAGTATCAGGAACAGCATCAGGTCTAATATGAACTCCATGAACAACATACTGTGAGTCTTCTCCATCATGTACAGGTTGATTTTCTTCTCTAACAGGTACATAGTTCATAGAAGGAGTTAAAACTTCAAGATCAAACATCCAATCAGGACCTTTACCCTTCTGATTGTATTGATCTTCTAAAAACTCAACATGAAGACAATCTTGAATCTTCTTAGTGACTCTGTTGTACACTCTAAATCCCTTACTGTTGGTACAATAACCCAGTAAATATCCTTCTTCAGACTTGCCATCAAACTTTCCCAGATTATCAATTGTGTTTAAAATAGTGAGAGGGCATCCAAAAGGCTTCATAAAACGAATGTTGGGTTTTTTTCCCATCAACAACTCATAAGGTGTCTTCATCTGTGGTTTGGTGACTGATACTCTGTTAAGTACATAGCAAGCATTACTGACAGCTTCAGCCCAGAATTGAATAGGTAGTTGTGAATCTGCAAGCATAGCTCTGGCTGCTTCAATCAAAGTCCTATTCTTTTTCTCTGCAACACCATTATGCTGTGGTGTTCTTGCAATACTGAACTCTCTCTTGATTCCTTTGTTAGCACAAAATTCATCCATAAGCTTGTTCTTGAATTCAGTTCCATTGTCACATCTAATACCTCTGACCTTGAGTCTCAATTGGTTTTCCAGTGCTATTATTAATGTCTGAATAGCATCAAAAGTATCATCTTTAAATCCCAAGAAAAATACCCAACTGAATCTACTGCAATCATCTGTAACAACTAAGCAGTACTTTTTCTTTTTTAAACTTGCCAACTTGCCACAGAAACAGGTCCAAACAAATCCATATGTAACAGCTCCAAAGGTTCTCTAATTGTCCTCTCCTCAAGCTTCTTGCATGAAGCTTTGTGTTGTTTACCCTTCTTACACGCCAAACAAGAGTGATCATTCTTGTAAGTCTTTGAAGGTAAACCTCTAACTAAATTGCCTTTGACCAGTTTGTTGATATTCTTGAAATTTACATGGCCCAATCTTCTATGCCACTGATGTGCTTCTTCAGTTGTTGCTTTTGCCACTAAACAGGTGGCTCTTCCATAAGAGTGAAGACTCTTCATGTCCAGACTATACACATCATTGGTTCTTGGTACTCTGAGAACTACCAAGTTATCATCAACAGGCTTGAATTCAAAGGAAAGGATAAGACATTCTGTGTCAGTGAATAATACAGGATGCTTTTTCTCACAGATTTGAGAAACTGACAATAAGTTGAACTTCAGCTCCTTCACATATCTAACACTCTCAAAATCTATACGCCCTGCTTTGATAGTTACTTTCCCAGTAATCCTTCCTCCATTGGGATCATTCCCAAATGCAACTCTTCCTCCACTAATAGATCTAAAATCAGACAGAATATCCTTGTCTCCTGTCATACTTCCAGAGCAACCACTATCTACAATCAAATGATCTTTAAGCTCCTCTTCTGAGTTGCCCTGCACAAAGATTTAGAGAGTTAGTTTCTTTTAGGAACCCAAGCCATTACTGACTTGTGTTCCCCTTGTGGAGTTACAAACTCAAATTCTTTGAGTATGTAATTTCCACTGTTTTTCAAAACATGATCCAGAATTATCTTTTGATTTTTAGCATGTGGGTTTTCAAAACTTTCTGGATTTTCAACAGAACTCTCTTTTGCAAATTCATTCTCTTTTTCTTGTATTATGAAAACATCTGATTCACTTTTTGTTGAAAGTATTGTTTGTTCCTCAGCAGTACTTTCTCTCTTAACCCATTCAGTTTTAACACTTGGTTCTTGTGATCTAGATCCCCTATGTGAATTGTAGTACCTTCTAGGTTGATAGTAGTGAGATCTCCTAGGATTACTATTCCAAGTGATATTCACAGTACCTTGGTTTGACTGAGCAGTACTTTGAGAAGGTACTGCTTGTGAAGGTACTGGTGGTTTAGAAAAAGGTCTTCTCTGGTGGGGGAACCTATGATCTGATGAGAAATTGCTGTGATTGACCCTATTAGAATTATTCCAAACTGGTTTGTTCTCTCTAGGTTTCTGGTTAGCAGACCTATTCTTTGAAAATTTCCTAAGGTATTCTGAATGATGTTCACAATCCTTGATTAAATGATTAGGACTAAAACACACAAAACACAGTTTTTCACCCATACTCCCAAAATGACTTCTTCTATGTCTATGACCAAAACTATTGTACCTTTTAGGTGCATGATTAAATCTGTTTTGACCAAAATTATCCCAAAAAGGTTTAGCAGTACTGTTTTGAAAAGGTTTTCCTGAAGGTACTGCTTGTGGAGCAGTACTTTGTATAGAAGGTACTGCTTGATTTTGAAAATTTGTTTCAACAGTTTCTTTTGGGGTTTCAGACCTAGATTGACCAATAAGCTTCTTCCTAAACTCTAGACTGTCTACACCAAAACATGAAACATCAGGTCTTATGGGTTGATGACTACCAACTGGATGTGGAACAGCATGATAACCTTTGTCTTTCTTATACTCAGGAGGTGAATCACTAACTGAACCCTCATTACTAGATGTGTCTATATAATTAATGAGTTCATCATCACTGGTGGTTACATCCTCAAAATCACCTTCATCCTTATCACTAGATGTGTTTTCTTCTATGTTATCAAAATCCATGCCAAAACCTAATCCAGTTCTAATGTATGCTCTCCTCTGTTTTTTAACATAGGTAACATGTGACAGACCAGATTCTTTCCAGGCATCAAATTTTGCTAACAAATCATCTCTCTCCTTAGTGAGTTTCTCAATTTCAGCAATTTTACAGTTTAGTTTCCATTCACTGAGTTTTAACTGGTAATCCTGTTGTTCATATTTTTCAGCCCAAGCCATTTCATTATTTTCATGTGTTAATATTTTAGCTTCCATTGACTCTAAGGTTATTTGATAACCTGCTACCTCAGACCTAGCCTTAACACAATTATCTCTTTCAATCACATAACTATTTAGCAGTTTTTGATAGAAATCATGACAATTTGAGCATACCTCAGAGATAGGGGTTGAACTTGGTGAAGTAGCTACCATTGCAAGTAGGACAGGATCATCTTCACACTCCAAGCTCCAATCAAATCCTCCATACCCATCTCCAGATTCCAAAGCAGCATGATCAACTTCCTCATCAAAAACCGTGCTCCAGTCCAATTCTTCTACCAAATCTTCAACTGCTTCTTCCACTGCTACCATACAATAAGTCATTGGTTCATCATCAAACTCTTCACTCCAGTCAACTTCTGACAAATTCTCTTGAGCAACCAAAGCCTTTGTTTCAGTAATGGGGATTTCTTTTAGCTCCAGCTTTGGTTTCTCAGTCATCCTGTTTGCTTGATACTTAGCAAACCTGCACTCCCTTGCAAAGTGTCCAGTCTTTTGACAATTGAAACATTCAATTTTGGATTTGTCAAAAGTGATTCCCTGTTTTGGTTTGAAGTCAATGCTCTTTCCTGTTTTCTTCATGTACTTCTTGATCCTTGCAGTGATCAAAGCAACTTGCCACCTAATATCAATCTCTTCTAAAGCATCCTCGTCAATCTGGGAGAGATCTTCTTCATAAACTACAGGTAAACTAGCTTGCTGAGCAAAGAAGGAGCACACAACTTCATTTGAATGCATAGTAATAGGTGGTGGGGTTTGCTGAGCATAGGTGGGAGCAGCATACGAGACAGTACTTTGAGTCACAGTACTTTGAGTTGGAGAAGCAGTACTTTTAGTGGAAGTACTGCCCCTCTTTTCAGATGATAGAAAAGCAATACTGTGAGACTTAGAACTTGGTTGACCATTCATCTCATGCTCATATACCTTCAGATGATTATAGAGATCATCAAAGTCCATGACATCCAAACCAGGTTGTCCTCTGATCATTGTAGCAATCACATGCCATGTAGATGGCAAACTCCTTAGAAACTTCAGATTTGCATCTTCAACTGAAACTTCTGCCTGGTATAACTCCAACATATTGAGGAGATTTTGAAACCTATCATATGCTGCATCAAGACTCTCTCTTTCACCTACAGTGAAAGTTTCAAACTGTTGCTTCAGCAGATTTCTGTGCATCTTCTTAGAAGCTTCATTCCCTCCAAATCTGGTCTTGAGAGCAGCCCAGAGCTGCTTAGCATCTTTAGCATCATGAAACTTGAGAAGATGACCATCTGGAATGGCAGACAAAAGAATATTGAGAGCCTTCTCTTGATTCCTTAAGGTAGCTGCTGGTAAGACTGGTTTAGGTGCTTTAGGTTGTCCAGGAACCTCTATTGGATCTGGAACTACTTCATTGCCATTAACAATTACATTCCATAGAGCATGGTCTGTAATGGCAATGTACTGCCTCATCTTCATACACCATAGATCGTATTCGCCCTTCTTGATGACAGGAATCCTCATTGAGTTGATGGAAGGTGGTGGAACAGAATCAGTCGACATCTTTAGGTTCTGTTTTAGTAGGTTTTAGGGTTTCTTCTTAGTCAGAGTTTCCACAAAAGCTCTGATACCACTTGTTGGATCGATGTACTCTAACCAAACTAACTTAAATAGCTTGTTTAAGGTTTAATAACCTCGGATAAATCCTAAGTTATTAACAAAGAAACACTGAGCAAACTCTATTAAGTATGCGGAATTTACTTAACAAAGCTAAGAAGAATAACTTTAACTTAGAACGATTTTATTAATAACTCTAACTCTGCTTATTATGCAGATCTTTAACAACTCTAATAATATCGAACTTCTCTCTAAAACTCTAATAAAATCACGTACGTCTTATGCCAATCTAGGGGTCCTTTTATAGACTCAAGGATACCCTAGTCGGTTTACAATTTGTATCCTTGTACGTCAAGTAATCTAATGTAGAATATTCTAGAATTACAAGACTTTCTATGAATCAATAAAACAGTTCTTTGATCTTGCAGTACTTTGACTTTATCATTTAGCAGTACTTTGATTAATCTTCAGCACTTTAACTGTTCAGCACTTTCATATCCCAACAATTTGTGTTGTTGACATATTTGGCACATTTCAACAAATTCTTGGACAGATCTACGCATTGCCAGCCAAAAGAAAGATGATGCGAGGCGAGATACAGAAGTTTTAATACCTGAGTGACCTCCCATTGGTGTAGAATGTGCTTCTTGAATGAGTTGATGTCGCAGACCAGGAACATCTGGTATGTATAATCGATCTCGAAAGAAGACCAAATCTGAGTGAATAGCATAATCTTTCAAGCTCCCTGTTTCGAATTTTTTAACAAACTCTTGACCCTCCTGATGGTCAGTGAAATACTTTTTCAACTTACCTAACCAAGGCAGCGTTGGTGTTGTAAAAGCTCGGAGTGTTGGTGTATGTGAGGAGTCAATCCGAGAAAGGGCATCGGCCACGGTGTTCTCTTTTCCTGGTTTATAGAAGATGTCATACTCGTATCCAAGTAACTTAGATAACCACTTTTGTTGCTCAGGTGTTTGTATGTTTTGATTAAGTATGAACTTGAGGCTTCGTTGATCAGTAAATATTCGAAACCTTTTTCCTAGAAGATAATGCCTCCAACGCTTGACATATTCTGTGATTGCATACATCTCTCGTATGTAAGTAGAAGCAGCTTGCATTCTTGAGCTTAACTTTTTGCTAAAGAATGCTAAAGGTTGATCTCGTTGAGAAAGGACAGCTCCAATAGCTGATCCAGACACATCGGTTGTAACATCAAATGGAATTGAGAAATCGAGGAGAGCGAGAGTTGGTAATTCTATCATGTGTTGCTTGAGTTTTTCAAAAGCTTCTCTAGACTCGAAAGTCCAAACAAAGTTATCAGCTTGTAACATGTTTTTCAAAGGACTTGCAATTGTTGCATAACTTTTCACAAACCGACGATAATAGCCTGTGAGGCCTAGAAATCCACGAAGGGCAGTGAGATCACGAGGTAGTGGCCATTCAACTATGGCACGAATCTTCTCCGGGTCAACCTCAACTCCTCTAGATGAGATGATGTGGCCTAGATAAGTAACTTCTGAGACACCAAAAACACACTTTGATAGCTTCACATAAAACTGGTTGTGCCTCAGTCTCTCTAAAACCATATTTAAATCATGTAAATGTCGTTCCCAACTATCACTGAAAACCAAAATGTCATCCATAAAAACAAGCACGAACTTGAAGTCACGAAATAAATCATTCATGGCAGCTTTGAACGTTAATGGCGCATTCATTAGCCCGAATGGCATAACTAAAAATTCAAAATGCCCATCAAATGTTCGAAAAGTTGTTTTATGGACATCCTTTTCAGTTACCCGAATTTGATGGTATCCAGACCGAAGGTCGAGCTTTGAGAACACAACTGATCCTCTAAGCTCGTCTAATAACTCTTCAACTGTAGGCATAGGAAACTTGTCTGGAATTGTTATCGCATTGAGTGCCCTGTAATCTACACAAAACCGCCACGTGCCATCTTTTTTTCGAACCAATAGCACCGGTGAAGCAAAAGGACTATTGCTAGGTCTGATGATCCCTTCAGTGAGCATATCATGAATTAGTTGTTGCATAACCTCCTTTTGATAGTGAGGGTGCCGATATGGTCTTTGTGAAACAGGTTTAGAAGTAGGGTCAAGGTGAATGTGGTGATCGTGAGCACGTGAGGGAGGGAGGCCATGAGGAGAATCAAAAATGGAAGAGTAGGATTGTAAAATACTTTGTAGGTCTGTCGGAAGTGTGGAGAAATTTGGAGTGGCAGATATTGTTGTTGGGGAACACGTAACTGAGTGTATTGATGCAATAGAATCTGTTTGGATTAAACGAGTGAACTGAGAAAATGACAATGGGGTCATTGCTGAATCACCAGTTAGCAAAATAAGTTGTTCGTTGTGATGAAACATCATACACGGGACCGAAAAGTCAGCCACTATTGGTCCTAAAGTGTGAAGCCACTCGATTCCCAAAACCAAATCTGCTCCTTGTATTGGTAAAATGTAACATGAAACAACCAAAGTGTGTGATTGGAGAACAAGAGAGAGATCAGAACACCTACCCGAACATTCTATCTTAGCTCCATTGCCTACCATAACTGGGAATGCAGGGGTAGCAAGTACTTGTAATTAGAGAAATTCGGCAATTCAAGGTTGCATTACATTATGCGTACTTCCAGAATCAATGACTACCGTTACTTGAATACCATTTAAATTTCCAGTGATGCGAAGTGTTTTCATGTTTCCCAAACCTGAATAAGCAACAGAAGAGAGATGGAATAAAATTGGTTCAGTTGATGTGTCATTGGAAAAGTCATGTGGTATTGTGCCTTCTGTTGAAGGTATAGCTACTGTATGATGAGGCGATCGGGTTAACAAAGATAAAGGCAAAGGTGGTGGGTGCTCGGTTTCTATATGTTCCATTGATAAAAGGGTTGGATCCACATCATCGGGTATGAGAAGTAGAATATGTGGTGATTTACATTTGTGTCCCACTCGATACAATTCATCACAATAGAAGCACAAACCTTTCTTTTTCCTTTCTTGAAGCTCATTTTGTGTCAGTCGTTTAATGGGTTGCTGAGGAAAGTTGGGAGGTGTAGGGATTATGGGAAGTACATTGTGGGTGCTCGATTGATTTTGTGAAAAAGTAGGTGTTTTGGCATTTGCAATACGCTCTGCCTTAATCTTATCCTCAATCAACTTCGCCAATCCTACCGCTGTATCCAAGGTTGGAGGTTTGAGAATAGCTAGTTCTCTTTGAATTTCTGCTTTAAGACCCGCTATAAAACAGTCCAAAACCACATCAGGTGACAAACCAACAGTTCTGTTACATAGTCTTTCAAACAACTTTTGATAAGCGCTGACCGAACCAGTTTGTCGAAGCTGAAATAAGGCTGCTCGGTGATTAGCGAATGCAGGTGGTCCAAACCTAAGTTCTAAAGCTCGTAAAAAATTCTCCCATGTGGTTAACTGCCTATTAGCGAATAACCACTGAAACCAAGCTAATGCTTCCCCTTTCAAGAAACATGATACCATTTCTAGACGACGTTCATTTGGTATTCTAAGTAGCTGAAAATATTGATTAGCATGGAAGATCCAATCCAAGGGATCGATTCCCTCAAAACAATGTAACTTCAGTTTAGGTGTAGGAATATGATAGGTATCTGGTGGTTGATGATAAATGGTGTGTTGTTGCGGGAGTGGTGTTGCGTGAATGTTTGGAAGTGATGTGGGAACGTATGAAGAAGATGACTCATACTGGTGGAAATTTAGATTGGTGCGTGGGGATAATAGTGATGATAATTGAGGTGTAAATGAGTATGCTGGTGGCGTAAGTGGTGGAAGGGTTGATAACACAGGTCTAGGACTGAACATATGAGGATATACAGGTGGCGATTGAAGATTTTGAGGAGGTGCAGAAAAAAGGGAATGAAGTGTTTCATTATGTATTGAATTAGACATTGAAAGCTGGGTTAGTAGCTTTTTTACCTCATCGAATTCAGCAGCAAAAGAGTTCAATCGTTGATTCATTTGTGCCAAAGTCGGCTCCGATCTTTAGTCCATCTCTGGAGTGGGGTTTTCTAGGGTTTCATCAATCGGTGATAAACCAGATGATGCAGGTGGTTGTCGTGGCATGATGAAAGCACCAAATGATAGGATCTCAGTTTCTCCTTTAGGTAAGGAGACAACTCAGAAGATTAGAAGGATAAAAAAAAAGTTCAAGCAAATTTATGAAGATAAAATTAAACTCATATTTCTTCTCATTCTTGCCGTCAATGTTTTGCCTAAATACTACTTTCAAGCTCAGCTCCAAGACACCAGCTGGCAGTGCATACAAACAAAAAGATGATACCCTAACAATTCATGGGCCTAATGGGCTAACTAAAAATAACCATACATTAGACATAGTCTTTGGCCCAGTAAGGTCTTGTATTGAGTCGCTTGGGTCTGTCTCTAGCTGGTGTGTCACTTGGGCTACTAGTTGGGGCCGTATCAACAGATGAAGATTAGCTCTTAAAAAAAAGCTCTCCAAACGGTAACCGAACATATAAACCAATCATGTTTTTTTGTTCATACAAAGTGAAATTTTGCTCTGGTTTATATGGAGTACTTTGATAAAGAAAATTTGCATATTGAGAATGTTAGTGAAGCGGATGAGGAAATGTATAAGGATGATGAGGATCATGAAAATGTTTGAGTTCATACAAAGTGTGAACAAAATGTAGTATTAGAGAAGTTGACATTATATGATTCTTTTTTTACCAATGTGGTGGGTAGAGGTAATTCCATAGGTACTAAAGATGACCTCATGTCCCTTTAAGTGGTAAATATATGAAATGCCATTACTAGGATTTTTTTTCTTTTTGAGCATACGGGCTGTATGCTAAAATAGCATGCGGCCGTATGTTCATTATGAGAGCATACAAATGTATGCAAAAATTGTATACGGTTGTATGGTCTTTTACACCAATTTTTCCAAAAATACAATCTTGAGCATACGGCCGTATACTTATATACCATACGGTCGTATGGTGTCTGACCTGCACAATTATTAATCAATAATTATGCACATATCATATTTTTTCGGAAAATCACTTTCCGTAAACATAAACTTGGAAACTTCTGAACAAAACATTTCTGGACATAACCATAACTGTACATAAGGGTGGTAACAATATTTGGACCCGTATAAAGTCAAAATGGGTAAAAATGACATAATGCCAAACACCCCTTAAAACTTATAAACAACAGGTTTATTAACATTCCAATTATTTGATCCTGTGTTTATACAAATCACATCTCAAAAACATTTATCCTAGAGCGTTTCTTGGTATAAGAGAGTGTAGGGAATAGCAAGATTATCCACGAGCTCCACCAAAGCTAGTATGCGACTTCTTATCGTTAGATGCAACGTCACATAGGCTTACCTATAAGAAAACATAAATGAAGCAACGTAAGCATAAAGCCTAGTGAAATAACATATATAAAATTGGAATTAAACATATCAATGTTATTAGATGTTGCTTCATAAGAACTTTCCCCCGCGTAGCTATCTTGGTGCTTATAACACCGCTAATTCCCCACGTGAATATATTCTTGCATCATAACATGCACTTGGGTGCTAGATGCTTCAGCATAATGCTAGAAAGCATCATGCTTGTCTTGAATACACTAGTTGTCCACTTAGGACCTAGTGAACCCATATTTGGTTCAATTTAGCATCATACTATATGCTCTAATAGTCCACTTAGGATGTCAAGTCCTGTTTTCGAGACTTTTAATATCTAGTTGTGTTTTTCAAACGAGCCATATAAACATACTAATCATCCCCTTAGGATGTCTGAGTTCCGTTTTTGGAACTTTTGCTATTCTGAGGCTCGATTCTCCACTAAGGAGGTCTAGGTTCCAACTTTGTCTGGAACAACTGTATTTGATCACATAATAGCACATTTCGTCACTTACGATGCTAAACAAGTGAAAATAGACAATTTTGACTAAACTCACTTTGGTTCAATTTAGCATCATACTATATGCTCTAATCGTCCACTTAGGATGTCAAGTCCCGTTTTCGAGACTTTTAATATCTAGTTGTGCTTTTCATAACTAACGAGCCATATAAACATACTAATCATCCCCTTAGGATGTCTGAGTTTCGTTTTTGGAACTTTTGCTATTCTAAGGCTAGATTCTCCACTAAGGAGGTCTAGGTTCCAACTTTGTCTGGAACAACTGTATTTGATAACATAATAGCACATTTCGTCACTTAAGATGCTAAACAAGTGAAAATAGACAATTTTGACTAAACTCGCTTTACTAGGACCACATGGGTCATTACGGGTTGTTTTGACCCGTTCACTTTATTTCACACATACGCTTACAACCCCAAGTCAATAAGCTCATAATAATATAGACTATGAATTCATAACATAAGCATAACACATAAACATACAATAAAACTTATTCATAAAGGCCACAGATATGTGACACCTCTAACGAGCTACTAAAGACCCGTTAAAGTAAGCAATGATTCATCATTTATACTAAAAACATGTTACTAAGACCACACGGGTCACTACGGGATGTTATGACCCATCTAAGTTATTTCATATATAATTTTATATCGCGAGATCCATTTCTACTCATGATATATACATACTTCGACATACTTATGTGCTCACTTATCATAAACTCTTAACGTAAGTGTAATACATAAGCACATAACAAACCCAAACGTAAATATCATAACACATATGGTATATCTAACGGGCTCTATTAATCTCGTTTTTAATCTTATATACGATACTCACCTCGGTATAGCTTGAAACATATCGCGAGCTCCCGTAAACGTCCCCGACTAATCTTTATAACCAAAGAACATGTAAATAATATGGAGCTTACTTAAAATAAAGTTTAGCTCGTCATAAACAAGTTGGTGTTATGGCATCATAATGTGATACCCATCATTAATATTAACTCAGACACATGATTAACACGTGTTCTTAGTGATTTTGGAAAAATCATAATTTAACATATTCTTTCAAATTTCTACAAAACCTCACTTATGACATCATAAAATCATTCTTAAGCATATACTAATAGTGTATAACCTTAATAAACGAATTAGGAAGCATAACCATGACTTGTGGGAAAGCTAATATTCACGTCACTAAGCCTTGCCATATCAATTCCTCAGCTTAATCTTGCTTAAAATCATATCAAAATCCAAAGCCTAGAATGTTCTTGTGTTTTTGTGTGTTTGTCGTGAAGCAGAGAAGAGAGGAAGGAGATAAGAATGAGATATCAAGTTTCCTGAGACTTTAGTTATCTCATATAAGGCTAATGCTAATGGGAGGCTGGTTGCTCAAATGGTTGCCCCCAACCGAGTAGTTGAATGTGTTGTATCCGCTAGGCCAACCGAACCCAACCGATCAAACACCCAACTTTTTCATTTACTCGGTTTGTCAGCCAACCAAGTAAATGTGCACACCTCCCAAGATTTTTGAACGTTGAATTTGGTTTACAACAACACCTTTGTTCTATCCTAACAAAAAATGAATCAAACATAAAATGAAAAACATCAAAGATCTCAGGTTTTTTTATATTTTTAGATTGATCTTTAAACATCTTGAAAGAAAGAAAAGACCCATCATTGATCTTGAAATTTTACATGAAAAGAAACCTACCCGAGACCTTGTTGCAAGGTCTTGAAGAAGCGTCGTATCTCTTCAGTCTTTGCTGAGTAACAAAAAGATTTAGTGGTGGTACTGGTGTGGCGGCTGAAATTTTTAGAGTGTGTTAGTTTGTGTGGTTGCGTTTGGTTTTAAGAGATTAGGGTTAGTGTGATCAAATAATTAGGGTGGAAGTGTGTTATCGGTTAACAAGTTGGGCACATGTTTAAAATGGACAAGAATGAAAGTTCTTATGTTATGCCATCACTGTCCAATTAGACTTTGGGCTTTTTGGATTAGTAGTGAAAGGTCTTTTCAAATTAGGATATTGTTTTCGGACCATAAGACTACTAGAAACTATGATATGGGGGCACTAGTTACATGAGGTTTCAAAAATTTGAGGATTATCCTTTGTCTAATTAAGAGTATCAAACTAGTACTTTCAAAGCATTGTAAGAAATTCTCAAATTATTGTATATATATATATATATATATATATATATATATATATATATATATATATATATATATATATATATATTTTGTAAAGAAAGGTGATACTGTGATGTCAATTGTGATTCTAAAGAGGCAATTTGTTTCAAAAATCGATCTTTTCGGCTTTAAAATCATCAATTTTACGTACCAATTTGTATTCGAAAGCAACATTTTCCTTTTCAAGTCTTTTAGAATAAGTTTTGAATTTGGCCTTTTTATTTGAAAATTCAATCTTGACGTCATCAAAATCTTTGGTTTGTTGTGTTAACGTCTTTTCTATATCTGCAAACTTAGTCACAAAAACCTCTTTTTCTTCGTCACAAAGTATCATTTTCTCTCTCATTTCCTTTACAAGTTTCGAATTATATTTCGCAAAGGTTGAACTTGTAATGGAAAATTTTGAAACTTTTGAGGCAATCTTTTCCTTAAGTTTTTGTCTCAATAAGCTCATTTTTCTCTTTTGAAAATGAATCTTTTTCAATCAATTACGTGAGCAAAATTTAAGTATTTGGCTTCAGAATCTTCCTTTTCTGCATTGCGTTTCTTAGATTTTTCTTTAAATTCCAATTTCATGGTGTAAATGTCTTTTTTTAGTTTGTTAATGATCACAATATCTTGATCACGTTTTTTTTGAAAATTTTCTAAAAGTTCTTCTTTCATCTTGTTATAGATCACGGTATTTACTTCACGATTTGATAATGCGTCTCTCGACCTCGTCAATCCTTGATCTTTGAATCTTCCTCGATCAAAATTGTTGCAGAAGAAATATATTGAATAACACCTTAAAAACACTAAGTCTTAAAAAAGATACTTCTCTTGCAGTCATGAAGATCTTGTCAAATGTTGTTGTTGAGCTGTCTTCTTGTAATAAACTTTATGCAAAAACTCTTGTGTCTTCAAAATAATTTCATTCTTTAAGTTTTGAGGTCTTAGGATCATTTGATGAAGATAAAGGAGTTGTTGAAGTTAATTAACAAAAACTTTTCAAAGATATACCAAAATTGTCACTTTTAGTCCTGGTGGGAGGATATGTAATGCAAAGAAAGTCCAAAATCCACTCTTTTCTTCAATAGACTACAAAGTGGCGCATGGGGGTTCAAATTTCTTCAAACTGGCGCAAGAGATGTGGTGTGCGCGGGGGGAGGGGGGGCTTCAAAATGACGCATGAAGCTTCCTTGTGTCCTCAAATATGGCGCATGGAAATTCATATCTTCCAATTTCGTCCAAAACCTTTCCTTTTTCTTGAAATGCAGCGAACCAAACTTTCTCCTAAGCTCTTTTCTTCTTCCAAATCTTATAATCAATTGAATACTTCTTCAAATACGGCGCATGAAGATTTCTTTGGGCTTAAAATGGTGCATGAGACTTTTTCGAAGTAAACTTTAACTTCCAAGTCTTTATTGCTCTTCACAAATGGTGCATGAATCTTCTTTGCTTCCAAATTTGTCTAAGCTTCTTTCTTTCTTCTCTTTTTTTGCTTCAATGTTAATGTTTTTCTTCGAGAAATGTGGCATGCCTTTCTTCTTCACTTTTTATTTCCAAAAGCTTACGTCTTCTTCAACCTCTCTGTAACTTCAAACTTTCATCAATTTCTTTATTTTTTTCAACAAAAGTTCACTAAAAATACATTAAAAACTCAACAATTTCAATGTTAGTAGCAATATTTCAATAAACCTTCAAACTTTAATCAATTCCCCACTTAATTGAACCAACTAATCAAACAATTAAGCTCAAATCAAACCAAAACACTACTAAACTTGAACTATCACCCTCAAAAAACCTTTATATCTCCATTCACTTCAATTTTATCCACACTAAATCACTAAAACCATAATATATCATCTTAAATCACTAAGCCCATTAAAATATTCAATTTTAAGCCAGAAAGTTGTATTTTTTTTTATGATGATTGGATTTTTTTTATTTGTAACTAAATATATTGTGAAGAGTAAAAGATTATGAGATGATTGATAACATCAAATAGTCCTGATTATTAAGTGTCAATTTCCCCCGTTAATGCTCGTTATTTATATCATTTATATGGATTTACGCTTGTTTTCCATTGTTTTACACTTTCAGGTAAATTGCGAGCATTGGAGCTAAAAAGACGCAGAAATGGAAACATTACTAAGGATTTATCACAGTATGCCTATTTTGAAGAGGTTACGGCGTAACTCATCTCTCACATTACGCCGTAACTATTGCGTGACCCCGAAGTCCAACTCATCAAGAGGTTACGGCGTAACTCCTTCCAAAGATTACGACGTAACTCCATTAGGTCAAAAGAGGTTCCACGCCGCGGATACTTACGCCGTAACTACTGCATCACTTGCGACGTAACCAGGATTATTGAAGACTACGTCGTAACCACTTATAAGGTTACGCCGTAACTAGCAGATCTAGTGCATTTACGGAGGTTACGGCGTAACTCATCTTTTGGTTACGCCGTAACCCAGACCTGGCCTATAAATACCCACGAATTTCAGCATTTCTAATCATCCCATTCCACACACAATACTCTGAGAACATGGGAAAATACTCAAGGAAGGTCTAGGGAAGCATACGGAGCTGTTTCCAAGGGAGAAGTCACACCATTACGATAAGCTTTAGCGTTTATTATTTCTTTTACTTTCAATTCATGTATTTCGTACCTTTGAATATTGAATTGATGTGCATGATTAATATGAGCGGCTAAGCACCCTTTGATGCTAGCCTAGTTATGATTCCTTAATTGTTTTGTTTGCGTTTACCTTTACTTCCGTACAATTATTTCTAAGTGTATGCATGCATAGTTCTTTGGTAGTCACCCCTGGTTCGGTAGTTTTGAATGGCGGTAGAGGCCAATTGCCTAGGAGATATGACCAACTGACCCTAGGTGAGCGGACTGAGACAGGAAGGGTAAGATATGACCAACTGACGACCCTTTCTACTTGTGCGATTTGCCCAACTGATCACCTATCGTTTGGATGAACGTAAGACTTGGGGGGGGTGTAGTGTCTAAGTTCCTAACGGTCGGGCACTCACTATTTAGAATCTAGCATGTAGCGGTACTTAATGACTCGGCTTAGGGGACCAGGAACAACAGGACTTATGACGGTGCGCCTGATTTCTCCTGTGGTGGCATCTTTGCTGATAGGTTAGGGCGAATTGACCAAATGTTGTCCTCTCGAATTTGACCCCACCTGAAGTAATTAGAAGTAGGTAGACGTAGACATAACTAGTTAGGAGGATTGACTAGGTTAGCACCACTATTCCTCTATTGATTTCCTTTCTACCATTTAATTGCTTTTATTCGTAGTTTAATTAATTAAAACCATATCAAACCATTTATATTCTGTGACAATTAGACTTAGTAATTATCCGACACACATAGCTCTTGGGACGACCTCGGCTTTACCATTTACTACACTACACACGACCGGGTACACTGCCCGTTAGTGCATTAGGGTAGACCATAGGTATAGCGAGACACTATAAATATTAAGACCTGGTCAGTAAAACCTGCATCAAGTTTTTGGCGCCGCTGCCGGGGAGCTATATTAGGATTAATATTAAGTCTTTGATTTCATATTTAAACTTTTCTCACGATCATATTTCAAGTTTTCAGGTACCATGGAAGTGATAAACATCGATGACCTCACTCTTGAGGAATACTTGGCGTTGACTAGAGCTGATCAAGGGTCGGGTCTCGTAAGACCGGCAATCAGAGCGGATGTTCGTTTCGAGATTAAAGACCAATTTATGAGGGAGCTTCGTGCTAACCCTTTTTCAGGAAACAGGGACGAAGACGCATATGAGCACGTTGAAAATGTCCTATACATCGCTAGCCTTTTCAACATTCCGGGCGTGTCTCATGATGCTGTTATGCTCAGGGTCTTTCCTATGACTCTAACTGGAGCAGCAAGAAGATGGATCGAAAGATTGCCCGCCGGGGCAGTTAATACTTGGGCACTACTTAAGAAACACTTTATCCAAAGATATTGCCCACCATCAAAGATTTCTAATCAACTCTTGGAGATCCACAATTTCAAACAAGAAGACGACGAAACTCTGTATCAAGCTTGGGACAGATACAACGATCTTCTTTACAAGTGTCCTACCAATGATCTTAATAACCAGCAGAAGGTCAATATTTTCTACAAAGGAATAAATGTAACTACGAGACAGATGCTGGATTATCAAGGACCTATCCCAAATATGACTTCTACTACGACAATTGAAGCCATTCAAAAAATGGCGGACCATTCACAAAAATGGCACGACGGTGGAAGTAAAAGAAACCAAGGTGGAAATTTCGACGGAATTGCAGAAATCGCTAGTAAAATTGAAAGCCTCAGTCGAGATATGCTAAAAGTCAGGGAAACCGTTCATGCCATTCAAGTGGGATGTGAAAGCTGTGGAGGAGGACACCTTACGAAAAACTGTCCTAATAACGAAAGGAAGTATACGATCGAGGAAGCTAAATACGGGGAGAATAGGCCCTTCTACGGGGATAATCGTAATGGGTTTCGTGGAGGACCCCCACCGTATTATGAGCGTAATGAGAGAAGAGCTAACCTAGAAGGGATTATCAACAAGTACCTTGTAGACACTACCAAGAGGCAAAAGGAGCAAGAAGAATGGCTTAAGAATTTCCAAGATAACACATACAAAAACCTCACGTCCCACGAAACATTACTTAAGAACTTAGAAACTCTAATTGGAGAGCTTGGCGACGAGGTTCAAAGAAGGAATGAAGAACAAAAAAACAACTCTACTATATTTAAGGATGTGTTCTCCGACAACAACAAGTGCTCTAATGAATCAGATACCGATGGTGAAAGTGAGTTACGCCGTAATCACACTCCAGAATTACGGCGTAACCCAAATTCTTGCAAAAACACAAACAACAATCCCAAAAGAAGGAATCATTGGTGTAAAAGTATTGCAATTGATGACGGAGAATGCTACAGTTTGTGGGCCTCATGTGATCCTCAAAAAACCTGCGATGGTGGTGTTGATAAGAAAAGAATAGAAGATGACAGATACAGATGGACTACTCTGAATGATGAAGAAAGGGTAGCCAAGTTCTCAATTAACGAAGTGGAAGGGCCACCCATCAAGCATTACTGCAAACCATTACTCATCATTGAAGATAAGATCACTAATGCTTGGCCTACGTGCAATCCCTTTCGTGATTATTGCAACGGAGGAGGGAATGTGAAGAACGAAGTATGGATATGCCCAAACGAGTCTGGGAGACACGACGTTGATTTTGGAAATCTATCATTCAGTGATTGGTATTCCATTAGGTTCGGGGACGCGATAATTAACTCAACTATGTTCAAGAATTTGGAACTGAAATATGAGAAACACTTTCTTCGAGGAAAACCCATTAAACCCCTCGATGATATTCCTTTTGATGATGACTATGACAAAGGAATTAGGTATCATTGGTGCGAGCAAATTAAAACCAGCAATAGAACAGTTTGGGCCTCCTGCAACCCTTTTGAGTATGAATGTGATAGAGGAAGCAACATCGAGAGAGCTGGGGAAGACGAATTCCTTTGGAATTCGACTAATGATTCTGAAAGAACAGAACTGCCTTGGCCAGATGATCTCGGATTCGACGAGTGGATCAAAATCAAATACGGAAAAATTGACACGTTTACCAAAAAGAAAATCTGGGAAGGTTGTATGAGTAATAATCAACCAAACAACGAAGTTCCTGATAAAGAACCAGTTGATGACACCAAAGACTCTGTAAACAATGATAAATACAGACATATTCTCAACCAACTTGAAGATACCGATTCCGATAATGATTTCGATTATCTCGAGTTGCAAGGCGAAGACGGATTCATCGACCCAGATGATGAGATACACGAGAAACGAAGATGCAAGCTTCTTGGCATCCCATTTAAAAGGCCACCTCCTATTATAACTGAAAAATTCGAGTTTACGCGATACCATTTGGGGCCTGAAGAAAAATTTTGCAAGATACGGAAAATTGAAACCATAGAATACCTGCGCACTGCAACAAATGTCGGATGGGTTAGGCGCAACTTAATGAAAGACATGGATAAAGTGGTACAAGCTAAAAGACCCCCATAGGAGCCCAACGGCTCTGAGTCTAACTTAAAGACTCGTTAATAAAGAAAAGTGCTCTTTCGGGAGACAACCCGAATTATCCCTTTCTTTTGTTTTTATTTCCTTTTTGTTGGGTTTTGTGTTTTCTAACATTTTTGCAGGAGACAATGAAGTAATTACTGCTGCAGTTGCTGATCTAAACAGAGTTACGGCGTAACTCATCTCAGTGGTTACGCCGTAACCCACATTTTAGCAGCAGAATTCTTAACGCATTACCAACTACGGCGTAATACCATCTCAGTGGTTACGCCGTAACCATTCGCTTCTCAGCTCATTCCAGGTTTTGCAAGTTACGGCGTAACTCTCTTGTTGGAGTTACGACGTAACTCTCCTCTGCTTTAATTCTTTATTTTTAAACACAGTAACCTTGTATTAGTTTTTAAATGAACTTTGTGGGTGTGTTCCCTGTAAACCCTAACGAGACTTCACTCGTCCACTTGCGACACCAAGTGGTTTAAAAGGCTTGTTGCATTCGCTAAATGCAACCGTGATTCCTACGAAAGTGAGTTAGGTTTGTTTTTCATTTTATTTTTTTTCTTTTTAGAATTATGCTTGTCGGTATTGTGATTTCAGGGATTGAAGTTTGCTCATGACGCTTTAACGAAGGCACGATCCTTTCTCGTAGGCCTTCTTCTTTTTTGGAGCAAATTTCAGGGAAGTTCTCACTCTAATTCTACCTTTCTCTTCACCTTTATTTTAATGCCTAGTACAAAAGGGACTTTGTACAATTCAAGTGGGGGGACGGGAGTAGAATTATATCTTGAACTTTATTTCGCCCTCATTTTTCTAGTTTATTTTGAAAAATTATGCCATTTTTTATATTTTGACATGTTTTTCCGAACCTAACTAGATTAGACCTTAGCCGAGCACATACAACGCTTGATATTACATGGTGAGATTAGACTTATCCGTTTCCTATATTTTACCCCAAATCCACCAAATTATGAGTGTGCCGGTAGCTTGTAAACTTTAGAACTTGGCCTTTGCATCATTTCAAGACCATAGACGAGGTATGTTGAGTTAGCTTGATGTATTTGGACTTTTCAGTTTCAGAAGGCAGTATTATAGGATTATCACCCAAACAGCCTACCATTGTGAGTCTATCGATAAGTCACCTCGACTTTTCGACCCCCATGTGAAACCCTTTTGTTGCACTCCCCTTTAGTGCAAGATACACCTAGATACACCCTTCTGAGCCATTCCTTTCATTTTGTCACCCCAATATATTGTCTCATTACACCCTTACACCTTAGCCTACCCTGTAGTCTTTATTTGTAATTGGGAAGCCATCATTTGCCTAAGTTCAAGGTTCGAGTGGAAAGGTTTGGAAATCACGCTTTCATCGACAACAATTATGAAGATCATTGAAGACCCCCCGAATTCCCATTGTTCATCTCAAGTGGGGGGATGTTATGTTATCATGTATGTTCGGAAAAAAAAGTAAAAAAAAATAAAAATAAATAAATAAATAAAAAATAAAAAATATATAGTTGATTCAGTTATGATTTTGTAAAGTGCAATGTTATAAGCACTATAGTATGAGCTTTATTGTTTAGTATCGAGGAGGCCACCTCGGTTACATTTGAAGATTGAAGTTGGAGTTATACCAACTGAAGAAGAAAAGGTAGTGTGCCCATCACGACGTCCTCTAATGACACATCTACCTTGCATTTCATGATCCGGTCTCTAGACTTCTAAACTTGAACTTTGGGCGGACGGTAAGTGGTGATGACTTAGTTATAGATATAGACTACCTGCTTGTTTTTCATTTTACACCAATTATACATCCCATGTCTTATCCTACCCTTTAGTCATGAAGCGTGTCTAGGTGATGCAGCGAGCAATCTTTGGTGTCTTGGCCATGGATTTGGTCATGTATCATTGATTTTGTCCACTTCGCCGTGACATGTTAGTAATGACGAGTCACCCCTTAACCTTTGTCGTGTCTACCCATATTGCCTTCGAGAATTGTTTAGCCCTTAACTCCAGTGGTGGAGATTTGTGTAACCGCCAAGCTTATGATAGAATACATGCTATGACTGTGCAATTGAGTGATCACCCCGAAATTGACACTTAGAATAGTTGAGAGATTTGAGTGTTTGTTCCCCTTTCGCGAGGTGTTCGGCTTTGTTTTATTCTAGCATAAGGGATTTATAAACTCATATTTTCCAGGTTTTGGGAGATATCTTTTTAGGAATCTATCTAATAAGGTCTACTTGAGGGCAAGTAGAGTTCAAGTGGGGGGATATTTGATAACATCAAATAGTCCTGATTATTAAGTGTCAATTTCCCCCGTAAATGCTCGTTATTTATATCATTTATATGGATTTACGCTTGTTTTCCATTGTTTTACACTTTCAGGTAAATTGCCAGCATTGGAGCTAAAGAGACGCGGAAATGGAAACATTACTAAGAATTTATCACAGTATGCCTATTTTGCAGAGGTTACGGCGTAACTCATCTCTCACATTACGCCGTAACTATTGCGTGACCCCGAAGTCCAACTCATCAAGAGGTTACGGCGTAACTCTTTCCAAAGATTACGACGTAACTCCATTAGGTCAAAAGAGATTCCACGCCGCGGATACTTACGCCGTAACTACTGCATCACTTGCGACGTAACCAGGATTATTGAAGACTACAGCGTAACCACTTATAAGGTTACGCCGTAACTAGCAGATCTAGTGCATTTACGGAGGTTACGGCGTAACTCATCTTTTGGTTACGCCGTAACCCAGACCTGGCCTATAAATACCCACGAATTTCAGCATTTCTAATCATCCCATTCCACACACAATACTCTGAGAACATGGGAAAATACTCAAGGAAGGTCTAGGGAAGCATACGGAGCTGTTTCCAAGGGAGAAGTCACACCATTACGATAAGCTTTAGCGTTTATTATTTCTTTTACTTTCAATTCATGTATTTCGTACCTTTGAATATTGAATTGATGTGCATGATTAATATGAGCGGCTAAGCACCCTTTGATGCTAGCCTAGTTATGATTCCTTAATTGTTTTGTTTGCGTTTACCTTTACTTCCGTACAATTATTTCTAAGTGTATGCATGCATAGTTCTTTGGTAGTCACCCCTGGTTCGGTAGTTTTGAATGGCGGTAGAGGCCAATTGCCTAGGAGATATGACCAACTGACCCTAGGTGAGCGGACTGAGACAGGAAGGGTAAGATATGACCAACTGACGACCCTTTCTACTTGTGCGATTTGACCAACTGATCACCTATCGTTTGGATGAACGTAAGACTTGGGGGGGGGGTGTAGTGTCTAAGTTCCTAACGGTCGGGCACTCACTATTTAGAATCTAGCATGTAGCGGTACTTAATGACTCGGCTTAGGGGACCAGGAACAACAGGACTTATGACGGTGCGCCTGATTTCTCCTGTGGTGGCATCTTTGCTGATAGGTTAGGGCGAATTGACCAAATGTTGTCCTCTCGAATTTGACCCCACCTGAAGTAATTGGAAGTAGGTAGACGTAGACATAACTAGTTAGGAGGATTGACTAGGTTAGCACCACTATTCCTCTATTGATTTCCTTTCTACCATTTAATTGCTTTTATTCGTAGTTTAATTAATTAAAACCATATCAAACCATTTATATTCTGTGACAATTAGACTTAGTAATTATCCGACACACATAGCTCTTGGGATGACCTCGGCTTTACCATTTACTACACTACACACGACCGGGTACACTGCCCGTTAGTGCATTAGGGTAGACCATAGGTATAACGAGACACTATAAATATTAAGACCTGGTCAGTAAAACCTGCATCAATTATACATAGCACAATAAGTGATCTCACAAGCTCTGATACTAGTTGTTAGTCCTAATGTATCAAATGATTGAGATGTCAAGTGTGTGTACATGTGTGTTTGTGTGTGTAATAGGATAAAGCATTTGGAAATGTGTGTTTATTGATAATGAAAGATTAGTTATGAGTTACACTGAATTCATCTCAATTATACGCCTGAAATGGACCATTGATCTCCTATTTATACTACTGTGGGACAACTTTCCTAACTTGTCAATTTTGGTCCTTAGACTTTTACTAACTTATCCAAAACTAGTAAATTCTATCCTTACATCATATTTTGTTTTCTCACATGTTTGAGGTTTAATAGTTTGAATATATCTCGAGCAAGCACGTTGAAAAATGTAATTATTTTCATCTATTTATCACTTGTAGGAAACTCTCAAAATAAACTGATAAACAAATGTAGTTTTGACACAATAACAAAAACTACTCTTAAGCGCATCTTCAATTACATAGTGTGCTCAAACATCTCAACCCATTCCTATATTGATGAAAAAAAAAAAAAAAAAAAAAAAAAAAAAAAAAAAAAACTATCATCCACATTCGTATACCAATTTCTCTATATATTTCTCTATAGGTTGATGTATAATCTATTGCTCGATTAAGTCATTCTTGACATTTATCTCCAATGCATTAAGGGGTGTTTGGTTTGAGGGTATGACTACAAGGAAATGAGTTTCATTCTGTGTTTGGTTAGTGGGTTCAGTAATTGAAAATAGGAATCAAACCCTTAAAACTAAGCATTTTCCAAACCCACTTAGGAGGGTGGATTTCAAAGCCTATTATAATTACTATACCCATAGTGATTCCTAATGTAAACTAAAAACTCAAAAGTTTTTTTCACCCATCATCAATCATTTCTAAACCTTACCATTAAAGATGCTCTAATTCTAAAGTGCTCACATCAACATCCGCAAAAAGGAGACTTCACTCAGTTGAGGTATGTGTTACGATAGACTCAAAACCAATATGTTAATTAACCAAAAGGTAAAGAAATACCAAAAGAAACCAAAAAAGCTTGTGTCTCAATGATACCTCATGTTGCGTGAGAAACTTCTCAACCAAATAAGTTTAACTCTTTAGGTTCATGTACTACTCAAGCATGTGAGATAAATTTGATATCTATATATGTCATATAGTTAGTTGTCCTTCTAAGGCTGGGTGTAAGGGTGTTATTCGGGTTGACCCAGTCGGGTTCAGGTCAAGCCTTAAAAAAACATACCCGAACCCGACCTTGTTTATAACTCGGGTCAACTCGGGTCGGGTCAATTCGGGTTTGGGTCAACTCGGGTCAGGTCAATCTGGTGGGGTCAATTCGGGTTCGGGGTCAACCGAAGCATTTTACATTGTAAAAGTGTTGTTGAGCCGGGTTAGTCGGGTTCGAGTCGGGTCAAAGCTAAAAAAATATACCCGACCCGACCTTGTTTACAACTCGGGTCACTTCCGTTTGACCCGAATATATTTTTGAACCCGATTGACCCGACCAGGTTCGGGTCAGGTCGGGTTCGAATCGGGTCATCCCGAATGATACCGCTAGCTAGGTGTATTGGTTACCTCACCATTTCCTCACCTTTATGTCATATCAACTTTTTAACACATCACTATACCACCACATTTAAAGACGTAGTAATCACCGCCAAACCAAACACATAAAAATAGTGAGATCTATACAAGCATCCCCCACAAATTAGCAAATCCCAAACGCCCTAAAACACTTGGGGCCCAATAACCCAAAATAAAGAAACACAACAACCGAACACCAATTGTTCTTGAACTCCTCATCATCATCATCATCAAGAAAATAATGTCATAAAAACCCAACCTTGAATTCGCTAAAACAAAATGGGCGTTGGTGGTAATTTCTGGGATATGCTAAAACCCTATGGGCAAACAAAAGGGTTTGATTATTTAAGAAATAAAAGAGTTGCCATTGATTTATCTTATTGGATTGTTCAACATGAAACTGCCATTAAACAAAATACCAAAAACCCTCATCTTAGGCTTACTTTTTTTCGTACTATTAATCTTTTTTCCAAGGTAAATTTTTATACTTTTTTTATGTTTGAAATTTATATAGTTTATGATGGTTAGATTGCATGTGGTGTGATATGTAAAATGCAATGTTGGTTTTTTGTTAGGGGTGTCTGGCATTGTGTTTTGAAAGTGAGTAAGTTAGTTCCTATTGATCGGGTATAGTGAAACCGCAACAAAATCGAATGAATTTGACAAATTATCAAACAAGTGATTATTTTTTGCTGTTTGGTGTAATCACTTTATAAATGCAATGCCGAACCATAAATTATTGGAATTTTCCTAACACGGTGGTTATTTCTGATGATTCCGTATCACATAAGCCTAATGCCAAACACCCCTTTAGAAAGTACATTACTTTCAGACCTAATGCACCTGAATATTGAAGTGTCGATAGTCATACTTTGTGTGTCAAAACTTTGCAGTTTGGTGCTTATCATAGTTTGTGGTTTGTGTTTTAATTTTATGATGGTGAAACTGCATGTGGTGATTAAAATAAAATGCAATGTTGGTTTTTTGTTAGGGGTGTTTGGCATTGTGTTTTGTGAGTGATTAGTTTAGTTGAATTGTTTTGGTATAGCGAAACGGATAGTCGGAAATTAGTTTGTCAAACTTTGTAAAAAGTGATTTTTTTTACAAGTTTTATGTAAAGACGTAAAGTAATCAGTTTAGAAAGACAATGCCAAATGTCGTGTTTGGAAATGTTGGAATACAAATTTACTAATTTGTTAGCCTAGTTAGGGTTCTTGATCGGATATGTATTTTTATAATGGGCATTGTGTTTTAAAAGTGATTAAACTAGTTATTAGTGTTCGGGCATAGCTAAACCGATAGTCTAATGGTTTAGGGGTGTTAGTTTAAGAGTAGCTGCAGCAAAACTGATACACTTTATGCGATTACCTACACCAGGTAAATCCTTGAATTAACAGAATTTGCCATTTTTAAACAAATGATTGTTCTTTTTGTTGTTTGAAATCACATAATTACTTTATAAAAGCAATGCCAAACAACACCTTTTAGAAAGATCGTGATCTAAATTTACCAATTTGTTAGTTAGAGTTCTTGATCGGATGCATGCGTAGTGTGTTCCGCGATCATTATAGGTTTGTAGTGATTCTTGCGACCTGAATATTCGGGTGCATAAGGTCTAATTTCATGTAAATAGGTGCATTGCTTTTGCCTACCAACAGGGTGTTCAGATGTGTCAACTTTCAGTGATTATGAGCCTAGTTAATTTAAATTTTCAGTTTATCTCTGTTGATGTTTACTTAATTTATAAGTATTTTAAATAATCGGTTATGGGAGTATCTGGAATAAAAAGTTTGCGTGTCAAAACTTGCAGTTTGGTGCTTATCCGGTGTTTGTGACAGATGGAACCCCATCACCATTGAAATCTCAAGCAAGGATTATGCGGTTCTTCCAAGCATCTGGCATTGATCTTGCAAGCTTGCCGGTGTCAAATGGTACTTCTGTCGAGAGAAATACAAAGTTCACAAAATGCGTTCAAGAATGTGTGGTTAGTCACTTGTCTTTTTCTTATGAGATGAATGCATTCATCTGGAGCTGTTTTACTGTCAAAGTATGGCCTCGTCATAGCAAAGGAATGACCTTTTCACATTATAAGCTCAGGGTCACTCCATGTCTTGTTGCTTTAGCTAAATATTTAACATATAAAAAATGTGATTTTGTCTTTGGATGTGCTGCTAACTTGCATAAAAACAAGTTTTGCAGTTTTTAGAATATTTTGTTCAGATTTTTAGGGCCATAATAATCATACTTTCCTATTTCAAATTTCACTTAAAGATGGTTGCTAAATAGTTATAGAATATAATTTTATCTGAACATAAATAGTAAACCCGTTGACTCAACATATGACAGGAATTGCTTGAACTATTTGGAATGCCAGTTTTGAAAGCAAGTGGAGAAGCAGAAGGACTTTGTGCACAATTAAACCGTGATGGTCATGTTGACGCTTGTATTACCTCTGATAGTGATGCATTCCTCTTTGGCGCTAAATGTATAATCAAAAGCATCAAACCTAATTCTCAGGTATGGTCTTTCTGGTCATACTGTTTGACCAATATATTTATTTGTCAAATTCTGTTAGGAAATTTTCATTTTCTAAATCGAGTTAATTCACATGTGAATACACAGGAACCATTTGAGTGCTATGAAATGTCGGATATCGAAGCTGGTTTAGGGCTAAAGAGAAAACATATGATAGCTATTGCTCTTTTGGTAGGAAACGACCATGACTTAAAAGGAGTCCAAGGGATTGGGCTCGAGACAGCACTTTCATTTGTGAAATCGTTTAGTGAAGACGAGGTCTTAGATAAGTTATGCTTATTAGGAAGTGGAAACACGCTGGATAAGATTTATATTGGTGACGGTGTTCATAATTTAGATGAGAATATAACCAGAACAAGGTGTTCTCATTGTTCGTTATGTGGGCATCCGGGAAGCAAGAGGTCTCATCTCAAGGATTCTTGTGAACGTTGTAGTTCGATTGCAGGTGAAGGCTGTGTGCAGAAACCAATTGGGTTTAAATGTGACTGCTTATCATGTGATCAGGTATGTTTCCACCACACTCTTATGCGACCGTTCTCAGTTCATAGATTAATATTCTAATTAATCCCGTGAAGCCACCATGAAGGTTCCTCTAAGGGTATTTAGATATGTGTTTTGAAAGTGATTATCGCAACTAACCGGATGGAAATCAAATTAGTTGATCAGATAATTAGTTGATCTTAAGATCTGGATGTTAATATTGTGTGTCAATAGCTAGTGTTCCTACTGCACCTTTTTACCTGTTTCCCCAATATATAAATAGAAAATAATAACAATTTTTACCTTTTCTTAAACGCTTGATAAGGATTGTTACGGCATCAAGTCGCAATAATCAGTTTGAGCACACATCCTTCACACCTTAACACACAAGTGTAGGATTTGAACATAGGAGCTGTAATAATTAATATAGAAATGAACATGCAAACGCCTCCCTGACTCAAATGAGTAGAAGGTACGATGTTGTAATTTTTTTTATAGAAAATAACACAGGGCCTATCATTCTTATAAGGTTGTCGATCCAGATCCTGAGTAGAATTTTCATCTTAAGTACGACTATTTGAGCTTGCAATGATTTTTTCTCCTGATAGCCTACATTTCTTTGATTTTATATTAGTGAACTTATTCTCGATTTAATCAGCTGATTTTATATATGTTGTTTTGTGACTGACAGGGTAAGAAAGAAAAGGAACAAAAGAAGAATGAAGCTTGGCAAATGAGAGTTTGCAAAAAGATTGCCACAGAGCCGAATTTTCCGAATGATGCAATCATTCAGATGTATTTAAGTAACGACAACAGCAATTTCACGGGTAAGTTTTTAAACCATCAACATCTGCTTCATTACTATCTGCTCTGCACAGTTTGTAGTGTAAATATGGATAAACTATCAAAACTGGCTATTCTAGGGCATCAAGTGACATAACAAAGTATTTTGTAAACAGCCGTGTATGTTATATGTTATCCATATCAAAGAAAATACCTTAAAGCAGCTATAATCTTTGATCACTTCATTCCCATTATATGTTATAAGCTATCCATCCCATGAAAATCGCAACTTTCTTTGTTTTTTTTGGGGATTGTTTTCATGTTAAGATACTTATCTTCACATGATCATCATGATGCTGGACGTAAGATAGGGAAAAGATGTGATTTAGGATGGGCAACAAGAAAGTTATAATCAGTTGACCACTTTTGGGAGTAGAATAAATATGAGTTAGTTTATATAATTCCAGTTTCGTCTTTTGGAATTCCATTTAGGATGGGCAACAAGAATGAACGACTCTCATAACAAATAACCTAAATCAATACGTTGCTCTCAAGTCTTAACTACTAGCGAGGTTCAACAGTAGCCTTCGTTCACATATTCTAGATTTTCAGTATCCCTTGAGACAACTTGGACTCTTGATGAACCTGTTTAGACAACCTTAAATGCTGAAAGGACAGACTTAAGGTAAAGAAGAAGTGGCGTCATGTATCAGAAGAAAACGGATGCAAATTGAATCTTGTTGTGAAGACACCAGACCAGGAGGTCATACTGTTATACTTTAGTTGGTTAGTCAAAAATAACTCATGAAGATAATTGGGTAAAGAGTGAGACACCAACCACGAGTATGTTCGTTGGCAAGCAACACGTGTCGTCGATGACAACATATAAGCAAATAGGCCATGCCTCTGACGAGTGTCATGCTAAAAGTATGTTTAAGTAGCTAAACTAGACCACACTAGGAAAAGAAACCAAAAACAGAGGATGTGTTATCATCCTCAGCTATGTTTTCGAAAATGGTTATATCTTGCCCTACATCTAGCACTTGCCACTTTCTAATGAAAGTGAAGACATGAAAGACACATCTTTGAGACGCATTGCAAGATTTACCAGTATGTTTGTAATGTCATTATTGAGTAGTGAAAATATAATTGACAGGATACGGCAGCATGCATAAGTTGACCCCTAAGATGTAACCAAAACTGTACAAGATCGGTTGAATAAAATCTTTTTGTTAGGTATGTGTATTCAACTGATGTCACCTTTCGCCATGGGGAAGTGCAAAGTTATGATCCCTTTTGATATAGGGATATGGATATGGATGCCTGCCATGCTCAACTAGGTCGGCAGTGGCAATTTAATTTGAATTTGGTATAGAATTAATAAAAGAACACATACCCCTTCCTTAAGATGGTTAAAACTTCATCCATATCCACTATGTTCAGCATGATCATGTCTTTGAATCTTTTCATGGCGAAAGGGACATCACGTTGTTCGTTTACACGTACCACACGAACGGCTTTAATTCGACCAATCAAGTAAGGTACGTGGCTTCCTATGAGTCAACTCAATACGTTCTACCATTGATGATGACGTTAAAGATGTCTTGTTGATCGTATGACACGTGTGAAAGTTGGACGAATTTAGTCATCCTTGTTATCTTTGAAAACATCATTAGGTCTGATAACATGTCCCTCATCATCGTGTGTAGTGACTAGTTTTACTGGTGAGAGATGGAACATTGTAGTTGCTTTGTTGCTTCTTCTATGTGATAACTGTGGGTTTCGTCTCTCTTCTAACTCTCAGGATGTTTTGGACTGGCCATCTTCAGTATTCGCCTCCTCATTAGCTTCTTTGAAACGAGATCAGTTTGTGTTCTTTCCGTACTTGACACCACTTCTTCCCTGGTTTGTGATTGCAGTCTGGTAAGCTTACCAAGAGTCCGAGTAGTGCTAAGCGATATCAAGCCTTCATTTGCGAATGACTCTTCCATTTTGTTTGTGAATCCTACTGTGAACTTTGAAATAAAGAGAAAGACAAAGATTTAGGCGACCACTATTGCATATAGTTTAAAATACCCTTAAAGTTCATCTATATATTTCTGGATTAGCTTAACTTATCTAATTAGGTTTAAGTATTCTATATCATGCTCATTTGTTTAAAGTGCCACATACATAGGAGCCAAATGTTTCTTTGAAAACCGTGAGTCCTAAATTTAAGAGATGTAATGAGTATATGTTTGTAGATATGAACTTAACGATCATTCTTTCTCTATGTTAGAGGACGAACCTTTCATGTCATGGAAAAATCCGAACGCGGAAATGCTGGTTGATTACATAGCTTTTAAGCTAGGCTGGGAGCCGTCCTTCACTCGACAAAAGCTCTTTCCACTTCTGTCCTCCATTTTCTTGAGAAATATAGCCAAACATCAAGTAACTGAATTGCTGTATGGACAATACGAGTTCGACTTCATTCAGAGAACCAAGATAAGGTATGGCCATACATACTATCTGGTTGCGTGGAAAAAACCTGAACAAGCAGTCGATAATAATAACCATACAACACCTTCCAAAGAGCCTCAAGTTCTAGAAGATGATGATGAGTTGATTATTATCTCTGATGATTCTGATGTCACCAATGTTCGTGTTGATAATGGGTGTTTGACAACTGATGAAAATATGGATCTTGTTATGGCTGCTTACCCAGAAAAGGTTAATCAGTTTATGCAACAAAAGGTGAGATTTTTTTTATTAATTTACAGCACATTGCACGTAAAAGTCATTTTTTTTTTTTTTTTTTTTTTTTGACGGAACTACTTTCAACTTCAATGTCATTTAGTAGAAGCATAACCCTTAACAGGTCCTTATTCAATTATAAACAGATAACATAAGCCCTTAACATTGACTTTGAAAACATGTCACCTTTTTCACCGGGTATAAACCCTTTACCAAAAAAAAGAAAACATGTCACCTAAAATAGGAGTTAACTGCCGGTATTTCCTTTTACGTGCAATTTTGCATTCTTATTATTGAACATATAAGTATTAATTTGCCTTTTTCTTTTTTTCTTTAAAAAACTTACAGGAGGCTAAAGAAGCTAAATCACGGAAAAAGGCTAGATCAAAACCGGCATTAACCGTTGCTGATCCGTTATCTCCCACATCAAAAGGTGTTCAGCTCAATATTACACAATTTTACCGTTCATCTAAAGGAGAACCTTCTGAGAGCTTAAAGGAAAAAAGTTCTGTGGAAAAAAGGAATGCAAGGAGTGGAAATTTTTCCAAGTCTGCCAGGCGACGCTTGCTATTTGGGTAGTTTGTGATTTATTTTCTTAGGACTAGTGGATGTAGATGTAACCGATTGTAAATGTTTAGTTTTATATTATGCGGTAGTTATTGATCCACGGTCTGTCTTGACGTCTCATGCTTTGTTTTTGAAACTCAAATCATTTTGAACTTGGGTATATAGTTAGTTTTGTAAGGTTTGGTGTGTACATGAGTGCTAATCAAGTTAGTATTAAGCAGACCTTATTCCATCATGTGAATAACCCCTACACTGAATTTGAATTTATTCCTATTCTGAATCATTGGTTTTTTTTTTTTTTTTTTTTTTTTTTTTTTGGGTCATAATTGTCAACGAAGTTAGAATATTTGACTTAGGACTTAGCAAAATCGACCGAAAACTAAAAAAACGAGCCAAACCGGTTCGACCAAAACCAAACCGACCTTGCTTGGTTTGGTTTTATATATTCATGTCTTTCGGTTTTAGTTTGACTCGGTTCGAGTCAAAATCGAAAAAAACACACCTAAACCAACTAAACTGACACAAGACAGAACCCGACTAAGCCACTTTGGTTAGGTTCTCGGTTTATGTTTTTCTTAAAATTGGTTTTGGTCGGTTTGAGTCGGTTTTGACCTGATTCTCAGCCGTGGGTTGTAATATTTATTTGTTTTAGCAAGTTCAAGTGTTCAACTACCATGTGGCATCAATTCCAGTTTATTATAAACATATCGGTAGCAGCATGGTTTGATTATTGTCAGGGAGGAGATTTAATTTACATATCAAATTTTTCTCAAATATTAAGATGACTGAGATTAAAAACATTTTTATTATTTCACCTATTTTTTATAATTTAAATATCTCTTAAACCGCTAATTGTTAATCGGAAATATTTACACCGTCGTGACGAGCATTCTTTTCACGTTTTTTTGTTTTTTTACGTTACCGAAATTTGCATGAAAAAAATCATATATGATAAAACACAAAATTGAATATTACATGTAATATTAGTGTTAAATCATATATGATAAGTAATATCACATGTGATATGATATGTATATTATATGTGATTTTACACTAATATCACATGTGATATTACATATCATATATGATATAACACTAATATCACATGTGATATTCAAATTAGTGTTTAATCATATATGTCGAAAGTATATCAAAGTGTCTATCTATAGAAAGATAATTAAATGCTCTTCGCAATGATATTTTTTTTTGCTTAACGATTAACGGTTTGAAAAGTATTAATATTTGAAAAAAAAATGATGAAAGTGAGTTTTTTAAATTGTTGTGATTAAAATATTTTTGTGCACCTACGTATAATAGGGGTACCAAAACTACCAAAATCCAACTAACAAGATTCTTATTTTTATTAGAGTAAATTACACCGTTCGTCCTTGTGGTTTGCGTTGACCGCAGGAGTTCGTCATTTGACCAAAAAAGTTGCACCGTTCATCCTTAAGTGGCAAACGTTATGCGCCATTAGTCCCTCCCTCTAACGGAGCCCACTAACAGTCGTTAAGTCTTGTTAACCTGAGGGTATAATCGTCATTTCAACACCACAAGGACGAACGGTGTAGTTTACACTTTTTGTCAGTTTTTTTCCGTTTTCTTACGTTTTCGTCCGTTTTCTTACGTTTTCTTACTTTTAACTCCGTTTTTTTACGTTTTCATCCGTTTTCTTACGTTTATTTATGTTTTCGTCTGTTTTCTTACGTTTTCGTCCATTTTTTAATGCTTTACTCCGTTTTTTTTACGTTTTCGTTCGTTTTCTTACGTTTTCATCCGTTTTTATACGTTTTTGTCCGTTTTAATACGTTTTCTTCCATTTTTCTTACGTTTTACTATGTTTTATTTACGTTTTCGTCTTTTTTACGTTTTCATCAATTTTCTTACGTTTTTGTCTGTTTTTCTTACGATTTACTCTGTTTTTTTACGTTTTCGTCAGTTTTTTTTACATTTTCGTTCATATTCTTACGTTTTCATCTATTTTTTTACGTTTTCGTCCGTTTTCTTACGTTTTCGTCCGTTTCTTACGTTTTACTCTGTTTTTTAACGTTTTCATCAGTTTTTTACGTTTTTGTTCGTTTTCTTACGTTTTCGTTCGTTTTCTTACGTTTTCTTACTTTTGACTCCGTTTTTTTACGTTTTCGTCCGTTTTCTTACGTTTATTTACGTTTACGTCTGTTTTCTTACATTTTCGTCCGTTTTCTTACGTTTAACTCCGTTTTTTTACGTTTTCGTCCGTTTTCTTATGTTTATTTACGTTTTCGTCTGTTTTCTTACGTTTTACTCTGTTTTTTTACTTTTTCATCGGGTTTTTTACGTTTTCGTCCGTTTTCTTACGTTTTACGTTTTGAAACGTAAAAAAACAGACGAAAACGTAATAAAACGGACGAAAACGTTAAAAAACAGACGAAAACGTAAAAACAGAGTAAAACGTAAGAAAAAAGGAAGAAAACATAAGAAAATAGACGAAAACGTAAAAAAACAGACGAAAACTTAAGAAAACGGACGAAAACGTAAAAAAAATAGACGAAAACGTAATAAAACGGATGAAAACGTAAGAAAACGGACGAAAACGTAAAAAAACAGAGTAAAGCTTAAAAAAACGGATGAAAAAATAAAAAAAATGGACGAAAACGTAAGAAAACAGACGAAAACTTAAATAAACGTAAGAAAACGTAAAAAAACAGAGTTAAAATTAAGAAAACAGACGTAAACGTAAGAAAACGGACGAAAACGTAAAAAAATAGACGAAAACGTAAGAAAATGAACGAAAATATAAAAATACCCGATGAAAACGTAAAAAAACAGAGTAAATCGTAAGAAAACAGACAAAAACGTAAGAAAATGGACGAAAACTTAAGAAAATGGATGAAGACGTAAAAAAAAGACGAAAACGTAAAAAAACAAAGTAAAACGTAAGAAAAACGGAAGAAAACGTACTAAAACGGGGGGAAACGTATAAAAACGGATGAAAACGTAAAAAAACGGATTAAAGCTTAAAAAAACGGATGAAAACATAAAAAAATGAACGAAAACATAAATAAACGTAAGAAAACGGACGAAAACGTAAAAAACGGAGTTAAAAGTAAGAAAACGTAAGAAAACGGACGAAAACGTAAAAAAACGGACAAAAAATGTAAACTACATCATTCATCCTTGCACCGTTCTTCCTTATGGTGTTGAAATGACGATTATACCCTCAGGTTAACAAGAATTAACGACCGTTAGTGGGCTCCGTTAGAGGGAGGGACTAATGGCGCATAACGTTTGCCACTTAAGGATGAACGGTGCAACTTTTTTGGTCAAAGGACGAACTCCTGCGATTTAAGGCTTTTCAGGTTAACAGAAACCTTCATAACCTAAACCGGACTAACCCTTACCAGAATAACCTCGAATAACGAACGCTTATTGGGGTCGAGTATGGATACCGTTTTTCTTCTCCAAAACCCGAATAACCCATTATTCAGGTTGGGTTAGCCCAGATAACATCCTTACCATAGTTGTCAAAATCGCGATCCTGATCGTAAGACGATCCTACGATCCTACACACAAAAAACGATCAAAATCTTAACAAGATCGTAATTCAAGTAGGAACGTATGATGATCGTAGGATCGCTCATAGGATCGTAGGATCGCCTATAATTAATTTATTATTATTTTTATTAACTTATTAAGCATAAGCCCATGTCTTAAAGCCCAAAGACTAAAAATTCTTCATGAAAGCTATTATTTTGTGTTGTTAATTGATTGTCTTTTGCGAAATTAATGAGTACCCAATCATTATGTTTTTATGAACTATTTATGAATAGTTTAGATGTATCTTTTTGGGTTTAATATGAAAAACGATTTCGTGTTTTGTAACATACTAGCAGGGTACCCGCGCGATGAGCGACGGATACCCTGTGACTGAATTTTCTGGTAATATGATGTTATGTGGCCATACTTTTTTTAACAATTAATTTAGAAATAATAATTATGGAAATCTTGTTTAGTTTCCTTTTTTGTTTTCGAGTCTAGGTAGATCTTTGTTATTACTGTCAGTTGGGGAGTGACCAGTGGGTAGCCTAGCAAACCAAAAAAAAAAGAAAATCTTACAAAGTTAAAAATGTTTTTTCAATAATGTAACGGTTTACATTTTTGTTTTTTAGTCGAGTGAGTTATCCGGAGGGGATGAGCCCTTGGTCAATTTTGGAGCCGACCGACCCAGTTCGACCCTCATGCTGCAATGGCGGCGACTCGGTCGGCGCAATGGCGCCCGAATCGGTCGACCGACCACTGCGGGCAGCCTAATGGCTTTATTTTTAAATGTTTGGCTTAGTAGTTGATTAGATTGTACATCGTGGTTAAATGGTTGTATATTTTGGTGAAAGGGTAAATTAAATAGTGTATTAATTGTATATGTTGAATAGTGTTTTTTTTTTAGTTTTATTTGTGCTTCAAATAGTTGTAACTTATGCTTTTTTACTTGTATTTGCTTAAAAGTTCTATATTAGGAAATCTTAAAAAATTAATAGGAGGGAAGGTACAAGATGCATTATAAGTAGTATATAGATCAGAAGTCTGTTTTTGAAGTAAACTATTTATATACTTGACCTAATTTTGTTCATAATCTATTTTAGGGGGAATTGCATATATACCCACTAAAACTTAGAAACTTGCATATTTCCCCATAATACAAGTTTTTATTGCATAATGTACAATGCATTTTAAGCATGTTTTGGGTATATATGCAAATATGTAAGTTTTAATGGGTATATATGCAATTGACCCATTTTATTTTATGTTACATATAAAAGCATGAACTACATGTTAATAAAATTCAGTCAGAATATCTTAATTTAATTTATTTGGTCATCAAGAAAAAAAAATTTGTGTTACCCTCTATTATAAATTATATCGTTTCATTTTCAGATACAATCCATTTATCTTTTTAAATTAATCTATATATTGTAACAAAAAAGTCACAAAACCATGCACCAATAAATTAACAATATCTTTTTGTATTAATCTAAATATTATCACGAAAAAACCTATAATAAAAAACATTGAAACAAGAAGTACGTGCACGTATATAGTAACTTTGTGCAGGTATGCATTACAATATATCTAATATTCTACTACTACGGTACTTGAACATATAATTTTTTCTTTTTATCATCCATTTAGATTCGTTTATCATATGAAATATTATATAGAAATATAAAACTACAACCCCTATACAAAAATATATACATTTTCGTGAGATCTTACGATCATGATCCGATCCTAACTACGATCTTGCAAATCCGAAAATGAGCCTAGGTAGGATCCCGATCCTGACAACCTTGATCCTTACATAGGTTAATTAATTAAACATTTGCGAAAGTAGAAAATATTAAAATACAGTTAAAGGTTAAAATACACTTATGATCATCAAGTGAGTACTAAAAATATTAAAATACAGTTAAAGGTTAAAATACACTTATGATCATCAAGTGAGTGCTAAAAAAGGAGTAAATAACATTTTTATCTTTACTTTTTTTATCTTCTACAAAGCACGAACTTTCTAATTTTGTGAGTTAGAGCCAGAGTGCAATCTGTTAATGTCAGTGAATTCTCAACAGTAATGTACACAAAAGCACCAAGCTTGAAAAGGATGGAAGTCAAATAAAACATGCGACAACTATCAGAATACTTAAAGAGTCTAAAATTAATCAAAACGTAACATCTCATTTAACCAACCCATCAAATTGGCAAACATTCGGGATTAAATTAGTCAAAATCCTGTGTAACAAAAAACAGTTGTAATAAGTATACATACACTAAAAATAAAAAATTAAAAATTAAAAATTAAAAATTAAAAAAAAAATGTGAGCTTTTTTTTTTTTTTCAAATAAGACGGACCCATTTTTCTTCCGATATTGATAATACAAGAATTCCAAACAAATTGGACAGAAACAATATATGACCTGCAGATCATATGTCCTAAAAATTTTAATCCTAATAAGACCAAAGTCACTACAGACATGCACTTCAGAAAATTGGACAAGTTACCTACATGGCTACATACCAATCTTACACGATCAGGACATCATTTAACACAATTACTTGTAAAAAATGAAATAAAAAACTATAGATCCCAATTGACCAATGTTGAAATTTAATACCAATTTGACCAACGGTGCAAACATATGGGGACCTTGTAAGTACCATTTTCCCTCAGGCCACGTCTATATCCACATTTACTATATATCTATATCTATATATGCATACAAAAGTCATGGACACTTGTTTTGGTTTCATGGCCGTATAGTCTAGAATAAATTGTAGTAAAACACGACCTCTCAACCACAGACCTAAGGGATGTCATTAGCAAAACCCTCTATTTTAAAATGTTCAAAATATCAAAAAAGAAAACAGGTAGAACAGGAAGAACATTTTATAAAAACTTTACACTAACTGATCATCATAGCATGTCACCTTTTAATGAAGCAAGCCAAACGGGTAAACATTATACCAACTACAGTATACTGAGTTTCTAAAGGAAACAAACATAATGTGGCACGGAAGGATACTCTTATTCTAGCCCACTTCTGTATTCATGTTTTTCTTACTTACAGTATTTTTGAGTAGAGTATGCATACTACAATAGTTATCACACAGCTGAATTCCCGTGAGGCCCTAACATTTCTTAACTACCAATATTCATAAAAATTAATAAACATACTTTAGTTCCTAATTACTCAAAAAGGTAGATTGAGATCATGTGTGTGCACGTATCCACAAAATATAAATTAAGCAGTAGCAATTAGCAAGCTATACATCCATTATATTTGACCATCAGCATATACTCAATAATTGGTATCAATGTTTTAGATAACTATTTTGGGACCTCAAGAGAATGCACAGCCTAATTATAGCCAACCGATAAGAATTCTAAGAATACAACTTACCATGGAATTGAATTCATCAACACTCGTCTGGAACACATCGGTGTCTTCTAGCCACTGCATCTAATTTACATAGCTTGTGTAAAGATGTTGTTCCAATCTAATGAACCCTAACCTGTAGAAGAGTAACAATTAGATGGGTTGCAGTATACCCTTCTGCCAAAATTTACAGATTAATGTACCATCAAAATGACAACTGAATGAACTTACTTCACTAGATTACCCAGCCAGAAGAGTACTATAAAATCTGTTCCCAAATAGTATGAGGGTGTACTTGTCCAAGGAAAGAGAAGAGCAGTCTCATTTACAACATAAATTGAACAATGTATTCACAATGCAATTACAGTGAGCTCGATAACTTAAAGGAAACGAATAAAATGTTCAAAATACAACGATTCTTCACCAGAAATAATGACATAGTATAGACTAATTAATGTGTATTGTACATTCTACCAAACAAAATCCTACAGCCTCATCTAATCACACATAAAATGGAAGAAGATGCAATCTAGAGTTGATGACTGCACAATTTCATAATGTCAGCACAAACCCTATTCTAATGGTATGAATAGACAACATCATACATGTCACAAGGACAAGCTAACAATTGAAACAAGTTTTCTTCTCTAGACTGAAATTCAAGATGGAAATGCATCAAGAAGCTGCATCATCATCATCATCAAACTACTGATAACTTGAAATACAATTAGGAAGAACCCAATGCAATCCTTTGTTTCGCGAGTGACTGTTTTAGCTGTTTTATCAAGTGAGGTGTTGAGCACATGTAGTCCTGGAATGATGACCTTAAATTTCCCAACATCTTCAAATGTTCATCTTCTTCGTGAATATCATTGTTAAGCAAATCTACAAAAAGTTTTTTCCAAAGTTCGACTTTTTGGTACCTGTAAACATGAAAAGCGATAAGGAAAGTTGGTGAAATTTGTATAGATGTTATCTATCTTTTTTAGCATACAATTAACCTCATGCATATTTTCAGATATAGGGTTATATTACCACTGTCTTGGTTTTAAATGCGCTAGCTCTCTCTGAGGCAAAGGGTCCCACAAGCCAAGGCGTGAGGCAAAAGGGCACGCAGCACGCATGCGAGGTGCGAGGTATTCTCAAAGTACTTAACAAATAGATCTACATGATATTATAAGTTTATAACTCTGACTAGTATCATTAAAACACATTAAAAACCTAATAAAGTCAAAATTAGAATTGTTGAACTATGATCAGTAGCTTCAAAAGTATTAATCACATTATAAACTGAGGCCAGTAGCTATTGACGTATAAAATACAGTAAAAAGTAAATAAAGTCAAAATTAGAGCTTTGACAGCAGCATTTTACAACATAAACCACCACAAGGTCAACGCTAACTCAGTTATAAAACTCAATAAGGTCATTTATGCAGTTTACTCTCAGACTTTAACGAATAATAAATTAAAAAATGCACATGCAAGTGATGTCAATGTAAGTTAAATGATTCTGTACGATTGGAAAAGAATATATATGAGTTCCATTAGAGGAGTTAAATGCAGTTTGTGCCTTGCGCCTATCGCCTAGGCGTGCTTTTTAGAAACCAAGGCCAGAATAAATGTACGTTGGGTTAAATAAGACACTTGTTCACAGATTCGTTGCTCACAGAGCAATGGATAATACTTGATTCCTAAGTTGCAGAACGGTACTAAGTTGCTAACTAACTGAAACACTAGTAAATTTGATAGCATGGTGAAAACTTGGAACAACAGAACATGTCCATTTAATACTTTGAGTAACAAGTGACATGTCGCATATATGTTTTACACTTTTTACTCTTTTATGATCTGCCATCTCAATGATTCATGGTGTGTGACTGTGTTCCATGTTGGTGAGAGCACCGATTATAATCAATTCATCAAGTTGTTAAAAATAGTATAAAAGCCTGACCACTAATATCTTCAAAAAGATAGAACAAGATTAGCAAGATTGTATGGGAAATACCGTTTGAAAGGCAATTTAGGTTGAAATGAATAACCACCATCAAAGGTTGTTTTCTTCTCGATCTCCATCCAATCATTGTGAAGCATTACATGAACAATACCACAAAGACCATAGGTATCAACCTAGAATATAGAGTGAAAAAGGAGTCAATTCAATATGAGCCTGCAATCCTGCATAACATTACAAAATGTAGTAAAAATGGTCACCAGTGAAACATGCCTGATATGTCCATGGCTTATTCTCTTGCATCTGTATGCAGCGAAAACCAGATGTTCTACAATCTCCATTGAACTTTATCTTCTTGGGAAATTGTTCCAGGTCTATTCCTCTACCCCAGTCAACAAGACAAAGTCCCTGCCATGAAATAATATAAAAAAATGTCTAATTTATGAAGACGAAAAACAATATATGATCCTGAATGTAATTGAAACCTGCTGGCGCCAAGAACCAGATCGGGCGCGAAAACCATCTTCTGTTAGATCATCCCTGCAAACGAAGAAAGCCTTTGAAGATGGCTGCTGAACAATGAAAATAGAAAGAATTTGCTCTAGAAGTTGTTTTTTACCTAGCATGGCGAATCAGAAGATTATCAGGCTTGAAATCACCATGAATAATGCCATTACGATGCAAAGTTTCGAGCATTGAGAGCATCTCAATTGTGTAATATATACACAAAACCTCATCCATTGAGCCATGAGTAACTCCACAGCTGTTTATGGCATCCTACGCAATTTGTTTAATGTGTCCAAATATAAGTGACAGTACTAAGAAAAGAAATAAAGATTTACCAAAACTCACCAAAAGCGTCTTATGAGCTAGAAAATTTGTAACAATAATGCTGTAGTCTGAATAGAGGTGCAATCTATGAGCATATCCAAAGCACGATCTCTGCGGGGAGGAGATAAAAATTTAATCGAATATACACAGTTGCTTACCCAAAACTGATACTATACTAGCAGAGGTGGTGATGTTTACTTATAATTGGTCTATAACTCGGGTTATATTTAATCAAATAATAAGTTTAGCAAAGTCACCCAAGTGTGTATACTTCTTAATTCAGATCTGACACAAAATAATTCACAATAATAATTTGGAAAACAAGGGTTCCGTCACCCTAGACCTGATGTAACCCATTTTGACTCGTACAAAAGAATTGCCCGTTTTGACCATCACCCAACCCGCCCGACATGCCCAATTTTCCACCTAAAATAAATAATAAATAATGAGATAAGGAAGAGGAAGTCTATACTTCATTTTCAGGGATCCTTAAATCAAGTTGACGATACATGTAGAACTCCCATGGGAATGGGGGCTTTTGTATCTGTCAGAGACTGAAATGTTAGAAAGATCAACCCCTCAAAGTTAAAAAAAAGGTTGGTTATCGAAAGCATAGATTATGTAATGAATTAACCACCTTCAAAGCAACAACTTCGTCTTTCTTATTATTGACGCATGCCTTGTACACTTGTGCGAACCCACCCTTCCCAGCACAACCCGTGATCTGATATGTATTTCCATCTGTGGAATGAGACAAGTATTATGCCAACATTTCATGTGGATCATCGCCGTTCAACAAAAAATAAGGAGGTTCAGGTATAAAAAATCGCTGAAAAGACTTTTTTTCCAAAACAAAAATTGTGTTGAAAACAATTTGCACAAAAAACTTTTGTGCGTCAAGAAACAATTCTGCATCAAGTTTTTCTTTGTGTGTCAATATTTCTGTTGGTGCGCATAATAAAATAGCTTAAAGCCTTAAACATCCAGATTTTCAGAACTAATTCCACAACTTTTTATTCCCCAGTCTCCCCCTTTTAGTGGAAAACTTGAGAATTCTTTGTAACTTTTTTTTTGGGAGCCCTTTGTAGGCTTCTCACAGACAATAGGCCTTTTTATTTTATCTTTCCCCTTTTAATATATTCCCAAATATAACTTATATATCACAACTCATATGATGCAATTAATAAGAGCAGGAAACAGTTTGATGATAACTCATTATGGGCTCATTGCAGTGTTGGTATACCATAAAATTTATGATTCTTAACGAAATATTTATTTGAAAAATCATATGGTTTCTCGTGTTACCTGGCTTCATTATTCGTCTGGCATGATGGGGCAAATAAAGTTGTGTGTTTTTTTGAATAAATATATCAAAAAACCATTATGGCTGTGATTCCTTATTAAAAAAATATACTAGCTGCACCCTGGAGGTATGTTGACACAATTGCAGAGCTCTAGTGAGTAGTGACACTGAAAAATCAAGTTATGATAGCTTGGTTCTGGTTTCATGCCATGTTGTTGAATTTTACACCTAAAACAAACTCTATCAGTTATAAGAACATAAAATTGCACGTCGTCTAATGAACCTTTGACAGGGGCTGAATCTAATTAATGATAGCAAAAAATTTCTTTCAGGCATAAAGGATTGTTATGTATAAATAGTTTTGAACCATGCTAGTTTCTTTTTGAGATTCCTAAGGGCCAACTAGTGCAGACGAAATTTCAGTTGTAGCCCAAAAGGCACACAAAAACAAATGAAATTTGACAAAATTAATCTAGATGAGATAAGCGAAAGCAAGATTACCCATCTCAATAACCTTATTCCTGGATGACTTCTGCAAAGATGATAATGCCACAGTTCCGGAATAACATTTACTACTTGCATGGTATCCCTGATACATTTCAAAAACAGCATATGAAAAAGATACGATGCTTGTATTATCCCCAAAAGAATAATGACCAAAAGCTCTTACTTCGTATTCTGATATTTGAGCATTCATCTTTTGCAATATCTTTTTTACAACAGAGATTGACCATGGATTCACGCAACTTGAATCAGATTCTCCTTCTGTCTACAAAAGGTATTGGCCAGACATCAATAGTCTTACAGTTGCATCCAAAAAGAAAATAAGAAGAAATTGTCACAAAACTCATTGTATTTTCGAAACCAAAATTCACTACATTTGCATACTGGGCTGAGCCATTTGTGTTTTCCACCAGACTCATTGTGTTTACATTTTGTTTGGTGGTTGTCTTTTGCCTAACACATTTTTTTCTAAATACTTTAAGGCTTCATTATTTCTGTGTTGAAGTACTGGATATGATATGTAAACCGTGAATATCATTGTCTTGTTTAGCTTACAGAATTGGATCTAGTAAGAAACCTGTTTTATAACAATTACGCATTAAAAAAGAATCATCCCAACGCACACAACAAGTGGATGAAAGTTACAATAATAAATTGAGTACTTCGATACAGTTGAATACTTGCACTATATTCATCCATTGCCAAGGTAAACAGTAGTTTAAACAGATTTTGAGTTTGATGCTAATTTCGCAAGTCTGCCTCTCTTAGGAATGTTACAATTGTAATATACAAATATGTGACAGTCAACAGCTTCTCTTTGTGCTAAACAATAGTAAGGGTGTATCTGGATTGTGGATACGAGAATTTTAAGGCAACTAGTGGTGAAACCCATAGAATAGCAGAATCTTTCAACCCAAGAAAGGTAGTGCGTTTATAACCATGTCATTAACCATATTCACGTAATGATTACATGTAACAAACATAACACCACCTACATACAGAACAATGTTTAAGGCGATCAACAAAGGAAGGAAGGATACCGTATTTTGTGACAAAGAAGTATCGAGTATCAGACACATTCTCTCGAGAAAATACGTGTGTGCCTTCTTCAATCTCCCTATTGGTTGAGCATCCCTACAAACACAAGAAGAACAGTATAGTTATATCAGACTTAGTTATACAGTAAGACATAAAGGGTGTTTGGGATTGCTTATTTTTATTACTTACATGCTTATTTTAAGCATAAAAGCATTTTAGAAAGTACGGATCATCAAAACTGCTTTTGTTACTCTGTGGTAAAATAAGCAGTTTTCAATACGCATTGGGATAAAAGTGAATGATGCCTTCATATTAGACCTAAAAGCTTATAAACTTAAGGATAAATGTGAAATAAACAAATGCAAATAGTATATTCAAAAGTGCTTATTTTGAAGCTACTTATCTGCTTCCAGTTACAAGCATAAAAATAAAATATAACGCAACCCCAATTACCCTTTAAGTAATAAAACGAGAGATATATATAAAAGGCGCGGTAAATCATAAATGTACCTCGAGATGCCTAACTGATAGACATAATGAGCCTCGTTCATCGCCCCATTCGCTTCCAAAAACAACGCATACGACTCATACAACAACGATTTATCCAAACAAATCTTAAGCTCTTGAATCTCTCGGAACACGCCTTTGTGGTCCCCGCTTAAGTCAATCTACAACACACACACACACACACCCCCAAAACAAATTCTAAGTTTCAAACTGCAATATAGGGGGCGTTTGAATCAGCTTATTTGATGGGCTTATTGGCTTATTGAGATTTCTAAAAGCTTATAAGCTCGCTTTTTTAAGCTTATGAGGTTGAGCTTATGGCCTTGGCCATAAGCTTAAGTTGATAAGCATAGAAGCTAAAAAAGTGAGCTTACTGGCTTTTAGAAATTTCAATAAGCCGAGAAGCCCATGAAATAAGCTAATTCAAACAACCCCAAAAAAATTCTAAGTTTCAAACAGCAGTATAGGGGGCGTTTGAATCAGCTTATTTGATTGGCTTATTGGCTTATTGAGATTTCTAAAAGCTTATAAGCTCGCTTTTTTAAGCTTATGAGGTTGAGCTTATGGCCGTAGCCATAAGCTTAAGTTGATAAGCACCTAAGCTAAAAAAGTGAGCTTATTGGCTTTTAGAAATTTCAATAAGCCGATAAGCCCATGAAATAAGCTAATTCAAACGACCCTGTTGAAAAGTTGTTATTTCGCCCCAATATAAGCAATGAATACATACATAAATAAGCCAAATCTTGAGAAAGCGAATATCATTCCGATAAATGGGATTATGTTTAAAAGTTTGGATACATTTATACACGAGCTGCTCGCATACGTCTTCCTTGTTATCTAATGCTGCTTTAATCGACCTGTCAAAAAAAAAAAAAAAAAAAATGAAATGATTGAAAAGTATTGGAATTGATTTAAGGTAAGGGGAATAAGAAAGTTACCATAGATGAGGTAGAATAGGATCTTCCATTATTATTATTATGGTTTGATTTGATGGTTGGAGAATGACTAAAATGAAACCATAATCTCACAGGAATTTCAGGTTAGTGTGTGTGTGTGTGTGAGAGGGGGTAACAGTTTGAATTCAAAGCTGAATTGATGGGGGGATTTAATTTCTGATGAATAAAAATCACAAAAATAACAAGAATTGGGGGGATTATAATATGAAATGCAAAAGGGTATATATAAAATAAATATTAAGGTAAAAACTATTAGCTAATTGGGTCGTTTTATGGGTTATATGAACGTCCATTAATTATTTATATTTATTTATACTATATTATAATGCATGGAAAATCCAAACCTCATTTCAAGCCTAACTCCTAACCAAAAATTAAGATAAGGAGTTTTAATCATGAGATGACATGTGTCACTTCTTAACAAACTCCAAGCCTAACTCCTAACCACTTAAAATTAAAATAAGGAGCTCCAATTATAAAGTGACATGTGTCATTTCTCAACTAAAAGTTCATCTTTATTTTCAAATTGAAATATCTTTTTATCTACTTATTTTTTTTATAATCTAATTTCACCATATTTTCTAAAATTTTATGCTCTTTAATTCAACATCCATTTTGATATATTTTTATAAATTTTTAGTTTTTATATTTTTAGTGGGTTTATTTTATTTTAATTCAAAATTTTACAACTTTAACTTTTATTTCAATTAATATAATCTTGATTCGTTAAAATCATATACTTTTGGGGAGTGTTTGAGAGATTGCGAGGGTATTTTTATATGCGGGAATAATGATGTCACGGGAAAGCTACGGGTAACCCAAACAAACACATATACATTCGAAGTGTTGTGAAACGAATTCACTAAACGGGTAAGCAAACACATATATCACCGCCGTTGTGCGCGGGTATCCGACTAGTACTATATAAAGCATTTAAGTTGTGGGCTCAACAAAAAATTAAGATAAGGAGCTCCAATCATTGAGTGACATGTGTCACTTCTCTAACTAAAAAATAACAAAAAATGATGAGCTCTAACAAACTAAAATAAAGAGCTCCAATAATAGGGTGACACATGTCACTTCTTAACTAATTAATCAACTTTATTTTTAAATTTAAATACCTTTTAATTCGTTTAATTTTTTTATGATCTAATTTCACCATATTTTTTAAAATTTTGTGATTTTTAATTCAACATCTATTTTGATATATTTTTATGAGTTTTTAGTTTTTATATTTTTAGTAGGTTTATTTTATTTTGATTCAAATTTTTATAACTTTAACCTTTATTTCAATCAATACAAATTTTATTTATCAAAATCATTTACTTTTGGGAAAGTGTTTGACGGGAAAGAGATTGTGAAGGTCATTTTATATGCGGGAATAATAATGTCACGGGAAAGATACGGAAAACCCAAACAAACACATACAACTAACACATATACATTTGGAGTGTTATGAAATGAATTCACTGAGCGGGTAGAGAATTGCAAGGAGAGTTGGGTTAGCAATTCATTTACTATATTTATCGCCGCCGCTGTGCGCGGGTATCCAACTAGTTATTCATAACACTCCCTCTTGGATGTCCATATTGTTAATACGCTTAGGAATTGCTGCCTCATTAAAAACCTTGTCAGGAAAACCAGTGGGACAAAACCATGACCAAGGGAAAAAGAGTGCAGCGCGTATTATCTCCCTCTGATGACTATATCACTTAAGCTCTTTGAGTCGACGCATCCCAATATTGTGACTTATTTTCCTAAATGTTGAGGTAGGAAGTGCCTTGGTAAATAGATCCGCCAAATTGTCGCTTGAACGAATTTGTTAATATCACCATTCTTTTGTAAGTCATGAGTGAAGAAGAATTTTGGTAAAATATATTTCGTCCTATCGCCCTTGATATAACCTTCTTTAAGTTGAGCAATACATGTTGTATTATCTTCATGCAAAACTGTTGGTGGCACATTCTCTGAAGAGTTACCACATGATCTACGTATGTATTGTATCACACTTCTTAGCCAAACACATTCTCGACTTGCTTCATGTATCGCTAGAATTTCTGCATGGTTGGATGAAGTTGATGAGGTCGTCTGCTTAACTGAACGCCATGAAATTGCGGTTCCTCCACTTGTAAATATATATCCAGTTTGAGATCGACCATTGTGAGGATCAGACATTCTGCATCTGCAAAACCAACTAAACTTGTATTTGATGGGTTAGCGAAAAATAAACCCATATCCTTTGTACCTTGAAGATATCGAAATATCTGTTTTATCCCATTCCAGTGCCTCTTCGTGAGGCATGAGCTATATCTTGCTAATAAGTTTACAACAAATGTTATATCAGGTCGTGTATGACCAGCAAGATGCATTAAAGCTCCAATAGCACTTAAGTATGAAACTTCAGGACCAAGAATTTCCTCATTAGCTTCTCGAGGTCGAAATGGGTCCTTTTTAACATCAAGTGTCCTAACGACCATTGGAGTGCTTAATGGATGTGATTTATCCATATAAAATCTTTTCAACACCTTTTCGATATATGTTTCTTGATGCACAAGGATCCCATTCTTAAGATGCTCAATTTGTAACCCAAGACAAAATTTCGTCTTTCCAAGATCTTTCATTTCAAATTCTCTCTTTAAGCACTCAATCGCCTCAGGAAGTTCACCAGGAGTTCCAATTATATTCAAATCATCAACATACACCACAATTATAACATATTCAGATCTGGAACTTTTAATAAAAATACATGGGCAAACAGAATCATTCTTATATCCTTCCTTTAACAAATATTCACTAAGACGATTATACCACATTCGCCCTGACTGTTTCAACCCATATAGAGATTTATTCAACTTAATTGCATATTTTTCTCGAGAACTTATTTTACATGATTCAAGCAGTTTAAACCCTTCAGGGAGTTTCTTGTAAATTTCAGTATCTAGTGAACCATAAAAATAAGCTGTCACTACATCCATTAGACGCATATCAATTCCTTCTTGTATTACCAGACTAATCAGATATCGAAGAGTTGTTGCATCCACCACAGGAGAATATGTCTCCTCATAGTCAATTCCAGGTCTTTGAGAAAATCCTTGTGCTACTAGTCAAGCCTTGTATCCAGTGATTTCATTTTTCTCATTTCTCTTTCGAACAAATACCCACTTATATCCAACAGGTTTAATATCGTTAGGTGTTTGGACTATTGGTCCAAATACTTTTCTCTTCTCAAGAGATTTTAATTCTGCCTCAATTGTGTCTTTCCATTTTGGCCAATCATTTATATTTCTGCATTCTTGCATAGACTTTGGTTCTTGATCCTTATCATCTTCCATTATTTCTAGCGCTACATTATATGCAAATATATCGTTGACGTCGATTTCATTTCGATTCCAAACTTTTCTAGACATAACATAGTTTATTGAGATCTCTTCATTTTCAGGTACATGTGGTTCTTCTTGAACCAACATGTCTAGTGTCTCTTTAGGAGATCCTGGCGTTTCTTTTACCTCGATTATACCATCTTGAATATTTGCTCCCTTTTTCTTTCGAGGATTTTTATCTTTGGAACCGATTGGTCTACCACGTTTCAAACGTGCATTAGACTCATTGCCTATACGAGGTTGTCCTTCTTGGACATCAATTTTAACTGGAGCATTAACAGCTGGTATATGTGACTTTGTCACTTTCTTTGGGTCAGTAAATGCATCTGGTAATTGATTTGCTAATCTTTGTAAATGAATTATCTTTTGAACTTCCAATTCACATTCTTTAGTTCGAGGATCAAAATTACATAATGATAATTCTTTCCAACTTATCTCTTTTTCTAGTTGTCTTATCTCTCCCCCCAATGTTGGAAACATTGACTCATCAAAATGACAATCAGCAAATCGAGCTGTAAATAGATCCCCCGTTGATGGTTCTAAGTACTCAATTATTGAAGGTGAGTCATACCCAATGATGCGTGCCAAACAGTCAAGCTAAATCACTCAAGCCGGCCACTTGTGAATGGCAGACCGTAATCAGCTTAAAACTGCTCAATCACGAATGCAATGAGGATCTGGGGAGTATAGTGTTTCCCCGGGTCGTTATGTCCCAGCGAGCTATGGAATGGATTATCAAACGTAAAGTGATCGAGGAATTTGAATGAAAAGGAGATTTGAGATTATTATAACTACAGAAATATCAAACAAATACACAGGCTTAAATGCAAATTAAAGGAAATTAAAAAGATAAAAAATATTAAATAAATGCTATCACTATATTTAAAATGATGAACGTTTAAAACTTAAAACTTAAAACTTACGTTTAAATAAAGTTACGTAAACGTACAAAATAAAAAGTGAGATTTACACAATATTAATCCTAAAAATATGAAAATAACATTTTTACAAACCTAATGATAAAAGAAAATTTATAGAAAAAGAAAATTATTTTTATAACTAATTACCTAATTATTATTAATTAAAAACTATTTTTAACTATTAAATAATAGCCTAAAATACAAGAAATTATGAAACAAAGCTAGAAAAATAAAATTATGAATTGGAAAAGTCTAAAATATCAAAATAGAATTTTCAAAACTATTTTTGTATTTTTGTGAATATTTTTCTATTTTCTAGGAATTTTAAACTATTTAAAACTACTTAAATTATTTAAAAATACAAATTTAACTAAGAAAAATATGGAAAAATATTTTTTTATCTTTTTATATTTATCTTAATTTAAGAAAAATGAAAACTTATTTTTTTGAAACTTTTCTGAATTTTTTTGTATTTAAAGCTAATTAAAAATGCTTAAAAACTAATTTAAATCAAGAAAAATAGCAAACAAGCTAGGAAAAATCTGAAAATTTCAGGAAAACTCTAAAATAATATTAGGAAGCTAGGAAAAATGGAAAAACATGGGGCTATGTGGAGGAATATGAAACTGATGTGCAAAGTGCTAAGAAATAAGCACTTGGAATAAGCTAGTGAGCACCAAGGGCCACCAAACTGAAACAGAAGCTTGGATAAGCTAAAATGACCAAAATGCAATAAGAAACAACAAGCTTAACACTCTGATTTGCAATCTACAAAAATTTGGATTATTTGAGTTCAATGCTAATAACAGTTTCTGAGGGGCTACTTGCAGCCACAAAATAAGCATTCAAATAAGCTAGAAATCAAAATCCAAATATTGAGACCTAAACTAGACCTAGGTGGGAACATGTAAGACAAATTGCAGACCTAGACAAGCTCAAATGAGCTTTTCCCAAGCCTGGTAAAACCCCTGTGCAGACTCAGCTTTCACTGAGTCAATGCACATGGCAAACAGGCCCTATGTTTGAGCTTATGCACAAGCTAACCTAAGAAGCTGAAGTGAAAAACAGACATGTGGTCTTCAAGACCACCTAGCACACTGCAACTGGACCAAAAATGAGACCCTAACTACTTAAAATAAGCAGTGTGCAATTGCTGCAAGATCTGCAAAAAACAGATTTTTAACATGTTTGACTTTTGAAAACAGTTTGGAGATTTGACTTTTATGAGTTTTGAGTCCAATTTGTTGAATGAACTTGATGTTTATGGATGAAATGAAGCTACTGTAAGATGCCTCTATGATTTTAAAACATAAAACAAGTGTTTTGATTTCCAAAAACACATCAGATAAGTATAGAAGACAGATTAATGGCTAAGTTGACTTTGGTGGTTCAAAGGCACATGTTATTGACAGATATGAGTTAATTTAACCTAAACAAACTAAAGGCAACAAGAGTCTACCACTGACTAGGCCTCTAAGACAGATAGTGCAGCAGAACCAAACACCCCTTTAAGCATTGATATGTAATCAAATCTGAGCTAAACTCCTACTTAGCTAACACTATTGATCAAACTAGGTTTACTAGCTAAAATTAACATTAAATGAACAGACATAAACCATTCTAAACCACAGATACAAGACAAGCATAAAATGCAAAATGGCTTGAAATATGAAAATAAAAAGCTCACTCACATGTATCCAGCTGTGTTGCAGGCCAAACCAAACCCAATTCTAATCTATCCTAGTCTAATCCAACCCAAATCCAAGCTGCATCAACCAAATTCATCACCATTTCCAAATCAATCTCAACAGTTGACTTTTGTTGACCATGGAACATATTTGCTTAAAAATGAATTGTGAGCTTATAGAAAGCTTATAAAGAGCTTAAACAAACTTAGTAAGGCTTCAAATAAGCCACTAACAGCTTGGACCATGGAATTTGAAACTGAAAATTGTAACAGTAAACTTGAAAATATGAACTTATATAAAAACTTGAGATTGATATTCAAAAGCACCCTACAATGATGATTTAACTTGAATGTTATACAAAGGAACTGAAATTACAACATTTGAATTAAAACTAAAACTTTTATTTAACAAACGACATTAAGAAAAAATATAAAACTAACTACCTCCTTCTCCTCCTCTCTTCCTTCCTTTTTATAGCTTCAAATACTTCTCTCTCCTCTTCTGAATGTTTCCCACCTCTGTTTGAGGCCTTTGGATGACTCTTGATGAATCTTGGCCCTTGATTGGTTTTGGCGGGAAAAAGTGATTTAGCAGTTGGGGTTGAGTGCTTGGGTAGAAGAGGCATTAAATGCTATTGGAAGGTTGTTGAGGAGACAAAACATGGAGTAGTAGGGTGGCTGGAGGGGGGATGGTGTTGCAGGCTAGATGTTGGGGAAGAAGGAAAAAGGAAAAAAGGCGGGTATAGGGTGTCTGTTTGACTTGGGATTGACCAGGGTGTATTATATTAGGGGGGTCCAAAATGGTAAATGACAGGGGCTCACTTGGGGATATGACAAGGGTCCAATGGCAGTTTTGACAAGGCTAAGGTTTTAATAACAAGGGTTTGTTATGTAATTTCTGAAACTCAAAGGACCTAGGCTGCCAAATCTGAAAAGTTGTTCCAAGGGCTGAAAATGACAATCTTCCATACTACAAGGACCAAACTTGACATTTTTCAATTTTCCAGGGGCCATTTCTGCCAAATTTCAAACTTGAAGGACTAATTTTGTAATTTCTCAAAACTTTTGATATTTTTCACCAAAGGACTAATTTTGACAAGTTATGATTTAAAAAGGACCTTTGGTGATTTTTCTTTTGAAATTAGGACTCAGGGACTATTTTTGACAATTTTAGAAACTTGGGGGACTGAAACTGCCAATTATGCAAACTTTGCTCATTTTTCATCTGATTTTGAACATTTTGCATCTGAAACATATAAAATGCAATTTTGAGATATTTTCAGTGTTTTGATGCATTTCTGAGCATTTTTAGACGTTTTGCAGTTCAGATTTGACTAAAAATGATGAGTATTTACACACTCATCAATCCCCCACACTAAACTATTGCTAGTCCCTAGCAATCTTTTGAGAAAAATAAATGGATTTGCATCTCTTTACCAAAAGCCATTACTTCTGGAGTAGCCAAATGTTTCAGTTCAAGTAAGAACCATGGTACACCGATAACCATGTGATTTTGAGCAAACCACCAGCTTTCAACGGATTTGATTTTGTCTTTACCAGAAGCCGTTTGCTCTGGACTAGCCAACTCTTAGATAAATTATCAATATTATCTTTGGTGAGCTGATTACCAATTATGGTTTTTCCACTGCCTTTACCACAAGCCATAAACTTGCGGGCTAGCCAACTCTTCACTTTTTAGGATATGGTGAGCTGAATACCATACAATTTTGGGCAAATTGCAAGCCGTCAACGGATTTGAGATATCTTTACCAAGAGCCGTTTGCTCATAGATTAGCCAATCCTTTTGTTTATTAGACAAGGCGGACTAATAACCAATTGAGTAAGTGTAAAACACTTACTCCAAAAAAAAAATTTTGGCCAAAAACGGGGGAATTGGTATAATTATATGATAAAATTCGTGAGAATTCCCCCCCACACTTAGAAATGAATATTGCCCTCAATATTCAAAGTACCGGCGGTTATGCCGAAACTGAGAACGTAAAAGGGAAATACTACGGCCATTATTTAGAAAGATTTTTTTTTTTTTTTTTTTTTTGAACTTATATATATATATAACATGTGGGGCAACCCCCCCACACTAGGGTGGTACACACGGGTGAAAACCCATGTTTAGCTACTGTTTTTGATTACCGAGTCGCTAGCTTGACTCGACCCCGAATTAATTGGTTCATGGGGAAGCAAAGTGGAAGAAACAATCTCCATCGGACTTTCATTCAAGATGTTTGGACAAACATTTGAAGCACGTGAAAGTTCCACACCGATGAGATATACATAGAACCGGCTCAGAAATGATAAATGAAAATGCCGGGGTCAAAGATAGTGTCTTCATTCCCGAAGGAGTGAAGATGAAGAGAAATCACAAGATATTTGAGGAAAGGAAGAAAGACTTTGATAACAATCAAGATCCATTCTTCATCCTCAAATGTAGACGTATCGGGAGGAAGGGTGAAGGTAGTATCATCAATAAGCAAACTCGTATGATAGAGTACACCTTCCTCCGAGCCAATATCATCCTCAAGATCAAAATAGAAATGATCATGTTCCGGAGGAGATATGTCATGAGAGAGTTCACCGGAGAACTCTTTATGAAGAGAATCAATCACAAGATGTGAAGTTGTGAACTCTTGTTCCACTGTAGACTCATCACTATCCTCAATCTGAGTATCAAAGAGTGGATTCTCATAAACTAAAGTGAATTCAGAGTCGAATTCAAATAGAGGATTGGTGAAAGTAGCTTTGAATGTTTCGGGAACAAAGTGATCAACATTCTCTATTGGACTGTTGGGATAAGAAGTGAGTGAACGATCATTATCAATGAGACTTTCAGTCTCTCCTAGATCGGCTTCGAAATCAAAGAGTGGATTGATGTGAGTGAGTTCACCGGAGAAATCCTCAAGAAGATGATCAGCATCAGATTGTGGAAGTGATGCCTCAACATACTCGATGTTTCCAAAGGAAGCACAATCGTCGCTAAAATCGGAGAAAGTTTCCAAATGATCATTTGAACACTCAAGAGGGGAAAGAGAATCACACATATGATCAGGAGTTCCCTGTGACTCTCTCGGGATTGGGACAAGGTCCTCAACACTAGACTTTATGAATTCGTCCGATTCCTTTTCAGGAACAATGTCAAGATGCTCGTCCCCCATGTTCAGAGAGTGAGTGGGAGCTTCGGGTGTGATAGCAGTTGTATGAGATGTAATCTCAACTGCTGGGATATCAACTGATGAACTTGATGAATTTTTATAAAATTGAAGGATATCAAGTGTATCCTCATCATCACTGTCATCAGGAATGAAACGAAATTGAGAGCTAGATCTGGCTGCTTTTTCTTTTGCAATTGATTCCCTAATAGATTTTTCAAACGCAATTTTGGAATTTAATTTAGCAGCCTGCTCTTCAGCTAACAATTCTTCCATGGATTTTGGATTATCTTGGGAATGTTTACATTCCTTCAAATCTTTCACTAAATCCAAAAGATCAAGGAGAAGATTTTGAGGAAGTGGATCAGGCTGAGGTGGTGCCTGATTCATTTGGTACTGTAGAGGTTGGTCATGATACGAAGAGTCGTAATTGTCACAAGGAAATGGATTCCTTGTTTGACAATCCGAGCTAGAGTGAGGACCTCCACAATACTCACAACAGTAAAACTGATGTGGCTGTGAGTTATATGTGTGGTAGTCATAATTGTTATCAGGAACCTGCTCATAGACAAGCGTGTTTCCTGATTGACAATCAGAACTGGAGTGTGAACCACCACAGTACTCACAACAGTAAAACTGCTGAATCTCACAGTGTGGTAGCTGATGGAATAAATCAGTTGTGTTATGGTAGGAATAGGGATCCTGGTTATAGACAGACCCGTTTCCTGACTCCACCATGCCACAACTGGGGCAATTGCCACCATTATAAGGACCACCACACCATTGACAACCAAGAGGGTGAGGATAAGACATAGAAAAAATCAAATGTTTTCAGAGGGGTAGGGATGAAGAATCAAAGATGTGAGAGGGTAAAGATGGATATTTTTGGATTTTTGGATAAACATATTGTAAAAATAAGAAAGAAAATCTTTTTGGTTTTTTTTGATTTTTAAAAGAAAATATAAACACATACAGATGGTATAAACAAGGAGTGAATATCCAAATCACTAATCTGCTAAACGGAAGATAATCAGCACAGCTCCCCGGCAGCGGCGCCAAAAATTTGATGCGTGCCAAACAGTCAAGCTAAATCACTCAAGCCGGCCACTTGTGAATGGCAGACCGTAATCAGCTTAAAACTGCTCAATCACGAATGCAATGAGGATCTGGGGAGTATAGTGTTTCCCCGGGTCGTTATGTCCCAGCGAGCTATGCAATGGATTATCAAACGTAAAGTGATCGAGGAATTTGAATGGAAAGGAGATTTGAGATTATTATAACTACAGAAATATCAAACAAATACACAGGCTTAAATGCAAATTAAAGGAAATTAAAAAGATAAAAAATATTAAATAAATGCTATCACTATATTTAAAATGATGAACGTTTAAAACTTAAAACTTAAAACTTACGTTTAAATAAAGTTACGTAAACGTACAAAATAAAAAGTGAGATTTACACAATATTAATCCTAAAAATATGAAAATAACATTTTTACAAACCTAATGATAAAAGAAAATTTATAGAAAAAGAAAATTATTTTTATAACTAATTACCTAATTATTATTAATTAAAAACTATTTTTAACTATTAAATAATAGCCTAAAATACAAGAAATTATGAAACAAAGCTAGAAAAATAAAATTATGAATTGGAAAAGTCTAAAATATCAAAAGAGAATTTTCAAAACTATTTTTGTATTTTTGTGAATATTTTTCTATTTTCTAGGAATTTTAAACTATTTAAAACTACTTAAATTATTTAAAAATACAAATTTAACTAAGAAAAATATGGAAAAATATTTTTTTATCTTTTTATATTTATATTAATTTAAGAAAAATGAAAACTTATTTTTTTGAAACTTTTCTGAATTTTTTTTGTATTTAAAGCTAATTAAAAATGCTTAAAAACTAATTTAAATCAAGAAAAATAGCAAACAAGCTAGGAAAAATCTGAAAATTTCAGGAAAACTCTAAAATAATATTAGGAAGCTAGGAAAAATGGAAAAACATGGGGCTATGTGGAGGAATATGAAACTGATGTGCAAAGTGATAAGAAATAAGCACTTGGAATAAGCTAGTGAGCACCAAGGGCCACCAAACTGAAACAGAAGCTTGGATAAGCTAAAATGACCAAAATGCAATAAGAAACAACAAGCTTAACACTCTGATTTGCAATCTACAAAAATTTGGATTATTTGAGTTCAATGCTAATAACAGTTTCTGAGGGGCTACTTGCAGCCACAAAATAAGCATTCAAATAAGCTAGAAATCAAAATCCAAATATTGAGACCTAAACTAGACCTAGGTGGGAACATGTAAGACAAATTGCAGACCTAGACAAGCTCAAATGAGCTTTTCCCAAGCCTAGTAAAACCCCTGTGCAGACTCAGCTTTCACTGAGTCAATGCACAGGGCAAACAGGCCCTATGTTTGAGCTTATGCACAAGCTAACCTAAGAAGCTGAAGTGAAAAACAGACATGTGGTCTTCAAGACCACCTAGCACACTGCAACTGGACCAAAAATAAGACCCTAACTACTTAAAATAAGCAGTGTGCAATTGCTGCAAGATCTGCAAAAAACAGATTTTTAACATGTTTGACTTTTGAAAACAGTTTGGAGATTTGACTTTTATGAGTTTTGAGTCCAATTTGTTGAATGAACTTGATGTTTATGGATGAAATGAAGCTACTGTAAGATGCCTCTATGATTTTAAAACATAAAACAAGTGTTTTGATTTCCAAAAACACATCAGATAAGTATAGAAGACAGATTAATGGCTAAGTTGACTTTGGTGGTTCAAAGGCACATGTTATTGACAGATATGAGTTAATTTAACCTAAACAAACTAAAGGCAACAAGAGTCTACCACTGACTAGGCCTCTAAGACAGATAGTGTAGCAGAACCAAACACCCCTTTAAGCATTGATATGTAATCAAATCTGAGCTAAACTCCTACTTAGCTAACACTATTGATCAAACTAGGTTTACTAGCTAAAATTAACATTAAATGAACAGACATAAACCATTCTAAACCACAGATACAAGACAAGCATAAAATGCAAAATGGCTTGAAATATGAAAATAAAAAGCTCACTCACATGTATCCAGCTGTGTTGCAGGCCAAACCAAACCCAATTCTAATCTATCCTAGTCTAATCCAACCCAAATCCAAGCTGCATCAACCAAATTCATCACCATTTCCAAATCAATCTCAACAGTTGACTTTTGTTGACCATGGAACATATTTGCTTAAAAATGAATTGTGAGCTTATAGAAAGCTTATAAAGAGCTTAAACAAACTTAGTAAGGCTTCAAATAAGCCACTAACAACTTGGACCATGGAATTTGAAACTGAAAATTGTAACAGTAAACTTGAAAATATGAACTTATATAAAAACTTGAGATTGATATTCAAAAGCACCCTACAATGATGATTTAACTTGAATGTTATACAAAGGAACTGAAATTACAACATTTGAATTAAAACTAAAACTTTTATTTAACAAACGACATTAAGAAAAAATATAAAACTAACTACCTCCTTCTCCTCCTCTCTTCCTTCCTTTTTATAGCTTCAAATACTTCTCTCTCCTCTTCTGAATGTTTCCCACCTCTGTTTGAGGCCTTTGGATGACTCTTGATGAATCTTGGCCCTTGATTGGTTTTGGCGGGAAAAAGTGATTTAGCAGTTGGGGTTGAGTGCTTGGGTAGAAGAGGCATTAAATGCTATTGGAAGGTTGTTAAGGAGACAAAACATGGAGTAGTAGGGTGGCTGGAGGGGGGATGGTGTTGCAGGCTAGATGTTGGGGAAGAAGGAAAAAGGAAAAAAGGCGGGTATAGGGTGTCTGTTTGACTTGGGATTGACCAGGGTGTATTATATTAGGGGGGTCCAAAATGGTAAATGACAGGGGTTCACTTGGGGATATGACAAGGGTCCAATGGCAGTTTTGACAAGGCTAAGGTTTTAATAACAAGGGTTTGTTATGTAATTTCTGAAACTCAAAGGACCTAGGCTGCCAAATCTGAAAAGTTGTTCCAAGGGCTGAAAATGACAATCTTCCATACTACAAGGACCAAACTTGACATTTTTCAATTTTCCAGGGGCCATTTCTGCCAAATTTCAAACTTGAAGGACTAATTTTGTAATTTCTCAAAACTTTTGATATTTTTCACCAAAGGACTAATTTTGACAAGTTATGATTTAAAAAGGACCTTTGGTGATTTTTCTTTTGAAATTAGGACTCAGGGACTATTTTTGACAATTTTAGAAACTTGGGGGACTGAAACTGCCAATTATGCAAACTTTGCTCATTTTTCATCTGATTTTGAACATTTTGCATCTGAAACATATAAAATGCAATTTTGAGATATTTTCAGTGTTTTGATGCATTTCTGAGCATTTTTAGACGTTTTGCAGTTCAGATTTGACTAAAAATGATGAGTATTTACACACTCATCACCCAACATATATTCCCAACCTCCTTTGAGGTCCTATCTTTGTGCGTTGTGGTGGAGTAATTGGAACATATACCGCGCAACCAAAAATCCTTAGATGGGAAATATTTGGTTCCTGACCAAAAACCAACTGTAATGGGGAGTAAGTATGATAACTTGTTGGCCTGATGCGAATCAGTGTTGCTGCATGTAAAATAGCATGGCCCCAAGCAGAAACTGGTAATTTTGCTTTCATAATCATCGGCCTTGCAATCATCTGAATCCTCTTTGTGGAAAAATAGAAGGGGGGTTGAATAGTTTACCAATTAAAAACTTTGTTTTGAAACTTATTGAAAGATAAATGATATTGATCTTAGATGTGTTAGTGAAATATGCAAACAATATATAAAGAGTAGATAAGGAAAGAAACAATCAAACCACAACAAGTTGTTTATAGTGGTTCGGTCTACAAGGACTCTTTTTCCTTGCCCTACTCCACTCCCCGAGTCTCACACTCGAGAGTTTAACTTCACTAGTCAACAATCTCCTTTCACTAGCGGAGAAACCTTTACACTTCACTTACACACTATTTTCGACACTAAGCTAAATGTCGAGTTCTTTTCAAGGGTACAACCACTCCCACACACAATGTATTTTAAGGACTAAAATACTAACCACTCACACTCACAAGATTATGATGGTTTGGTACAACAATGAAGTATGAATCAACACAAGATCATACAACAACAAACAAACAAGACTTCCAACTTCTCGTTGAAGCTTGAATGTGACTTGATCTTCTTTGCTACAAAAGAGATCACTAATATGATATGAAACTGAGTTAGAAAGGTTAGAGAGAAGGAATGTATGAGAGTATGATAGAAAGGGATGAAAAACTACTTGGTTTGGGTTGCTATTTATAGCCAAAAACATCAGCAAGCACCACGGACCACGGAACCCTTGAAAGGGTTCCGCCCGTGTTAATAATTGGTGCCACCGAGGTCTGACAGCAAGATCTCAAAATCTTGCCAAAGTCAACCATATCTATGCAAGATTGTGTAAGATATGTAGAGCCTAAATCTACACAAAATATCTAGTGAAATATTCTAAGGATTTCAATGATGCATCACATGATATCATGTGTTTGTTTTTCTATTTTTGGAAATATGTAAATACATATGTAATGTTTAGTTTTTAAGAAACCAAAACATTCTAAAAACTACTATCATACATTATGGTTTAGAGTCATATCAAGATATGATTAATCACAATGTAAATGCTTGAATGATGAAGATATTATTTGAAAAAGCTTGTTTTAATATCTATTAAACTTGACAAGCTTTAAGCTTTATAAAAATTAAATTTACTTTTGTCGTTAACAAAACTTAGGTAAAGATCAAAAATATAAATAACGTTTAATGACGATATTTGTATTAACAATCTCCCCCTTTTTGTTGAGGACAAAACATAAATTTTATTTTTATAAAAGATGTAAAGATTGTACAAGAGTTATAAAAATATTAGTTTTAGAACTTGAAAGAAAAATGATAATGCAAGTATGTCCAATATAGACATGATGTTGACTTTTTCAGAAAGTCAAAGTCTTCACTAGTTGAAGCATGATGTTGACTTTTTCAGAAAGTCAAAGTTTTCAGTTGACTTTTTCAGAAAGTCAAATATTACCAATGAAGTATCATGTTGACTTTTTAAGAAAGTCAATGTATGCAGTTTGATTTTTTCAGAAAGTCAAATATAACCAAGTTCTATATATTTCTCCCCTTTTGTCTCAACAAAAAGAAGATGCGAGGCGGAATGTGTAATGAGCCCGAGCCATTATCTCCCCCTTGACCAATGCTTCCCCTAAATTGGGTGCCAGGAGAAAGATACATGGATTGTGAAAAAGCTACAAAAAAGTTGTTAGTTATAAGTATCATAACAAGCATTTCCAAACACCATGAAACAAGCAACAACAATATATAAGAAACATCATTCATTTGTTAAAATTTTTCATGATTTAAGAATCATGAAAAGGGAACACAATGAAGTGTTTAGTACAATGAGAAAATCCTAAAAAAAATTATCCTAGAAAATAAAAAATACAAAGAAAAATCCTAGAAAATAAAAAAATGCTTAAAAGAAATAATCTAGGACCATCCTATTGATGTGGTGGATGAGAAAGAGCATTTAGGCGCTCTAGGATGTGATTGAGGATGAACCTCATTTCCTCTTGGAACTCATGGACCATCACCCGGGTCCTTTCGGTTATTTGGGCGGTTTGCTCACAATTGGAGCAACCATGCCTAGGAGGGTAGTATGGTTGATGAGTTTGTGGTGGTGGAATGGTAGAGGTGTTGGTGTTGGTGTTTGGTGTGGTGATTATGGAGGCTAGCAAAGCACTTTGCATTTGCATAGCATCACTTAGATGAGAATCCACCATATTTGAAAATTGGTGGAGATGTTGGAGTTCGGCTTGAATCTCTTCTCTTGTGGGATGATCTTCCCACATGGATTCCTCAATGTCCTCTATGTGAGGAGACATTGATGGAGGAAGTGGTTGATCCCCATACAAAGTACCATGGATTTCCTTGTGGATAGGGTGGAAGAGAAGAGGTCTTGGCCCTAACGGGGCATTTAGGTCAAAAAAAGGTCGTGGAGACTCATGAGCAATCCACTCAATAGTACTAAAAGATGGTAGTGGAGGTGGATGATTTGGCCTAGGAGGCAAGTCCTCCAAGTCTTCCAAAAACGAATTTGGAGATGTAGGTGGTGTGGAGAATAACTCCAATGGGATGAGTGTTGGAGATTTTGGAGGTGATGGTGTTTTTGATGTTTGGATGGGAGCCGGTGGTGGTGAGCTAAGAGTTTTTGTTGGTGGTGGAGTAGTGATGATGATAGGTGATTGTGGAAGTGGTGTAGGAGTAGCCAAAGTGAGGTTTGTGTCATCCCTTATGGGATATGAGATGGTTAGTGGAGATGATTCGGAAGAAGAACTTATGTTGACAAAGCAACAAGGTCTTACGCTAATTCTAGCGGTTTTCTTGCAAGGCTTGGTTGATGGTGAAGTTTTTGTCATTCTGACTTAAGCTTTTGCTAGTAGATGGTGAGAATTGAGAATGTGTGAAGATGATCATGGTAAAAGCTCTTAATTTATGGGAATGGAGAATTATGGATAAATGTGTTTGATTTGATGTTAAACCATAGAAGAGATGAGCTTCCTAATGATTTTGAGGTGGGTTTAATGCTAGTCATATCACCCAAGTCAATCCATACAAGAAGGATGGAGTGAAGAGACAAAGATTTGCAATAAATGAGTTCTAATGATTATGAGATCCTAACAATCAGACTATCCACGGATTGCAAGGAACCAAATTTTTGGTTCCTTCCTTTATGCAAAAGGGCTCCTTGGGTGGATTTTTGAAATTTTGAAATTTTGGTGGGAAATGGATATCCTATATGCCTAAGTGGGTAATACTTGTTCTAATATGGGTAATAGCTAGTTAAGATTAACTTAGAAGCAATGTATGGTAATTTGGAATGTCGAAATAAGCGAAATTCATAAAATTACCTGTAGGATCCACGACACCAAAAAAATACACAGGCGAAACCCAAAAAAGGGTGCCGCCTGGTCCGCTTGTAAAGGTACGGCGGTACCAATTTTTACAACAGACGGTACCAAAAATTTGGTGCCGTCTGATCCGTGGACACCAGAAAACACCACAGAACAGGTTTTTAAGGGTCGGGGACTTTTCCGAAACCTGAAATTTTGCTCAAAACATGTTACATTAATTATTTCTAGTTAGGAAAAGTAAATAACACATACACAAACATAGTGGAGTATAGACTTTGACCAAGGGCTAACAATTTTCACATTAAAGTGAAAATGGGTAAAATTTGATAACACACTTGTGCTATCCCCCCTGCATGAAATTGTTAGCATATATCATTGTTTTGAGTTATATTATCATCCTACAAATTAAAATCAACCAAATTGTATCAAACATTAACGTTAATGTCTTGTTCCAAACACTCCTTAAAAGGACCCTCACTTGTCCAACTTCTTGTAAATCTTGTTCATCATCCTACCAAGGCACTTGAACATCCCCTTGGTTTGCTTGAACTCCGCTGATTCATTCTCAATCTCGGGAAGAGACGCATAATACTCATGAGGTGGAAGGCGAGAATTTGGAAGACCATCCTCAGAGCTATTTGATGATGATGATGATGGAGTTGGAGGTTTTGCTCTTTTGCCTTTTGTCTTAGCCACTCGCTCGTCACTCAAGGGCTCAAAGATGTGAGGGATGAGCTCATAGTCAAGCTGTAACCCTTTTGGGCTTGGTGGAATTGGTGTAAAGGCTCTATAAAGACGGGTGAGAAGCATCCCGTAAGGAAGAGCAACCGATCCTTGAGTTGGAAAATCAATCATTCTCCTAGCAATGTAGTAGGCTAGATTGAATGGTTGATGGGTGGACAAGTTGTAGAGCATGTGACAAAGGCAAGCGTTGATATGGTCCCTATTCCTTATGGTGCTAATGACGTTGGCTCTAAGAAGTTCCTCCCATTTCTTAAATTCGGGCTTTAGTTCATTGAGCTCCATTCCATATGGATCTCGGTTCACCTCCTTTCCCTTTCGGGTGACACGGGTTGGAGCGGCTCTTGGGGTTAAAGAGGCCCTCACGGATGACATCCTTATCCGCTAGAGGAGTTTGGAAGGGAAGAGAGCGGTCATTGATTCCATCAAGGATAGTGAGTGACCACTTATCCGAGTAGACACATATCCCTTAGTTGGAAGTTCCTAGTACTTGAGCAAATTGGGTTAGGGAGATGGTGTAGTCGTTTTGATTGATCCTAAACCTAAGGCTAAACTCATCTTCTTCATCAATGAAACCGGTGACACTAGCATAGAACTCTAACACAAACCTAGGACAAATGGGTTCATCGATGTCAAGGAGACAATCGAATTGAATAGCGGCTAGTTCTTCACGAAGATTGGTATTGTCGACAAAAGAGGAGTGAATGGTTCTACCCTCATGGAAGTACCTTGTTTCTAGACTCTTAAAGATTTCAACTTGTTCCTTGGAAAGTCCCTTGGTTTTGTGATGTTTGGGAATGTAGTTAAGGGTATCCTTGTGATCATAGAATCTTGCGGCTACCATGGTTATTCCTATGAGCAAGAATTCACATGTTAAAAACGAGAACAAACTTAACGTTTTGGTTCTAGTGTGTGCCTATATGAAAACGATCTGGAGTTGCGGTTATCTCGACTCATTTTATGCATAAAATGGTTTTTAGTGGGGGTGTTTGGCAAAAGGCATGAGATAACCCAAATGCTCCTAATTCAATGTGGCTTCATTTGAATATACCCGAGAATGCATATTAGTTATGCATTACCTTTGTTAGGTCACCATATTGTAACACAAGCATCAATGTATAAGAAATGAGATATTAAGTGATCGGATGAACACTAAACACAATACACACAAATGATATAGAAAGGTTTAGGCGTAGGAATTAATGTAAAGTGAACAACCAACTCCCAAATGGGAGTTTACAACATTATTTATAGGGAAGGAACTAGGGCAACACACAAGTTCCCTTCCTTTCCTTATTGGGCTTGGATCAAGGCTTATGGGCTTTCTACATAAGCCTTGCCATTAATACTAACTTAAAAGCCTAATTAAGCAACCTATTACATATTGATTACAAACACTTGAAATATAGTTTAGGAGTGATTCCAACAATCTCCCCCTAAATGTTGGTAATTAATAACTTAAGTAATATTGAAACATTGTTATTGCTGATGTAATAGTTGCTTTGACGTCTTCTGGCATTCTTCTTTCTTGTGAGAAGAATTGCCTTGATTCCAACAATCTCCCCAGTGTAGGGATCTTGTTTCTTTTGAAGTATTCTGCTTTGACTTCTTTGATTTCTTTGTTCTTTAATTCTTTGTTCTTTGTGGTGGTTGTGATAGTATGTTGTTGTCAGCTACAGGTCAGCTTCGTTGCTCCAGCGTCTCCACGTCTTTCTCCAACATGCTCACACGCTCATTTGACAATGAATTCCAAATGTGAAGTAGTTCTCGAGTCTTTATAACTTTGTAGATTCTTTGACTAGATGAAGAATCATTATGACTTTGTATTGCCTTTGATTTTGAGAGAAATTCTTTTGTGTTGTTGTTGGTATGAGCATGTGGAGAATCAACACGATCTCTTCCTCCCGCGAGCATCCATCAGCAGCAACATCTCCGGTACAGTCACGAACACCAATTGATCATTGTAATCTTTTCATAAATAATTGATTACTACAATTGTTCTACTGATGAATGTCTTGATTCCATTCACCTTGGTCGGGCGAATCAGCCGTCCGAATCCCGTAAGTGATAGTTGGCATTACGTTGAACAAGTTCAAGTAATGACCCACATATTCAGGACTTGATTCTTGAAAGGAATCTCCTTAGCGGGATTTCCAGCACTTACAAGTTCGAACTTTGAGAGTGTCAACAACATAATGTGAAGACACATCTCTAATTCTAGCAAAGGCTGTTCCTGAAACCAGATGCCCTCAAGAAGGCTAACACGATATACCGAAGTACATCTACGGTTCAGGTGAGTCGCTGAGGTACACCGAAGCATCACCCCACGATTGTAGACCGTTTGAGACAACACTAAGCGTAACCTACAAGGAGTTACCGAAGAGACCTGCTGTCAGGGCTGTTTGATGTTGACCCTGGTAGGAGTTTCCATTCAATCACTGAGGATCACAGTTGTGAACCCCTCATAAATGTTCTCGACATATTGCTAAGATTTGTGAAGGACTCTAAAATGTATCACTTGCGTCCTTATTGTTGAATGACAAGTGATGAAATGTCAAGTGTACCTAAGAGATCTTTTGATGAATCTCGTGGCTCTAGACTCAATAGTGCGCTTTGGTTTTCCTGAGCAGAGACTAGGGAGAGGGTATCCTTCTTCAATACCAGCAATCTCTAAGAGAAAACTGATAGTTTATGTAGGGTTCCCTGTGAGAATGAAACAAGCTTCTGTTGAGAGAAACTTGAGTGGCTAAGAAGGTTTAGTGCATGCGTCACTGGGTCCATGATGACTTTGATCTTCAATACCGGCGTCATCTAGTAACAACTAGTAGCATATGAGTTGAACCCGGTGTCTGCCCTAAGTTGAATAATCTGGAGGGCTATTTGTTTTCACCCTTTTCATTACGTTTCTTTTTAATTATTCAACTCCTTCTTTCTTCGATTCTCATTTTCTCCTTTTAATAATCATACCTAAGGACTTCTAAATTCTAACTATTGGTGGTGTCCTTGCGTAGATCCCTCCGGCTCTGGCGGATCATAGGACGGTTATTCCTAACCTTAGTCACCTTATAACTCCATGACTAACCTATGTTGCCATAAAACCATTTTCAAGAAAAATCTCTCAAAGTGGTTATGAGTAAAAACATTTTGTACCACTGAAAGAGTTTTATATTTTGCAGAAATACTCCCCCTCCACACGTGCTTAGGTATTTTGACAGAAATCTGCACGGTGAGAGAAGAGGGCGCACTTTTGAATTGATCAACTCAAGATAGAAAATTCCCCGCAAGACACGGTTACATCACTGACTAGGTCAGCTTGAAGTTGTAAACACTCCTTGGTGAGGAGGTTTGACCCGTCAAGGTTCATGTCTACCAAGAGTTTCTCGAATGGTCCATTCTACTAGGACAAGTCCTTTGCGAGACACGTTTACATCACTAGCGAACTAGCTTGAAATTATTACCCGTCCCGGACAAGTCTTTTCGAGTTACTAACATTTAAGAGCTCGTCAATTCATTGGTTAAGTCATTAGCACGAAGATTCAATAGCAATTTACAACATATTTCTTATCACATAACTTTTCTCCCCCTCAAAAACTTGTGAAGCTCATTACATGCCATGAAACAGTTACGGTGAAGTTCACTGCGGTAGACAACGTCAAACTTTGGTTTCATGAGAATGGTGTACTGAGCTAGGTGGTTGATATCAGGAAGGTCTAGCTGTGGTTTGGTGAGATTAACACGTTTCTGGTATGATTCCATAGCAAGTTGAAGGTCTTCAACGCGTTCCTGGATAACGATGCTTCTGATGAATATTAGCAATGACTTGATGTACTGGAGCTGGATGTTCGTGGAGAAGTGTTGCATTCGTCCTTGTACCTTGGCAAGATACATATCTTCAATGTCGTTGAGTGACAATCTCAGAAAATCCGCTTCAGAAAAGTCATATTCCTGTTCGTCTTGGCGTTTGACTACGATTTTCTTCAGGAATGAGTAGTCCCACTTGATAGAAAGGCTAACATTCATTATGACAACGATCCGTTCGTCACTGTATACCTCCTTTTTCGATTTGAGTAACTGGCAGCTTCTGTAGTATATTCTTCTTCGTTTAGGCCAATGATGAATTCCATATAGTGCATCGAGGTCATACTTTACCACATTGCCAACAAACATTCTTGTGGCTTCTTCCTCGATGGCCACATTGTTTGAGAAGATTGCTGCCAGGAAAGGGAAGGTGAGTGAGGTAGCGTATTTCTTGTTCACATCGCTACCGTGTTGAAGAAATTCCAGGTCATTGTTGAAGAAATATTGGTAGGGAATCTTTGGTTGATCAGGTCGGCCAATGGTGGGTAGTGGCTTTGTCCAGTCGGTGTAGTATGGAGCCTTGTCAGGTCTGGTGAAGTTGATATTGGATTCAGGAATCAATGTGTTGGATATGGCTCGTGCTATGTTTTCGAGATGACATTCGACTTCAATGGCACTGGCAGAGCTGTCATTAAGCAGTTGAAAAGCGTCGTTCTTGATTCGTTTCAACTCTGCTTTCGTCATCTTGTTCACCTTGAAATTTTCCTGGATAATCTTGACCTGTTCCGTAGTTCTACCATCTACCGGTTCTTGGTCTTCCGGTAACTGAGGGGTTGCATCAACAAGCTTTGAAAACTAGTCATATTCTTCAGTTTCATCTTCATCTAGCCATGATAGAACTGATTTCGACTTTTTCTTCTTTGGCTTGGAGGATGATGCTGGTTGCTTAGTTGATGTAGAAGGAGGGGGTTGTTGTTGGGGTTCAGGAATCTCCTCGTCGTCACCACCAGTGTATTCAAAGTGATCACCAGTTTTCTCCGTTGGTGGTGGGGATTCGGAGTACTGAGGTTTGTCAGTTGCAGGAGGACGTTGAGGAGATCGTCTAGTGGTGGAAGTCCTTTTTGGGGGGGGGGGGGTGGTGGTGGCATAGATGATGATTCGTCAGTTTTCTTCTTGCATTTCAGCTCAGAATCCTTGTCTACATCATCGTCATCTCTTGGTCGCTTAGCCCTTTCAGCTGACTCTTTACATGATGTCTTGAGTTGATATTCAAGCAGTGCCTCAAATAATTTAGCTTCGTTAGAAGTGAAAGTTCCAGATCGTTGAGACATTTGCAATACCAGCTTTGATATCAATTCATCATCGAAGACAACCGTAGGAGTGACTGGATTGATTTGCATAGCGACAGGAGTAGTTGACAATGTATGCTTGACCAATCGCATGAGATTAGGATAGAGTTGTCTGGCGAACATCTCTCTTGTCACTCCAGGGACGGTGTCGAGGAGAAACTTGTAAGTATATTCTCTGATCGTCTTGTCCATTTCCCCTTGGATATCTCTATTTAGAAACGTTGAATCTGTTGCCTTTCATCCGAAAACTCATTTATCACATTCTGAAGTAGATTGACTCTGTCCGCAAGCTGATTTAGTTTCTTCTTAACAACGTTGCGCTTCCTTGCTTGTCTGACAGCTTTGACAATCTTTGTCTTTGTACGTGATGCCCAAGTATCGGTCGGTTTCTTTATAGATCTAGATGCGGATCTGGTGGTGGTGTCTTTGGATGGTGGTGGTGATGAATGAGACGATGAGTCAGACGAAGACGAGTCATGAGAAGGCTCTGGGTCATTTGGTGGCTCAGAAGTTTGTTCCGGGTTATGTTCAGGATTATCTAGAAGATAATCATCAGCTTCTTCTCAGCTTTAGCCTGTTCTTCAGCCTTAACCCTGGCCTCTTCTGCTTTAGCTTGAGCTTCCTCTTCAGCTTTTTCCCTAGCAGCTTCCTCAATGTCTTCATCAGTAATCTTCTCATTCTTCTCCTTTTCTTCTTCCTCAAAGTCGAAGATCATATCATCCTCTTGCTGTTGTTGTTCAGATTCGTGAGTGGTGGTACCAGTTCCCTTATCGGGTTGATTAACCGCATCGAGAACTGGTGTGGTTAGTGCACCACCACTTGAACCTCCAGGGCCTCTAGTCTGTTGAAGATTAAATTCCTTAGCAACATGTTGTAGCCTGAGATTCTTCAGTGTTTTTCTGTAGTCTTTATCCTCATCCTTTGGTTCCTCATCTGAACTTTCTTCTTCTTCCTGCTCTTCTACTGGAGTTTTACCCTTGTCAGTCTTGGGACTCAATGGTTTTTCAATTATTGTTGTTTCATCCTTAACAGACTCTGAGTAGTAAACCTCCTCATCCGTCTCAGTATCCTCAGAGTCTTGATCCTCTAATTTTGGTGCCAGTTGAGGATTAGGAATAGCAACCTTTGATGGAACTTTCCTTTTGAGGGTATGAGTTCTCTTTGGATACTTGCGGGTACTCCCAGTGCTTGCTGCACTTCCAGCACTACCCGATCTCCTGGTCTTCTTGACTGGGATTGCGGAAGACTTTTCGTCAATGAAGCCAACTTTGCCTGATGCTACTGCTTCTTGATATCGTAAGTATGATTAAAGTTGCTTGATATCATCAGTGAAAAGGCAGTCAGGAAAAACTGCACCTTGTTTCTTTGTTGCTGAGTCTTTGAATCTGACAACATTTAGAGTAGGCTCAAACAACGCGGAGTGATGGTTGGGGTCATCAAGTCTCAAGGGAATGTCCAGATTATTCCCGGGTATCCTTTGGATCAACAGCTTAGTATATCTGATGTAGGGGACCTTGGTGCCAGGCTTCTTGAGGTAAGACATCATGTCTTCCCAAATCAGACTTGCGAAGTCAATATGCATCTTGTTGACCGTGCCCCAGAATATCTGTAGTTCCATGAGCGTAGGATGCTCATAACCTCTATCTCTGCCAGATACAAACTTGGCGATCATGATGTATAAAGTTCTCCACGGCTGAGGGATGTTCTGTAAATCAACTGAAGAGTGTTTAGTAATGATCCCATCAGCTTCATCATAGCCATTATTGACCATGAATTGGAGAGTAGCCTCTTCCGATGGAGTGGCAACATATTCAGCGGGCTGGATAGCAGGGAGCAGAAGAATTGCTCTTAAGTCCGCTACAGTGATGGTGACTTGTTTGTTGTTAAGAGTCACCGTAACAACATCTTGACCATCAGCCTTCTTCATAGTGTGCCAGAACTGATGGATATAGACTTCCGGTACTGTTGCAGAATTTGTGAGCATGTTGTTGTAGGGATGAGTCTTCTGAATATCCACAGCAATATGACATGAAGACTCAGAGCACGTGAAGTTATCAAAGTCCACTTTGAGGTTATTCTTTCCAATCTTCATCTAGTAATCGGTAGGGAAAATATCTTCCATTGTGAGTACGTTTGGTGCGTTAACATTTTCCATTGTGACGTCTATATTGTGATCTGAAAGATATTGAGCCAAAAGAACCAACATATCTAGAGACATTACGTTAGTCAAAAGTTGATTTTATTGTCCAATTATTGAATATGCTATGTTAATGAATGTTACGAGTCCAATGTCACTTGTTTGTCCAATAGTCCAAAGTAGTCGTGACAAGTTTCGTGAGCATATTGATTTTGAATTTTAAAGTCCAAATTTCACTCATTCACACAACATTATAACCATTATAGCTTATTAGTAACATTTTGGTTTTGTGACGTTATGAGTTATTTATTTACAAGTTTGTACGAGTAACAATTCATAAGTAAGGTTAAAATAAGGCTTAAGCGTAAAAATTGCAAGCTTATGCGTAAACAGTGTGTGACCATACGCGTAGGCATAAGCTTATGCATAGAAACTCCTCTTAAGCGTAAGAAATCTTACGCGTAGGAAAAGAGCTCTTGGCATAAGGCTTACGCGTAAGCGTATGTGTAGCTTATGTGTAAGGTTTACTCGTAAGAGTGAACCTTATGCGTAAGACTCTAGTTTACTCATATCCTTTACAGGATACGCGTAGTCCCCATGTAGAACCTTATGCGTAAGAGTTCTCTTACGTGTAACCTTCTACGCGTAATGTGATCCTTATGCGTAGAGTTCCAATTCTTAACCTTGATTCTGATTTTTCACGCGTAAAACCTGAAATAAATTCATCATAAAATTTTCGTTAACACATTATTCAACCTCTTAAAACCTCACATGGAATCACACATTTAGAATGGTTATGCGTAGATTACACTTATGCGTAAACTAAAACCCTAAGGATTCAAACTTTACGAATAAGAAATCTAGCCATAGGATTTGCACCAAATGATTTTTGGAATGTCCTAGAAGCCTAATGAGACGTTTTCAACAAGTTATAACATCAAACACCTTATGAATCACAAATCCCCAATTCAATGAGACATAAACCTTAAAGCTTAATTTAGCCAAATTTAGTGTTTCTGGGTATGATTCAAGGTTGGTTTAGGTTAATTAAATATGTAATAATCATCTCTCAAGCAACTAATTAACCAGAAACACTCACAATCAAAAACACCCAAAACCACGCATAAACCCTAAATTTTGAAAATGATTAAATGAAGTTTCTGGGTTGATTTTAATGTTGGAAATAGTTTTAGAATTGATATTAGCAACGTTTAAACACACCTATTACACAACAACCACCCAAATGTGATTACATGTTCATACGCATACGCGTAAAACATGGAATCACGCCTAGAGTTAAATCTAACCATTGGTTTTTCATACAAATCAAAACCTATGTTTAGAATTACACCAAGAATCATTAACCACTTACAAATTCAAAGTTTGAAACACGGATTAGTGGTTTGAATTATAGGCGTAGGATGATGGTGGTTGTGGTATTAAATGTTAGAAATAAATGATAAGTGTTTTTAGGTGGAAGAGTTTTGTATAAATTAAATTTAAGCTTTTGACAATTTTGGCCCCTCCACCTTAACCATTTTCATCCAAAGCCCATAACTTCCATTTTGTTTAAGTACAAAGTGTAAGTTTGGAAAGAAACTTGACGACACTCCCCCTTGACTTTAAAATTAGTGAAATTTTACAATTCGGGTCGGAGGAGTGTCAAGAAGCAAGAAACGTAACCACCAGTATCAAAGATACAACCAATTCTGGGTAATATGCAAGTACAAGGTTTTATGAAACATAAAATATTTACTTTCTCCCCCTCAACACTTGTTCAGGAAAATTTTGAAAAATTTGATAGAACAAAGTGTTGATGGACGATTTGTACTTGCAATGTTTGAAAGAAATTAGATAGAAGAATATTTTTGTATTTTATCAGATTTTATATTTTTCTATTTTTGTTTTTGAAAAATTTATATACAAAAGAAGTTTTGGTGTTTGACTGTTTTTAAGATTGTTTTAAAAGTTCGTCCAGTTCCTCTTGAGTCAAACACCTCATATCAATCCGGTGGACCAACTCAGTAAACCTAGCAGGAGCTAAGGCTTTGGTGAGAAGGTCTGCCAGTTGATATTCTGTACCCACAAAATATAATTCAACGGTACCCTTTTCCACATGCTCCTTGATGAAATGATATCGAAGATCGATGTGCTTAGACTTCGAATGTTGAACAGAGTTGCACGAGATCGCAATAGCACTTCGATTGTCGCAGTACATCGGGATTCTGTCAAATACGTAACCATAGTCCTTGAGTTGTGTTCTCATCCAAATGACTTGAGCACAACACGCCGACATGGATACATATTCTGCTTCGGTTGAGGACAACGATGTACAATCCTGCTTCTTCGATTGCCATGACACCAGTTTATCACCAAGAAATTGTAGAGCTCCTGAAGTACTTTTCCGAGAATCTAAGCAACCCGCGTGATCAGCGTCTGAAAAGCTATTAGTTCAAAACCATAATCCTTCGGATACCAGATTCCCAAATTAATGGTTCCCTTGATGTATCGGAGGATTCTTTTAGCCTTAGAGAGGTGAGTTTCAGTTGGACGCGACTGATATCGGGAGCAAAGATATACAGCAAATACAATATCAGGTCTACTGGCTGTGAGATACATGAGAGACCCAACAATACTTCGGTACTTGGTAGGGTCAACCAATTTCCCATGCAAATCAGCGTCCAGTTTCTTGGTATGTGCCATAGGTGTGTGTTGGGAATAATCTATTACCACTGATAGTCTTGTGGTTAACGCTACTGATGTTTACACTAGCAGTGGAAACTCATTCCCACTGCCAGTACAAATATTACCACTGCTATTAGATAATTGTTTAGTAAACGTGTATTGATAAGTATAGAAAATATCGTGTGTATATTCTATATTGTTAGCTTTATACTTATCTTGTAAAGGACTCCTTGTGCTATAAAAGGAGATCCTAGGTCATTGTTTAGAGTACGATATACTCACATAAGCTTCAAGGTGTAACCCTAGTGATAAGCAAGATTACTCGTATTATTCATTAATAATATTGGAGCTTAGTTTTGTGTTTAATCTGTGTTTACTTACAATACATCATATAATTTGTCTTCTAAGTATTATTAAGTAAATTCCACGTGCTTAGTAATATAACTCAAAATATCACTAACACAAAGTGTGTGTTTAGATCCATCAAGTGGTATCAGAGCGAAAGTTCTGATATTTTGATTTAGAAGACCCAAGAAATAAGCTTAACATACTCACTCAATTCAATGGAGATGGAAAACAACCAGTCCAACTCTTCTACACCAAGGCTACCTAAGCTCAAACTTAATGAGTTTGAGATGTGGAGGATATTAATTGAGCAATACTTTCTCATTCAAGACTATGCTCTATGGGAGATCATCTTAATTGGTGATTCTTTCAAGCCTGTGACTAGTACTCAGAAGGTTGGTGACACAAAAGTGGTGACTGTTTCTGTGCCTGCATCTAGTACTGAAAAAGCACTGAGAAAGAATGATCTAAAGGCTAGAAGTTTGTTGCTGATGACTCTTCCTAGAGATCAGATCATAGCTTTCAGCAAGTTCAAGACTGCAAAAGAACTTTTTGAAGAGATTTGCTCAGTGTTTGGTGGCAATGATGCTACAAAGAAGACACAAAAGACATTGTTGAAGCAAAGTTATGAAAAATTCTCTGCTTTAAGCAATGACTCACTTGATAGCATCTTCACCAAACTCCAGAAGATTGTTACACAACTGACTGTGTTTGGCATTGAGGTAGAAAAGGAAGACCTCAATTTGAAGTTTCTAAGAAGTTTGCCTTCACTTGTTGTTCCCCGTTCACTATCGTTTAAAACAGTTTAAGTATATAAAACAAGTTAATAGTGAACTATGACTGAAATTAACATAAGAAAACACACTAAGTAATTTTCAACATCATATTCTTATTAGAAATAAATCAACAAAGAATACGTTACCCAAGTACTTGCGGAATAGTACTTGGGATTGAAATGACAAAGTTGGGTGACTCCTCTCTAAGCTCAGGCTAAGTCTGAGCACAACTCTTAGAGCTCACTGAGCTATCTCAGGAACTAAGTTGTATTTGGAGGAGTGAAAAGATGGCTTGCGTGTATGTGTGTTTTTACAATTCACAAGCTTAACCTTTTCACTCCATCTCTTATGCTATTTATACATGTATGATTTTTGACTCTTTCCTAAGTGACAAACTGACATCATACAGAAGACAAAATACTGATGTATTTTGTCTCTGTTTACAAAGACTATTCTAGGTAAGAGACAAGACTACTTTCCTAAGTTCAGTGATGACACTGAGCCTGATCTTTTGCCATTCAGGGAAAGTTGACTTTGGTTGATAAGGACTTCGTCTTATCTGATTCAACCTTTTCCCGCCTTGTCCCGCTCTTTCTTCAGTCTTTACATCCTTCAGTCTTCTACTTCAGTTTGTCTTCAGTGTAAGAGTTGGAGAGTAGTCTTAGGGATTCAGTGAGTTATTGTCATCACTCACTGAATCCATCATCTTCTTCTTGACTCAGTCTTCACCCTTTAAGTTCCGCCTTACTGAGTGGAGAGACTTCTACGCCTCGTAGTGAGTATCCCGAAGATGACTCACTGAGAGGCTATGCACTCAGTGACCTGATTAGTGTTAACGGACTAAACACATGGGCTATTTTCTATTCAAATCCTAGATTAAGGGGTTTGGGTATTTATTGAACCCAACAGTCTCCCCCTATTTGGATATACAAATAGCCTAAGTGATTGATCAGTGTAAGTGAGCAAATGGCTTCTTCCTACACTGAATGTACTAATGAATACAATAAGGAACACTGAATATTTTAACAAAACATACATCGTTTATTGATCAAATTACAAAAGGTTCCTATCACTAGTACAAAAGATAAATCAAAATGATGTCAGTTGAGATGGATCCCCAGTGCTTCAAGCTTAGGCTTCTTTTTGAGGAGTGTTTCTTTGTCAGGGTGCTCTCTTATCTTGGCATTCAGGTCTTGGCAGAACCTGATGTTTGCTGGGGTTTGGATTTGAGAGGACACTGGTATGTAGCTCAGCATTGCAGCCACACCAGCTTGATTAATATCACTCCATCTTTGAAAAGCAGGGTTTCCATAGACATCAATGTGGAATAGCCCTCTTTCAGGCTTCTCAATCACTAGACAGTTCACAAATTTCACACCTTCAGGCAGCTCCCTGTTGCATTCTAATCCAGGCACTTTGATTTCAGGTTGGAACTCAACTCTCTTTGTAGGATCGTGAATATTATGTTGTTTGATGATTCGGGTGGTCTAGGATTATGATTAAATAAGAAAGCCATTTAGAGAGATGAAGAGAGTTGAGAGGAGGTTCTTGAAAGAGAGTTGCTTATCAAAAGTGAAAGGTTTATTCAAAGAAGCCACACCCCTTCCATGGATGGAAGGGGTATTTATAGTTACAGAATACACGACCTCCTATCGGCCTGTGGATCAGGCATACAGTGGGTAAAGACCCGTCCTTCCTCCACGGTGTTGCACTATGCTAAACTAGACTAATAACTAACTAATAAAACAGTAAATAACGTAACTAACGATATGTCTACGAGCTAACTTATGCTAGATAATATTTGGGGTGACCGACACTTCACTATGGAATTTTCTAATTCATAACAATCTCCCCCTAAGGGAGGTCACCCCATGTTTTACATTTCGAATCCTAGCATTCTATTTTATCTTCAGTCTTGAGCTCGTAGACTTTAATTCTTCACTTTCGCAATCTTTGTGCTTAAGTAGTGCAACTTCAAAGTCCGCATTGATTTGTACTTTTAGTGGAGGCCTTTAACTGATCCACATTTTTGATGATCTTCGAGCTTTCATTGAGATCATCAGCCACAGTAAATCTCTGGATCACCCTTTATTGTGTTGCCATCATGTGAAGTTGTGACTTTTGGACCGACATGCTCACACTTTTGAATCATGACATCTTTCCATCAGAGTAGCGGAAGCCTTACTGGTTCATGATATTTGCAGCAGCGTAGCAGAAGCATAGTATAAAAATATCAGATCAGGTTATGTAGATATGCACCAGTCATGATTTCTTCAATTAAGTGTGGTTGCTGTGAACATGCGGCTTTGGATTGACTCCTCAATTCTGATTAGCTGCAATCGTCGGGTGTACCTGCATACGACAGTTAGCAATAAAGCGCACGAAAGTGTCTTTGATCACTTTCGTTGAATTGAGGTACACGGCCCACGGTTCCTCGTTGATCAGTACAAGTACTGCCTGTGATCAGGTAGGATTCCTAAGAATCTTCTTGACAGGGTTTCGCAGCTGTTCTAGCTGTTCTCAAACCGGAACGTCTCAAAGAAGACAACACGGAGTGAGTGAACCAGCAAACTGAGATTCACTGATTGATGAAAAATGATTTGAAAAACAATCGCGTATTGCTTGAAGAAAGAGTTTTGCAATACGACGAAGGTTTTATGAGAAAGATCAATTTTCAATCAAAATACTTTTTGTATTAGAGAATGAGTACACATTCAACGTGCTAGCGAAAAGAAGAGATTCGCACATCGAACGGTTTTTCTAAAAGTATTTTTCAATCAGAGATACTTTTTGAATTGTAAATGAATACACATTCGACGTGCTAGAGAAAAGAAGGTTTGCACATCGAACGGTTTTTCCAAAAGTATTCGTCAATTCCATTCCTGGACCAAGGTTGATTCAAGAATGAATCTCCCCATCGTTTCTATCCAGTTGTCACAAGAATGATCTTACGAGAAGATCTCACATGTCACCCACCAAGAGCTTGTTTGATGTTGGCTCTAGAAGGATTTCCATCTTCATCGTGAATACTTTTACATACCACTCAGATGTTCTGGCAATACCACAAGGATAATGCGTAGGACTCTTAATATATACTTACTTTCCACATTGTGTGAAACAGCAAGTCTTCATGAATTTAGTGTCCTAACGAGATATTGTGGATGATCTCTTGGCTCTAGACTCAATTGTGCATATTTGGTTCCTGTGCCGGAGACTAGGGAGAGGGTCTCCTTCTTCAATATCAACAATCTCTAAGAGAAAGTCGATAGATTATGTCGGTTCCCCGTGAGAATGAAACAAGCCCTTTTAAGAGGAACTTGAGTAGCTTGGGAAGTTTAGTGCAGTGCATCACTGGGTCCATGATGTCTTGTCTTCAATACCAGTGTTACCTTAGTAAACACCAGTAGCATATGTATTGAACCCGGTTACTGCCCTAAGGTTGAATTATTGGAGGGCTATTTCTTTTCACCCTTTTCATATTCATTTCTTTTTCATTCTTCAACCCCTTCAGTGCTTACCGAGACTTCATAACTAGAACCTTGTTGGGTTTATTCCAGTACTAGCTCTATCTCAGTCCGCACTCTTCCCATTTCTCATTTTTCTCCTTTTTTCATCATACCTAAGGACTCTACACTATCTAGTGGATTGTCCCTGGGTAGATCCGTCCGGTTCTGGCGGATCATGGGAACGAATACCTAACCTAACCATCCTTATAACACCATGCATAAAGTAAATTGGTCGGTCTTTTGGTATTGTTCTTTCCTTCATGAAACCAATCGAAAAATCATTTGGAAAAACAATCAAGGTACTTGTGATACGAGATCAAAGCATTTTGTACCTTAATAGTTTTGATCATTTTAGAAATGCTCCCCCTCAACATGTGCATATGATTTAAAATTGTGTGGCACATGGAGGCAAGAGTTCTTTGAAATAATTTCTTGATCACAATTTCCTTAGAAAAAGCCATTTGAATTTCTTTGGTAAAATTCTCCCCCTCAATATGTGCATAGGATATTTGAAATCATTTTATCACATAGAGGCAAGAGTTCTTTTGAAGCACATCCACGATCACAAAAGCCATTAAGAAAACCATTTGAAAACTCAATCAAGGTACTTTATGTTAAAACATAAAAGCTTTTGTACCTCGATAGTTTATTTTCCTTTAAAATATTCCCCCTCAATATGTGCTTCAAGATTCGAAAGCGTTTAGCACATATGAGAGAGCAGCCTGCACAATTGAATCAAAACGATCACCTTTTATCAAATTTCATTATTAAATCACAAATTCTCCCCCGATCAAAAATATCAAACCCTTTGAGATTTTGGATCCCAAGTGATTTAATAAGGTTTAGAAAAATATAGGAGAAAATGTGGCCAGGTTTAAATACTCATCTTGTTTTTGGATAAATGCTCATCCTCAACATGTGCATTGTATATTTGAAATCGTTTGGCACATGGAGGCAGGAGTGCCTATAAAGGACTAAAACCAATTCCATTAAAACAGATATGAGATTTAAATCACGATCTCTCACTCGATCAAAAATTTCAAACCTTTTGAGATTTGTGATCCCAATTGATTTAAATCATTTAAAAGAGTTTGGGGAAAGACGTGGCAAGATTTAATTTTTGAAAAAATGACAGATAAGGACCAATTTAAGACATTAAAGATTGTTAGTGTCAGGTATGATAGTTTTTAAGAGATCTTTTAGTAAAATAAAACAATTTCACAATCAAACAAGAACAGAAAAAATTTCATTTTGAAAGACCTTGATTCTAAAGAAAAAATCATACCATGACATAACATTAAATCTTTAGATCACCACTTATATTGTACAAAGCGAAACTTTTGTGAAGAAATATCGTTTGAAAATATTTTATTTTAAATCACTCTCCCCCTCAATACATGACAGAAGTCAATAATTGAGTGACTTAGGTTTTGATAACATGAAGTCCGGTGATTTTCAAAAATTAGTCCAATATATTTTCAAAACAATATTTTCCATTTTCAAAACAATTTAATCAAATTATTTAAAATTGTTTAAAAATGGTATCCTGCACAAAGATACGTTAGGTGGTTGAGAAGCTTATGTTGTTGTTGCTGTAGGGTTTGGAAGAAAAACCGTCTGCAGATGCAGTGAGACTTCTTCTTACGTTGCATTTTGAATGCCAACTGAGGTCAAATTAAGCTCCGTTTCTTCATTCACTTTGAAGAAAACCATCTGCTGATGCAGTGAGACCTCTTACGTTGCATTTATGCCAACTCTCCATAGAAGTCCAATTAAGCTCCGTTTCTTCATTTGTCAACCCAAGATATAGTTACCCTTTCCTTTCGGCATCCAATCATCTTCAATTGTGGGATCCGGATCGGGAACATTCTTTTATACCAATATACCTGCATACGTTAGTGAACACACATACAAATATATGGTGGTCGACATCACCCAAACAACAATCGACTAATAAAAGTCAATTCAACATATCAATCAGATCATATAAATGTATGGGAATAATGTGTTCATCAAACTCTAATCATCTAATCCTAGCAATCATATCCTAGGCACCTAGTCCTTCAACATAGGTTAACATCATTTTTAATTAAGCATATTAGGATAATTAAGAAAGCCCGTTAGATGATGTAGATTTTAAAAACATTATCCCCCTCAATCAATGACTCATTTTCTAAAAAGTTTAAAAGCGCTGAAGTCATTGATTGAGTTTTCAATTTTTACTAAAACTCTGAAACCGATTGATTTTCAAGCAACTCATTTTCCACCATTTTTGAAAAACAACAAATATTTTTCTGAAGAATTTTAGACGGAAAAACATTTGTGTAGGAACAGCAGTCCTTCGACATACTTTCCTCAAATTGTTTTAGGATAAGTGCACGAAATATTTGAAAAGTTGTTTAGCGCAACACTTTCCTTCCTTTAAAGAGCGGGTTGCTATCAGAAATAATAGCAAGCCATAGTTTAAGCACGGGTTACAGTCTGAAATAACTGTAAGCCATGGTATGAGACATGTTAAGAAAGAAATATTTACACCTCCTGCTCGAACTTCATCTAAAGTCCCGTGCCATTATTGAATGACATTTCTAAGACCGTAGATGTTATCGATACCAGAAGACATGTCTTGAGAAAACATATTTTTGGTCTTTTTGAAGTTTTCTGATTTTTATGGATTTTTTGATGATTATATATTTTTCTATTTTCTTTTTCTTGGTTTTATATTTTTCTATTTTGTTTTGCTGGTTTTATATTTTTGTATTTTGTTTTTGATAAATATATACAAAGATAGAGAAGATGATATAGTAAAAGAAGATGATGATACGAGTACCGAGATAAGGATATCAAGCAGCCCCGTTGTAGAAGAAAGAAGTCATCATCTCTTAAACATTCACCACCAAAGCAAATCGAGGCTCCAGAATAGAAGACAGAACATGAGCCTTTGAGAAAGAGAGACTTTGGCAGCTTCCCCCCAAACCGAAAATCCATTAGATGAGCAGATTCGAAGCTCTATTTCAAGCTTGCTTTAGCCAGGTGCACAAAGAAGCACACCATTATCATAAATCCCGCTGCTCCTTTTAAGACCGATAATCGAGATTCTCCATTCGGGGTTATATCATCCAATAGAAGAAGAACAGCAACGTATCATCCCACTCATAAATAATCTTCTCAAATTTCATAACCATTGAAGTCTGAAGCGATCCATTCCAAAAGGTGTCAAGAGAACAATTCCCCCAAGTAGTTGAATTGATGTAGTCAGTCTCTTTGTATAATGCTCAAGAACTCTCCCAAATACACATCATGAGGGGAATGAAAACACCTCCCCATGTTCACATTTTTCTTCCCGGATGATCGTGTATGAAGCTCAAGAACCCGAAGTACATCAATACCCAAGAGCTCTCCCGAATACACATCAAGAGGGGAATGAAAACACCTCCCCATGTTCACATTTTTCTTCCCTGATGATCGTGTATGAAGCTCAAGTATCCGAAGTATACCAATACACAAGGAACGAATAACTGATAACATTGAAGAAGCATGCCAAGCCACTGATTATCTCTGCGGGTGACAATCTCTGCGGATGTCAACTCCGGAATAAGTGATTATATCTCTGAATCACTGATTAAGCACTCAAGTGAAACAGCTGAGCATCCCCAATGTACACAATCTCTTTCCCCTGATCATTGCGATACCATCGAAATCACCACACACTAGTGTACCTCTTTTATCTTCAGAAACTTTGTCTAACATCACTTCCCCCACGTAGATGAAATACTAACACTAAACGCCTTGATGAGTAAAACCTTGAGTTTCTCTGCGGTCATGACATTTGTTTTCCCGGGATATCTTCAATCACTTAGAAGAATTAAGTTCATCAAGTTTACTCGTCATGAGTCAAACCTTGAGTTTCTCTGCGGTAATAACATTTGTCTTCCCGGGGTATCTTCAATTACTTAGAAGTATTAAGTTTATCAAGTTTACTCGCGTTTAGGTGCTTATCTCCTTACTCCTTGCTGGTTTTTGACACTTCAGAATCAACAACTCTTTGTAAGTCCGTATACTAGAAATATTTTGAGAAGAACATCATTAGCTCAGATGTATCTGTGAGAGTCAACTTGCTGAAGAATAACGTGAGCAAGTCTAATTAGGGATTAAATTTGGCATTTCAAACTCCCCCAATTAGTGCTCTCCCTTAAACTGACAATCTGTTTGATAAATGCCCAGAATAAGAAGAAGTCTTTTGATAATCACATGCAACTCGTCTTTTAGTCTTCTAATCATACAGCAGAAAATGTAGAACCGACTGTAGACTCGACCTTCTTCTAGATTGTCCAGTTGGGGAATAGATAGTTAACATCTTCAACTCACACCAAAAAAGCATCCCACCAAAAAGCATCCCAATTAACTTACATCTTGCAAATCCCCTTAACTAAAATCCCTCCCAATCAAACAAGAACAGAAAGATGTTCATCAAGGAAATCAGCAATTAGGCCGCAACGAACACACAAGATGGTAACACCAAACTACCAATCACATCAAACAAGAACAGAGAGATTGTTCGGAATCATCATGTTGATGTATACGTGAAGCATTAACCGGAAGCACTTTGTCGATAAACTCATCAATCCGAGTGAAGATGTCAACCAACGGCTCTTAGAAGAGAAAAAATCCATGAGAAGATGACCCGATAAGAAGAAGCTCGGTTCTTACATGAGTTTAGAGCCGTGTGACCATTTATATTCTCAAATATTAATCAACAATGCAAAAAATTCACACTTCTTCTCCCCCTCAAGAATTGCATACGGAGATGCCATTCTTGACTAAATAAGTGAAATCATCCAAATGTTCTATTCACACTTCTCTCCTGCAAAATCAGCACATGATGTCGCCATCTTCATTATAATCGAGCAAGTGGAATGAGAAAACAATCAGTGGTAGCCCGGTTCACTTGATGACTGAAGCGCATGGAAAAAGTATGAAGCATGTTGATGAGAATGGTCATAATTGAGAAGATTTCTCTTCTTCAGAAGATAAAGCGCACTGACACGTACACTTTTCTTTTCTTTGAGGAACGAGGCTTGAACTATTGTGTCCAAACGTCATTAGAAGATTTCTATTCTTTTGAAGATAAAGCGCACTGAAACGTACACTTTTCTTTTCTTTAGAGAACGAGGCATGAACTGTTGTGTTCATACATCATAATGTTGAAGTACGAGGCCTGAACTGATGTGAACAGACGTCATAATCTCTCTCTTTTCATCTACTATTGGCAAACTTGTAATCAACCCCATTATCATTCAGTAGGCTCTTTGTCGTGACAGCTGATGGAGAAAACCCAATATGATGAATTTGACCCTGAAGTAAGCTACCCCGAACTCGTGACTTAAACTTGCACATATGTAACAAAGAGCGGTGCCGATTTCCATTAGCATAACTAAGTACTCTCTATGTACTCTATACTCTTCAACCAACCAACCATCAAGTATAAGACGTACATTACCTCTTGAAAAATCCACAATTGAATGTGACATTGAGCACTACAACGTAACTCCTTAAAGTGATAGTTATTTTGTGGTGGTATGAGCCCAATTCCCCCAAGTGGTAAAATAAAAGGTAAAAGACACCCAACAATAACTAGATTTCCAAGTCTTTGTTTTTAATAATAAGCTCGAACAAGGATCACGAAGAATCTTCATCCAACCATCCCCGATACTAAGTACACTCGCCCGTGATATTTCACTTCAACCTCAAATAAATAATATTGAATTAACGCCGCTGTCACATCTTCTGGTTAACTACTCAATTCTAGCCTCCTTTGACGTTTTAAGTGAACTTTGATAATGGTTTCATCCCGACCATGGTTTAATGAGCATAACCCCGTAAAACTTTGAAGTAACCAAACCGCCATGACGAATATCCAAACACACATCCAATTCATGAAGTACACCCTTTTATCCTTTCTTCGAAGCAGAAACTGTAGCACCAGCATCAAATGAGATCCCGAAATACACTTTCCTTTCTCCAGGATGGTTCCATCATTACGGGATTTTACAACTCTATGGTTTAAACCGAGAAATAGTTTCTTTCGCGGGATTTTACAAAACCAAGAATAAACCGTAAGATAGATCCGGAAATGCACTTTACTAATACCAGGATGTTTCCATTGTCACGGGATTTTACAAGTCTATGATTTAAACCGAGAAATAGGTTCTTTCGCGGGATTTTATAAAATCAAAACAAAACCGTAAACAATGTCAGCTTGAATGTGTTATGACGACTTTGGTTTCAGTGAATATATGTTTTAGGAGAACATGCAGCGGTTCATCAGCGGTTCATTATCCAACATCATCAACCATCCAATCAACACTTTGGCAAACACATCATTCACGCATTCTGTCAGCAATTGCAGTGACAACATGGAGAAGTAAACCCGATATGTCAAACTTGATCACGAAGTAAAATTTCCCAGATTTGTTACTTAAACTTGTACTAATCCTTGTGAAGAAGAAACGGTGTACCCAATGTACAAAACCTCTTGACGTATCCTCAACTGCGTAAGACACCAAAGTGATAGTTACGTTGTGGGTAAATCGAGAAAGAATCACCAACGTAACTAAATAGCCAAGTCTTAATCACACTCTACAAATGCCCAAACAAGTCATCTTCGCGGAAGGGTAGAAAGAAAGAAGATGAAATAAGTGAACTCGCCCGGAAATCCTCACATCAAATCCAAATAAAAATGTCGTCCAAACAACCCCGTAGTCACCATCTTCCAATTATTATTCAAGCCGTGACAAAATATTATTCGTGAAGGTGAATAAACCAAAGTATCACTCCACATCTCAACAGGTCACACCAACACACCAAATCATATCGTCCAATCTCATAACATAAATCTCAACAAATTTCTAATATCTTCAACAAGCCGCATATAATCCAACTCTCATAGATATGATCCAATATTGAGAACCCATCCGCAACTAAGAACCTGATCCAAAACCCGATCAATTAAAAATGTATAAGGCCCATATACAACAATGCACATATTCCGGTTTACTCAATCAAGGTTTTACATAGGTCGGGTACAATATCAAAAATAATCCATAAAACAAAAATATACTCCAACTCAAATATCAATGAAATATGACCAATCAAGTAACACCGGCCCACGTCCATCAGTTAGAGAAATACTCGGCCCACATTTTGTGTCTAACTCATAACTCCATAAAGCCCATGCAAATAACCGTTGATATCCTACCCTAATATCACGTGTATAAAAGAGCCATAAAACTCACTTCTTACCCTAATACCTTAAAATATGCGCCCCCTTCCCTGTAACTATCCAAACCCTAATACATCTTATCTCAACACAGCAGCCACATCAAACTCTAAACACTGCCCCCTCTTCACAATCTGCTATTCACCAAATAATCTCCCCATAACAATCTCACATCAACCATATGCCCCCATCATCAAGCTCTCACGACCAGGACCATTAGATGCACATAACACGCTCGTCACAGGGATGGCTTGAGCAATAACGAGTAGGCCACAGGGATGGTACTAAATGATGTGAAGGCTTTTCGATGTAAGAGTAACCCCAGGTAGGTTTGAAAGACTTGATTAGATGTTTTTGTATTAGTATCTTAATCTCGAACAAATGAAAACGAGTTAACATGATTGTTAAAATCGTTTCATATGTTGTACATCAATCATGAAGTGTAGTCTTCAAACAAAAACCGGATCAGTGATGATTTCAAATATTCGTGCTTTTATACCTTTGGTCTTGATATATTCATTGAGTTTCATGAATATTGAAAATCTGAGATCGAAACGTGAAGGTTTGATAATAGGTCTTTCAATCATATACCGAGACTTATGACAAAGATATAACTGATTATAGTTATAGGTTTTATCTTATAGTCGAATATAATTGAAGTAAAGCTTCAGAAATCGATCAATGATGTTAAGTTCCTTAGATAGCAGGACCGTGTGTCTGAGATTATCATGAAAGGAGTAGGAACTGAGATCGAAACTATGTGAAAGGTTATGCTTAGAGTAAACTTGATTAGTACATTGAAAGGTTTAGCTTTGAGGTATGATAGATGTAAATACTGATGTAGATGAATTAGTTAGTAATTTGTTGAAGTGGTAGTTGAAGATGATGTTGAATGCATGATGTAGAATCTGTTTTTGTATAAATGTTGTGCTTGTAAGTTGAAGTGTCTTGTTGAAATGGATTTCATACACCCTGTCTGTTGTAGTTACCTGTTGATTTTAGTTGACTGATGTTGATTACCTAAACTCAATGCTAATGCTTAAATCATCTTCTTCTACAAACTGCAATTGACCCTTTCAGAAATTTTAGACAACTCGCTTATGATTAACACAGCTCGCATATATATTGTACACACAGGTCGCAGTAGACATTTTTGACTCAAAAGTCAACAAAGAAACAACTCGCTTTAGACTTGGTAATCAACTCGCATACTATACTGAAAACACAACTCGCTTGCTCCTCGCATCTTGACCCAACTCGCATCAATACATTTATGCAGCATGACAACTCGCTTTTGACATTAAATCAATAGCAACTCGCTCAATAGAAAAGTGCAATAAAACCAAATGCGAGTTAAGTAACTCGCATGAAACTGACCCAGTACCCAACTCGCTTTTGACCATACCAACACGCATTTGACCTGGCCAACTCGCATATGATGCATTGAATCAGGACATGTTGCAGTAAAAACTGTCAACTCGCATAGATTATTACCAACTCGCAATGAAGAACATGACCATAAACTGGCAGAGTCACCAGAAAACAGAAACAAGAATCAACAAGGACAACCAGCAGCAACCAACAGATTTACACATCATAAAAACAGCAACATAAAAAACGGAATCAATAAACACCACCTCGTAACATTAAAACCAAATCAACGTCATCAAAAACCATGTTAAAATCAGTAAGCTCAATGAAAATCAATTCAAAACCGTTTTCAAACCAACCATCGCGACCAAAACAACGAACCACATCAAACATAATCAAAACCATAACACACCGTACCAAAGAGTCCAACAAACCGTCAATAAAAATTACTTATCAAACCGCATCAAAACCATACGAAACATCAAAACAACACAACCTTGGCTCTGGTACCAATTGTAGGATGGTGAATATTATGTTGTTTGATGATTCGGGTGGTCTAGGATTATGATTAAATAAGAAAGCCATTTAGAGAGATGAAGAGAGTTGAGAGGAGGTTCTTGAAAGAGAGTTGCTTATCAAAAGTGAAAGGTTTATTCAAAGAAGCCACACCCCTTCCATGGATGGAAGGGGTATTTATAGTTACAGAATACACGACCTCCTATCGGCCTGTGGATCAGGCATACAGTGGGTAAAGACCCGTCCTTCCTCCACGGTGTTGCACTATGCTAAACTAGACTAGTAACTAACTAATAAAACAGTAAATAACGTAACTAACGATATGTCTACGAGCTAACTTATGCTAGATAATATTTGGGGTGACCGACACTTCACTATGGAATATTCTAATTCCTAACACTCTTCCTCTTGCCAGTGGATGATTGTGGTTGAGATCCTTGAGGTACAGTTAAGGCGGGCTGAATTCCCAGTTGGGCTGGACAATCCCTCAGTCTTTCATATCTTTTACTGAGCATTTTCATCAGGTCCTTAACCACCGCATTTTTCTTCTTTTCAATAATTGGACCAAGTTCATCGAGTTCAGTGATCCCGAAGTCAGTGAATTTGAGAGGATCATGAACTTCGAAGTGCCTTTTATCATCCCCTCTGTAGACGTTCATGGCCAGAGGTTTGGTATTAGGGATGATTCTGACATCTGTGATCTTTTTAGGAAGCCTTCGGCTTGTCATTGTCGAGTTGTAATGCTCAATTCTGCTTTGCCTGAGAGCTTCAGTTTTCTTCTTCTTTTCTTCCAATTGTTTTCTCATAGCAGTCATCTGAGCAGCCTGAGCTTCCTTGAACTTTTGTCCTGCCTGACCCTTTTGGAGCTTGCTTGGATCTAATCCCATGTTTTCAGCTTCTTCGGCGACAACCTTTGCCAGTGCTTCTCTGTTCTTTTTCTCTTCTTCAGCTAGTTTCAATCTTCTTTCTTTTTTAGCAAGATGTTTACTCAGCTGTTGTGGTGTGAGCAGGTACTTAGTGTCGCCGATTTTATAGGGAATCTTCTCAAGCTCAGAAGTTTCCATTTTGCCTTTTCCTTTGTCCTGGCCTGAGGAAGATGAAGTTGCTACCAGGGGTGGTGGTGGTGTTGTTGTTATTGGAGTGATTACTGTCAGTGTTGTTGTTGTTGATGTTGTTGGTAGGATTGATGAGATGGGTGTTGCTGAGACTGGTGGGGATGATGAGATTTGAGCCACTGATGATGATAGTGTTGGCTCCCCCTCAGTGTGAGAGGGAGGTTCTTCAGCAATATTCTCCCCCTCAACTGTTGCCGGAGCTTCAGTGAGGGCAAGAGTTGGAGTTGGTGCTGAGGGGGACTGAGCAGCTTGACCCTTGAAGGCCTGATAAATTTCTGAGATCATAGCCTTGATGTCTGAAGTGTCAGATTGAATACCAGTGACTTTAGTTTCCAAATTAGCCTAAGAACCTTCCAGGGCTGTCATTCTGGGCCCAAGATTCCAGGCCAGAGATGAGGATGCCTGAGCCAAAGTAGCCACCTACGTATTTAAAGAGTCCAATGTAGCTTGAAGAGATTGGACTGAGGATTGAAGACCCTGAACATTTGTAGACTTGAGCATATTGAGCAGTTCAGTGAGGGTTTAGGATTGTTTCAAGTACACCTCAGTAGCCTCCAGCACTTTAGAGTTGAGTGCTGGGTCTTCTTAGACAAACTCCTTGATTTCATCTATCGTGGTTCCTACACCCTGAAGATGCCTGAGGAATTTAGCCATGTTCTCATCCAGTCGGTGAATGTTGTCATACATCAGATCCCTGTGCTCATGAACATTTTCATCAAAGCCATGTACCTCAGCCTTTAGATCAGCATAACTCGCAGCAGCCTCAGTGTGTTGTTCCCACAATGTGTTAGTGACCCCAGAATATAACCTTCTTGAAGCTTTGGTGATCCACTGAATGAGCTGTCTTTCAGTAAGTGGGAGAATATTATCAAATCTTTCAAATTCATTAGTGGAGGAAGAGGAGTCATCATTGTCAGGCTTGACTGGTGATTCAGTATGCTCCTGTGGATCAGGCTGAGGCTCTTGTTCAGCTTGAACCTCAGCGTCCATTTCTTCTCCAGCTGATAAGATTTCATCATCAGTCTCAGCAAGTTCATCTTTAGAAAATAATATCCCAGTGACATCAGCAACAGTTAACCAGGGGTTGGTGATGGGTTCCATATCAGCGGGTGGTATGTTTCCCTCTGAGTCTTTGTCCCACGTTGACCCCTCGGACACTGGTGGGCATTTCCCAGTGCCTTCGCTGGAGTCAGGATTGGTTGTGGGTTCCGTATCGACGGGTTGTTTCTTTCCCTCCGAGTCTTTGTCCCCCAATGACCCCTGAGACACTGGTGGGAGTTTTCCAGTGCCTTTGTCGGAGTCAGTGATAGTTGTATCCCTATCAGCGGGTCGTATTTTTCCCTCTGAGTCTTTGGGATCGATCAGTGTGCCTTCAGACAAAGGCTTGGATTTGCTAATGTCATCACTGGGCGTTGTGGAAGGCGCTCCCCTACCAGCGGGTTGTTTGTTTCCCTCTGGATCTTGGGGAGTAGTAGGTGTGACCAAGGGAACTGACTGTGATGTATCAGTGTCCTTCGTTGTCACTGGGGTGGTTATTGCCTGGTCAGTGGGTGTCTGTTTGGTCTCGGGCTTTTTGTGCCTCTTAGGCTGTGCTCCTGAAGCCTCAGGGCCCTGAGACTTTGGTTTAGTCTTAGTCCCAGTCTGAGACTTCCCCTTTTTCTTTTTAGAAGCAAGGTTTGGAGACACTGATCCACTTTGATTGTTTACAGCAATCATGTGGGCCGTCAATTCAATGGGAGTGACAAGGGATGGGTCCTTTTGAAAATTTGATGGGCTCAGGATGCCAGGTAAATTTCCAAATTTTTCATCCTGAGTATAATTTGAACCCAGTAACGATTGCAAAGCACATGAGACAAACCTAGGATACGAAACGTACTTCGTCCTAGTTTTGCTCTGTAGCTTCGTTACGAGATCACTGTAAATGATCTCCCCTATGTCGACAGTGACCCCATTCATCAAGCAGTATGCCATCATCAACTGAATAGAGTTAACTTGTTCAGTGGATGAGTGGTTCCCGCCGAGGACCTGAATCACAAAAGTGAAGAGGATCCTCCAAGCCACGGAGAATGAGCTTTTAGTGACTGGGGTCTTGTCTAAAAAAGTTGGATCTAAAATGATTTGTTTTAACCCATCCTTCACTGTGGAGGGTTCAAGATGGGCGACATAAGCACCTTTGTTATAATCTAACCCTGTTGAAGTGCAAAACGTTTTGTAATCCAGGGTGTATTGTTTCCCCCCATTTAGACTGAACCTGATGAGATACTCCCTGAGAGGTCTAAGGTTATTCTCATCAGTAGAAGGTGTCGGGTCAAAGGCTCTAGCTGTAGCCCAAAACTCCCTGAGGTAGTTTGGGTACACTACTGAGGGACATTTTACAAAGGCCGTTTTGAGTGGGTAGTTGAATAAAATTTTTATAATGTCTTTATAGGTTGGGACATTTTCAGGATATTCAAAATTTCCTATGACATTATTTGTTTTAAATTCAACGTTAGTAAGATCCCCTACCCACTGAGAAGCAAACTGGAGAGATTGTGTTCTAGCCATTTCCATTAACGAAGATTTTAGGGTTTTAAAAAATGTTTTGACTAGAACAATCAAAGTATTTAGATCTCTTCAAGTTTGTGATGAAAAACTTTTGTAAATGTTTACAAGGAGGGTTTTTCCAAAAGAGGTTTTGAAGATATTGAGAACACAAAAATATTTCTGGATTTGAGAAAGAATATTGACAGAGTTTAGTTGCAGAAAATTATTTGTGTGTGTTTGTTTGTGTTGGAAGAGGGTATTTATAGACTGATAAGAGGGGTGTTTTGTGCACAAATGGGAATATTAAGAGTCGGTTTTTGAAAGACGTTTGAATTTCCACATTTAATGCTACCACTCCATTACCCGCAGTAAAATCCCGTTTTTCAAGGGAACAGTTGCAGTGCACAGTAAAAGTGCACTTTTGCAGAGATAAAATATCAATTTGATATTTTTATGAGAGGCATTAAATGCCAAGTGGGATGACAGTAAGACAAAGAGACATATATTCCTTTATTAAATTGGCATAGTTACCAACCTAGGACATTTAAGTAACTGATACTTGGATCATTTAGTTACTCATTCAATGCTCTTTGTCAAGTGTCAAGGACCCTGAATGAGTCTTATTCAGTGAGAGGTTGGTTTTGGATGTTCAGGGAGAATGAACCATTTCAGAGAACTCACTGAGATTGGTTTTCAGATGCTTGGCTTTCAATGTCAAGCATTCCTAATTCAGCTTTCAGTCTCCTGAAGGTAGGTTCATCCAAGGGTTTGGTGAAGATATCAGCCAGTTGATATTCAGTAGGGATGAAATGTAGTTCAATATCTCCTTTCATTATGTGATCCTTGATGAAGTGATATCTGATATCAATGTGTTTGGTTCTTTGGTGGAGGACAGGGTTGTTGGAGATTGCAATAGCACTAGTGTTATCACAGAAGATGGGCACCATTTTGTAATGGATGTCATAGTCACTGAGTTGACTTTTCATCCATAATACATTGGCACAACATCCTGCTGCAGCTACATATTCAGCTTCAGCTGAGGATATAGCCACTGATTGTTGCTTCTTTGCACTCCAACAAACCAGTTTTCCTCCAAGAAATTGACAGGACCCTGAGGTACTTTTTCTGTCCATGTTGCAGTCAGCATAATCAGAATCAGAGTAACCCTTGAGATCAAAGCCTGAGCATTTTGGATAATAGAGTCCAAGGTTTGGGGTTCCTTTCAGGTACCTGAGTATTCTTTTGGCTGCAGTGAGGTGAGATTCTTTGGGATTGGACTGATATCTTGCTATTAAACAGACTGAAAATTGTATGTCTGGTCTAGTAGCGGTTAGATACATCAGTGAGCCAACAATCCCTCTGAAATGGGTTTGATTGACTGATTTGCCAGTGAGATCAGGTCCAAGGTTGTTAGGTAGGACCATTGGTGTCTTCACTGAGGCACAGTCAGATATCTCATATTTCTTCAAGAGATTTCTGGTGTATTTCTCTTGACTGATGGATATTCCTTTATCAGTTTGCCTGATTTGTAGTCCAAGAAAGTATGTAAGTTCCCCCATCATGCTCATTTCAAACTTCTTTGTCATTAGTTTTTCAAACTGTTTGCAAAGTTTGTAGTTTGTTGAGCCAAAGATGATATCATCAACATATACTTGGACTAGTATCACATCCTGTTGGGTTCTATAGACAAACAGTGTGTTGTCTATCTTTCCTCTGACAAACTTGTTTTGTATCAGGAAGGCTGAGAGAGTTTCATACCATGCCCTAGGAGCTTGTTTGAGTCCATAAAGGGCTTTGTCAAGCTTGCATACATAGTCAGGAAATTCACTACTCTCAAAGCCTGGAGGTTGCTGAACATACACATCTTCCTTGAGATCACCATTTAAGAATGCACTTTTAACATCCATTTGGTAGACCCTGAAGTTCATGTATGTTGCATATGCAAGGAAGATCCTGATGGCTTCCATTCTTGCAACAGGAGCAAATGTCTCATCATAGTCAATGCCTTCTTGTTGACTGTAACCTTTGGCTACAAGTCTGGCTTTGTTTTTAATGACAGTGCCGTTTTCATCAGTTTTGTTTCTGAAAACCCACTTCATTCCTATGACTACTACATCCTGAGGACATTTGATCAAGGTCATGACCTTGTTTTTATCAAACTGTTGCAGTTCTTCTTGCATAGCCTGAACCCAGCTTGGGTATTTTAGAGCCTCAGTGACACTTTTGGGTTCTATATCTAATAGGTAATCAGCATATAGACATTCATTGGCTGAAGCTGCAGTTAGACTAGCAGCCATGCTTCTAGTGAGCATGCCCTCAGTGGGTTCACCAATGATGTTTACAAGCTCAATATCCTGAGTTCTTGTCCACTTACTTTGTGGTCTGGGATCTGAGCTTGATGATGTCACTGGGTGTTCAGATGTGAGTTCAAGAGCAAGAGTTACAGAATCAATTAGATCATCTATAGAGATGTCTAGTTCAGGTCGAGGTTCATGAGTTACAGGTTCCTGATTATTTGGATCAGTGTTCCTTATCCCAGCAGGAACTGATTGATTATCAATGAACTCACTGATAGTTGGTTGGGGTAGGTTGTGAGGTAAGACATAATATGGGATGTCAGCATCAGCTTGATACGAGGAATTAAATTCAGTGTTGTACTCATCAGGAGGATATCTTGATGAGTTATCAATTCCTATTTCCTCCATTGAGGTGTTGGTGAACCTGATGCTTTCAATACTTTCATCAAAGGTGACATGAAAGGTTTCCTCAACTTGTTGTCTCCTTGTGTTAAAAACCCTGAAGGCTTTGGAGATCAGTGAGTAGCCTAAGAAGTATCCATCATCAGCTTTTGCATCAAACTTGCCTAGATGATCCTTGTGGTTATGAATGAACACAGGACATCCAAACACATGAAAGTAGCTGATGTTAGGAAGTCTACCTTTGAAGATCTCATATGGGGTTTTATTATGTCTTTTGACAATGATTGACCTGTTTTGAGTGTAACAGGCAGTTTTGACTGCTTCAGTCCAGAAATGCTTTGAGAGGGCTGAGCCATTTAACATAGTTCTAGCAGCCTCAATGAGAGTTTTGTTTTTCCTTTCAGCAACCTCATTTTGTTCAGGGGTATATGGAGATGAGAAATTTTGAGAAATTCCTTTTCCATCACAGAAACTCTCAAGTTCTTGATTTCTGAACTCAGTACCATTGTCAGTTCTGATTTGTTTAACTGTAATGTCATTCTGGTTTTCTATCTTCCTGATGAATGACATTATTGTATCAGCTGCCTGACTCTTTTTGGAAAGAAAGTATACCTAAGTGTATCTTGAGAACTCATCAACAATGAAAAGTGTATACTTCTCATGCTGGATTGATCTGGGACTGACAGGTCCAAAGAGATCCATGTGCAGGAGGTGAAGGCAGCTTTTGATGGAGAAATTTTGTTTGGATTTGAATGATGCTCTGTGGTGTTTACCCTTTTCACAGGCAGAGCATGGTTTGTCTTTTGCAAAAACCAGTGATGGTAAGCCAAGGACCTTGTTTTGTTTTGCCAAGTTGTTGAGGTTTTTGAAGTTTAAGTGTGAGAGTCTCTTATGCCACAGCCAATTGATAGTTTCAGTGGCTTTAGCAAAGAGACACGTTCCATCTTGGGAGAGTGTTGACATGTCAAGCACATAAACATCATCTCTCCTAGGAGCTATCAACACAACTTCCTTGTTGGCATTGAAAATGGTACCTTGTTTATCATTGAATTGTACAATGTATTTAGCATCACATAGTTGACTGACACTGATGAGATTGTATTTGAGACCATTGACATTGGCTATTCTAGAGAAAACTATTCCATTGCAGTTTACTGAACCATAACCTTCAGTGGGACATGGTGAGTTATCACCAAATACTACCTTGGGCCCTGGTTCCTTTACATACTTGTGCAGATATTCCTTCACACCAGTCATGCTTCTTGAGCATCCACTGTCTAGATGCCAAATAGGCTCCCTGGCATGTCTCGGCACAAGTAGTAAACTGAATTAGTTTCTCTTCGTGACCCACTTACTAGTGGGCTTGGGTCTCAAGGTCTCTTTGAAATTTGCAATTGACTCATGGTCAGTGGTTGTGTGCATAGTGCTACCACAGGTTTTGCATTTAGAGGCTGAGGATGACTCAGTGACTCTGGGTTGTTTGGAATTTCTCCTTGCATGAATGACACTGTCATGTTGGGATGTCTCATGAGCTGGATTACCGCATATATCACAACATGTATTCATGAGACAATCATCCTGATGATGATCATTAAACCCACAGTGAGGGCACAGAGGAAAAGGTTTTGCTCTATTCTTTGGATCAGCTTTGGAGGATGAAGCATACTGATGACCAACTTTGGTATAGTTTGCTTGACTGACATACTGTAGATGGTCTGCAGTCCTGTGATCATCCTTTTTGCAGATCATGCAAAAAAGGATTCTATAGCAGTTGTCAGTGGTATGGCTGGTGTAATGACATAGCTCACACTTTTGTTTGTTTTTAGAGGTTGACTTAGACTTTGAGGAATTGGAGGAAGCTGACTTTGTCTCCTTGATTGGTTCAGGGACCTTTTCAATGGATTCCATTTTTTCAGTAAGCTTCCTCACAAGTTCAGTCAGTTGCTGAATTTGGTCAGCTTCAGTGGGGACAGAGGATGTTGAAGTCTCAGTAGGAGTAGAATCTTGTTGGATTAGTTTTGCTTGTCTTTGTAGGATGGTTCTACCAAGTCCAGACCTTTCCTTTGGTGAGTGAGGATTGAATTTTAGAGGAGTAAGCTCAGAGCTTGGATCAGCACCCTGAAGAGGTTTCAGGGGTGGAAGCGGTGTTTCAAATTCTGCTTCAGACTCAGAGATGTGTTCAGTACCACTGGTCGTCTCAGGAAGTCCTAGCATGCTCTTAAGAGCTTGGCTCTCAGGCTCAAGAATCCTTCCAGAATCGAAGTTTGGAAGCTTACTCTCAAGATTAACCCGTTCAATCCAGTCACTGTAATTTGGAGTTGTCAACATGTTGGTAATCATACCACCAGACACAAATGGTTTTGAACTTTGGTCTTTGTTGCGAGAGTCAGGGAGATGATCTTCACCTATGACTCTCTTTTTGCTACTGGGGGCACCCACAGCATCAAAGACCCTAGGATTCTTAGCAGTCCAACTATCAAGAATATCTTGTTCCTTTTTAAGTTCATCTTGAAGAGCCTGATTTCTCTTAACTAGTTCCGTGTTTTGAATTTGCAAGGTGACAGCCTCAAGCTTGGCTTGTTTTAAAATAAGCAGTTCATCTCTACACTTGTTTAATTCAAAACTTAGCTTGTTGTATTTTGAAAAGAGATTTAATCTTTGCTCTTCTACGAACTTAAGGTCAACATTAAGATAATTCATATAAGACTGCCAATCAGAGTCATCATCCATAGATAGTAAGATGTTTACCTTCTTCATAGTGATGTTGACCCATTCCCCGTTTCTGGCATGATTCTTTCCAACTGCTAGCTTGTCCTCTTCTGAGAGGGCCATCAGTGCACTGACATGCACCATTTCATCATCTGATGACACTGGCTCTTCATCCCAGTCGAAGGTCTCAGCAACAAGGTCTTTGTTTTTACCCTGCACAGATTAAACACTTTTTGTTGTTTCTGAGGGACTGGCCTCGAGCAATGCAAGCTTAGCTTTGAATTTCTTATACTTAGCTTCAAAGTCAACAGTTTTGTTTTGATCAGATTTGTTTTGAAAATTTTGATGAGACTGATAGATTCTTGGTTGAAATTTGCTAAAGCCTGAGGACTGATTTGACCCTGATGGTTTATAAGAGGGTTCAGAAATTGTTTTTGAAAAACAGTCTTTTGCAAAATGACCTCTTTTGTGACACTTAAAGCATTCAGTGTCCTCATTTGCTCCTTTGTTTCTTTTTATAAACCTTCGAGAGTTAGCAAGGAGTGCCCTTTCCTGAAATTCAGTGTTCAGGTCTTTTAGGTACTCCTCACTTGATCTCTCATCAAGCTCATCATCAGAATTTTCCTGAAAATCTTGAACAACATTGTTAGAATAGAAAGCAGTTGATATTGGTGATGAGGTGGTGGTCAGGGACTTCTTGACTTCCTGAGACTTCTTTAAGTCAGGGTATCGTCTGTTGATGAGATTTTCCTCATAGACAAATTTCCCATAAATTTCAGGAAGCTCAAGATTTTGGATATGATTAGCATTTCTAAGTTCCTGAGAGAAATTCAACCACTTCTCAGGGAGACTGTTGACAAAACCAACATTGATTTTATGTTTGGACAACTTAACACCATCATTTGACAATTCATTTAAAAGAGTTTTGTACCTGGTGTAAGTTTTTGAGAGAGTTTCTGAGTCCTTAGCCCTGAAGGTGTTATACTCAAGTTTCAGGTCCATTGTCCTATTTTCCTTGGTATCAGATGGTCCTTCATGACTATGAACTAGGTCATCCTAGGTTTGCTTAGCTGTACTACAGCTTATAACAGACTCCATAATATCGTCAGGAAGACAAGATATTATGATACTTTTGAGTCTTTGGTCTTGGTTGACCACTCTCCTTTCATCCTGGGTCCACTGAGCTTCAGGTTTGGGCAACCCTTCAGCAGTCTTTGGGACAAATGGACCTTCATTTATACACTTGATATAATAAGGTTCCATCCCAATCAAATAGAAAAGCATTCGCTTTTTCCATTTGTTGAATTTGCCAACTTCAAGTCTAGGGGCAACAGCTGAATAAGATCCACCCTTTTTATCGACTAGTTGGGGTACATCAATTTCAGCCATTTAGGATCCTAATTTAAAAACTTTTAGAGGGGCTTAAAAAACGAGTTTTATAATTAGCCTGTCTCTGATACCACTTGTTGTTCCCCGTTCACTATCGTTTAAAACAGTTTAAGTATATAAAACAAGTTAATAGTGAACTATGACTGAAATTAACATAAGAAAACACACTAAGTAATTTTCAACATCATATTCTTATTAGAAATAAATCAACAAAGAATACGTTACCCAAGTACTTGCGGAATAGTACTTGGGATTGAAATGACAAAGTTGGGTGACTCCTCTCTAAGCTCAGGCTAAGTCTGAGCACAACTCTTAGAGCTCACTGAGCTATCTCAGGAACTAAGTTGTATTTGGAGGAGTGAAAAGATGGCTTGCGTGTATGTGTGTTTTTACAATTCACAAGCTTAACCTTTTCACTCCATCTCTTATGCTATTTATACATGTATGATTTTTGACTCTTTCCTAAGTGACAAACTGACATCATACAGAAGACAAAATACTGATGTATTTTGTCTCTGTTTACAAAGACTATTCTAGGTAAGAGACAAGACTACTTTCCTAAGTTCAGTGATGACACTGAGCCTGATCTTTTGCCATTCAGGGAAAGTTGACTTTGGTTGATAAGGACTTCGTCTTATCTGATTCAACCTTTTCCCGCCTTGTCCCGCTCTTTCTTCAGTCTTTACATCCTTCAGTCTTCTACTTCAGTTTGTCTTCAGTGTAAGAGTTGGAGAGTAGTCTTAGGGATTCAGTGAGTTATTGTCATCACTCACTGAATCCATCATCTTCTTCTTGACTCAGTCTTCACCCTTTAAGTTCCGCCTTACTGAGTGGAGAGACTTCTACGCCTCGTACTGAGTATCCTGAAGATGACTCACTGAGAGGCTATGCACTCAGTGACCTGATTAGTGTTAACGGACTAAACACATGGGCTATTTTCTATTCAAATCCTAGATTAAGGGGTTTGGGTATTTATTGAACCCAACAGTTTGACATTGAGGTAGAAAAGGAAGACCTCAATTTGAAGTTTCTAAGAAGTTTGCCTTCAGAGTTTCAAACTAATGTTATAGTCTGGGAAAACAAAGCAGACATTGAAACAATGAAGCTCAATGATCTTTACAACAACTTTAAACTCATTGAACAAAGACTGAAGAAGGCTGGGAAAATTGGTACAAGCTCAAGCAGATTGGCTTTGATGTCAACCTCTGTTAACAGTGATGATTCTGAAGATGACAGTGATGATGTTATTGCCACTGCTGGTTCTACAGTTTCAACTGGTAATGTTAGTGTTACCACTGCAGGTTCAAAGAAGAAGATTGCTAGTATTGGAGATCCTACCTTTTATGCTTTTATCTCCACTCAAGTTAATGGCTCTATATTAACTCATAAAGACATAGAGCAAATTAATGAAGATGACTTGGAGGAGATGGACATAAAATGGCAAATAGCTCTTCTTAGCATGAGGGCTAGGAAATTCTACAAGAAGACTGGCAAGCCTATTCACATCAATGGTGGTGAAACTGCAGGCTTTGATAAGAAGAAAGTGGAGTGTTTTAACTGCCACAAGTTGGGACACTTTGCTAGAGAATGTAGAAGACCAAAGACCAAGGACAACAGGTCTACTTGGTACAAGCAAAAGAAGGAACCAACTGTGGAAGAACCAAAGGCAATGTTGGCTATTGATGGTGTGAGCTATGATTGGAGTTTCATGGCTGATGAACAAGAGGAAGAACCTTCAGATGCTGCTCTTGTGTCTACTGAAGTTGCTCTCATGGCTTTCTCTGACTCTGAGGTACAAAACTTTGAAAGTTTTTCTAAAACATATAGGGCTGCTAGAGAAGTTGAAAGGCTTAATGATCTATATTCTAATGAAAGACAAGAGTTGTATACTGCTAATTATACTGTGTCTAATCTTAGGAGAGCTATAGCAGTATTAGAAAAACAAATAGATCACTATAGAGAAAATGAGTCAAAATATAATGATGATATGATTTTTCTTAGAAGAGAGATAGATCATAAAACAGCTGTGAATGAGGCATACCAAAAAGAGCTTGAAAAACTTAAAAAGATAAATGAAAATGTCAATTTAACTGTAGACACCTGTTATTATCAGTCTAAGTCAATTGATAAAATCTGGAATGCTCAAATTCATAGTAAAGTTAAGTATGGTATGGGTTATAATATAGTGCCTCCACCATTAAGAGGTGTTCATTCACCTCCAAGTATAGATTTAGCTCATACAGGCTTAGAAGAGTTTCAGGATCTTGAACGTGAATATGGTCCTTTAAAGGACACAACTGTGAAATGTGAGGAAGAGGTTAAGAAGGATAATGATGTTTTTGAAAGTGTTAGTGACTCATTAGTTGTTGATGAGAATGTTAAAAAGAATGTAGAGGCTTCTATCCCAAAAGTTGTTAATACTATTACGGAGGAACCTAGGAAACAAGCTAATAAACCTAGATCAACTGTAAGGTATGCTAAGATGTATAGGAACAAGCCTACAGCTCCTAGGGGTAACCAGAGGAGTTGGAATCATGTTAAATCTCAACAACTAGGTAGTGATTTTGTGATGTACAATAAGGCATGCTATATCTATGGTAGTTTTGATCATTTACATGCTTATTGTGACTATCATTTTGGGAGAAGGGAAGTCCATGGGAATAAAAGGGTGGAGTTTAACAAGTTTCAAAACAACAATTTGTACCCTAATCAACACAGCAAAATGATCCCAAGAGCAGTTCAACTAAGAAGTGGACTTAGAACTTTTGCCACTACAAAAACTGTGAACACTGCTCACCCTAAGTCACCTGTTACAAGTGCAAAGTCCAAAACAACTTTTGCAAAATCAGCACAAACAGGGAAAAGGACTTTTCAAAATAAAAAGGTTCATTATAACCAACAGTGGGTACCTAAGATCAAACCAGTTGTTTCCACTGGTCATTCAAAAGTTCCCACTGCAAGGGTTGTTAACAAGAAAAGGGGGAACATGGGAAATGCTGTGAAGGCCTCAGCACGTTGGGAATGGAAACCTAAAGGGATAATGATGCGTGCCAAACAGTCAAGCTAAATCACTCAAGCCTGCCACTTGTGAATGGCAGACCGTAATCAGCTTAAAACTGCTCAAGCACGAATGCAATGAAGATCTGGGGAGTATAGTGTTTCCCCGGGTCGTTATGTCCCAGCGAGCTATGCAATGGATTATCAAACGTAAAGTGATCGAGAAATTTGAACGAAAAAGGGATTTGATTGATATTATAACTACAGGAAAAGCCAACAAATTACAACGGCTTAAATGCAAATTAAAGGAAATTAAAAAGATAAAAACTATTAAATAAACGCTATCACTATATTTAAAATGATGTTTTTGTTTTTATGTTTTTATAAAACTGAATTTAAAAACTACGCGACGTACAAATAAAAACGTGAAACTTACACAATATTAACCCTAAAAATATGAAAATGATATTTTTACAAACCTAATGATAAAAGAAAATATATAGAAAAAGAAAATTATTTTTATAACTAATTATCTAATTATTATTAATTAAAAACTAATTTTAACTATTAAATAATTACCTAAAATACAAGAAATTAGGAAATAAAGCTAAAAAAATAAAATTAAGACTTAGAAAAATCTAAAATATCAAAATAGAATTTTCAAAACTATTTTTGTAATTTTCTGATTATTTTTCTATTTTTTATGAATTTTAAACTATTAAAATTTATTAAATTACTAAAAATTACAAAATAAACTATGAAAAATCTGGAAAATTACTTTTTTTACTTTTTATATTTATCTAAACCTAAGAAAAATGAAAAATTATTTTTTTGAACCTTTTCTTAATTTTTTTGTATTAAATGCTATTTAAAAAATGCTAAAAATTGATTTAAATGCAGAAAAATATCAAACAAGCTTGGAAAAATATGAAAATTTCAGGAAAACTCTAAAATTATATAAGGAAGCTAGGAAAAATGGAAAAACAAGTGCTTGTGTACAAGAAAAAGGGACTGCCATACCAAGTGCTTTAGAATAAGCACTTTAAATAAGCTAATGAGCAACACAAGCCACCAACAGTTTACAGATGTTCTAAACTACTAAAAATGACCAAATGAAACAATTAACAACATGCTTTAACCTCTATTTAGCTGAATTCACAGATTTGATGTTTTTGAGATTATGAGCTAAAACAGTTTCTGTGGGCTACTTTGGACACAAGCACAAGCTACCAATTAAGCTAAAACTGAAAACTAGCAATTAGAACCTATCCTAGACCTGGTTGAGATCAAGTACACCAAAACTCAGACCTTGGGAAGCTCTTATGAGCCCTGTGCAAGTGGCTGCACAAACTGATAAAACTCAGTTTAAGATGAGTTGTGAGCAGGGCAACTGGTACTAAAAAGAGAAGCTTGTTTGGAGCTTTTAAGAAAATTGTAAAATTCTACTAAAATGGTAATAAGGATAAAGACCAGTTGAAGTTTTTAGAATGCCAAGTTTCACTGAAAATGGCTCAAAAATGAAGCCATGAAAAATCCTTGCAGTTGGCCCTAAAACAGGTTTTTGCAATTTTGACTTTTGACAATAATGATGAACTTTGACCAAAATGAACTTTGAATCCAATTTTATGACTGATGTTGATGTAATATGTTAAACTGAAACTACTGCAAGCAATGTTTAATGATTCTTTACACAAAACAAGGATCTGCTTATCCAAATCTCACAACAGTGGAGCATTGAGACAGATTAACCAAGATTTTGACTTTCAATGGATGCAGGCACAATATTTTGACTCAAATGAGTTCACTTATGCTAAATAAACTTGAACCAACAAAAATCTACCACTGCATAGACTTAAATGACAGTTAAACCAATTGAACCAAACACCCTTGTATGGACTGACTTGCAATCTAAATCAAAGCTAACTACTGATTCAGCAAACATTAACAATCAAACTAAGTATAATTAACCTAAATACACCTTAATGGAAAGATTTTAACTAATTGTAACCACATAAACAGATTATGCTATGAATTGAAAAACACTTACTTATAGTCCTTTAGCCACAATGGCCTGCCAACAGTTAAACCAGGGCCTCTAACCTATCAAATCCATCCCAACTAACTATAAATCAACCCAAATCCATGTCTGCTTCAACCATTTCCCTTTCTGCATCAATTTTGCTCCTATGTTGACTTTTGTTGACCAGTAACTAAAATGCTTTAAACTTGATTACAAGCTTACAAAAAGCTATTATAAGCTTATATAAGCTTGTTGGAGATTGAAACTGAGTTGCTAAAAGCTTAAACAAATGAGTTTGAAAGTTAAAGTTTCAACAGTGGACACAAATTATGGAAAATGAACATTAACTTGAATTGATGTTTAAAATAAGTTGCAATACACTAGAATAACTTTGTTTGATACAAATTAACTGAAAAATACAATGAAGAACTACTTAAGACATTAAAAGCTTAAAAACGACATACATTTAAACAAAATAAACTAACTACTCTTCCTTGTTGCTTCTTCTTGTCTTTTATACCCCAAAACTGTCTTCTCTCACCTCTCTCTTCAAATCCCAGCAATAATTTCAACCATTAGATGTACACAAGTGATTTTTGGCCGTTTGATCATTTTGGCGCCAAAACCATTTTAATAGCTGGAGCTTGAGTGTTAGGTACAAAGGATGCATTAAATGCACCTTTGGAGTGTTGTGAGGAGGAGGGGGGGTAGGGATGATGATGGTGGAGTGTTATCAGAGGAGTAGCAGGGGGGTGATGATGGTGAATGTGGGTAACCCGTGAGTGGGAGGGAAATGGGGTAGTCAACTGTGTTTGACTGGATATTAATAATAGGGAGGGTCAAAAGTGGGGGTCCAAAAGGCTTAATTCGCAGGGGTCCAAAGCTTTGACAAGTCCAAGTGGTAGTGAAGGGGTCTAAATAATCAAGGGACTTCATTTGTAATTTCTGAAACTGTAGGGACCTAGGCTGCCAATATCTCAAAGTTGTTTCAATGGACCATTAATGACAAGTTTCCATACTACAAGGACCAAACTTGACATTTTCCAATTTTCCAGGGGCCAATTTTGCCAAATTTCAAACTTGAAGGACTAATTTTGTAATTTTCTCAAACTTTTGATATTTTTCACCAAAGGACTAAATTTGACAAGTTATGATATTAAAAGGACCTTTGGTGATTTTTCTTTTGAAATTTTGACTCAGGGACTATTTTTGACAATTTTAGAAACTTGGGGGACTGAAACTGCCAATTATGCAAACTTTGCTCATTTTTCATCTGATTTTGAACATTTTGCATCTGAAACATATAAAATGCAATTTTGGAATATTTTCAGTATTTTGATGCATTTCTGAGCATTTTTAGACGTTTTGCAGTTCAGATTTGACTAAAAATGATGAGTATTTACACACTCATCAGATAACCTCATCAACCAATCCCAATGGTGTATCAATGACCTTTGATAGATATAACTATATTGATACACGAGGCAGATCCAAGTCAATCATGGCTTGGGTCCCCAAAAGAAACTAACTCTTTACTTTAATGTGAAGGAACATCCAAGGACAAAAAGATCAGATCAAGGCTACACAGATAGTGGATGTTCAAGGCACAAGACTGGCAACAAGTCCTATCTTTCAGATTTTGAACAATATGATGGACAGTATGTCAGTTTTGGAGGTGGAGTAAATGGAAAAGTTGCTGGTAAAGGAGTAATCAAAACTGGTAACTTGGACTTTGAACCTGTGTACTATGTAAAAGAGCTTAAGTATAATCTTTTTAGTGTGTCACAAATGTGTAACAAGAAGAACAATGTTCTTTTTACCAAAGATATGTGCTTTGTTCTCTCTAAGGATTTTAAGATGCCTGATGAAAGTCAGATTCTTCTTAAAATTCCTAGGAAAGGCAACCTATATAGCTTTGATATGAACAACATTGTTGCTAAAGATGATTATGCCTGCTTGCTTGCAAAAGCCACAGTGGATGAATCCATGTTATGGCATAGAAGACTTGGTCATGTTAACTTCAAAACTATTAATAAGATTGTCAAAGATGGTTTGGTGAGAGGCTTACCTCAGAAAAGATTTGAAAATGATCAAACCTGTGTGGCTTGTCTTAAGGGCAAACAACACAGAGCTTCTTGCAGATCAAAGCTGGTTAACTCTATTGCTCACCCACTTCAAATGTTACATATGGACTTGTTTGGTCCTACATCTGTGAGCAACTTAAATCTTAAAAAGTATTGTCTTTGTAGGATCGATATAATTATTGTGTTGATGATTCGGGTGGTCTTGGATGATCAAAATACATGTTTGCCATAGTTAGAGAGTTAGAGAGAAAGGGAGTTTCTTGGTAGAGACTTGGTTCAACAAATGTAAAAGGTTAGATTAAAGAAAAGCTCCACCCCTTCCATGGATGGAAGGGGTATTTATAGTTACACAATACACGACCTCCTATCGGCCTGTGGATCAGGCATACAGTGGGTAAAGACCCGTCCTTCCTCCATGGTGTTACACTAAACTATACTACGCTACTAATTAACTAATTAACTACTTAACAACGTAAATAACGACAAGTCTACGAGCTAACTTATGCTAGATAATATTTGGGGTGACCGACTCTTCACTTATGGAATTTCCAATTCCTAACAATCTCCCCCTAAGGGAGGTCACCCCATGTTTTACACTTTGAATCCTAGCATTCTAATTTTTCTTCTGTTCTGAGCTCGTAGACTTCAATTCTTCAGTGTCTGCAATCTCTGTGCTTTAGTAGTGACTCTTCATTGTCCGATTATTTTGTACTTTCAGTGGAGGTCTTTGAACTGATCCACATCTTGATGATCTTTAAGCTTTCTTTGAGATCATCAGCCACAGTAAATCTCTCTGGATCACCCTTTTGTTGTGTTGCCATCATGTGAAGTTGTGACTTTCGGACCGACATGCTCACACTTTTGAATCATGACATCTTTCCATTAAAGTAGCGGAAGCTTTACTGGCTCATGATATTTGCAGCAGTGTAGCATAAACATAGTATAAAATATCAGAGCCAGGTTTTGTAGATATGCACCAGTCATGATTTTTTCAAATAAGTGTGGATGCTGTGAGCATGCGGCTTTGGATTGACTCCTCAATTCTGATCAGCTGCAACCGTCCAAATGTACCTGTAAACAACAGTTAGCAATAAAACACACGAAAGTGTCTTTGACCACTTTTGCTGAATTGAGGTACACGGCCCACGGTTCCCCGTTGATCAGTACAAGTACTGCCTGTGATCAGGTAGGATTCCTAAGAATCTCCTTGACAGGGTTTCACAGCTGTTCACTTAAGAAGAGATTCACTGTTTGATGAAAAATGATTTGAAAAACAATCGCGTATTGCTTAGAAGAAAGAGTTTTGCAATACGACGAAGGTTTTATGAGAAAAATCAATTTTCGATCATAAATACTTTTTATATTTGAAAAGAGTACACATTCGATGTGCTAGATAAAAGAAGAGATTCGCACATCGAACGGTTTTTCTAAAAGTATTTTTTCAATCAGATATACTTTTTGAGTTTGAAAAAGAATACACATTCGACGTGCTAGAGAAAAGAAGGTTTGCACATCGAACGGTTTTTCCAAAAGCATTCGTCAATTCCAATCCTGGACCAAGGTTGATTCACGAGTGAATCGCCCCATCGTTTCTATCCAGTTGTCACAAGTATGATCTTTTGAAAAGATCTCACATGTCACCCACCAAGAGCTTGTTTGATGTTGGCTCTAGAAGGATTTCCATCTTCATCGTGAATACTTTTACATACCACTCAGATGTTCTGGCAAAACCACAAGGATACTGCGTAGGACTCTCAATATATTCTTACTTTCCACATTGTGTGAAACAGCAAGTTTTCATTAATTTTATGTCCTAATGAGATATTGTGGATGATCTCTTGGCTCTAGACTCAATAGTGCACATTTGGTTCCTGTGACGGAGACTAGGGAGGGGGTCTCCTTCTTCAATATCAACAATCTCTAAGAGAAATTCGATAGATTATGTAGGTTCCCCGTGAGAATGAAACAAGCCCTTTTAAGAGGAACTTGAGTAGCTTGGGAAGTTTAGGTGCAGTGCGTCACTGGGTCCATGACGTCTTGTCTTCAATACCGGTGTTACCTTAGTAACCACCAGTAGCATATGTATTGAACCCGGTTTCTGCCCTAAGGTTGAATTGATGGAGGGCTATTTCTTTTCACCCTTTTTACATTCAATTCTTTTTCATTCTTCAACCCCTTCAGTGCTTACCGAGACTTCATAACTAGAACTTTGTTGGGTTTATTCCAGTACTAGCTCTGTCTCAGTCCGCACTCTTCCCATTTCTCATTTTTCTCCTTTTTTCAATATACCTAAAGACTCTACACTATCTAGTGGATTGTCCCTGGGTAGATCCCTCCGGTTCTGGCGGATCGTGGGAACAAATACCTAACCTCACCATCCTTATAACTCCAATGCACAAAGTAAAAGGTCGGTCTTTTGGTATTGTTCATTCCTTCTTGAAACCAATTGAAAAATCATTTGGAAAACCAATCAAGGTACTTGTGATATAATATCAAAACATTTTGTACCTTAATAGTTTTGATCATTTAGAAAACCTCCCCCTCAACATGTGCATATGATTTAGAAATTGTTTAGCACATGGAGGCAAGAGGACTTTGAAATATTTTCTTTGATCACAATTTTCATAGAAAAAGTCATTTGATTTTCTTTGGTAAATTCTCCCCCTCAATATGTGCATAGGATGAAAACATTTTATCACATAGAGGAAAGAGTTCATTTGAAGCACATTCATGATCACAAAAGCCATTAAGAAACCATTTGCTCCCCCTCAATATGTGCTTCGAGATTCGAAAGTGTTTAGCACATATGAGAGAGCAGCCTGCACATTTGAATCAAATCGATCATCATTTATCAAATTTCATTATTAAATCACAAATTCTCCCCCGATCAAAAATATCAAACCCTTTGAGATTTTGGATCCCAAGAGATTTAATAAGGTTTATAAAACATTAGAGAATATGTGGCCAGGTTTAAATACTCATCATTTTTTTGGATAAATCCTCCTCCTCAACATGTGCATTCTGTAAATCAAATCGTTTGGCACATGGAGACAGGAGTGCCTTTGAAGGACTAAAACCAGTTCCATTAAAACAGATTTGAGATTTAAATCACGATCTCTCCCCCGATCAAAAATTTCAAACCTTTTGAGATTTGTGATCCCAATTGATTTAAATCACTTAGAAAATTTTAGGGGAAAGACGTGGCAAGATTTAATTTAGAAAGATGACAGATAGGAACAGATTTACACATTAAAGATTGTTAGTGTCATGTATGATTGTTTTAAGAGACCTTTAAGTAAAATAAAACAATTTCATAATCAAACAAGAACAGAAAAAATTTTATTTTGTAAGATCTTTGAGTTTTAAAGAAAATCATACCATGACATAACATTAAATCTTTAGATCACCACTTATTGTTGTACAGACGGACCTTTTAAGAAGAAATATCATTTGAAAATATCTTAATTTAAATCACTCTTCCCCTCAATCGATGACCGAAGTCGTTGATTGAGTGACTTAAGTTTTGATAAAATAAAGTCCGGTGATTTCCAAAATTTAGTCCAATTAATTTTCAAAACAATATTTTCCATTTTCAAAACAATTTAATCATATTATTTCAAAATTGTTTAAAAATGGTATCCTGCACAAAGATACGTTAGGTGGTTGAGAAGCTTCCGTTGTTGCTGTAGGGCTTGGAAGAAAACCGTCTGCTGATGCAGTGAGACTTCTTCTTACGTTGCATTTTGAATGCCAACTGAGGTCAAATTAAGCTCTGTTTCTTCAATCACTTAGAAGAAAACCATCTGCTGATGCAGTGAGACCTCTTACGTTGCATTTATGCCAACTCTCCATTGAAGTCCAATTAAGCTCCGTTTCTTCATTTGTCAACCCAAGAAATAGTTCCCCTTTCCTTTCGGCATCCTATCATCTTCATTAGTGGGATCCGGATTGGGAACATTCTTATATCCATGATATCTGCATACGTTAGTGAACATACATACAAATATACGGTGGTCGACATCACCCAAACAGCAATCGACTAATAAAAGTCAATGTAACATATCAATCAGATCATATAAATGTATGGGAATAATGTGTACATCAAACTCTAATCATCTAATCCTAGCAATCATATCCTAGGCACCTAGTCCTTCAACATAGGTTAACATCATTTTTAATTAAGCATATTAGGATAATTAAGAAAGCCTGTTAGATGATATAAATTTGAAAACATTCTCCCCCTCAATCAATGACTCATTTTCTGAAAAGTTTAAAAGCGCTGAAGTCATTGATTGAGTTTGAAAATTTTATAAAAACTCTGAATCTGATTGATTTTTCAAGCAACTCATATTTTGAAAACAACAAATATTTTTCTGAAGAATTTTAGACGGAAAAACATTTGTGTAGGAACAGCAGTCCTTCGACATACTTTCCTCATTTTGAATTAGGATAAGTGCACGAAATATTTGAAAAATTGTTATAGTGCAACACTTTCCTTTCTTATAAAGAGCGGGTTGCTATCAGAAATAATAGCAAACCAGGGTTAAAGCGCGGGTCACAGTCAGAAGTAACTGCAAGCCATCATTTGAGACATGTTTAGAAAGAAATATTTACACCTCCTGCTCGAACTTCATCTAAAGTCACGTGCCATTATTGAATGACATTTCTAAGACCGTAGATGTTATCGATACTAGAAGACATGGCTTAAAAAAACAAAATTTTTGGTCTTTTTCAAATTTTCTGATTTTTATGGCTTTTTGTTGGTTTTATATTTTTCTATTTTCTTTTTACTGGTTTTATATTTTTGTATTTGGTTTTTGAATAAATATATACAAGGATAGAGTAGATGATATAGTTTAAGAAAGGTAATGATACGAGTACCGAGATAAGGATATCGAACAGCCCCGTTGTTGAAGATAGAAGTCATCATCTCTTAAACATTCACCACCAAAGCTTCCAAGACTCTTGAATCGAAGAGAGAAATTGCGCCACTTGAAAGTGAGACTTTGGTAGCTTCCCCCCAAACCGAAAAACCTTTAGCCGGGCAGATTCAAAGCTTTCTTTCAAGCTTCCATTAGCCAGGTGCACAAAGACGCACACCATTATCATCAATCCCGCTGCAACATTTAAGAATGATAATCGAGGTTCTCCGTTCGGGGTTATATCATCAACAAGAACAGCAACGTATCATCCCACTCTTTAAAATTCTTCTCAAATTTCATAACCACTGAAGTCTGACGCAATCCATTCCAAAAGGTGTCAAGAGACCACTTCCCCCACGTAGTTGAATTAATGCAGTCAGTCTCTTAGACTAGAGCTCACGAACCCGAATACACATACCCGAAGACAAAGAAACTTATACCATCGAAGTAGCAGATTAAGTCCAATAGCCAAAGAATAACCCCGATGTATACTTTTCTCTCCCCCTGAGGAAAGTGTATGAAGCTCAAGAACCCGAAGTACCCGAATGCCCAAAGAGAGAATAACCGATAACATTGAAGAAGCAGGCCGAATCACTGATTATCTCTGCGGAGGACTATCTCTGCGGATTTCAACTCCGGAATAAGTGATTATATCTCTGAATCACTGATTAAGCACTCAAGTGAAACAGCTGAGCGTCCCCAATGTACACAATCTCTCTCCCCTGATGATTGTGATAACATCAAAATCATCACACACTTGTGTACCTCTTTCATCTTCAGAAACTAACTCTTCCATCACTTCCCCCACATAGTTGGAATAAGAACACTAAACGCCTTGATAAGTAAAACCTTGAGTTTCTCTGCGGTCATGACATTTGTTTTCATGGGATATCTTCAATCACTTAGAAGTATTAAGCTCATCAAGTTTACTCGCCATGAGTCAAACCTTGAGTTTCTCTGCGGTAATAACATTTGTCTTCCCGGGATATCTTCAATTACTTAGAAGTATTAAGTTCATCAAGTTTACTCGCGTTTAGATATGTGTCTCCTTCCCCCTTGCTGGTTTTGATACTTCAGAATCAGCAACACTTTGTAAGCCCATGTACTAGAAATCATTTGAGAAGAACATCATTAGCTCAGATGTATCTGTGAGAATCAACTTGCTGCAGTATGTGAGCAAGTCTAATTGGGGATTAAATCAGACATATCACTCTCCCTCAATTAGTGCTCTCCCCTAAACCGACAATCTGTTTGATAACAGCCCAAATTAAGAAGAAGTCTTTAGATCGTTAAATGCAACTCGCCTTTAGTCTTCTAACATGTAGCAGAATATGTAGAACCGACTGTAGACTCGACCTTTATCAAGATTGTCCAGTTGGGGAATAGAAAGTTAACATCTTCAACTCACCAAAAACAAGAACATCACCGAAAAGCATCCCAATCAACTTACATCTTGCAAACCCCCTTAACTAAAATCCCTCCCAATGAAACAAGAACAGAAAGATGTTCATCAAGGAAATCAGCAATCAAGCCGCAACGAACACACGAAATGGTTACACCAAGCAAACAATCACATCAAACAAGAACAGAAGGTTGTTCGGAATCATCATGTTGATGTGCACGTGAAGCATTAACCGGAAGCACTTTGTCAATAAACTCATATCAGTTTGTGAAGATGTCAACTAACGGCTCATAGAAGAAACTCCATGTAACGATGACCCGATAAGAAGAAGATCGGTTCTTACATGAGTTTGGAGCCGTTTGACCATTTATTCTCAGAAATCAATCAACCATGCAATAATTTCACACTTCTTCTCCCCCTCAAGAATTGCATACGGAGTTGCCATTCTTGATTAAATAAGTGAAAGTCATCCAAATGTTCTATTCACACTTCTCTCCCGCAAAATCAGCACATGATGTCGCCATCTTCATTATAATCAAGCAAGTGGAATGAGAAAACAATCAGTGATAGCCCGGTTCACTTGATGACTGAAGCGCATGGAAAAAGTATGAAGCATGTTGATGAGAATGGTCATAATAAGAAGATTTCTCTTCTTCAGAAGATAAAGCGCACTGAAGCATACACTTTTCTTTTCTTTAGAGAACGAGGCTTGAACTGAAGTATTCAAACGTCATTATCTCTCTCTTTTCAATCTCTAGGCAAAACATGTAATCATCACCATTATCATTCAGTAGGCTCTTTGCAGTGACAGCTGATGGAGATAACCCAATATGATGAATTTGACCCTAAAGTAAACTAACCCGAACTCGTGACTTATACTTGCACATATGTAACAAAGAGCGGTGCCGATTTCCATTAGCATCTCTAAGTACTCTCTAAGTACTCTATACTCATCATCCAACCAACCATCAAGTAATAGACGTACTTTACCTCTTGAAAATCCACAATTGAATGTGACACTGAGCACTACAACGTAACTCCTTAAAGTGATAGTTATTTTGAGATGATACGAGCCCAATTCCCCCAAGTGGTAAAAAGAAAAGGTAAAAGTCACCCAATAATAACTAGATTTCTAAGTCTTCGTTTTTGATAATAAGCTCGAACAAGGATCATGAAGAATCTTCATCCAACCATCCCCAATACCTTCAGATACTAAGTACACTCGCCCTTGATATTTCACTTCAACCTCAAATAAATAATAGTGAATTAACTCCGTTGTCACATCTTCTGTTTAAAAACTCAACTCTAGCCTCCTTTGACGTTTTAAGTGAACTCTGATAATGTTTTCATCCCAACCATGGTTAAAAGCACATAACCCCGTAAAACCATGTAAAAACCAGACTGCCATGACGAATATCCAAACACACATCCAATTCATGAAGTACACCCTTTTATCTCTTCTACGAAACAGAAACCATAGCACCAGCATAAAAAAGATCCCAAAATACATTTTCCTTTCTCCAAGATGGTTCCATCAATACGGGATTTTACAACTCTATGGTTTAAACCGAGAAATAGTTTCTTTCGCTGGATTTTACAAAACCAAGAATAAACCGCAAGATAGATCCGGAAATGCACATTACTTTTACCAGGATGTTTCCATTGTCACGGGATTTTACAAGTCTATGATTTAAACCGAGAAATAGGTTCTTTCGCGGGATTTTACAAAATCAAGACAAAACCGTAAACAATGTCAGTTTGAATGTGTTATGACAACTTTGGTTTCAGTGAATATCTGTTTTAGGGGAACATGCAGCGGTTCATCAACGGTTCATTATCAACATCAGCATCCATCCAATCAACACCTTGGTACACACAACATTCACGCATTCTGTCGGCTATTGTAGTGACCACATTGAGAAGTAAACCCGATATGCCAAACATGATCATGAAGTGAAATTCCCCAGATTTGTTACTTAAACTTGTACTGATACTTGTGAAGAAGAAACGGTGTACCCAATGTACAAAACCTCTTGACATGTCCTCAACTGCGTGAGACACCGAAGTGATAGTTACTTTGTGGGTTAAGCGAGAAAGAATCACAACAGTAACTAAATAGCCAAGTCTTTATCACCCTCTATAAATGCCCAAACAAGTCATCTTCGCGGAAGGGTAGAAAGAAAGAAGACGAAATAAGTAAACGTGCCCGAAAAACGTCACTTCACATTCAAATAAGAAATACCGTATAAACAACCCCGTAGTCAACCTTGTTCAAATAACACTACCATTCGTGACAAAATATTATTCATGAAAATGTATATACTAAAGTACTCTTATATCACAACAGATCTCAACATCGAATCTCATACAGTCCATTATCCTTCCAATTAAACCATTTGAAATGTCACTTCAATTCCATATCAATAATGTCGGACAAGAACCTCGAACATAATTACAGATCAACAAATAAGTCAAGCCGTGACACAATCCTCCGTGAAGAATTACCATTCGAATTTCCAATAAATAAAACTTGTATCCAATCATTTGTAATAACAAAAAAAAATTGGATGACAAGATTTTTGTTTTTATTTCGCAAATGATATATCAACCGAATATTGCAAGTCCATCCAGTTCACGTTAAGAGATTGAGTCCAGTTCACATTAAGAGATTGAGTCCAATCAGCCCATTATCCATAACACTACTCAGCCCATGATCCAATAGGATGATGAAAATAATTCTCGGCCCAAAGACCACTTCACAGATACACGACCCATTATGAGGTTTAACAACCGGTAATATAAGAGATTATTTGCCCTAATATCACTCAATTGTCATAACCCTAAAACACAATCTCAGAAAATACGCCCCCATCTCACATATCTTTGCTTCCACCAAATATTCACAAACCCTAAAAAACAATCTCACAAAACACGCCTCTTTTTCTCACCTCAAACAATCTGCCTCATCTCCTAAACATACTCACACCATCTCACACTAATCTCTTAAAAAAACGCAGCCACCATTTGCCATTACTTTATATTAACGCAACATCAAGAGAGAATTTGAGAACAATCAATCATAGGGCTCGCCACAGGGATGGCATGAGCACGACATCACTGCCACAGGGATGGTACGAGATGTGTGATGGCCGCAAGGATGGCATAAGGCTTGAAACGGATTCGTTGATGCACAAATAAATTCAGGTAGGTATTTCCTTGAAGCTTTGATGTTGTAATTGAGTCACAAACTAGCCAAGTACATGAGTTAACATATTTGTTAATATCATTACTTAGTTTCGGACATTAACAAAGAAAACATTTTAGATCTGTGAGGCACAAGATCATTTGTGTATAGATCTTTAAGGGTCTATGTGTTCTATGAACCGCACACAAGGGGTCAAAGCTGAGATCAATATATATATATAGTATTTCCTTTGAACCTTTGACTTATCTTTCAATTAAATTAGCGAATCAAGTCACAAGAAATAACATCGTTGTTATTTTCTTTGACATTTGGCTCGAATATTGACAAACATCCTTTAGATCAATGATGATATACTTTGTGTGAAATGACCATTGAGTCTTGGTATATCCATGATAAACCCGAAGGAATTTCTGAGATTTGATAGTTAGCTTATTTTCATTGTGTTTTTGTTAACTGAAACATTTGAATGGAATAAGAGTTGGAGACAACAATCTTGGACTCTTTTTCAAATCATTCGAACAATCAATAGAGGCTTGAGACTTTAAAGGTTGGATCGATGATGGAATGTTAAGCTCATGTTAGATGACCTTTAAGAAGTCTTCATTAACTTGTACAACATGAGAACATATCTGAGATCAATTAAATTCATGTTGATATTGTTGATAAGTTGAGACATGTTTAAGTGCGAGTCTTGAGTCTTGATATCTTTACAGCCATAAGAATCTGAGATCATCTAGATGTTAGAGATGGTTGATATTGTGAGTCTAGGTTTCTAGGATTGATTAATGGATACGAATGATATCGTTTTGGACACTGAATTGGCTTTGGTGCTGTTTTCTTGAATCAACTAGTCTGGTTGTAATCGTTATAGAGTAAAGCACATGGACTGATGATGGTGTTATACTGAAGTCATGATGTTTAATGGTATATGGTATTTTGCTTTGAGGTCATGGTCAGTCAAGTCTTTTCTTCTTCATCATTTCTTCCATTCTGTCTCTAGTCGCTAGGTCAAAATAAGTCGCTACAACACATACAACTCGCTACACTTTATCAAAACAAGTTGCTAAATAGTGACAAGTCGCTAGGTCAAGTGTTAAGTCGCTATTGACTTTAAAGAAAGTCATCAAATCACCAAGTCGCTACAGATTTCTTTAAGCAATTCGCTAGCATAACTCGCTACACTTATGCAATGAATCTAGACGACTTGTAAAGACAAGTCGCCACCAGTGATTGTAACAAGTCGCTAGGTAGATTCAATGAATTTGGACTATTATGAGGACAAGTCGCTAACTTGATCCGGCGAGTTTTCCGACCCTTTTCCGACCATCTTCATCTAAACCCAGAAAAAACATTAAAGATGCATATTTTTGACCCATTTTGTCCACTCAACATGACCATTTGACATTCAAACTTCAAAGTATTTGGTTCAGCAAAAAGCAAAAGTGATAAGCAAAAACTGACTTGACAACACATTAACACAAGAATCAGTATAAAACATGACATTTGACCAATATAGGATACAAAAAGCTTGTACAAAACAGTTTAAGCACAATACTAAAAAAAACGTTTTCCAACCAAAAACAAGTACAAAACAGCCACGAGCACAATGCAAACCGCAATAAATCATCAAAACATAATAACCTTGGCTCTGGTACCAATTGTAGGATCGATATAATTATTGTGTTGATGATTCGGGTGGTCTTGGATGATCAAAATACATGTTTGCCATAGTTAGAGAGTTAGAGAGAAAGGGAGTTTCTTGGTAGAGACTTGGTTCAACAAATGTAAAAGGTTAGATTAAAGAAAAGCTCCACCCCTTCCATGGATGGAAGGGGTATTTATAGTTACACAATACACGACCTCCTATCGGCCTGTGGATCAGGCATACAGTGGGTAAAGACCCATCCTTCCTCCACGGTGTTACACTAAACTATACTACGCTACTAATTAACTAATTAACTACTTAAATAACGACAAGTCTACGAGCTAACTTATGCTAGATAATATTTGGGGTGACCGACTCTTCACTTATGAAATTTCCAATTCCTAACAGTCTTGTTGTAACTGATGATTTCAGCAGGTTTACATGGGTTTTCTTTCTCAATACAAAGGATGAAACAACTGGCATCCTTAAGACCTTTATCATACAAGTAGAAAACCAATATGATTTCAAAGTGAAAATCATCAGGTGTGACAATGGGACAGAGTTTAAGAATAGAGTTATGGATGATTTTTGCAGAGATAAAGGTATTAAATGAGAATTTAGTGTTGCTAGAACTCCTCAACAAAATGGTGTTGCTGAGAGGAGGAACAGGACACTTATAGAGGCTGCTAGAACCATGTTGGCAGATTCAAAATTGCCAATCACCTTTTGGGCTGAAGCAGTTAACACTGCATGTTATGTGCAAAACAGGGTTTTAGTGGTAAAAACAAAGAACAAGACACCTTATGAGTTATTTAGGGGTAGACCATCTATCCTTGACTTCATGAGACCATTTGGATGTCATGTATCTATTCTCAATACCATAGATTATCTGGGGAAATTTGAAGAAAAAGCAGATGAAGGGTATTTTGTTGGGTACTCCATGGCCAGTAAAGCTTTCAGAGTATTCAACTTAAGAACCCAAGAGATTGAAAAAAATCTGCATGTTGAGTTCCTGGAGAACAAAGTGAATGTCAAAGGAACTGGTCCAGAAAGGCTGTTTGATCTTGATACTTTAACCAATACTATGAATTATGTGCCTATCTCTACAGGTACATCTTCTTTTGATTTGGCAGGTTCAGAAGAGTTTCTTGATGATGATGAACCCAACAAAGATCAAGGCGAAGATCAAGATGAATTCAGTCTGCCACTTTGGGACTTTGCAGACAATAATGCTATTTCAAGGACTGGAGATGCTCATCCTTCTAATGATTCTGGTAAAGATGAAGATCGCAACTTGAACACTGAAGATCCCAAAAGCAGTGGAAATGCAGATTTCACTGCTAGGCCAGAATTTTCCACTGCAACACCAGAAGTGGAAGTTACAACTCCAGTTATAGAAGAAGCTCAAGCCAATGATGTTGAAATCTCAAATATGCCAAATGAAATTGCAGTTTCTCAGACTCCCCACACTTCTATTCATAAATCACATCCTCTTGAGAATGTGATTGGGGATGTCTACTCACCTGTAAAGACTAGAAGACAAACAAGGCTGCCTGATATTCATGGATTCATAAGTGAAATATATGAATCTAAGTCTCATGAAGGCAAGAATGAATGTCTCTTTATGTGTTTTCTGTCACAAATGGAGCCAATGAATGTTTACAAGGTGCTTGAAGATGAAAGTTGGGTGGAAGCAATGCAAGAAGAGTTGCTCCAATTCAAGCTTCAAAAGGTTTGGGTGCTTTGTGAGTTGCCTTCTGGCAAGAAGGTAATAGGTACTAAATGGGTGTTCAGAAACAAGAAGGATGAAAAAGGAATTGTTATCAGAAACAAAGCTAGGCTTGTGGCTCAAGGATACACTTAAGAGGAGGGTATTGACTATGAAGAAGTGTTTGCCCCAGTTGCACAAATTGAAGCAATCAGGCTGTTCTTAGCCTATGCATCCTTTATGGGCTTTAAGGTCTATCAAATGGATGTAAAGAGTGCTTTTCTATATGGGCAGATTGATGAGGAGGTATATGTTTCTCAGCCTCCAGGCTTTGAAGACCTTTCCTATCCTAATAAAGTGTACAGGGTAGTTAAAGCTTTGTATGGCTTGCATCAGGCACCAAGGAAATGGTATGAAACCTTAACTATTTATCTTCTTGATAATGGGTTTCATAGAGGCAGAGTGGATCAAACTTTGTTCATCAAGAAAGACAAGAATGATATCTTGTTAGTTCAGGTATATGTTGATGATATCATTTTTGGATCTACAAATACTGAGATGTGCAAATAATTTGAGAAGCTATTGAAGGAAGAATTCAAGATGAGTTCTATGGGTGAACTCACATTCTTTTTGGGACTTCAAGTACAACAAAGGCCAGATGGTATTTTCATCAATCAAGATAAATATGTGGCTGAGATACTTAGAAAGTTTAAGTTCACTGATGCAAAGTCATCCAGCACCCCTGCAGACAAGACTACACATCAACTCTTGAAGGAAAATAGTAGTGAAGCAGTTGATGCGCACATGTACAGGTCTATGATTGGTTCTTTGATGTATCTTACGTCATCTAGACTTGATATTATGTTTGCAGTGTGTGCCTGTGCAAGGTTTCAAGTCACTCCCAAGTTTTCTCACTTGACTGCTGTGAAGAAGATTTTCAGATATCTTAAAGCATTTCCTACTCTAGGATTGTGGTACTCTAGAGATTTTCCTCTAGATTTAGTTACTTACTCAGATAGTGACTATGCTGGAGCTAGTTTGGATAGAAAATCTACAACTGGTGGATGCCAATTTCTTGGCAACAGATTAGTGTCATGGCAGTGCAAGAAACAAACAACGGTGGCTAATTCATCAACTGAGGCAGAGTATGTGGTTGCTGCAAGTTGATGTGCTCAAGTTCTATGGCTTCAGAATCAACTTTTGGACTATGGGTACAATTTCATGAATACCATCATTCATATTGACAATAGCAGTACCATTTGCATTATTAAGAATCCAGTTCAACACACAAAGACTAAACATATTGAAATTAGACACCATTTCATAAGAGACTGTTATGAAAAAGGACTAATTCAAGTTGTCAAAATCCATACTGATGACAACTATGCTGATTTATTAACAAAAGGACTTGATGTGGGTAGATTTCAGTACTTGGTAACAAGTATTGGAATGCTAAATCCATAAACTTTTTGTTTCTAATGGTCTTTGGTGTTAAGTAGAAGTCTCAGGGTACTAATATTGTTGTATAAGTTTGTATATGTTTCTGTGCTTGTGTTTTTGTTTGTTCTATAACATATGCAGCATAGCTGGGAGTTGATCTTAAAAGGTGTATATCTGAGATACACAAATGGTTATTGATTCACCATGTCTAACCCACATAAGAATCAACTAGTCCAGAGCAAACGACTACTGGTAAAGACTAATCAAATCCGTTTATGGTTGATAGTTTACCAAAAACTATATGGTCATCAACTCACCATATTCTCTATGATTAAGAGTTGGCTAGTCCATAGCAAACGGCTCATGGTAAAGACATATCAAATCCGTTGATAGCTGGTAGTTTGCTAAAAACTCTGATAAAGGGCAGTCTATTTTTAAATGTTTTTCTTTACCACTGCTCTTTGAAAATCTTTGTGAAAAATTACCACTGCTAGTTCACAGTTTCCGCTGACAGTGTTGTTTTACCACTGTTGTTCTAGCCGTTACAACTGTTGTGTCTGTAACTAAATTTTTACTAGCTGTTGAGAGTTAATTATTTCCATATATAAATAGGGTAAATTTTTAGAAGATTATCTACTTTCCTACTTATAATTTATCTTCTTAAGATAAATATTTTTCTTAGATAGTCTTTCTTGCGCAAAACTATAAAACCCTAACTCTTTATATATTTTCTCTCAATTGGCGAGTTCTTTATACAATTCATACTGACACAATCTATTTTTTCAACAAAAGATTCTATGGCACCGATCACTTTTGCAGATGAGCACAACCAAGTGGCCTACTTACAAAAGTCAAACGAGTTCATCAGATTGTGGACTTTATCAATACTACCCATTTAAGGTATGCTTTACTTTTAAATCCCACAATCTATATGTAACACCCCAACCCGACAAGGGTAGAAGTGTCACATTCTGGTGTCATATCAGAACATACAAATAAAATTTACAAGCGAAAGCCTTAAAGAATAAAGTACCAAGTCATATAGACGAATGACTTACAAGGAAAATACAAAATCCAATATGTCTAAAATAGAATGAAATCTCCAAACAATAGCCCAAAAAAATAAATCCAAATAATAAGGTATCTAGGGTTGGTCCACTCAAATAATCCAACTCTCAGCCCATCAAAGCCCATCTTCAAACCTAACACCTGCCGCAGGAAAAGAAATGCGGCTGAGCTTTAAAAGCCCAGTGAACAGATATAACAAAACGAAAGCTAAATAAAATCTGAAATGCCAAATGAAACAAAGGAAACGGATAACAAAGTCGCAGAGAAATGAGAACAATGAGTCAATGAGGATCCTGCAGAACACAATTATACAGATACCCAAAACGAACAGATAACAAGGAGAAAGAAGCAAAGCAAAGCAGCGATGACATGTAAACAAGCACATACAAAACAGACATACAAGAACTGAAACATAAGCAAACATAGCAGGCGTAGCATCCACACAACATATATGTCATACAATCAATTCAGGAAATCAGGAGACATACAAGCCAAACAAATGTCTACAGGAAAGCGGAAGCAATTAATTAATAAGTGAGCATGGCAATTTACACAGGTCAAAACCCTTAGTTGAAGACATAATCAGTATCATAACGGTAGTCAAAACATGGCAGTCACACGTAACAAGTAGGAATACAGTATGAACACTATAATTAAATGAATTAAATACATGGCAGGGCAATTAAACAAGTTAACAAGCTAGACTTCATAAGTTGAACCATTTACCCAATCAAACCATAGCATAAACAGAAATGCAAACATGGCATGTCAACAACAAGTAGGTAAGGACACCACGGATAGTCATAGTCCACGAGATTAATCGAACGAGGTACAAAAGATAAACAGATCAACAAACGATTTCACACAAGCACGGTTACCAGACAAATCAAAGGATCACATAACAGTAAGATAGCATATCATCAGATGACAACAAGTAAATCTTATATCGCATACATACATATCATACAGAGTAATCAGTAGTCGTATAAACATGAATATAAAAATCAATCCAATGACATATAATAACCCGGTACGTGAATGGAACGATAGTCTGAAGTAACGGAATGAGAGTGTGACAGATCAAAGCAATGGAATATATATAGTAGAGTGAGTCACATAAGGGTACTGGATAAAGGACAATCAATACAGAATATGGGCGTTGGGGAATACGAAACGTACAATATAGGTGTATCAATAGTGTAAGGTCTGTCATATATCTATCCCGAGCCAACAAAACAAACCATATCAATAGTGGCAATAGCAGCCAAGTAACCAATAGTAGCCATTGTATTCGGAGGGGTGACCTCGGAATACCAAACCAATAGGAGGGGAGACCTCAGTAACCAATGGAGTAGCTAGCTCCCAAAATGTGAGGGGGTGTATTGCACACACGCACCGCATCACCAAAACATATCATATCATATCAAATACAAATCAAAACAAATCTAGGATGCATCCATACGCCCCCTGCAAAACAAATAGTGGCCAATCCAATACATATATCTGAAGCGCGCATTAATCAATACAAATATGGGGACGGTGTGGAACATCACTCATCCACACTGGAGTCATGCCATTGGTGCATCAATGACACGGACATGGAACCCCCATGCCTAGTTAATGGCTCGGGTATCAACTGACAGGTCAAAGTGTACAGTATAGAGGTCAATCAATATCAAAGGTCCAATATTAGCAGTTCACAAATCAAATCAATAATCCAATATTAATGGTTCACTTATCAAAGGTCCAAATAGCAAAGGATCAATATCAAAGGTTCAATAGCAAAAGGGGTCAATAGCAAAGGTTCAATATCAATAGTTCAATAGCAGAGCAAAGGTTCAATATCAAATTGGCAAGAGATCAAAGATGCAAAGAGATCATGAGAAACCTTATGAGAAAGGTCAGAATATCTGTACCTTATTCGAAGCAATCAACAATGAAAGTAAAGTCAAGAAAGGAGATCAATCGCATCGCCCGGAACCTATATGAATTAGATAACGTTCTATAAGAATCCGAAACACTTGTTTAAGACGGCTTTCCATTTTTAGCAAGTTTCCCATTTTAGTAATTTTTCCATTTTAAGTACTTTCTATTTTAGGAAACTTTCTATTTTAGGCAGGTTTCTATTTTTAGTAACTTTCCATAATTAGCAGGTTTCCATAATTAGTAACTTTCCATAATTAGCAGGTTTAGTTACTATCTCAAGTTAATAAATGAGTATTATTATGATTTAAGGATCATTTAGGCCAAGTTACAAAAGTTTAGGGTTTAAAATGTCAATATTGCAAAGTATAGGTTTAAAAGTGTAAATATAGTAGGTTTACTCATTTTACTCATTAAATCCATTAAGTTACTATATTAACAAGTTAATCCATCAAGTTTCATAATTTACAAAACAACCCCTTAACTTTATTAAATCATGTAATTACAAACCCTAGTTTTAGGTTATGGTTATCGTATCCGTTATAAACCATTTTAGCTCGATTAATATAAGATTACATGACTCCTTATGTGATATCATATTAGATCGAACCACCCTTCATCAAAACCATATTATACGCCCCATATATCAATCAAAACACACTCGTAAATCATTTGTTATCGATTCCATCTATCATATACGTATAAGCATATTTTCATAAACTCATTAAACCCTTTATTACAATACATATATGTCGACTAAATGAAAGACTCAAAATCAGTTTCGTATTCATATTACATATCATAAGTCATTCGAATTACATATGTTAAGAATCAAGGTTTTATGTATTCTTGCTTTATCATTTCATGTGACAAATGTATTCATGATTTTATGTGTTCCATTTTCATATTACAAGCCCTAGAATTATTATGTGCCACGAATTGATCAAGGAAAACAAGGAGGAAAAGATTTGAGATGATGATACGTTACCCTAGTAGCGTGTACGTGACAAGAAACAAGAATCAAACCACCACAATCAAACCAAGCCTTCCTTGGCTTTATCAAAACCCACGGCCAAGAAACCAAACCCACGTCCAAGCTTATTTTCGAACCAAACACGATCACCACGTCCACCAAATCGATTACACACGATCACGAGCCTCCTAGGAACACTTTTCTTTGATGGATTTTCGGATTAAAATGGTGAAAATAATGAGGTGCCGCCACTATTGAGAAAGAGAGAGAGCTAGGGTTTTCAATGTGTGTTTTTAAAATGAAATGGTAATGTGTAAATGAGAGTTAATAAAATTGATATGGATAATCATGAGGGAGTGAATAGGGGCCGGCCATCAAGGGGAAAACAAGACAAAATCATAGACTTTCCATGTTTATCATTTTACTTTGAATGTAGTCCTCTTTCAAGTCTAGGTTAATTGTGTACACATTGTAATGTTTATGTGTTACTTAGAGTTTATTTATTTATGTTCCTTTAATTTATATCATAAGTTAATTACTTTCATAATAGATGAATATTATTGATGATATAACTTATTAAACGATGTTGACGTTTTTCCCGAGTTTGTAAAATTTTAAGTTTGAGGGCAAAATTGTCATTTCACGCGATTGAGATTTTAGGGTTTTACAACTCTTCCCCTCTAAAAGAAAATTTTCGTCCTCGAAAATTGAAGTCGCAGAGGTACACAGAGACGTACCGGCTTAAGGCAGACGTAGCAATCCATAGTTTCATACAGATCATAATCGTATCAGTTTTAAAGCGTACAAATCTTACACGTAACAGATATCGGTGAGAATCTCACAAAGAGATACAGAATTCCAATCGAACATGAGGAGTGACAAATAACGGTTATAAGTCTTAGTCCATTCACGTACCAACCCCAGGCATTTCCCAACACGTCGTATGATTCCAATAAGTTCAAATTATATGATCTCGGTATTATCACGTTGATCAGGCGTCATAATACTTGCATCACATAACAAGCCCTTATTGTCACCATATTCTGTCCCGGGTCATGACAAACCACATAGCCAATATCACACAAAACATATCACATACAGATAACTAATAACATACCAAAACAGGCCAGATCACATACAACATATACTACATCAAACAACTTACCATTTCACCAAAGAAGAAGGCCACCAACTTGCATGAAACGGTTCCTCATGACTCATTTCTGTCGGTCCGAAAAGAAAAGCTGAGATATACCAGAATGCTAAACGATAAAACTTCACGATTCAAACCGAGTTCTGAACGAATCAAAGAAAAGTAATGCCGATCAAAATCACGTAGCAAGATATCAAACCGCCCCAAAACGCGTGACAAACGAATCAGAGTAACACAAGTCGTGCCCAAATCATAAGAAGTAGATGAACCTTCCCAGACACGGGTTGAATCTTGTCTTCGTCGTTGCGTCTTTGGTTGATTTGTCCAGCTTCCTCCAGCAGCATCCTGATGTCTCCAACAGCACAGTAGTCGGGTGTGGCTTCTGCTTCACGAACCTCTCCAGCACAGGGACTGTTGCAGCAACGCAGGTTCGGCACCATCATCTTTGGCTCCGCGGGTAGTCTCCATCTAACGATCGACAAACGGATGTGCGAAGACACAATAATAAAATCAAATGTGAAGAGAAGAAGACCCAAAACAGTGAAGACAAAAGATTATCGAAGTCAAATCTGAACGACAATCCAAAAAGAATCGGAATATATCGGAACAGACGGAAGCCTAATGTCTACCCAATCCTCACAGGTCAATCCTAAGGTCAACAAGACGAAACCTGGGCTCTGATACCATAATTGTAACACCCCAACCCGACAAGGGTAGAAGTGTCACATTCTGGTGTCATATCAGAACATACAAATAAAATTTACAAGCGAAAGCCTTAAAGAATAAAGTACCAAGTCATATAGACGAATGACTTACAAGGAAAATACAAAATCCAATATGTCTAAAATAGAATGAAATCTCCAAACAATAGCCCAAAAAAATAAATCCAAATAATAAGGTATCTAGGGTTGGTCCACTCAAATAATCCAACTCTCAGCCCATCAAAGCCCATCTTCAAACCTAACACCTGCCGCAGGAAAAGAAATGCGGCTGAGCTTTAAAAGCCCAGTGAACAGTTATAACAAAACGAAAGCTAAATAAAATCTGAAATGCCAAATGAAACAAAGGAAACGGATAACAAAGTCGCAGAGAAATGAGAACAATGAGTCAATGAGGATCCTGCAGAACACAATTATACAGATACCCAAAACGAACAGATAACAAGGAGAAAGAAGCAAAGCAAAGCAGCGATGACATGTAAACAAGCACATACAAAACAGACATACAAGAACTGAAACATAAGCAAACATAGCAGGCGTAGCATCCACACAACATATATGTCATACAATCAATTCAGGAAATCAGGAGACATACAAGCCAAACAAATGTCTACAGGAAAGCGGAAGCAATTAATTAATAAGTGAGCATGGCAATTTACACAGGTCAAAACCCTTAGTTGAAGACATAATCAGTATCATAACGGTAGTCAAAACATGGCAGTCACACGTAACAAGTAGGAATACAGTATGAACACTATAATTAAATGAATTAAATACATGGCAGGGCAATTAAACAAGTTAACAAGCTAGACTTCATAAGTTGAACCATTTACCCAATCAAACCATAGCATAAACAGAAATGCAAACATGGCAGGTCAACAACAAGTAGGTAAGGACACCACGGATAGTCATAGTCCACGAGATTAATCGAACGAGGTACAAAAGATAAACAGATCAACAAACGATTTCACACAAGCAAGGTTACCAGACAAATCAAAGGATCACATAACAGTAATATAGCATATCATCAGATGACAACAGGTAAATCTTATATAGCATACATACATATCATACAGAGTAATCAGTAGTCGTATAAACATGAATATCAAAATCAATCCAATGACATATAATAACCCGGTACGTGAATGGAACGATAGTCTGAAGTAACGGAATGAGGGTGTGACAGATCAAAGCAATGGAATATATATAGTAGAGTGAGTCACATAAGGGTACTGGATAAAGGACAATCAATACAGAATATGGGCGTTGGGGAATACGAAACGTACAATATAGGTGTATCAATAGTGTAAGGTCTGTCAGATATCTATCCCGAGCCAACAAAACAAACCATATCAATAGTGGCAATAGCAGCCAAGTAACCAATAGTAGCCATTGTATTCGGAGGGGTGACCTCAGAATACCAAACCAATAGGAGGGGAGACCTCAGTAACCAATAGAGTAGCTAGTTCCCAAAATGTGAGGGGGTGTATTGCACACACGCACCGCATCACCAAAACATATCATATCATATCAAATACAAATCAAAACAAATCTAGGATGCATCCATACGCCCCCTGCAAAACAAATAGTGGCCAATCCAATACATATATCTGAAGCGCGCATTAATCAATACAAATATGGGGACGGTGTGGAACATCACTCATCCACACTGGAGTCATGCCATTGGTGCATCAATGACACGGACATGGAACCCCCATGCCTAGTTAATGGCTCGGGTATCAACTGACAGGTCAAAGTGTACAGTATAGAGGTCAATCAATATCAAAGGTCCAATATTAGCAGTTCACAAATCAAATCAATAATCCAATATTAATGGTTCACTTATCAAAGGTCCAAATAGCAAAGGATCAATATCAAAGGTTCAATAGCAAAAGGGGTCAATAGCAAAGGTTCAATATCAATAGTTCAATAGCAGAGCAAAGGTTCAATATCAAATTGGCAAGAGATCAAAGATGCAAAGAGATCATGAGAAACCTTATGAGAAAGGTCAGAATATCTGTACCTTATTCGAAGCAATCAACAATGAAAGTAAAGTCAAGAAAGGAGATCAATCGCATCGCCCGGAACCTATATGAATTAGATAACGTTCTATAAGAATCCGAAACACTTTTTTAAGACGGCTTTCCATTTTTAGCAAGTTTCCCATTTTAGTAATCTTTTCATTTTAAGTACTTTCTATTTTAGGAAACTTTCTATTTTAGGCAGGTTTCTATTTTTAGTAACTTTCCATAATTAGCAGGTTTCCATAATTAGTAACTTTCCATAATTAGCAGGTTTAGTTACTATCTCAAGTTAATAAATGAGTATTATTATGATTTAAGGATCATTTAGGCCAAGTTACAAAAGTTTAGGGTTTAAAATGTCAATATTGCAAAGTATAGGTTTAAAAGTGTAAATATAGTAAGTTTACTCATTTTACTCATTAAATCCATTAAGTTACTATATTAACAAGTTAATCCATCAAGTTTCATAATTTACAAAACAACCCCTTAACTTTATTAAATCATGTAATTACAAACCCTAGTTTTAGGTTATGGTTATCGTATCCGTTATAAACCATTTTAGCTCGATTAATATAAGATTACATGACTCCTTATGTGATATCATATTAGATCGAACCACCCTTCATCAAAACCATATTATACGCCCCATATATCAATCAAAACACACTCGTAAATCATTTGTTATCGATTCCATCTATCATATACGTATAAGCATATTTTCATAAACTCATTAAACCCTTTATTACAATACATATATGTCGACTAAATGAAAGACTCAAAATCAGTTTCGTATTCATATTACATATCATAAGTCATTCGAATTACATATGTTAAGAATCAAGGTTTTATGTATTCTTGCTTTATCATTTCATGTGACAAATGTATTCATGATTTTATGTGTTCCATTTTCATATTACAAGCCCTAGAATTATTATGTGCCACGAATTGATCAAGGAAAACAAGGAGGAAAAGATTTGAGATGATGATACGTTACCCTAGTAGCGTGTACGTGACAATAAACAAGAATCAAACCACCACAATCAAACCAAGCCTTCCTTGGCTTTATCAAAACCCACGGCCAAGAAACCAAACCCACGTCCAAGCTTATTTTCGAACCAAACACGATCACCACGTCCACCAAATCGATTACACACGATCACGAGCCTCATAGGAACACTTTTCTTTGATGGATTTTCGGATTAAAATGGTGAAAATAATGAGGTGCCGCCACTATTGAGAAAGAGAGAGAGAGCTAGGGTTTTCAATGTGTGTTTTTAAAATGAAATGGTAATGTGTAAATGAGAGTTAATAAAATTGATATGGATAATCATGAGGGAGTGAATAGGGGCCGGCCATCAAGGGGAAAACAAGACCAAATCATAGACTTTCCATGTTTATCATTTTACTTTGAATGTAGTCCTCTTTCAAGTCTAGGTTAATTGTGTACACATTGTAATGTTTATGTGTTACTTAGAGTTTATTTATTTATGTTCCTTTAATTTATATCATAAGTTAATTACTTTCATAATAGATGAATATTATTGATGATATAACTTATTAAACGATGTTGATGTTTTTCCCGAGTTTGCAAAATTTTAAGTTTGAGGGCAAAATTGTCATTTCACGCGATTGAGATTTTAGGGTTTTACACTATATCTCTCAAATCAAACAGTTTTGGACTTCTGCTCAGTCCATAACCATTGAAACTGGAGATACACATGAAACAGTAGATGCTCTTAGAGCCACTGTGGATGGTGTAACCATTGATGTTACTGAGGCATCCTTGAGGAGATTTCTCTAATTGGATGATCTCAATGGTATCATCACATTACCTATGCCAGAAATACATGAAAATTTATCATCCATGGGGTATGATGCCATTGATAAAAAGGCTACTTTCAAAAAGAGTGGTTTTTGTCCCCATTGGAGATTTTTGACACATACTCTTTTGAATTGCCTAAGTCCTAAGAAAACTTCTTATGAGCAATTTAGTTCAACCATGGCTTACCCTTTGGTTTGTCTAGCCACTGATAAGATTTTTAATTGGTCAAAATATATTTTTCAAAGTATGCAAGGCAATGTAAAGAGTTCTACAAAAATTTTAATGTATCCAAGGTTTGTGCAAGCAGTGCTAAATGAGTTTCAATTGCAACCCCACACTGGAGTTTATAAAATCCGTTGCCTTAAGCCTAAAGTTTTTCAAAATATGAATAAAGATGGCAATATGGATTTTACACCTCTCTTTCCTCAAATGCTTGCAAAGATTTCATAAGTACAAACTACACCCATAATTAATGTTCCAAACATTGGTTATACTCCACCAGTTTCTCACACCTATGAGAGGAGGCAAAAACAGACAACTCCTCCCATTACAACACAGAATGTACCTGATCCTCTTGGTTTAGGCACAAGCAGTGGTGGTTCCAGGCTTCAATCTAGTCCAACTAGGGAGGAACCTGAACCAATGCCCTATGATTCACCTCTCCCAACAGGTCACACAGTTGGAAGTGTTGAGGGCAGTGGGCAACCCATGGAATTGATGGAAATTTGTACAACATTAGCAAAGCAGGTTAAATCTCTGGAACAAGACTTGGCACAACTTAAGGAGCAGCATGCCAAGGATATTACATCATTGAAGGAGGAGATTCAGACCTTGAAGGAAGAGTTGCAGGGGTTAAAGAAAAAGAAAATTCAAAGTTTGTGATTTCATCTTCATCCTCACCTAATGATGGTGATTCAGCTGATTTTGATCAAGATTTGGGAAATTCTCCCAAACAGGGGAGGAAAACAGATGCTGGAACTCAGGGGAGGAGAATTGATTTTGAAGATGAAGGTGTTTCTAGTAAAGGTGCAGAGGAAGCTGATACTCAAGAAGAGCAACTAGATCAAGACATTTTTAGTACTGCAACTGATGATTTTACCACTGATCCAATTTCCACTGCAAAGCCAAATATGCCCACTGCTGGACATAATATTGCCACTGCAAGTGAAGAAGTTGATGAATTGAAGCAAGACAAAGGTAAATCTGTTATGCAAAGCAAGGAGCAAAGAAAAAGGAAGATTTCAAAGAAAGAACAAATTCAGATTGCTCATGATGCTGAAGTTGCAAGAAAGATTAATGAAGAAGAAGTTGCTGAGAAGAAAAATCTTGCAGAATTGGAGATTGCAAGCTTTATGGAGGCTAAAAAGCTGGATAGAATGAAAGATCCACTTTCTACTGTTCAACCTACAATATTCAGAGAGAAGACTCCAGAGTTCAGCTATGTACCTACTGAAGAAGAAATAGAGTTCTTGATTGCAAATGATCCAGTGATCAAGAAGAAAGCAATTGACCTAGTTGCTGATAAGTCTTTAACTGAAGAACAAAGAACAACTCAGTTAAAGGACTTAATTCAGATGAAGAATAATCAAGCACTTCAAGAGGTAATTAGTTCAGTCAGAAAGGGTCAAAAGAAACCAAGGCAACCAACTAAGGCACAAGTTATTGCATACATGAAAACTTATTGTTGCAATGTTGGTGGATGGAAAAGACATCAATTCAAAGGAATGTCTGATGATAAAGTAGAGAGTATCTACTACAGAATTCAAAGACAAGATAAGGATTTCATTCCAATGAACTCTGAAGAAGAAGCAAGAAGGTTTCCTAATTTGAAGAGAAAGACCAAAGACAGTGATTCTCAGTCTGTTAAGAAGACAAAGTTTGCTGAAGAACAAGAAGTTTCAACTGAGAAGTTCACTGAAGAACAATTGACTGATATGATTCTGATTGAAGAAGAAGATTTTTATCCAGAACCACTGCAAACTAGACATCCTATCATTGACTGGGAAGTTTTTACTGCTAGCAACTTTGCTCCAACATGGAAGATTACAAGGCTAGGTGGTGAAACTTCATCATTCATTCAATTTGAAGATTTCATGAAAGCTTGTGACAGAGATGATCTTGATACGTTATGGAAATTAGTTCAAGAAAGATTTGATGCTGAAGATCTTAAAGATATGAAGGAGATGCATTTATGGGTTAATCTTAGAAGGCTCTATGATCCAGATGTTAATAATGATTTCTGGAAATTCTCATGTTCATGTCCTGGTACTAAATGGTTTTACTATGATTCATGTGAAGTTCACCATGTTTCTACAGCAAATGGAGTAGATGCATTCATGCTTGCTGAGAAAGAATATCCACTCAGAGCTGGAACTCTCCCTGTAATGCTGTGTACCACTATAAGAGTTCATGAAGATAGTGAGAAAGTCAGAGCATTGTTACACAGGCTTCAAGATCAATGTTCAAGAGCTATTCAGAATCTAAGGAAGAAGTGAAGTGTTTGAAAGAATTCCCAAATCCTTGCAGATAATGAAGATTGAAGAAACTCATTAATTTGCAGATAAATCATAAGTTTAGGGGAGGATTGTTGGGAATAATCTACTACCACTGATAGTCTTGTGGTTAACGCTGCTGATGTTTACACTAGCAGTGGAAACTCATTCCCACTGCCAGTACAAATATTACCACTGCTATTAGATAATTGTTTAGTAAACGTGTATTGATAAGTATAGAAAAGTTCGTGTGTATATTCTATATTGTTAGCTTTATACTTATCTTGTAAAGGACTCCTTGTGCTATAAAAGGAGATCCTAGGTCATTGTTTAGAGTATGATATACTCACATAAGCTTCAAGGTGTAACCCTAGTGATAAGCAAGATCACTCATATTATTCATTAATAATATTGGAGCTTAGTTTTGTGTTTAATCTGTGTTTACTTACAACACATCATATAATTCATCTTCTAAGTATTATTAAGTAAATTCCGCTTGCTTAGTAATATAACTCAAAATATCACTAACACAAGGTGTGTGTTTAGATCCATCAGTGTGGCATAGGTATCACAGTTTTCCATTCCATGTTTGTTTAAAATTTCAAGAGCATATTTGGACTGACTCAGGAAAATACCACGGGGTGATTGATGAACTTGCAGTCCTAGAAAGAACGTAAGTTCACCCATCATGGACATTTCAAAATGTTTTTTAATAAGTTTTGAAAAAGCGTTTGAGTACTTTAGATATGTTGACCCAAAAATAATGTCATCCACATAAATTTGAACGATTAAAATGTGTTCCCCGTGATATTGTATGAATAGTGTTGGGTCGACCAATCCTTTGACGAAATTATGAGAGATAAGAAAGGATGACAACTTATCATACCACGCCCTAGGGGCTTGTTTGAGACTGTAGAGAGCCTTATTCAGTTTGTAGACGTGATTAGGGAACTCTGGATCAGCAAATCCTTCTGGCTGACTAACATAGACTGTTTCTTTCAGTTTACCATTCAGAAAAGCAGTTTTGACATCCATCTGAAAGACCGTGATGTTCATGTGAGTCGCGAATGCCAGAAAAATCCGTACAGCCTCAAGTCTAGCAACCGGTGCGAATGATTCCTCGTAGTCAATCCCTTCTTCTTGTCTATAACCCTTAGCCACCAGACGTGACTTGTTTCTGATAACCGTACCTTTAGCATCTAGCTTGTGTTTCCAAATCCATTTCATACCAATAACATAGACCCCTGTTGGTTTTTCAGCTAATTCCCATACTTCAAGACGTTTAAAATGATTAAGTTCTTCTGCATGGATTCAATCCAGTTGTCATATGTCATGGCTTCCTTAATATTTTTGGGTTCAACTTGGCAGACGGTAAGTGCATAAATGCAATGTTCACCGTCAGTCTGAAGGCGTTGTCTAGTTACGACTGGTTGATTCGGGTTTCCAATAATGTTCACAAGAGGATGGTCTCGATGTGTGGAGGGTTGATGTTGATATACATTGTGCAGATTAGGAGGATTCAAATGGCTTGTTGATGATTCCGCAACATCAGGTGTGGCAGTTTCATTAGCAAAAGGGTTGAAGAACGCATTTGGATCATAATCTGCAGGTTGGGGTACGTCATGGTTCAGAAGATCATCAGCTAGTTCAGTGTCATTGGATGCGGTTTGTTCGGCTGTTGTTGTAGAATCAATTGGAGGTGCTTCTTCAACAATTGTTGTTGTTTCAGGTGTATCAGGTATTGGATTATTATCAGGTTGAGCAGCGGAAACATTTGATACATCTGGAGCACGTTGACCAATATCATCACTAAACAGAGGAGCAAATAGCTGTTCCATTTGTTGACGAGTAAGCTGTAAGCTTGGTTCAGCTGATGATGGGGTTTGGGGGAAGTTTAGAAGGTTATGTCCGGGTTCCAAGCTGTTTTGCTCAGAAGCCATTTCTGTAAGCTCATCGAAATTTGCATGAATCATTTCCATAATCTCCCTTGTACGACGATTCCAGATCCGGTAACCCTTAGGGGACGTTTGGTACGATGGAATGGAAAGCTGAGAAATGGAATGGAGAAGCATTCCCGTGTTTGTTTGTGTTGAGAATGGAATCGGTGAATCAATATTTGATTCTCTTTCCATTCTCCGCATTCTCTTAAAATAGTAAAGAATGGAGAGAATTGGTGAACAAAAGGGAAGACATTCTATGGTTGATTCTTTCGTATAATAAAAAAAATTGATTTCAATCATCGTCTTCAAATGTTTTGTTTATTTCATTTAATTATTATTATTTTTTATTTTTTATTTTTTAATTATTTGAAATACAAAAATTGATAGGTTGATATCAAATCTTCATATCAACATTTGTATTTTAACCTTTTCTTATAAAACCAGTTATTCAAATGCTTATATCAACTTTTTTTTTTGGGTTTCTTCAAAATTCGCCACAACTATTATAAATAAATATTATTAGAATTAATTTTCACTTGTGCACATTATTACGAATTGCACCCAACAAAAGATCCTTCAATATTGCTTTTGCGATAAAAGGTTAGCATATACTCGGTGTATTTAAGGTAGCAATTTAAATAATCATATTATTTTAATCATGATTTAGGTAATCAAATGTTTAAAACGAAAATTTAAATGATAAAATTCATTTTTATTCATGTATTATTAACAATAACCAAACAAGAGAATGCTCTATATCACACGCATTCTTTATTTGTACCAAAAAGTAGAATCGTTATTCTTTCTCAAACATGATTCACTTTCTCTACAATTCCATTCTCTATTACGATTCCATTCTATGGCATTCTCTCATACCAAACGTGCCCTTAGAGTTTTCACAATATCCAACAAAGACTCCAATGTCAGCTTTGGCTTTGAGCTTACCAAAGTCATCACGATCATTATTTGGATAGCAAAGGGATCCAAAGACATGAAAGTGTTTGAGATTTGGTTTACGGTTTTGGATAAGCTCATAAGGTGTTTTGTTGTGGCGTTTGGTAATCCTTGAACGGTTCTGAGTGTAGCATGCAGTTGACACGGCTTCAGCCCACAAGTAATCTGGAAGTTTTGCATTTATCAACATCGTTCTTGCAGCTTCCACTAACGTACGGTTTCGTCTTTCAACAACTCCATTTTGTTCTGGTGTTCGTGCAATAGATGTTTGATGCTCAATTCCTACTTTCTCATAATATCCACAAAGAGTTTGATTCACAAATTCAGTTCATTTGTCTGACTGTGTTCCGGAGCTGAACTTGAATTTTCGTGAGAAAGGTGATGATCATCTGTGGAGCTTGATCTTTACTTCGAAGAAAATAAACCCAAGTCCATCTTGAGTAGTCATCCACAATTACCAAAATGTAGCGTTTGCCATTAATCTTCTGCACACGCATTGGGCCACACAAATCCATGTGAAGAAGATGAAGCACATGCTGTGAGCTGTGTTCCACCTTTTAAGAAAAGTGAGCACGAGTGCTTTTCCCTTGTTCACAAGCTGAGCAAAGGTGATCTTTAGAGTACCGAAGTCTTGGGAGACCTTCAACAAGTTTGTAACGTGCAAGATTGGTTATGGTTTGAAAGTTTAAGTGTGAAAGTCGACGGTGCCATAGCCAAGATTTTGTAGATGTTGCCTTTGAAAGTAGACATATGGGATGAAGCAATCATGTCTTGCATTGAGATTGTATAAAGACTTGATGTGCGGGTACCAGACATAAGATCGTTTCCTTGTAGATCACGAATGAAACAAGTTTTCTTCCGAAAAGCAACTTCCAAATCTCCATCACAAAATTGAACAACTGAGAAGAGATTGTGACCGAGACCTTCCACATAATAAACCCTGCTAATTTCGATGTTTCCATTGATATAATCTCCGTAGCCCATGATAGCTGCGAAGTGATCATTCCCGAACCTGACAGTGCCAATGAACTTTGAAACAAAGTTTGATAACAGTTTGAGATTGCCTGTCATGTGTCGGGAACATCCGCTATCAACAATCCAGAGGATGATCTGTATCACCTGCATTAGACACAGACGACACAGATGGAATAGAAGTAGATATGGAACCCGAAGATTAGAGGGTTCCGATGCAGTTATAGTTGAAACACACATGTTTATGATTTTAGGTATCCATTTAAAGCCAAGTGTATTATGTAACCATTTCTGCCATCTCCAACTAGTCTTAGCTTTTGTCTTAGTAAATGCGCTAGGTGATAAGTTTTTCCTAGGAGGTGAAGGGGGTTCTATGGGTACATCAATGATCGTAGCCGGAACACTAGATGACAACCAGAAAACATGCTTTTATGATAACCAACACAAGAAACTTCAAACATAACATTTAAAGTACTTAAAGATTCAGCATTCGTTACATCACTTTTTCCATTACATTTGTTAGACGCAATATCTAAAGTGGGTGCAACTTGAGTCTTATTCAAAGTCCTAAGGTGTTCTTCTACTTCAGAGGTCTTTATTGTTCTTTTCTTACGTCGGAACTTCCTATTCTTCCTTGTGGTGCTCTTAAGCTGTGAAGTGCTAGCGTTGGGAAAAGAGGCAACTATTCCTGTTTCAATAGAGGGAAGCACATTAGTTTCTTGTGATGTGTCATTAGGCAGTCTAAGAATTCCTGGTGCAGTTACGTTTGTGTTACTTGTCCTATCTTGCTTAAGTTTTACCAACTCTGCTTTTAGATCATGGATAGTGTGTAGCAAATCTTGATTTTCAGAACGAGTGTTTCCATTTTGTCGTAAAACATCTTTGGTATATGCAAGATGATCATCAACATATTTTGACGCTTGAGCACGAGTCTTTTTTAGCAAATCAAATATGACACCATATTCTTTTTTAACTTTTGAAATTTCTTGTTCATATTTTGAAATTTGACACTTCAAAGACACGTTTTCATCACCCAGTTGCTCAAGTTTTGGATTAAGAGTTTTTGTATGCAACTGGTTGATTTTGTTTTGCAAAGAGAGTTCTCGATTTTGACAATCTTTTTGACACCATTGAAGACAACGTTTTTCATTTGAAAGCTCATTTAACAATCGCTCATTTTCAACTTTTAAAGACTTGATTTGTGATACAGTATCAGTATTCTCAACATTTTCAACAGAATCAACAGAATCAGCAGTGATATAATCAAATGCATATGCAACAGAATGTAATAACACAACATTTATGGTATCAGCACAGAGAACATCTTCCAAGAGTGGGTCAACATCTTTTCTTAACATTTTGTTTTTACGTTTAGTATTAGAAATCGATGTTTTTGTTTTCTCGAAAACTATTTTCATAAGTCCAAACTCCTTGTGAAAATCCCTTTCCCAATATATTGCACACATTTTCAAATTTCGGACATGAGGTAAAATTCTTTTTTGAAAAATATCTCTTTGTTCTTGCGCATGAGGCGATTGAAAATGTTCAACTTTTATTTCATAATTGATTTCAATTTCACGTTCCAAAAGTTTGATGTCCGATATGAATGTTTCAAAATATTTAAGAATTTGACAACGTTCGGGTAAGGTTTTACTTCACTGAGTGAAGGTAAAGGACCATTAATTTGTGCAGTATTGGGTTGGGGACCAACATTAGAAGACTCAGAAATAGGCCTGATAACCCAAGGTGTGTTAGAATTATCCTGTTGTGCGACGAAAGTTATGGCTTTTGAATAGTTAAAAGGTTTGTTATAAACAACATTTTCTAATTTTGACCGACTCTCGTCTTCTGCATCTAATTCTTCCATACGATTATATTCAACAACACTTATAATAGAATCATCAATTCTATGTTCTGCACTGTAAACTTGAGGATTTGGTTTGAATGCTCTATGTGAAAACTTTGGTTTGTAATCAGCAAGATTCGGTCCATATCCATTTGGATTTGGTTTAAAAGTAAACTTTTGAATAGTTGCGATTGACTCACCATGTTTATAAACAACATTTCGAAACTCTTTGATTTTGTTTTGTAAGTCGACAATTTCTTCAAGATAGTCATCTATTTGTTTCCTTGAATGCTTTTTGTATTCACAAAACTGTTTTTGACAAGTTAACAACTCAGACTTGGCTTTTTGAGTTTCCAAAGTGAGAGCGTTAAGTTGTTATTTATGATCATATTTCAGTTGTTCTATTTGAGACAACAAAGCATTCTTGGATGTAACTAGATCACATATATGTTTTTCCAATGATTTTTCATTTTGGTAAGATTTAGCAAATGCGACTTCAAAACCTTTTTCACGTTTCTCTTTAGTTTGAAAAATGTTGAGTTGGAACTTATAGCATTCATTATCCTTAGTCAACAGTGCAATTTTCTCCTGTAATTTCTTATTGATGTCTTGGCACTTTTCCATTCGAGATTTTTAGGTCTCAATTAAGTTGGTCATGAGCTCAAGATCTGGATTAGACACAAGTTCAGCTTGTTCAACGTGAGTCTCAACATGATCATTATTTAGATCCTCAAATATAACCATAGAGTCAACTTGATTATCAATATTAACCCTAAGGTCATCTTGATCGTCAAATATAACTACGGGATCTATTTGATTATCATCGGAATGAGATGTAGATGGCTCATATTGAACACTCTGATCCTCGTCGGATGCAGATGTTAGCGGAGATATCAGATCAGAAATGAATATAGTTTGATCCGGTACCTGAGACAAGCCGTCAGTGTCATACATTGGGCCTGTGTCACTCATGTGGAGTTCTTGCATGTTTGCCATTAACATCACTGCTGCATTAGCCTGCAAGTCCTCCATGTCATCATCAGAATCTGCATTTGCCATGAAGCTTTGTTCCTTGTTGGTACGAGTTCCACCAGCTTCATCCTTGAGAGCCAAGAGTAAAGCCTCTTTGTGATAAGCGCTGCCTCTTGTCCTCGGATTAGGGCATGCATTAGCCAGATGACCCTTCTCATTACAGTTATAACAACGAAGACCATTAACCCCAGTCTGAGCATTTCCCTATTCAACCACTTGAGCCCGTTGTTGTGGAGCACCCATGTTATTCCTTCCATTAGAATTAAACCCTTGACCACTACCCATCTAACGAACATTACCACGATTCTGAACTTCAACATGTCCATTGTTAACAACAGCTTGATTCCTTGTGTTTGATGAGGTACGAATGCGATTGTTGGATTTTTGGAATATCAGCCGAAGGCTCTAGCAATCATGACAAACCCTTTTTGCAATGCATCAAAAGCTTCTGCATCCTCATTAGATACACTGTAAAATGCTTGATCATTGTTGTTGTTGTATGGAACCAATTGAGTTTCTTGGGATTGTTGTTGTGACGGATCATATGGAGTAATTGTAGCAGTTGGTTGTGGAGGATTTGTGGAGACAGTTTGCAAAGTAGGGAATTGAGGATAACACGTTTGAGCCCACAAAGCTAGAGTTTGATTATCCGGAAGTGAAGGTGAAGCAGGGACTCCACGGATAATCCTTTCTTTGTCAACTTCCTTTTGGTGTGGCTTCAAATAGTCGTACAACAATACGTATGTAGCATGATGAAGATTCTTCGCTTGACGAATGAAAATGACATACTTTTCCCAATCAGGACCAAGACTACCAAGGAACTTAGTGTTGACTGCAATTCTTGGCATAATGATGTTATGTTTTTCCAAGTCATTGATGATGTCTGAGAATCGATGATGATATGACTCTAATGTCTCCCCTGGTTCAATCATGAAGTGTTCATATGCTAAGTAGATTTTGGATTCCATGTCTTCTTGATTGAGTTCTGTGCCTTCCATTAAAAGATGAATATGCTCCCACATTGCTTTAGCAGTCTTCTGAGCATCAACACTACGAAGTATCGGATTGGGTAATCCCAAAAGGATATATTGCATTGCAAGTTCATCGGATTCCATGTGTAGAAGTTGGTTAGTAGTGAGTTCATTAAGACCGACAACGTTGGTGATATCATCTCTTGGTGGATTAGCATTCGGATCTCCGGGTACAGTGATAGTAGGCATCTGAAATGAACCTTCAAGGATGACCTTCTTCAAGAACTTTCCATGTGGCTTCTTTAGATCACAGAACCTAAAGAACCTTATCACCCATTGATCGTAGTTTTCGGGAGTGAGCATTGGAGGTCTGTCAAGTGATCCAGCTTTATGAATGGATTGTTGGCTACTTAAAGCTTCACACATCTTTGCAAACCAAGACGGTTCCTTCATAGCATACTTGGATGGATGCTAATTTTGAAAGTTTGTGTAAGGTTGTAATTGAAGACTAGGTGGTGGTTGAATCATTTGTGGTTGAATTGCTCCTTGAGGAAATTGTTGTTGAAATTGTTGTTGTTGTTGATAGAGTTGTTGTTGTTGATAGAGTTGTTGTTGTTGTTTTTGTTGAGGATATACATGAGGAAAGTAACTAGAGTATGGTGGTTGAGACATCTTGAAACTTGTGTTGATGATGGATCTTTTTAGTCGAATGAAACTTTGTTGATGAAGTAACCTTATGCGTAGAAACCAGCTTAAGCGTAGAGAGTACCTTATGCGTAGAAAACCAACTTACGCGTAACAATAGAGCTTACGCGTAGGAATAGCTTACGCGTAGATTTGAGGAAAACTTAGCTTAGGCGTAAACCAAAGGCTCAGTAGTAGAATCCTTATGCGTAAGATTAGCTTATGCGTAAGACAGGCTTAGGCGTAAGAAAATTCTTAGGCGTAAAGAATTCTACGCGTAAGATCTAGCTTATGCGTAAAACTAGGGTTTTGCCCAAAAATCCTTTACACTTATACCAGTGTAAAAGATATCTAAAGTCGAAGTGTTTTCAGGCTTATCCAAGCAAGAAAACACTGAGTAAACCAATAGCACTGAAGATCAAATGATGATGAGCTTATGCGTAGACTTTGAATGCTTACGAGTAAAACTAGGGTTTTACTATGCGTAGGAAGTACCAAATGTAACCAAAACTGATTTTTAAGCACAAAAAACGTTTAGAAACCTGATTTTTAGGATGAAGTAGCTTCAAAATCACCAAAATAACACAAAAGTATGAAACTTGATGATCCAAAACACCTTTTCACCTTACGTGTAGAATATACTATACGAATCAAATCAAGCTTAAAAACACTTCTACACACATAAAGTTTCAAACTTGATGCTAAAAACTTAAACTCTAACACTAAATAAACCTTAAAGTACAAGAATCTTGAGTTTTAAAGTGTAAAAATTTGAGCTTTTATGCGTTTGAAAAGTTTAGAACCGAAACCCACGCGTATACAATATAACTTCAAAAAAAAAACAAAATGTTTCACCTAACTAGATGGCGAATGATACCACTGTTAGGTCACCATATTGGAACACAAGCATCAACGTATAAGAAATGAGATAAGAAGTGATCGGATGAACACTAAACACAATACACACGAATGATATAGAAAGGTTTAGGCGTAGGAATTAATGTAAAGTGAACAACCAACTCCCAAATGGGAGTTTACAACATTATTTATAGGGAAAGAACTAGGGCAACACACAAGTTCCCTTAATTTCTTATTGGGCTTGGATCAAGGCTTATGGGCTTTCTACATAAGCCTTGCCATTAATACTAACTTAAAAGCCTAATTAAGCAACCTATTACATATTGATTACAAAAACTTGAAATATAGTTTAGGAGTGATTCCAACAACCTTTAGTATTGAAGAGCATGCAAGTGATGAAAATTTAACGTTTCTATTTGTATTAAAAATTATTTTCCTACAAGTGAGAAGCTTTTTAATTTTTTTTGACATGGGGTGTTTGGTTATTTGAATAAAACCTTATAGTCATTATCTTTTGATTAGTGGGAAACATGATTTGTTTATGCAACATGACAATGTAGTACCTAATTTCAATGACTAGTTATGCAATTTGCCAATTGAATCCATGTTTTGTACAAGAATATACATAATCCCTATGTAATGATTTTGTGCACAAATTAGAATCCTAGACCCAGATTTAAGAGATAAAATGAAGTTAGGATACTTACAATGATGTTATCTCCAGTGATTAGTGGGTGAGAAAATGTCAACAATGAGTTAGGTCTAATGTTTACACGTTTTGGTAAAGTGGGTTGTGAGGAAGAAGATGTTTTGTAGGTAGCATTTTTGCAACTGTAGTCACCACGGACGAGACGGCACCAAAAATATGGTTCCGCCTTTGTTGTCGTTTGGTGCCGTGGGAAAAGTAGCAGGATCAAACAAATTTGTTTTGCTTTGTTTGTTCTAAGGTTTATACTATGTTTTACCTACATGTTTGGTTCCATTAGTCCCAAACCAAGTCTAAGAAGATTAAATGGTTCTCGTTTGAGAGGCTTGGTTAGAATGTTGGCAATGTTGTCTTCGGAGGATACTTTCTCAATTGAGATGTTTCCTTTTTGAACATTGTCGTGAAGAAAGTGATGACAGATTTCAATATGCTTTGTACGAGCATGTTGGATGGGATTTTTGCTGAGATCAATAGCTCCTTTTTTGTCGCAAAATATAACGATATCGTTGAGACAAATTCCGTAATCCACGAGAGCTTGCTTCATCCAAAGAGCTTGTTGACATGCTTTTCCGGCTGAGACGTACTTGGTTTCAGTAGTTGAGATAGCTAAAGCCGTTTGCTTCTTTGCAAACCATGAGGTGAGACAATGTCTGACAAAAGTGCAAATACCACTTGTACTTTTTCTATCGACATAGTCACCCGCATGATCCGAGTCGGCATATACTATAGTTTCTACGCCCGTTCCTTTGGGATACCATAATCCTAAACATGTCGTTCCCTTAATGTATCTAAATATCCTTTTCAAGGCTTCTAAGTGTGATACCTTTGGATTTTCTTGAAAGCGAGCACATAGACAAACACTAAACATAATGTCGGGTCTACTAGCCGTGAGATAGAGTAAGCTACCGATCATTCCTCTATATTTAGTGTAATCTACCGATTCACCTTCCTCATCCTTGGTGAGTTTAGTGTCCGAAGACATGGGTGTCTTAGTTGGTTTTGAGTCTTCAAGACCAAATTTCTTAAGCATATCTTTTATATATTTAGATTGGTTAAAGAATATGCCATCTTCTAGTTGTTTAATTTGAAGTCCTAGAAAGAAATTTAATTCACCCATCATACTCATCTCAAACTCATCGTGCATGATTTTAGAGAAATCATCACATAGCTCTTGACAAGTTGATCCGAATATGATGTCATCAACATATATTTGAACAATGATAATATGTGATTCCTTTTTCTTGGTAAAAAGAGTATTATCTACTAATCCCATGGTGTATTTTTTTTTAACAAGAAAAGTCTTAAGTCTATCATACTAAGCTTTTGGTGCTTGCTTAAGACCGTATAATGCTTTCTTGAGTTTGAAGACATGATGTGGTTTCTCAAAGTTGGTAAAACCGGGAGGTTGAGCAACATATACTTCTTCGTTAATAAACCCATTAAGAAACGCACTCTTAACATTCATTTGAAATAATTTAAAGTCATAAGAACATGCATATGCAAGTAAGATTCTAATAGACTCGAGCCTAGCTACCAGTGCATAAGTTTCATCATAATCAATCCCCTCTTGTTGATTATAACCTTGTGCGACAAGCCTAGCTTTGTTTCTAGGCACTACACCATTTTCATCAATTTTATTTCGAAAAACCCATTTCGTTCCAATTACAGTTTGATCTTTAGGTTTTGGAACTAATTTCCAAACATCATTTCTAACGAATTGGTTTAACTCTTCTTGCATATCAATTACCCAAGATTCTTCTTTTATTGCTTCATTTATGTTTTTTGGTTCAATGGTAGACACAGAACAAAAATGATTACTTTGATTTTGGGCTTGTGATATTAAGGTTCTTTGATTTAGTTGTCCTATGACTTTTTCTAAAGGATGACTTTTAGATTCTTTGATGTTTATAATCTCATTATTTAATGGTTCATCTTCCTTGTCATTTTCAATTATTTCTTGACCTCTACAAGTTGACTTTCAACTAAGTCATCATCTACCAAAGGTGATGTCTTAAAGGGAGGTGGACTTTCGTCGAATGTTATGTTCAACGATTCCTCAACTCTCATTGTTTCTTTGTTTAAGTCAATGTAAGCTTTACTAGTTTGAGAATAACCAAGAAATACACCTTCATAAAACTTTGGGTCAAACTTGGTGAGATAATCTTTAGTATTAAGAATGAAACATTTACATCCAAATACTCTAAAATATCCTAAAGTTGGCCTTTTACCTTTATAAAGCTCATATGGTGTTTTGTTTAAGAAAGGACGTATTAAGACTCTATTTAAAATATATGTAGAAGTGTCAACTGCGTTACACCAAAACGTTTGAGGAATGTTTTGTTCATTAAGCATTTTTCTACTCATTTCTTGAATGGTTCTATTTTTACATTCTACAACTCCATTTGATTGAGGTGTTCGAGGAGCCGAGAAGTTGTGTGTTATGCAATTAGCATCACAAAAGTTTCCAAATTGTGTTTCATTGTCAAATTGATGACCATGATCCGTTCGGATCGACACAATTTTAACACCTAGTTGATTTTGAATTTTCTTGCTAAGAATTTCAAATTTATCAAAAGCTTCATTTTTGGTTTTCAAAAACAACGTTCAATTAAACCTTGAGTAATCATCTACTGTGACCAAAGTGTATAAGTTGACTCCATAGCTTCTTATAGCAGATGGACCAAACAAGTCCATATGCAAAAGTTCTAGATACTTAGACGTAGACACCATGTTTTTAGCCTTATGACTACTATGGGTTTGTTTACCAATTTTGCAAGCGTCGCAAAAATGTTGATCATATTTGAGTTTTGGTAAATTCCTAACTAGCTCTTTAGAAGATAGGTTTTGTATAAGTCTCATATTAGCGTGACCCAAGCATCTATGCCAAAGAGTTGAGCTATCATCTAATGTTGTTAAGCAAAGTTTGTCATTAGATGTTTTATCTATTTTCATGACGTATATGTTATTTTTCCTAACTCCTTTAGTTATGGTGATACCATCTTTTAGTATTTTACTACCATTTTCTTCAAATAGTACTTTATACTTTTTATCACATAATTGGCTAATACTAAGTAGATTAAAACCTAACCTATCAGCATGAGCAACATTTTCAATAGTTAGGGAGTTATGAGCGATCGTACCTTTGCCAATGATTTTGCTTTTGAGATTGCAACCAAAAGTGACATTACATCCGTCATACTCTTGGTATGTTTAGAAGAGACTTTTGTTGCCCGTCATGTGTCATGAGCATCCACTATCTTTTATCCACTCATCAGGTTCCAATCCAACTTTCGAGCATACCTAAGACACAAATAACTCAAGCGTTTGGTCCCCAACATCTCATGGGTCCGTTTGGGTTAAACATACCATTTACTTGATTAATGTATGGAAATGATGGGTAAGAGTTCCATGACATGTAATCTGGAGTTTGATATGGTCTAGGGAAGTTTTGATTCCAACCATTATGTTGATAGTTGGGTTGTATGTTGTGGTTGCTCTTAGGAAAGGGGCGTTTGGTAAAAGGTGTTTTATGTCGTTGTTGAGTAGTTTTTTTTATCTAAATTCATTTTTAGCAAGTCATACTCCTGATGTAACAACAGGTTTTAGTTTAACACTATCCTTGGTTTTCTTTGTTACTTTGATAAATTCACTACGGTCCGTATCACAAACATTCTGTCCTGCTGCAGTTCCCACGACACCATTTCTAACAAAGGACGGAGCCCTATTTTTGGGTCCGTCTGGTCCGTGCTGCACTGCAGCAGTTTTGATAGTTTGTTTGTCTTTTGCGGCCGTTTTGTTTTGACTCTTTGGAATTTGTTGGAATCACTCCTAAACCTTAATTCAAGTGTTAGTTACTCATATGTAATAGGTAGCTTATTATGGCCTTTATGTTTGTTTAAGGTCTAGCTTATGTAGAAGGCCCATAAGCTTAGGCCCATGTCCAATAAGGAAAAGGGAAGGAGTAGGAGTGTTGCCCTAGCTCCTTGCCTATAAATACTATGTAATAACCCTCACTTGAGGGTTGGTTGTTCAATTTACTCTTTCACATACACTCTACGCCTAACCTTTCTTTACTTGTACGTGTGCGTGTGTTTGTGTGTTGTTCAACCGCCTCTCTATTTCTTTCTAGTAAGCTTGTGTTGTAAATCTAGTGACCTAACAGTGGTATCAATCGCCTAACTAGTTGGATGAATCGTTATTTCTTGATGTGGGTTTTGGTCCTACGCGTAGAATAACAAGATACTTTGGTTCGCTTAAAAACTTGTTTTTTCCACTTTTTAATCCAAGATTCTTGTACTTTCAACGTTTTAAGGTGTTAAAATACTTGTTTTTGGCAAAAAGTTTCAAACTTTACGCGTGGATCTAAGTTTTTAAGCTTGTTTTTGTTCGTGGGTGAAGTTCTACGCGTAACCCGTTTAGCTGTTTTGGTTCATCAAGGTTCACACTTTTGTGTTATTTTGGTACTATTAACGCTATTCCATAACAAAAAATTTGGTTTAGAAACAAATTCGGGCATAATCATTTTTACGAGTAAGATTACGCGTATCAAAACCCTAATCTTACGCGTAACTTTATCCGTGGTTTGATCTTCAGTTTCGTGGTTTACTCCGTGTTTGCTTGCTTGGATAAGCCTGAAAATACGTCGACTTTGGATATCTTTTGCACTGTGATAGTGTAAAAGATCATTTGGGCAAAACCCTAAACTTACGCATAAGCATAAAGCTTACGCGTAGAAATCCTACGCATAAGATTCATCTTACACCTAAGCCTAGTCTTACGCATAAGGTAATCCTACGAATAACTTTCTACGCCTAACTTTGTGTCTACGCATAACTTTAGTGCATTTACCCTACTTACGCGTAAGCTAAAACTACGCGTAACTCTCTTTGTTACGCGTAACTTTGGTGTTTTTACGCATAAGTTCCACTTGGTTTATTGTGATTTCTACGCCTAAGGACACTTCATCAACAAAGGTTCATTCGACTACAAAGATCCATTTTTACCAACACAAGTTTTTTTTTTCAACATGTCACAACCACCATACTCTAACTATTTCCCTTACACTTATTCTCAACGACAACAACAACTAAGTCCACAACATCAACAATGGAATCAACAACAAGCAATTTATCAACAACAATTTAATCAACAACATACTCCACAACTTGGAGCAATTCCTCCACCACAAATGGTTCAAACACCGCCAAGTCTTCAAGTTCAACCCTACACAAATAACTTCAATCAACATCCATCAAGGAACACTATGAAGGAACCCACTTGGTTTGCAAAGATGTGTGAAGCTTTAAGCAGCCAACAATCAATTCATGAGGCTGGATCACTTGATAGACCTCCAATGCTCACTCCAGGAAACTACGATCAATGGGTGATAAGGTTCTTTAGGTTTTGTGATCTGAAGAAGCCACATGGAAAGTTCTTAAGGAAGGTTATCTTGGAAGGTCCATTTGAGATGCCTACTGTCATTGTACCCGGAGATCCTAATGCTAATCCACCAAGAGATGAACAAACGAACATTGCTACTGTTACATATTTAAATCAAATAGAACTTCTACACTATGAAGCTGATGAGCTTGCAATGCAATATATCCTTTTAGGATTACCTAACCCAATTCTTCGAAGTGTTGATGCTCAAAAGACTGCAAAGGAAATGTGGGAACATATTCATCTTCTTATGGAAGGATCTGTACTCAATCAGGAGGATTTGGAATCCAAAATTTACTTGGCTTATGAACACTTCATGATTGAACCTGGAGAGACACTAGAGTCTTATCATCATCGATTTTCAGACATCATCAATGATTTGGATAAACACAACATCATCATGCCAAGAATTGCAGTGAATACTAAGTTCCTGAGTAGTCTTGGTCCTGAATGGGAGAAGTATGTCATTTTTCTCCGTCAAGCGAAGATCATGCATCATTCTACATATGGATTGTTGTACGATTACTTGAAGCCTCATGAAAAGGAAGTTGATCGGGAAAGGATTCTCCGTGCGCAAATTGCTCCACCTACACATCCGGAAAATCAACAACTTGCCTTATATGCTCAACAAAGTTATCCTCCTCAACAAGCAACTCAACCAACTGCCTCTGTCACACAAAATGATCATTCACAGCAACAATCTCAACAAAATCAACTGGTTCCATACAACAACAACAATGCTCAACCAATTGTCAGTGAAGCTAATGAGGACATCGATCCGTTCGAAGCATTGCAACAAGGATTTGTTATGATTCTAATGCTTTTGGCCGTTATACCAACAAATCCAACAATCGTATTCGTTCCTCATCTAACACACGAAATCAGGCTGTTGTAAACAATGGACGAGTTGAAGTTCAGAATCGTGGTTATGGTCGTCAGATGGGCGGTGGTCAAGGGTTTAATGCTGTGGGTCGGAATAACAACAGAGCTCCAGTTGTAGAACAGGGAAATGCTCAGAATGGGTTGAATGGTCTTCGATGCTACAACTGCAATGAGAAGGGACACCTGGCTAATGCATGCCCAAAGCCGAGGACTAGGGGCAGTGCTTATTTTAAAGAGGCTCTTCTTTTGGCTCTTAAGGATGAAGATGGTGGATCTCTCACAGACAAAGAACAGAGTTTTATGGCAAATGCAGACTCAGATGATGATATGGAGGACTTGCAGGCCAATGCAGCAGTTATGTTGATGGCTAATATTCATGAGTTACACATGAGTGACACAGGCCCAGTGTATGACACTGATGGCTTGTCTCAGGTACCCGAACAAACCATATTTATCTCTGATCTAATATCTCCGCCAACATCTGAATCCGGCAAGGCTCAGACTGTTCAAAATGAGTCATTTACATCTCATTTCGACGATTTTCAAATAGACCTTGTAGTTACATTTGACGATCAAGATGACCTTATGGTTTCCTTTGATAATCAAATTGACTCCGTGGTTATACTTGAGGATCTAAATAATGATCATGTTGTGACTTCTGTTGAACAAGCCGAACTTTTGCCTCATCCAGATCTTGCTCTCTTACTTACAGACCAGCAATCCCAAATTGAAACATGTTATGCATTAAATAAGGACTTAAAAAGTAAAAATGCACTGTTAACCAAGGATTTTGAATGTTTACAAAAGCAACTCAACTTTTTCAAAACTCAAGAAAAACGTGAAAAAGGTTTTAAAGCAGCCTTTACTAAATCTCATCAAAACGAAAAATATTTAGAGAGACAGATGCGTGATCTAGCCGCTTCGAAGAATGCTTTGTTGTCTGAGATAGAACAACTGAAACATGAACATAAAAATCAAATTAACGCTCTCACCTTGGAAAATCAAAAAGCTAAGGCTGAGCTGTTAACTTGCCAAAAATAGTTCTCTGCATACAAAAAGCATTCCACGAACCGAATAGATAATCATCTTGAAGAAATTATCGGCTTGCAAAACAAATCCAAATATGGTGAGTCAGTAACTGCTATTGAAAATTTTACTTTAAAACCAAATCCAAATGGATATGGACCGAATCTTGCAGATTACAAACCTAAGCTTTCAACCAAAACATTCAAACCAAATCCTGAAGTTTCTAGTGCAGAATATAAAATTGATAATTCTCTTATGAGTGTTGTTGAATATCATCGTCAAGAGGAATTAGATGCATAAGAAGAGAGTCAATCAAAATTAAAAACTGTTGTTTACAACAAACCTTTTAATTATTCAAAACCGGTCACTTTTGTCACACCAACGGATTCTTCTAACACACCAAGGGTTATCATCAAAACACCTGAGTCTTCTAATGTTAATCCCCAACAAGATTATGCACAAATTTATGGTTCTTTACCTTCCATCAGTGAAGTAAACTCAAAACCTGAAAATCGCAAAATTCTTAGATATTTTGATATTTTCATGGCTGACCTCAAAACTTTAGAACATGAGATAGAATATCATTCTGAAATCAAAGTTCAACATTTTCAATCGCCTCTGGCGCGAGAACAAAGAGACATTTTTCAGAAAAATCTTTTACCAAATGTTAAAAATTTGAAAAGTTGTGCATTGTCTTGGGAACGGGACTTTCATAAGGAACTTGGAGTCATGAAGGTCGTTTTCGAGAAAACTGAAACATCTATTTCTAATACTAAACGTAAAAAGAAAATGTTGAGAAAAGATGCTGATCGACTCTTGAAAGATGTTATCTGTGCTGATATCCATAATGTTGTGTTATTCTATTCTTTGCCACATGCATCTGATTATATCTCTGCTGATAATGTGCTTCAGATCGAGTCTTTAAAAGCTGAAAATGAACGATTACTTAACGAACTTTACAATGCAAAACGTCGTCTTAATTGGTGTGAAAAAGATATTCACAATCAACAACTTGGTTTTCAAAAGAAAATCGCTCAGTTGCGTGCAACATCTTCTGATTCTAAACTTGCGCAACTGGATGATCAAAATGTGTCTTTGAAAAGTCAAATCTCAAAATATGAACAAGAACTTGTAAAAGTTAAACCGGAACATGGTGTCATATTTGATTTACTCAATAAGACTCGTCATGAAGCATCAAACGAACTTCATCACTATCTTGCTCACACTAGAGAAGTCATGAATTTTGCTGGTAATATTCGTTCTGAAAATCAAGATTTGATTCACACTATCTCTAAATTAAGAGAAATGTTAGGAAAGTATGAACTACTTCCGCCTACCATCTTTAAGAGATTAGCACCAGTAACACTTAGTAACCGTGAACCTAGAATACCTACTGCCAAATCACAAGTTGCTAACGTGCTTCCTTCTACTAAAACAGGAATAGTTGCGTCTTTTCCAAACGTCCGCACTTCACAGCCTAGGAGCACTCAATCGAAGAATAGGAAGTTGCGACCTAAGAAAAGATCAATAAGGAATGCTAAAGTAGAAGAACACCCTAGGACTATGAATAAGACTCACGTTGCTTCCACTATAGATATTGCGTCTGGCAAATGTAATAGAAATAGTGATGTAACGAATGCTAAACCTTTAAGTACTTTTGATATTCAGTCTGATGCACCTTGTGTTATTTGTCGTAAAAGTATGAATTCTGATTGTCATGACAAATGTGTTGCTAAAGCTATAATCTCTCGTTTACGGAATCCTAAAAATCGGCATACCTCTAGGCCCACTAATCATTCTAAGTCTGTGCTTGGTAGACCGCCTTCTTAAGATTCTAAGGCAAGCATTGCTGTCCCTGTAGCTCCAGTTTCACCTCCTAAGAATGTAGTACCACCTAGTGCATTCACAAAGACTAAAGCAAACAGTAGTTATAGATGGCATAAATGGATATATAACACATTAGGATTTAAATGGATGCCTAAAGTTATTAATGTGTGTATGTCTACTATCACTGCTCCGGAACCCTCTAACATTTCGGGTTCCACATCTACTTCTATTCCATCTGTGTCGTCTGTGTGTAATGCAGGTGATACAGATCATTCTCTGGATTGTTGATAGCGGATGTTCCCGACACATGACAGGCAACCTTAAACTGTTATCAAACTTTATTGCAAAGTTCATTGGTACTGTCAGATTCGGGAATGATCACTTCGCAGCTATCATGGGCTACGAAGACTATATCAATGGGAACATCAAAATTAGCAGGGTTTACTATGTGGAAGGCCTCGGTCACAATCTGTTTTCAGTAGGTCAGTTTTGTGATGGAGATTTGGAGGTTGCTTTCAGGGAGAAAACTTGTTTCATTCGTGATCTACAAGGAAATGACCTTATGTCTGGCTCGCGTAATTCTAGTCTTTACACTATCTCTATGCAAGACATGGTTGCTTCATCTCCCATCTGCTTACTTTCTAAGGCAACATCAACAAAATCCTGGCTATGGCACCGTCGTCTCTCACATCTAAACTTTCAAACCATCACCAACCTTGCTCGACACAAACTATTTGAAGGTCTCCCACGATTCCGATATTCAAAAGATCACCTTTGCTCAGCTTGTGAACAAGGAAAGAGCACTCGTGCTCATTTTCCTTCAAAGGTGGAACACAGCTCTCAGCATGTACTTCATCTTCTTCACATGGATTTGTGTGGCCCAATGCGTGTGCAAACGATCAATGGCAAACGCTACATCTTAGTAATTGTTGATGACTATTCACGATGGACTTGGGTCTACTTTCTTCGAAGCAAAGACCAAGCTCCACAGATGATCATCACCTTTCTCACGAAAATACAGGTTCAGCTCCGAAACACCGTCAGAAAAATAAGAACAGACAAAGGAACTGAATTTGTTAACCAAACCCTTCGTGAATTTTATGAGAAAGCAGGAATTCAGCATCAAACATCTATTGCACGTACACCAGAACAAAACGGAATTGTTGAAAGACGAAACCGAACGTTAGTGGAAGCTGCAAGAACAATGTTAATCAATGCTAAACTTCCAGATTACTTGTGGGCAGAAGCTGTATCTACTGCATGCTATACTCAAAACCGTTCTATGATCACAAAACACCACAACAAAACACCTTTCGAGCTTGTCCACAACCATAAACCGAATCTCAAACACTTTCATGTATTTGGATCCCTTTGCTATCCGAATAATGATCGTGATGATTTTGGAAAGCTCAAAGCCAAAGCCGAAATTGGAGTCTTTATTGGATATTGTGAGAATTCTAAAGGTTACCGGATCTGGAATCGTCGTACAAAACAGGTGATGGAAACGATTCATGCTCATTTTGATGAACTTACGGAAATGGCTTCTGAGTATAACAGCTTAGAACCCGGTCACAACCGTTTAAACTTCCCTCAACCCCCATCATCAGCTGAACATAGCCCCCAGCTCACTCGTCAACAAATGGAAAGGTTATTTGCTCCGCTGTTCAGTGACGATATTGATGAACGTGCTCCAGGTGTATCCGCTGTTTCCGCTGCTCAACCTGATAATATTCCTATACCTGATACACCTGCTACAACAACTACCGTTGAAGAAGCACCACCAGTTGACTCCACCACAACAGTTGAACAAACCGCTTCCAACAATGATGAACCGGCTGATTATATTCTTAATGAAGTACCCCCCCCCCCCCACCTGCAGACTTTGATCCAAATGCGTTCTTCAACCCGTTTGCTAATGACACTGCTGCACCTGATGTCGCGGAATCATCAACAAACCATTTGAATCCTCAGAATCTGCACAATGTATACCAACATCAACCCTCTACACATCGATGGACAAAAGACCATCCTCTAGCAAATATTATTGGCAACCCGAATCAACTAGTCGTTACAAGACAACGTCTTCACACAGATGGTGAACATTGCATTTATGCACTCACTGTCTGCCAATCTGAGCCTAAAAACATTAAAGACGCGATGACAAATGACAACTGGATTGAATCCATGCAAGAAGAACTCAATCAATTCAAACGTCTTGAAGTATGGGAACTGGTTGAAAGACCAACAGGGGTCTACGTCATTGGTCTCAAATGGATTTGGAAAAACAAATTGGATGCTGAAGGGAACGTAATCCGAAACAAGTCACGTCTAGTTGCTAAGGGTTATCGTCAGGAAGAGGGAATAGACTTTGAAGAATCTTTTGCTCCGGTTGCTCGTCTTGAGGCTGTTCGGATATTTCTCGCGTTCGCGGCTCATATGAATATGACGGTCTTTCAGATGGATGTCAAAACTGCGTTTCTCAACGGACAACTGAAAGAAACGGTTTATGTCAGCCAACCAGAAGGATTCGTTGATCCTGAGTTCCCGAACCATGTCTACAAACTGAACAAAGCTCTTTATGGTCTCAAACAAGCCCCTCGGGCATGGTACGATAAGCTATCATCTTTCCTCATTGCTAATAATTTCACCAAAGGTTCGGTTGACCCAACTCTTTTTATACAATATCACGGGGCACATATCTTAATTGTTCAAATTTACGTGGATGACATCATTTTTGCGTCTACACATAAAAAAGTTTCAATCGCTTTTGCAAAACTAATGAAGAAAATTTTGAAATGTCCATGATGGGTGAACTTACGTTCTTTCTAGGACTTGCAAGTTCATCAATCACCCCGTGGTATTTTCTTGAGTCAGTCCAAATATGCCCTTGAATTGTTAAACAAATTTGGAATGAAAGCCTGTGATACTTATGCCACACCAATGACTCATACCAAGAAGCTAGACGCTGATTTACATGGGAAATTAGTTGACCCTACCAAATACCGAAGTATTATTGGGTCTCTCATGTATCTAACAGCTAGCAGACCTGATATTGTCTTTGCCGTTTATCTATGCTCCCGTTATCAGTCGCGACCAACAGAAACCCACCTCTCTGAGGCTAAAAGAATCCTCCGATACATCAAGGGAACCATTAACTTGGGGATCTGGTATCCGAAGGATTCTGGTTTTGAACTAATCGCTTTTTCAGACGCTGACCACGCAGGATGCTTAGACTCAAGGAAAAGTACTTCAGGAGCACTACAATTTCTTGGTGATAAACTGGTGTCTTGGCAATCAAAGAAGCAGGATTGTACATCGCTGTCATCAACCGAAGCAGAATATGTAGCCATGTCCGCATGTTGTGCTCAAGTCATATGGATGAGAACACAACTCAAAGACTATGGTTACGTATTTGACAGAATCCCGATGTACTGCGACAATCGGAGTGCCATTGCGATCTCGTGCAACTCAGTTCAGCACTCGAAATCAAAGCACATCGATCTACGCTATCATTTCATCAAGGACCACGTGGAACAGGGTACAGTTGAATTATACTTCGTGGGTACAGAATACCAATTGGCAGATCTACTCACCAAAGCCTTGCCTCCCGCTAGGTTTAATGAGTTGGTCCACCGGATTGGTATGAGGTGTTTGACTCAAGAGGAATTGGATGACCTCCTAAAATAGTCTTAAAAACCTGTCAAACACCAAAATATCTTTTCTAAATAATTTATCAAAAACAAAATACAAAAATATAAAACCTGATAAAACAACAAAAATATTCTTCTAATCTAATTTTTCTCTCAAACATGGCAAGTACATTTCTTCCATCAACACTATAATCTTTCAAAATTCAGTATTTTTCCGATCAAGTGTTGAGGGGGAGAAAATTAATCACTTAACTGTTTCAAAACATCTGTGTACTTGCATGTTATCATATCCCGGTTGTTTCTTTTATCAATGGTGATAAAATTTTCTGGTTAAACTGACACTCCTCGGACTAAAATTTATAACCTTTCATCATTTATTAAGTCGAGGGGGAGTGTCGTCAAGTTTCTTTCTTAAAAATCTTTGTTTGATAACCAAAACGGAAGTTAAATGGCATTGGATGTAAATGGAAAAGGTGGAGGGACTAAAATTGTCAAAAACTGAAAGTATTTTTCAATAAAAGATCCCACCTAACTTAACTCTTCACATTTATTGCTGAAACCCATCTCATCCTACGCTTAAAAAACGTTCAAGAAATCCGTGTTTCAGATCTTCAATTTGTAAGTGTCTTTGTGTTCCTAACAAGATTACAAACAATGGTTTTAAATCGTTTTGAAAATTAACGGTTAGATTTTAAACTATGGTTGATTTTGTGTTCTACGCGTATGCGTATGAACACATAATCTTGTTTATGTGTTTGTGGTTAAAAAGATAGTGTCAAAATGTTTTAATAACATCAATGATATTTTTTCTATCCTCAAAACGAACCCAGAAACTCGAATTGAGTGATTTTGAAAATTAGGGTTTATGCGTGGATTTGGGTATTTTCAAATGTGAATGGTTTTGGTCAAAAAGGGTTGCTTTGTGAAGTTAATATCATGTTGAATTAATGATATCCAGGCCCTATAACAACCCAGAAACACTAATTAAGTCAGAATTAGGAATTAGGGTTTAATGTTCTTGAGTTTGGGTATTTTTGATTCACTGAGAATAGGGTGTTAAAACTTGGTTATTAGACTCTCTCAATACCTAAGACCTACCAGAAAACGTTTGGTGCAAATCCTATGGTTAGAAATCATACGCGTAATTCTTAAACTCTAGGGTTTTGACCTACGCGTATGACTTTCTACGTGTAAATGTTTAACAAGCTTTCATGCCATAATCTGTTTTAGAATGAATATACGTGTTAAGATTGATGATATAATAATTTTATTTCAGGCTTGCTACGCATATAAACTCAGAATCAAGGTCCTTGTTACTCTACGCATAAGGATCACCTTACGCGTAGAAAGTTATGCGTAAGAGAAATTTTACGCGTAACTGTTACGCGTAAGGTTCTACAATGGGACTACGCGTATCCTGTGAAGGTTATGCGTAAACAGTGATCTCTACGCATAAGGTCTACTCTTACGAGTAAGCCTTACGCGTAAGGTCTTTATACGCCTACGTGTAAGCTCTACGCATAAGGTCTCCTTTTCCTACGCGTAACATTTCTTACGCGTAAGTTAGGATCCTACGCATAAGCTTTCGTCTACGCGTATATCACTTCTGTTTACGCGTAACTTTGCCAAATCTACGCCTAAGCCATGATTGACCTTCATTATGAATTGTTACGTGTACAAACTTGTTAAATAAACTAATCATATCATCACGAAACCAATAATGTCACTAATAAACTTAATCGTTTAATATGTTGTGTTAAATAAGTGATAAAATAAACTTTAAAACTTAAAGTTAACTAACTCACGAAACTTATCACGACGACATTGGACTATTGAACATCAAGTGACTTTGGACTCGTAACAATCTTTGACACTATATATTCAATAATTAGACAGTAAAACCTTCTGTTGACTAACATTATGTCTTTCGATATGTTGGTTCTGTTGGCTAATGTTATTTCAGATCTCGAAATGGCTGCTCAAATGAATGTGGATGCACCAGAAGTTCTCACAATTGCTGACATCTTCCCTAATGGCTATCCTAGAAAGATTGGAAGAACAACCTTAGGGTTGACTTTGAAACCCTCACATGCTCAGAATCTTCTTGTCTCATTGCTGTGGATATTCTAAAGAATCATCCCTACCAGAACATGCTCTCACACTCTGCTACAGTACCGGAGATCTACATGCAAAAATTCTAGAATTCTATGCAAAGGATCAAGGGTCAAAGTGCAGTGACTGTAACTCTCAATCACAAACAAGTCACCATCACTCATGCAGACTTACGGGCTGTTCTTCTCATTCCTGAAATCGAGCCAACCGACTTCTTTGCCACACCTACTGAGGAGACAGTTCTACAATTCTTGCTTGATATTGGCTATGATGAAGCTTCAGGAACTATCTCTAAGCATTCTCATGTGGAGCTTAAGAACATTCCTCAACCGTGGAGAACCCTCTACATCATCATCACCAAATCGGTCTCTGGTCGTGATAGTGGCTATGAGCATCCCAAGCTCATGGAACTACAAATCTTCTGGTCATTAATCAACAAAAAGGACATCGAAATCGAAGCACTGTTATGGGAAGACATGATGTCATTTCACAAGAAACTTGGCTCAAAGATTCCCTATGTTAGATACACAAAATTGTTGATCCAGAGAGCACTTGGACATAATCCCGATATTCCACAGAGGCTCAATGACCCAGACAATCACGACATGTTGACTGAGCCTACCCTATCAGTCAGAATCAAGGAATCGTCAACAAAGAAACAGGGTGCTGTATTACCTGATCACCTTCTGTCTAAAGAATCAAAAGGCTTGAGACATACAAAAGGTATCTAGTAGCAGTAAGAGAAGGCAAAGTTGGTCATCTCGATGAAAAATCTTCTGGAACACCTGTAAGGAGAACCAGAAGAGGAAGTGCAGAAAGTGCAGGAAGTGCTGCAAGTACTGAAAGTCAAAGGAAGTTTCCCAAGAGGAATCCTCCTCGTAAAAGGACTGTTCCTTCTAAGGAAGCTGTTCCCATTCCCGTACCTAAATCTGAACCGCAGAGAAAGCTAATTGACGAAGAATCGGAAGGTACTGCATCAGAAGAAGAGACTTTCTACTCTGAAACTGCTAATGATGAAACCACAACGGTAGCAAAACCTCCTAGTCCTCCAGCTGACCTAGGAAAAGGGAAGACTCCTGTACTTGTGCCATATGATGAAAGCTCATAAAGTGATGAAGAGCAACTGGATAAATCATACAGGAAGAAGTTTAAAATCGTTAGACACCTTCAAAAAGCTGAAGAATTTGCAAAAGACCAAATGGGTGGCCCCGGAGGATCAAGTGGTGATGCCCACTCTAAACCAACTCCTGATGCGGTTAATCAACCCGATAAGGGAGCTGGTGCCACCAATCTTGTGCAACAACAAACACTTGTGAAGGAGTCTACTAATTATAACATTGAGGAACCAGAAAAGGATAAGACTGAGAAAGAAAAGACTGATGAAGAAGCTAAGGCTCAGACGGAAGAAAAGGCTAAATCTGGACAAGATAACGAAGAGAATTATGATGATTATCTTCTCAACAGTCCAACTCGTTCCAAGGAGGATACTTCTGCACCTCCAAAGGACCCTGAGCCTCCTCATGTCTCCTCCTCATCAGATTCATCATCTCACTCCTCACCACCACCATCTAAAAGATCAACCAAATCAACATCCAAATCAGTGAAGAAGCCAACTCGATCTTGGATATCTCATGCACATAAAAGAATTGGGAATGCTGTCAAACAAGTCAGAAAGAAAGACATCCTCCACAGGAAGATGAATTTCTATGCTGATAAGATACAGTATATTCATGATGATCTCGACAAGATGCAAGATGAAAGGGAGTATGTCCAGAAGCTCATGAAAGATGATCTTCAAGGGAAAATGGACGAAATGATCAAAGGATACACTCACCAGTTCCTTATGGAGGTCGTTCCGAAACTGACAAAGGAGATGTATAACAGACAATTGTATCCAAATCTATTGCATCTAGCCAAACAAGCCATGAAATCAACTCCGATGAATTTAAGCATCAATCCAGTTGAATCTACAATCTTCTCAGATGATGAATTGGTGAACCGGCTAGTAGCGCAAATGTCGAAACGCTCTGCAATGTTTGCCTCACACGAAGCTAAACTGTTTGAAGCTCTATTGGAATACCAACTCAGGTCCTCATTCCGAGAAGAAGCTGTTAGGCCCAAACGTTCAAGAGATGATGAAGACAAAGATCAGGATAAGGATAAAGAGCCCAAACGCACAAAGAAGTCTGATGTATCATCCTCTATTCAGTATTCGATGCAACCTCCACCACAACGGACTCCTGCACAACAAAGGTCACCTCCTCGTTCTTCTACTAATAAACCTCAGGATTCTTCTGAATTACCACCCGAGACTCAGAAAACCGGTGATCACTTTGAGTATACGGGTGGTGACGATGAGGAAGTCCGTGAGTCCCTACAACAACCCACCTCTCCCAAAAAAGTTAAGAAACCAGAATCCCCATCTAGGCCGAAACAAAAGAAGAAGAAGGCGCCCATGGTTGACGTCGTATCATGGCTAGATGATGATACAATAGAGGAATTTGAATGGTTTTCTACACTTGTCAATTCCACTCCCTACCCTGAAGAAGGTCAAGATCTGGTAGACGGTAATACATTGGAGCATGCTAAGATTCTGCAAGAAAAGTTCCATGTGAAGAAGATGACGAAATCCGAGTTGAGGCGAATCAAGAATGAAGCTTTTCAACTATGGAAAGATAGCTCAGAAAGTGCCATCGAGGTCGAATATCACCTTGAAAACATTGCTCGAGCTATGTCTAACAACATGGATTGGCTCAACCCAGAAGCAAACATCGACTTCACCAAACGGGACAACCCTCCATATTACACCGATTGGTCTAAACCACTACCAACAATTGGCCAACCAGATGAACCTAGGATTCCATTCAGACATTTCTTCAACAAAGACTTGGAATTTCTTCTACACTGTGGCGATGGATCAAGGAAATACGCTACATCTTTGACACTTCCATTCCCAGCAGCCATATACTCAAACTGCATAGCCATCGAGGAAAGAGCTAATCACTTGTTCTCCAACAAAGTGGAAGCATACGACCGAGATGCAATGTACGGGATTCATCATTGGCCGGAACGCCGAAGAATCTATTACAGAAGCTGCCAGGTTCAGAAGTCTCAACATGCAGTGTTCAGTACTAAGGATATCGTTGCCATCAAACACGTTGATCTTTCGACCAAATGGGACTACACTTTTCTCAAGAAGATTGTGGTCAAAAGGCAAGATGAACGGGATTATGCATTCTCTGAAGCTGACTTTGAGAATTTGTCTATCAACGACATTGAAGACATGTACCTTGCCAAAGTACAGGGTCGCATGAGGCAATTTTCAACTGAAGTACAACGTGAATTCATCAAGTCACTGCTCATCTTCATTAGACGCATAGTCATCAAAGAACGTGTAGAAGATCTCCAACTTGCAGTTGAATCATATCAGACTCGTGTTAACTTCACTCCACCTCAGCTTGATCTTCCCGACATCAACCAGCTCTCACAATATACACTCATCAGCAAACCATTCGGCGTCGTTTACCGTAGTGAACTTCAACGAAATTGCTTAATGGCGTGTAGTGATCTTCACAAGTTTGGGGATCACACTTTGAAGATGGTTAGGGACGGATTGGATTATAGGTTGAAGGATATACGTCAAAAGATTGGGTCTCCTAAGCGATGGAATTCTCAGGATCGAAGGGATGTGAGGAGGATCATCAAAATGATTGATGAAAGGTTGTGTAGAAGGGATCAGTTCAGAACATTGGAAAGCTTTGTTGGTGGTCGACCCAGGATTAACATCACCAGCTATCAACGCCCTGTTCGCACTCCTGGCAACATCACTGCACTTCCTGGTACCCCTTGAACTGCTTCTTTCATTATAAATTTGGATGTGTGATTATATATGTCAATGGCTTGTGCACACATAACAGTGTACAACCCGTTCTTGTCAAGAAAGGACCCTGTGGTACGTTTCAGTGCCACAATACTTACAAAAGGAGCGAAAGCTTCTTACTTTTGAGTAAAACCTATCAAACCTTTCATTTTTCAAGGTTTTGCTCAAAAGGACAAGTACTCCCCCGTATGATTTTTACAACCTCAACCGTTTATATCACTTGTTGAGGGGGAGTATTTGAATTAAAACTTTGTTCACAAATTGTTCATAGTGATCATCTTCCCGCAACACTAGAAACGGTCATATTTATTCTCAACTTTTCAAAAATAACATTTTATATGCCATTTTTGAGGGGGAGAAAATTATGTGATAAGAAATATGTTGTGTATATGCAAATGAATCTTTGTGTAATAGACTTAACCAACGAATTGACGGTACTTAACTGTTAGTAACTCGAAAAGACTTGTCCGGGACGGGTAATAATTTCAAGCTAGTTCGCTAGTAATGTAAACGTGTGTCGCAAAGGACTTGTCCAAGTAGAAAGTACCATTCGAGAAACTCTTGGTAGACATGAACTCTGACGGGTATGACAACCTTTCGAGGTTTGTCTACACCTTCAAGGTAGTTATTAGAGCTAGTTGTCACCTAAAAGCTGACAATGTAACTCTTTAACTATGCAACGTAACCGTGTCTCGCGGGGGATTGTCTATCTTGAGTTGATCAATTCAAAAGTGCGCGCTCTTCCCACACAGTGCAGATTTTCGTCAAAACTCTAAAGCACATGTGGAGGGGGAGTATTTCTGCTAAAAGATAAAACTCTTACAGTGGTTCAAACATGTTTTTCATTTACAAACCCTTTGAGAGATTTTCTTGAAAATTGGTTTTATGGCAACATAGGTTAGTCATGGAGTGATAAGGTGACTAAGGTTAGGAATAACCGTCCTATGATCCGCCAGAGCTGGAGGGATCTACCCAAGGAAATCACAAATAGTTAGTACTTAGAAGTCCTTAGGTACGATTATAAAAAGGAGAAAATGAGAATCGGATAAAGAAGGAGTTGAAGAATTAAAAAGAAATGCAAAGAAAAGGGTGAAAAGAAATAGCCCTCCAAATTATTCAACTTAGGGCAGACACCGGGTTCAATTCATATGCTACTGGTTGTCACTTAGTGACGCCGGTATTGAAGATTAAAAGTCGTCATGGACCCAGTGACGCATGCACTAAACCTTCTTAGCCACTCAAGTTTCTCCCTACAGAAGCTTGTTTCATTCTCACAGGGAACCCTACGTAAACTATTGGCTTTCTCTTAGAGATCGCTGGTATTGAAGAAGGAGACCCTCTCCCTAGTCTCCGCTTAGGAAAAACCAAAACGCACTATTGAGTCTAGAGCCACGAGATTCATCAAAAGATCTCTTAGGTACACTTGACATTTCATCACTCGATGTTCAACAATAAGAACATCAGTGGTACGTTATCGAGTCCTTCACAGATCTTAGCAATCTGTCAAGAACATTTATGAGAGGTTCACAACTGTGATCCTCAGTGATTGAATGGAAACTCCTGCCAGGGTCAACATCAAACAGCCCTGACAGCAGGTCACTTCGGTAACTCTCCGTGGATTACGCTTAGTGTGTCTCAAACGGTCTACAGTCGTGAGGTGATGCTTCGGTGTACCTCAGCGACTCATCTGAACTGTAGATGTACTTCGGTACATCGCGTTATCTCACTTGTGGGACTCCAGTTCAGGAACGGCCTTTGTGAGAATTAGAGTTGTGTTTTCACACTATGCTGTTAACACTCTCGAAGTTCAAACTTGTAAGTGCCGGAATCCGCTTATTACTAACCGTTTTAAATGTTTTCTTCTTATGGAAGCTCCGGAGCGGGATGATCGTGCAGATTCTTCTCATGCTCACGCCAACATCATCACTAATGGAAGTTCTATCCAAAAGCAACACAACAGTCAGAATGATTCTTCGTCAAATCAAAGAATCTACAAAGTTAAAGACTTAAAGAACTTCATCAGTACTGAATTCCAACGTCAAAGAGCGTGTGAGCATGTTGAAGAATGACGTGGAGACACTGTAGCGGCGAAGCAGACCTGAGGCAGACTTGATGCAGACAACAACATACTATCACTTTCATCACAAAGAACAATGATCAAAGAACAAAGTTAAAGATGACGTCAAAGCATAACTGTTCAAAGAAAACTATCTCTCTACACTGGGGAGATTGTTCGAATCAAGGCAATTCTTCTCACAAGAAAGAAGAATGTCAGAAGACGTCAAAGCTACTATTACATCAACGCCTTCACCGTTTTTCATCACCAACACTTGAGGGGGAGATTGTTGGAATCACTCCTAAACCTTAATTCAAGTGTTAGTTACTCATATGTAATAGGTAGCTTATTATGGCCTTTATGTTTGTTTAAGGTCTAGCTTATGTAGAAGGCCCATAAGCTTAGGCCCATGTCCAATAAGGAAAAGGGAAGGAGTAGGAGTGTTGCCCTAACTCCTTGCCTATAAATACTATGTAATAACCCTCACTTGAGGGTTGGTTGTTCAATTTACTCTTTCACATACACTCTACGCCTAACCTTTCTTTACTTGTACGTGTGCGTGTGTTTGTGTGTTGTTCAACCGCCTCTCTATTTCTTTCTAGTAAGCTTGTGTTGTAAATCTAGTGACCTAACAGAATTAATACCTCATTAAATCCTAGCCCATTCATATTTCCTAGTGTTTTTTGAATTCTAACTATTTCATCGGCACAAGCGATGTTTTTGTTAAACCTTTTAAATTTAGAATTATGTTCGATTAGAACATCTTGTGTGAGCTTTAGTTTTTTTATTTCAAGATTAAGCTCTTGACATGATTTGCAACCATCGTCATTTGCTTTTCCCTTTTCTAATCGTTTTGCCTTTTCTTTTAACTCATAGACTTCATTTTCAAAAAATCCCTTTTTAGTCTTTAAAAAATTATTTTTAGTTATGATTTTTAGACTTAGCTCACACAATTGATTGTATTGTTTTTGCAAAGTGTCATCATCAATCGAGGAATAAGATGAGTCGGAATGTACCTCGTTTGACTCATGTGCCATTAGAGCGATCTCCTCCTTGCTTGACTCTTCATCATCTTCACTATCACTCCAAACACTACTTACAAAAGCTCGTTGAGTTTTGCTTTTAGGTGGCTTGGGACAATCTCCTATTAGATGACTTGCATCACCGCATCTAAAGCACTTTCTCTCACCTTTACCCTTTTTGTCATCCCGATCTTTTCGGAATGGCTTCTTTTCTTCTCGAGGTTGTCTTACAAACTTTCCTCTTCTTCTAAGAACTTTTTGAAATCTCTAACGGCCATGGCATACTCTCCATCTTCACTACCGGAGCAAGATTCGTCATCATCACTTGATTCCGTTCTTGATTTTAAAGCAACGGATTTGATTTTCTCTCTTTTTCCTTTGATGATTTCCGAATCTTTCTCCATCACCATTTCGTGTACTTTGAGATTTCCGATTAGCTCGTCTAGTGACATTTTTGAGAGATCTTTTGATTCTTCAATGGCCGTCACTTTAGCTCTCCACTTCGGATGGAGTGCTCTAAGAAATTTCCTGACAAAGTTCTTACTATGAAAAGATTCATCAAGTGCTTTAAGTGATGTAATAATATTATTAAAGCGAGCAAAGCCACAATCAATGGTTTCATCTTCAGGGATAACAAATTGTTCATATTGTTGAACAAGAGATCAATTTTGTTATCCTTGACTTGTAAATTTCCTTGATGTGTAACAATCAAAGATTCCCAAATATCTTTGGCTGTTTCACGCATAAAAATTCTTTCATATTCTTTTCTAAGCAAAGCATTATAAAACATCATTTTAGCTTCATTATTTTTAGCAATTAATTTTCTTTTGTTCATCAACAGAAATATCTTTTGTTGTAGAACTAAAATCCCCTTTAACAATAACAAACCAAAGATCTATATCTTTTGATTTTACGTATGTTTCAAAACGGTTTTTCCAATAGATAAATCCATTGGTTTCAAAGAGTGGTGGTCTTTGCATAGATTGCCCTTCTTTAAAGTTTTCAGAATCCATGGATCGTTTCAAGTTTATAAAATACAATATGTTTTAGAAATTCTTGAGCAACGAGGCTCTGGTACCAATTGTGGAAAACTAGAAGGGGGTTGAATAGTTTACCGATTAAAAACTTTGTTTTGAAACTTATTGAAAGATCAATTGATATTGATCTTAGATGTGTTAGTGAAATATGCAAACAATATATAAAGAGTAGATAAGGAAAGAAACAATCAAACCACAACAAGTTGTTTATAGTGGTTCGGTCTACAAGGACTCTTTTTCCTTGCCCTACTCCACTCCCCGAGTCTCACACTCGAGAGTTTAACTTCACTAGTCAACAATCTCCTTTCACCGGCGGAGAAACCTTTACACTTCGCTTACACACTATTTCCGACACTAAGCTAAATGTCGAGTTCTTTTCAAGGGTACAACCACTCCCACACACAATGTATTTTAAGGACTAAAATACTAACCACTCACACTCACAAGATTATGATGGTTTGGTACAACAATGAAGTATGAATCAACACAAGATCATACAACAACAAACAAACAAGACTTCCAACTTCTCGTTGAAGCTTGAATGTGACTTGATCTTCTTGGCTACAAAAGAGATCACTAATATGATATAAAACAGAGTTAGAAAGGTTAGAGAGAAGGAATGTATGAGAGTATGATAGAAAGGGATGAAAAACTACTTTGTTTGGCTTTGCTATTTATAGCCAAAAACATCAGCAAGCACCACGGAACCCTTGAAAGGGTTCCGCCCGTGTTAATAATTGGTGCCGCCGAGGTCTGACAGCAAGATCTCAAAATCTTGTCAAAGTCAACCATATCTATGCAAGATTGTGTAAGATATGTAGAGCCTAAATCTACATAAAATATCTAGTGAAATCTTCTAAGGATTTCAATGATGCATCACATGATGTCATGTGTTTGTTTTTCTATTTTTAGAAATATGTAAATACATATGTAATGTTTAGTTTTTAAGAAACCAAAACATTCTAAAAACTACTATCATACATTATGGTTTAGAGTCATATCAAGATATGATTAATCACAATGTAAATGCTTGAATGATGAAGATATTATTTGAAAAAGCTTGTTTTAATATCTATTAAACTTGACAAGCTTTAAGCTTTATAAAAATTAAATTTACTTTTGTCGTTAACAAAACTTAGGTAAAGATCAAAAATACAAATAATGTTTAATGACGATATTTGTATTAACACTCTTAATAAGTGATTCAGCTAGCCCATTTTGTGTATGGACATGAGCTACAGGATGTTCAACATTGATCCCAATAGACATACAATACTCATTAAATGCTTGAGATGTGAACTCACCAGCATTGTCCAAAAGAATTGTCTTAAATAGATAATCTGGAAAATGTGCTCTCAATATTATTAATTGTGCAAGTAACCTCGCAAACGCTAGATTGCGACTTGATAATAAGCACACATGTGACCATTTAGTTGATGCATCAATCAAAACCATAAAATACCTAAATGGTCCACAAGGTGGATGTATTGGTCCACATATATCCCCTTGTATCCTTTCCAGAAAATTAAGTGATTCATATTTCACTTTAGCTGGTGATGGACGTGTAATCAATTTTCCTTGTGAGCAAGCAACACGTGTAATATCCTTACTTTGTAGGATTTTATCATTCTTCAAGGAATGCCCTTTGAAATTTTCGATGATTTTTCGCATCATTATTGACCCGGGATGTCCCAGCCGGTCATGCCAAACAATAAAATTCTCACGATCCATAAATTGATGGTTTATGATTGCGTTTGATTCAATAGCACTAATATGAGTGTAGTATAAACCGGAGGAAAATGCGGGTAATTTTTCTAGTACATGCTTTTTACCCGAAATCATATTCGTAATGTGAAGGCACTCAACATGTCCTTCATTAACTGTCTCAACATGATATCCATTTTTACGAATATCTTTAAAGCTTAACAAGTTCCTTTGAGACATGGGGGAAAATAATGCATTATCAAATTTAAATTGTGTTCCGCCCGGTAATTGATGACGTATAGTCTGGTGTCGGGTCATAAACCCGACTACAGCCCGATACTTTCAGGCCTGGTACGAACTGGGCCAATATTAATACATGTTTGGGCTCACGAAAGCCCAAGCCCATATCTATTTACGGAATAGATATCCGATATCTTCTAAAGCAAGAAGATAATCATTCCCAACCGACTTAGGCGGGATACGCCGAAAGTTGGGGAACACGGAACCAACAAGGATTCCGTGCGTATATAAAGGGAATCATATCCCTCGTTTAAGGTACGATCTCATAACCCTAAAACTCCTTAAACCCTAAACCGATTACTCACTCTCACGCCGGAGGATAATCGTGGGAGACAATCCCACGGTAAGCCTAACGGTGTTTCTTGTCTCTTAGTGCGCAGGTCTCAAGCAGCAATTCTCAATTGGTACGAGAACCAGAGCTCCAAATCAGGAACGTCCAACTTTTGTATCAACAAGTGGCGCCATCCGTGGGACCCTACACTAAGAACCGACACTAGAATGACAAAGCACGGCAATCAGCGATCGCAGTCAGACCTTATGGGGAAGAAGTCGCAGAGTGGACTAATCCCTAAGCAGACCCCTGGGACAACCAGCGCTGCTAAAAAGGGATCAGGTCAAGACTTGATCTTCCCTCTGGTGGAACCGCACTCGGGAACAACCCAAGCCACTACAACCACCACGAGTGGAGTAGACCCACTGCGCACCGTCTTTACTACTCCCTTCCAATCAGTGCTAGAAACTGACCTGACAAAGGTACCGGAGGCACCAGGCCGGGATAAGGGTAAAGTAGCAGAAACAAACGCACTCACCCTCGAGGGAGTCGCGCCGGAACTAGCACCAGAAGTTTTCGTATCCCAAAACTACGAAACATTAACTGCCCTCATGCAAGAGGAAGAAAAAAAGAGATCAGGTCGGAACTTGAATGCCCGACTCAACTTCGATTCTGAATACGAAACTTCCCCACTGCGCTATCAGAAAGAAAAGCGCGGGAGAGATAGCGGCCGACCCCCAGTATTCAACAGAATAGGGAGGAGAATTGAGGAGGATGAGACATCTCACTCGCAGCACCTGAGTGATAGTGATAGAGAAGAACGGCGCGCCAGCGTATACGCTAGATTGGGTAGCCGCAAAGTACGTGACAGGCTGGGGCGAAAGCATTCCCCAAGTGAAAGTCCTTCAGATCCAGACTACGAGTCAGACTCTGAGGACAGCCGGCGCAAGCGCCGTAAGAAGGTAAATTCATCTTCTAACAACTCCTCGGACAACGAGGATAGTGATACAGGGCATTGGAAATCCAGAAGCAGACGCGATAGCCAAGAGGAAGACATGTCTCTCCCATGGCGCCGTCAGAAAGTGGATGCGTTCACCAAACGCATTAGTGATTTCTCTGAGAACAAGAAAAGGCGTATGCCTGCAAATGTTAAAACCTATGATGGGACAGGTGATCCTGACGATCACCTAAAAATTTTTGAATCAGCCGCGACCATTGAAAACTGGCCACAACCAGTTTGGTGCCACATGTTTAATTCCACACTGGTGGGAAGCGCGCGGAACTGGTTCAACAAACTCCCACGAAGGAGCGTGAATGGTTTTGAAGAGTTAAGAAAGGCGTTCCGCCTAAATTTTACTCAACGCAAAAAGTGTGCTAAAAATCCTGTCGAACTCGCCAGGGTAAAACAGAACCAGGGAGAATCCACGAGCGCATTCATGGAACGCTTCAAAGATGAATGCATGCAGGTTAAAGCATGCCCTGAAGTCTTAAAGATCTCGGGCTTCATGAATGGGATTAATAACCCAGAACTCATCAAGAGGTTAAACGACAAGATCCCTGAGACCTTTGATGAACTCATGAAGCGCTCTCGGTCTTTTGTCCAGGGAGAAGCCGCCGCGGCGGATAGCAAAAAGAACCATTCTAGTTACCGGTCGCAGGAACAACCTGGGAGACAATCCAACGACCGAGGCAACAACCATAATAGGAGCTATCGCAGCCAGAGGAGCGGCAGAGACAGAGATAATGACAGGTATACTCCCCTGATCAAAACCCCAAAGGAAATACTCGCAGCAGAAGGAGCGAATTTCCCAAGACCGCCGCAGATGCGCACACCAGAAGATCGGCGCACTGGAAATGGATACTGTGACTACCACGCGCAAAAGGGTCACACCACTAACGAGTGTGTCCAGCTGCGCCAACTCATCGACAAGATGGTCAAGGAGGGCAGATTGGACCACCTAGTTAAAAACATTAAGGAGGGAAGAGATAAGCAAAAGAATGGAAGCAAGAAGGAGACACCCAAAGATAAGGCCGACACAATCTACATGATACAGACGTGGCAACGAACCACTAGACAAAAGGTCAGCCAGGAGTTTTCCCGAAGAAGTGAAATCTCTTTCCCTACCTTAACTGCGGACAAGGCAGCAGCAGAGCCCCTCACCATCGAAATCAGTGCGGGTGGTCACGACATACACCGCATGTACATCGATGGTGGAGCATCGGCAAATATCATGTATGACCATTGCTTTAGAAGACTACGACCTGAAATACGTAGTCAGTTAAATCCGGTCAACACAGCACTCACCGGTTTCACAGGTGAAAAAATATGGCCCATGGGACAGCTGCGATTACTAGTCAGCGTTGGCAACGCGGACCACTCTACGACAACCTGGATGGATTTCATGGTGATCAAATCCCCCTCGTCATACAATGGCATTATTGGGAGACCAGGGATATCAGCCATGCGCGCGGTGCCATCAACAGCGCACGGGATGCTTAAATTCCCAGTAGAAGGGGGCATTGTCACTCTCTACAATGCCACGGTACCAAACAGAGAATGTAACACGGTTACATGCGAAATGGAACCAATCCCGAAACAGTGCGCAGCCAAAGTCCCCAACTTGAAGGTCGCAATTCACCCAGAATACCCAGACCAGGAAATAACCATTGGAGGGTCATTGTCGGACAACGGCAAAGCAGCTGTGTGTGCGCTCCTACAAAAGAACGTGGATATTTTCGCGTGGGAGCCAAAACACATGACTGGAGTACCACGCTCGATCACAGAGCATAAACTTAGAATCCGACAAGGATACTCGCCGATACGCCAGAAGAAGCGTGGCCAAGCTCCAGAGAGGGCGCAGGCAATCCTGGCAGAGGTACAGAAATTGGTAAATGCGGGAATTATGCGTGAAGTCTATTACCACGACTGGCTTTCTAATCCAGTAATGGTCAAAAAAAGCGATGGTAGCTGGCGAATGTTTGTAGACTTCACCGACCTTAATAAAGCATGCCCACAGGACTGCTATCCATTACCAGAGATAGATTGGAAAATAGAGTCCTTGTGTGGGTACCCGTTAAAGTGTTTTCTTGACGCGTACAAGGGGTATCACCAGATACAAATGGCCCAGGAAGACGAGGAAAAGACAGCTTTCCACACAAGCCAAGGCGTGTACTGTTACACAAAAATGCCGTTTGGCTTGAAGAATGCGGGTGCCACCTATCAGCGGTTGGTAGACAATGCCTTTGAAAAACAGGTGGGCCGCAACCTGGAAGTCTATGTGGATGACCTGGTCATAAAAAGCCATACTGAAAAGGAACTTGTGCGCGATATAGAAGAAACATTCAAGACTCTACGAGAGATCAACATGAAGCTAAATCCTAAGAAATGCACCTTCGGCGCTACCGAAGGCATGTTCTTAGGGTATCTGATAGAACCTGATGGCATAAAACCTTGTCCAGAAAAGACAAAGGCGGTAATAGAACTTCCCTCACCACGCACATTGAAGGAAGTCCAATCCCTCAATGGAAAACTTGCTGGCCTTAACAGGTTCCTGTCTAAATCAGCAGAAAAATCATTGCCTCTTTTCAAAACACTCAAGAAGTGTATAAAAAAGGGTGACTTTCGGTGGACAACGGAGGCGGAAGAAGCTTTCACCACACTCAAACAGCATCTAGCAACGCTCCCAACACTCGTGGCACCCCGACCAGGGGAAGAGCTGATCATGTATTTATCAGCAACTCATGGGGCAGTCAGCGCAGTGCTACTAACAGATAGGGACTCGGTGCAAACCCCTATCTATTTTGTCAGCAAAGCGCTCAAGAAGACGGAGATGAACTATAGTGCCATGGAAAAATTGGTCTTGGCATTAGTGTTTGCCGCCAAGCGACTGCGCCGGTACTTCCAAGCGCACCCGATAGCGGTAATCACAGATCAAGCCATCAAGCAGATCATCTCCAAACCCGATGCGTCAGGACGACTCCAGAAGTGGAGTGTGTTGCTAGGCGAACATAACATCTCTTACAGACCACGTACCGCAATAAAAGGACAAGTTCTGGCAGACTTCATCATCGAGAAGCCAGATACTGACGAGGTACCTACACCAAGCGAGAAAGAACTACAAGATCCATGGATTTTGTTCACAGACGGGTCATCATGCGTAGACGGCTCAGGAGCTGGCCTTATTCTCACAAACCCAGAGGGAATGGAATTCACCTACGCACTGCGTTTTGAATTTACCTCGACAAACAATGAGGCAGAATATGAAGCCCTTATCGCTGGACTACGCATTGCAGCTCGAATGGGTGTACGTAACTTGGAAGCAAATGTGGACTCCCGGCTAGTGGCCAACCACGTGTTGGGTGAATACGTGGCCAAAGAAGAAAATATGATTCAGTATCTTGAGAAGACTAAGACACTGATCAAAGGCTTTGACAGATTTACCATTAAGCAAGTCCCTAGAGGAGAAAATCGCAAAGCAGATGCATTGAGCAAGATCGCCTCGACAAGCTTCGCACACTTATCAAAGCAAGTACTGGTGGAAACACTGAAAAGCAAGTCAATATCGGAGATGGAAGTATCCGCAGTCATAGAGGAGGATGGTCCTACATGGATGACACCGATTGCGGAATTCTTAAGCAAAGGTACATTACCCCAAGAACAGACAGAAGCTCGCAGAATACGGCGCACAGCGCAGAGATTCGAATTGCGCGACAACATACTGTATCGACGTTCTTTCCTCCAACCATGGCTCCGTTGCGTCGGCCCCTTACAAGCAAATTATGTGCTGCGCGAAATCCATGAAGGTTCATGTAGCATGCACGCAGGACCACGGTCCGTTGTAGCACGCGCCATGCGATCGGGATACTACTGGCCAACCATGCATAAAGATGCGCGGGATTTGATAAGGAAGTGCAATGATTGCCAAGTCCACAGACCCGTACCGCGCCAACCACAGCATGAGTTAACGCCAATCACGGCGCCGTGGCCATTCTACAAATGGGGCATTGATATCGCAGGTCCTTTTCCAATAGCAGCAGGCGGTCTCAAGTTTCTCATAGTAGCTATAGACTACTTCACCAAGTGGATCGAGGCAAAAGCAGTGGCGACAATTACTGGCAACTAGGTGAAACGCTTTGTCTGGGACAACATAGTATGCCGCTTCGGATTACCTGGAGAAATCATCTCGGATAATGGGAAACAATTCTGTGACAACCCCTTCAAAGATTGGTGCGAAAAGTTAAACATCACCCAACACTTTGCGTCGGTTACGCACCCACAAACCAATGGTTTAGTCGAGCGCGCAAATCGAAGTCTGGGTGAAGGAATCAAAGCACGCTTGGACAAGCACAAAGGAAGGTGGGTCGAAGAACTTTCCCATGTACTATGGGCGCACCGCACCTCAGTTAAAACCAGCACGGGGGATACCCCCTTCTCTCTAGTATACGGGACAGAAGCTGTTATACCAACTGAGATCGGCATGCCAACTATCCGCACTGCGGAGATCAATGTGACTACAAACGACGACGAAAGACGTGTCGACTTGGACCTACTGGAAGAAAGACGCGAATGCGCGGCCATACGGGAGGCAAGGTCAAAGTCAAAAATGAAAGGATACTATGATGCCAAGGTACGCAGTGTTTCATTCAGACCAGGCGACTTTGTCTACCGCGCCAACGAGGCAAGCCACGCTGAAGATACAGGTAAGCTGGGACCAAAGTGGGAAGGACCTTATGAGGTTACTGAAGCAACGGGCACAGGCGCGTACCGGCTACGAGGTTTGGATGGTCGTGACCTACCGCGCACATGGAATATCAGCAACCTCAAGAGGTGCTACCTATAAGAATAGCTACGGCACAGCGCACAGACGCTCCGCACTTTCAGTGCTCAATAAACATTCATGTACTCAGTTTTTATTTTTCATATTTACTGTTTTCTTTGTTATTTCTTGATAAACTTGCAAGTATTAATAAAAACGTCGCGGTTTCTAGCTAACTCCGCGACACATTTTAAGTTGTTATCTCCATATACTGTATGTCTTAACAATTTTTTATTTTGCCCACGATGGCGTGCATGCACTACGAATAAACCCACGATGGTAAAAGGATAAGTTAACCTACTAACTAACTTGTTGAGTAAGAGGGTTGCAAACCCATCAACACCGGATCACGCATCCTTGTTAAACACCTTGTTCTCAAGACGTTGGAATAAGATATGTGCGCACCCCACGACGGGTGCGCAGCAATGCACACGTGCATGTTTAACAACTTTGGAACCAAGACACTTGCTTCCTTAATACGATATTTACAGTACGCTGTGAATCATAACATACACGATTATGCTTAAATACTTAGAATTATTTTCCAAGTATACTATAATTTTCATACACGATTATGAATTTCCTACATTTGCAGTGGCTTACACGCTTGTTTCTTCATACATACAAAGACAAACAGATAGGCTTACATTACACTTTTTAGTTATATCCACAGCGACAAAAAGACCTTTATTTATAACTACGAGTTATTACAAAAGATAGCTACACGCTATTACAACGCCTAAGTGACGAAGTGCCAACATGACTTGTTGCATCTTTAACTTCGCTGATACTCTTCAATACATCTGCATCCTGATGCGACACGGTGGCCACACTGACTGGCACTCCATCAGACCTTGGCAAGTGGGCTGCACCAACCCCACACAAGATAGCTTTACCCGCAATACCTTTTTTCTTAGCAAGGCGGGTCGCATGCGCTTCCAAGACCTCCTGCAAAGATACCTCTTTTTCTAAAGCAAAGGGATTCTGACTATCCCTAGGTCGCGCAAACACAGGTACCTGAAGCTGCGACTCATGGGGTTTCAAAAAATAGTCCGGCTGTGTGGCGGCATCCTCAGCACGATGACGCGCCAATGTCAACCCTGCCATAATAACACTTATCGGATAATCTTGGTCGCGCTCAAGCTCCGAAATCATTGGGAGCTCCAAGTCTTTCATTCTCTGCATGGCAGCGACCAAATGATCATATGATTCAGCATCATAACCCGGTACCTTATCAATAGGTGCTGTCAACAGTTCTGCCTCATGGAGTTTTTCAACTGCCTCTGATTTACCGCGCTCTAGAGCGCACTGCACAACCTCTCCGAAGGCAGTCACCACCTCTGGCGATTCCAGGGTGCTAAGGGCAGCTAGGCGAAGACCGTGGCCTATGAGCCACCTGCGTTCCGCTATGGTAGACATGAGCTGAGGATATAACTCCTCGTCGTACTCGATGCTCATCTTGCGCAGCTTAGCCTCCTGCACCTCCAATGACCAGCTCACAGTGGCCCCAAGCTCCCCCAACTGTGCAAACAAACTTTCCTTGCCCTGCTCTAGATGTTTAAGAGCCCAGCGGCACATAGACTTGTACCTGGCAGCCTCAGCGCGATCCTGACTTATTTGACACATTAGTGCCATCTTGTCCTCGGCCTATTTTTGCGCATATGCGCTGAGCTCACTAGCCTCTGCACGGGCGCCATCCAGTTGCGCTTGGGTACTTGCCAGCTGCGCCTCCAACAGATCTATTGTTTGGTCCTTCTTTGAACTTTGGTCCTCCCCACCAGATACCCGGTCTTTCAACTTCACAATTAGTGCGGCCTGTTGTGCGGAAACCTGTACCAATTCATCGACCAAGTGCTCCATGGGTACATCCCCATCAGATTGGGTTTCATTATCTGGGATTGGCGGCTCAGAATGCGCTGACTGCATCGGACTCGCCTTGGGAGGTGACTCTATGACCTGCTCCATCCTGCGAATGATAACCAGCGCAATGTTAAGACTCACAACTATTACATTCACCAACTGATTCAATTATACATATATTACTTACTTTGGCTCCGCATCATCAGCAGACGGATGCGACGACGCTTCATCAGTGGAGGACAACTCCACAGTCTGAACTACGGGACGTTTTTTCCTTGAAGGGCCCGCACCATCATCTTTTCGGGTCCTTTTGCGACTAAGCGCAGCCTCTTCTTCTTCTTCCTCTTCAGGATGAGCCACAGCTACAGGCGATGACTGCGCTACCAGCGACGTTACTTCAGGATGGGGACGGCTCTGCAGAGGCGTTGCCTCCACTGCAACTGATGAACTAGTCCCTGTGTCCCAGCATTCAGTTCTATGACACGCCCTGCAGTCGCAGCTAGAATGGGCTCCTCATCATCCTTCAGCAGCCTTACTCCTGTCTTTACGGAAACGGGCTTCGCTAGCTGTACGACGGTGAATAGATCCATTTCTGCGCAAGACAAGACATATATGCAAACAGGTTATATAATGCGCAACATAGACAGAAGATTGTTCTTACATTATTTACACACAGAAGTACGGAGGAATAAGTACCCACCCTGGCCATTGGCGTCTAAAAAGATAGGGATCTCATCTTCGGGGCCAAAATAATTGCGACTGATTCCCATGTGCACCAAAAATCCCTCAGGATACGCACTAATGGGGATGCGGTTAGCATTTATCAGTTCCGCATCCTCGACGTTATAAGACCCAGGCAATGGGCACTCATCCCTCTGTAGCGTTCCCCGGGTATAAAAATCATAATCCCAGGGAAAACATGTATTATCTACCCAGAAGAAATACTCCCTCCAATTCCTAAGGGCATCTAATTTATCCGTATAACACTGCAGTCTACCAGCGCGCTTTGCAAAAGACACCCACCCATGCGCCCATGTGGTGTGATAAAAGGCGCGGAATAGGTGGATGGTGGGGTTAATCCCCAGCATACGGCAATTTACCTCAAAATTGGTAATTTTAGCCGCGCCGATACAATGCAGCTGCGATATGTGTAGCGTATAATAGTTTAACACATCGCACAGAAAGCGTGACAGGGGCACACGTTGATTCGCAAATTCGAATAACCGTGTGTATACACCCACTTTCCCTTCGGGGAAATCCGCAATCGTGGCTCGCGCATCCGGAACCACTGGATGCACGTCCCGGGGTATAAAATAATCTGAGGTAAATTCCATCAGATCGATCAAATTAAGGTCGGAAGTGAAGTCAGACAACTGTTTAACCATGATGATATACTTTTTTGCTATATCGCACGCGCGGTTACCTTTGTGGTTGATTACTTTTGGGGATTATAGCTCTTAAACTGCTTTAGAAATGGTGGATGGCGTTTTTTACTGTGAGGAATCCGGTGAAAATGAATCGCCAAGTTATATACTTCTCTTCTTTCACACGATTGGCGACACGTGGATTCCACTAATCTTCATTGTGTGGTCGAGATGGCTTGATCTGACGGCGGGGCAGTAACTTTCCCCCGATTAACGAGGTATTGACTATTCATATAGATGTCTCGATACATTGCACCTATGGGTAGGTGTATGGTTTCTTTCGTACGTTTCGTACGTTTTTTTTTTATTTTATTATTACGGTCATTAGTCTAGCACCCGCAGTTACGCACTGCGCATACTAGACTGGGGGGACATGATGACGTATAGTCTGGTGTCGGGTCATAAACCCGACTACAACCCGATACTTTCAGGCCTGGTACGAACTGGGCCAATATTAATACATGTTTGGGCTCACGAAAGCCCAAGCCCATATCTATTTACGGAATAGATATCCGATATCTTCTAAAGCAAGAAGATAATCATTCCCAACCGACTTAGGCGGGATACGCCGAAAGTTGGGGAACACTGAACCAACAAGGATTCCGTGCGTATATAAAGGGAATCATATCCCTCGTTTAAGGTACGATCTCATAACCCTAAAACTCCTTAAACCCTAAACCGATTACTCACTCTCACGCCGGAGGATAATCGTGGGAGACAATCCCACGGTAAGCCTAACGGTGTTTCTTGTCTCTTAGTGCGCAGGTCTCAAGCAGCAATTCTCAATTGGTACGAGAACCGGAGCTCCAAATCAGGAACGTCCAACTTTTGTATCAACAGTAATAATATACTTATTACGCCAAAACCTTTAATTAATTTGGCGCTACCATATCTAGTGCTAACATTTGATTCTTGTAATTTCAAATGTGAAAAATATTTTTCTTTCTTGAGAATTGTATGAGTAGTAGCACTATCCACAAGACATATATCTTCGTCATCAAGCATTATACGATCCATTTTCTAAAAACATATAAAATAACATTATACACTTTAAAAATAGCATGTAACATGACATTATATTCACATACAAGCAAGCTCATAAATAAACATTACGCTAAAAAAATTCGATACTATGAGATATCATATTTTATTCACAGTAACAAAATTTAATTAATCAACTACTGAAGGAAACAATAAATTAGGTAACTAAGTTACGGTATAAACTATAGCATTTAATCAATTTTTTTCTTTTTCTTTTAAAGAATGGGAATATACTACAGAACTATAAGCAATTATCAGTACGTTAAATAATGCATATAAAGAAAATTAATCCTAAAAAAACCATCTTTCTAGCCATGAATAATTGGAATCCAAACATAAAAAGAACCTTAAGAAAAGGAAAAACACCTAAAGGAAATTCCAAACAAAACACTTAAAAAAAATCCCAATTAAAACACCAATAAGAACACTATTCATGGCTTCAAAACTTCCATTTACTCATTTGGGAAGAAATCCCCAACATCCAAGTGGGCTGCATCAGTAAATTCTTTATCATCATGGCTATCATTGGTGTCATTTTCATAGACAAGATTTGCTTCTACCCCGCTTCCCTTGTTCTTAATAGATTGTTGATAAAGATCAACTAGATGCTTCGGTGTACGACATAGTTTCGCCCAATGATTAGAACTTCCAAACCGATAGCATGCATTCGCTATCAAGGCTGCTTTATCTTTTCCACTTCCTTCATGCTTATTTATTTTTCCTTTATCTTGCCACTTCTTGTGGCCATTTGTGTTTTTAAATTGAACACCATGATTAACAACATGATAATTACCTCTACAAGTTCCACGCCCTTGACCACGACCACGACCACGACCACGATTATAACTTCGTCCACGACCTCATCCACAGTCATAACCACGACCACGACCACCACTGTGATCATTATGAGTTGCCATATTCGCTTCTCTTAAAGGAGCGGTACCAATTGGACGACTTTCATGATTTTTCATTAGAAGCTCATTATTTTGTTCGGCCACAAGCAAGCATGAAATTAGGTCACAATATTTTGTGAAACCTGTGGCTCGATATTGCTGTTGCAATAGTATATTAGAAGCATGGAATGTGGAGAAAGTTTTTTCCAACATTTCATCATCACTTATTGATTCCCCACATAACTGTAAGGTGGAGGTAATGCGATGCATGGCCGAGTTAAACTCACTCACTGTTTTGAAATCTTGTAGTCTTAAGTGAGTCCATTCATATCGTGCCCTAGGCAAGATAATAGTTTTCTGGTGGTCATATCCATCCTTTAACTTATTCCAAAGGGCTAGTGGATCTTTCACTGTGAGGTACTTAGTTTTTAAGTTCACATGGAGGTGATGTCGTAAAAACATCAATGCCTGAGCCTTTTGCATAACAGTTGTTTCTTTGTCTTCTTGGATTGTATCCCCAAGCCCATGTGCATCCAAGTATGTCTCAGCTTCCAACCCCCAAGACAAGTAATTTTTTCCACTTATGTCTAAAGCCACAATAGTAAGATTTGCAAGTTTTTGCTCCATGATAAACACCGGTAATCGAGAGAAAGAAAAAGAATATAGAGCGTGCTGATAACGTGTTGTGAACAAGAATTGAGGGAATTCTTTTTATTGATAATAATGAAGGAGATACAAAGGGTATATATAGATGAATATTAGGGTAAAAACCCTAATAGCTAATTGGGCCATGGGCATCTTATGAGTTATATGGACATCCACAAATAATTATTCATAACAAAAAATACCTAATTTTATTATTATTATTTTTTTGAGTAAATTGCAAAAGTAGTACATGTAGTTTGGATAGTTTGCATATTCCGTCACTAGCTTTTTGTAAGTGCAGGCATCGTCATGTGAGAAACTTACGAATGCAATTCTCGTCCCTGGCCAAAATAAAATGATTAAAATGCCCATCTATCTATTTTATTAAATAGAAATAAGAAAAGGGTAATTTCGTAATTCCTAGGACGAAAATTGCACTCATAAGTTTCTCACAAAGACAGTGTCTGCACTTTCAAAATGATAAGGACGAAACATGCAAATTGCTCAAACCACACAGACGACTTTTGCAATATACTCTTATTTTTTACACTAAATACTCATTTTTCACCAAAATACTCATGAGTTACACAAGACTACTTGCAAATTTTTTTTTTAAAAAATGGCAAGGTTGTTTTGCAAAAAAGATCCTTTGCGAATTTGGTCCTTGTATATATATTTTTTAATGTTTTATAATGTTCCTAATGTATATGCAACAATAAGTTATTTCACACAAAAAACACTTGTAGCATGAAAATTTTTATCTTAAATTATATTAAATACACTTTCGCACTCAAAAAGTGTAAAAAATCATACAAAGACAAAATTTATAAAAATAATTTGCACAGTTTTGCAATTTTAGCACAAAGGCCAATCTGGAAATAAAAAAGTTTTGAAGCATGGCTAAAATCTTACAAGGACCTATTTCGTAAAATGTTACAAGGGACATATTTTGCAAAAAAAAAGTTTCACAAGGGACCTATTTTGTGAAAGAAAAAAATCACATCGGACAATTTTGAATAAAAAAAACACCTGTGATTTTTTGAACTTTCGCAAATAGTCCGCAAGTCTTGCGGATTTTATGGGTATTTTGGCTTCTTTTGTTAGCAATTGAGTATTTGGTGAAATATGATTGTAAAACTGGGTATTTTGTGATTTTCCCTCAAAGTAAAGCTTAAGGGGAAACCAAAATCAAAGTTAAGACGTTGTTCATCATCGGTAACAAAATTCATAATTTTAAGATGATGACTTAATAATAAAATATTTGTGATTATGTCATCAAAAAATGTGAGATGTCTCAAGTTCAATTCATTCTAGGTATAAACAATTTTGAAAATGATCACGCCAATTTTTCAACAAAAAAAATGGTTTTACGAGTTTTGTGTTAGTAACACTATAAATTAGTCGGTTAAAAGTTTAAAAATCATGATTATACAAAAAAAAACAACAAAAAAAGAGGTTTTAATCATCACTGTTAGATTTAAAAAAATGTTCATAGAAAGTTAGAGACTATGATTTACACGGATTAAACACAATCATCAAATGTTAAAAACTTAAAATGATGACCATAGTTAAACTTTATTGGGTAAGGCCATAAAATAAAAACATACTTTCAAATTTCTTGAGTTAGGTAATCAATTGGATTACATCGTTGATCTCCGACACAAACAAAGGTATTTTGAGTTCAAGATACATCGTTGCCTAAGCATTAGTGTGCTAAACCGTGAGTAGATCTTACCTTTGATATTTTGAGTTCGTGTTGATCTCCGGCACAAACAAAGGTATACAATTGTTTTTAATGTTTTATTGATTAGTCATAAGTCACATATATGGAATCGCTGGACATGGAAAAACACTTTTAAAAATTATGCTTCCGCTGCAATATCTGACTGTTTGTTTTAATTGTAAAAATATTATTAAAATTATAACCCTTATTTTCCATCACAAATCCTGACAATTTGGATACATTTAAAAACACTTATCCTTTCTTAAATGTGTTTAACGATCAAATAGTGGTCATACTTTACCACTTCTCTTCACTAGTAAAAAGCCTTTGTACAAAAGAATATAATATATAATTTTTTTCCCCCGCTTCTTCATCAAGCTTTCGAGCACCTCCCTTAACATACGCGTAATCCTCTAACATGCTCGGCCCACTTCGGCCTATTTTACGCATACTGGGATTTCCTTACTAGAAGGGGCGGAACTTTTAAGGGGCACGAAAGGTCCCGGCCCCTCCAAAAATTGCGACAATTAGTATAAATATTATAGATTTTAGGGGTAATTTAGTTAATAATACAAATAAATTTTCGATTCTGCTTCTCTAAAATAAATGTTTAAGTTCCACTACTACTTATTAGGAAGCTCTAAACCTCACTGTTTCTATGGGCCATAAATCTTTGGGTGGTTGGCAATATTATGGACTATAGAGTCTAGATGAACGACTTTATTTGAAAAAAAGGTGGTCATTACTATAAATGATCAAATCCTGTCACAATCACAAAAAATCATCTCTTCATCTCAACCGCTAATCATAAATTTGGATGCCTTAAAACTTCTTTTCAAACTTTTTACAAATTGTGGTCATCTTCTTAAATAATCTCCCTTAAATATTTGAGATACATTTTTGGTACATACAATGGACAACTACGATAATGAATTAGAGATATTTGAAATTAAATATGGCTTTAACCACTATTTTTATGATAATCAATTAGAGATGTTTAAAAGCATATAAAATTTGAAGTACATGTGGAAAACTAGAATGGGGGTTGAATAGTTTTACCAATTAAAACTTCATTTTAATTCATTTAGATCAACTTATGTTAATCTATTTGGTTGTTTATGTTGGACGTTGATAGATAGATATATAAACGTGTAATGAAAGATAAAGAGTAAGAAGCACATAACCACGACGCAAGTATTTATAGTGGTTCGGCTACAAGGACACATTCCTTGCCCTACTCCACTCCCCGAGTCACCTACTCGAGAGTTCGTAATCACTACACGACACCAACTCCTTATGGCGGAGAAGCCTACACAACGTCGCCTACTCTTTTTCCGGTACTAGGCTAACCACCGGGTTCTTTCACACCAAGGTGAACCACACCTACCACAACATCGCCTACCCTTTATCAGGTACTAGGCTAAGTACCTAGTTCCATTACAATGGAGGAACTAGTACCCAACACAACACAACACATAATCCCAAAGGAGACCCACTCCTTATTACAACACCATCAAGGATATCACCATCCTTGGAAAAAAAAAACTAATACTATATGTATAACGATGCACCTCATCGATTATACGACATTTGCTTTCTTCACTAATGCCACTTGATTTGATTCTTAGGCATTCTTCACCAATGCCTTTGACACAACGCTTGGCACCTTTCACTAATGCCTTCGTCGTGACACCTTTAGCATTCTTCACTAATGCTATTGACACGGACGTTAAGCAGCTTTCACTAATGCTTTCGTCTTGACTCCTTCGGCATCTTTCACTAATGCCTTTGACACAACACTTCTATGGAGGAAGAAAGAACTATCAACAAGAGAACCTCAGTAGTCTTGATGATGACGAAGCATGGCAACTCATGGACTTGAGCTTGCTCGACTTCAAGAGGTGGTGATCTCGCCTTTAAGAGGAACCTAGAGAATCACACAAAAACAAAAGACAAACTACATAGCAAGATCCCTTAGGATCAGTGGTTAGAGGGTTACAATACTTGGGGTAAGTATATGTGAGAGTGGAAACCCAAAAGGAAGAAATGGCTCACTATTTATAGAGGAGAAAATCTTACTGTTCCCCGGATCCCACGGATCCCTCCCACAAGGGATCTGTCTAGCGTAAAGATAGGGATCCGTAGGACGCTCCTCTTTGCCCATGGGTATTTTGGTTATGGGTCATGGGTCATGGGTTATGGGTTATGGGTTGATTCATGGGTTTCTTTTTAGATACAATGTATCTCATGAGTTCAATGTACCTAGTCAAATGGGTATGGGTCAATACCATGGGTTATGGATATTTTCCATGGGTTGTAGTTTTTACCCATTTATATAATATATACTAGTTGTGTATATATTTTGCCCAATATGTAAACACTAGTTGTTGTACATATATATTACTAAATCACAAAATCACTTATACTTGTTTTAGTGTTTTATGTGAAAACGTAAGTGTGTTAGAAAACTATTGGCTCAAACTAATTACGTATTTTATTTGTTTCGTTAAAATGATTTTACGTTTGTTATCGACAAAACATTAGAAGATCGTAAAATATAAATAAACATTTTTACGGCTTATTTGCATTAACAGTATAAGTTGACAAAATATTAAAATTGGACAAACGCCACATTAGCATAAATTAACACTGTATGGGCGTTGATAGGCGGGGTCCGACAAACTAAACCATTAGTAATCTATTGGTTCTTTTGACAAGCTATTTTCTTAACTTCTCGTTAGCAATATACGAAGTTGGCTATAAAAGAAAGTATTTGTGTCTCAATAGTACCTTTTATTGTGTGAGAAGCTTTCCAACAAATTGGTTGTGAGTTTAAGTCATGCTTAGTGTTGGATTGTGGGAGTTTTAAAACACACGTAAACGCTAAAAGTGTGTGAGCCTATGGGGGCACACACGATAAACACGAGAGTACGTGTCGAACGTATATAAATACTTGAATACCTACCCGACATGCATGCATGATTACCCGATTAGTGTTCACGACCCATGGGCTTGTCCAATGTATTGAATGGGTCGGTTTGGATATGCCTTGGGCCTAGTTCTTCCACACGATCGGGCAAGGGGACTGACTTGGGCTTTTGCTTGTCGATCAAGCCAAGACCCAAGTAAAGGGTTGTTTTGTTTTAGCTATAAAACCAAACGTATCCTATATCTGATTCTCATGCATGTACGATATATTAATATACCTTAACTAAACCTAACAACCAATCTAGTGTTTCCACTACAAATTCCTAGTCGACTTACACATTCAAGTCATCAGGGTTTTGGTTGGTTTAAATTATTCCTATACTTGCATTGAATGTTTGATCAAGAGATATTAGGAAACTGGCTATTGTTCTTGCATTCCTGGTTGACAAGAAGCAGCAACAACAAGGGTACTTCTGTGTTCAAAGTTCTCGGATAAAGAAGGAAAGATATCGGACGCTTGTTGTCCGATATCGGGTATTGCTGAAAACAGCTTCTCGGCTGTTTTATGATCTCGGGCAGATTCAAGCATGTTCTTGATGGTTTTCTTGTTTGTGTGATACTCAAGTGGTTCAAGTGTTGATTGGGTTTTACATTCTCGAATAGCTCTTTATCCAACGTGCTCGTTTTACGTGTTGTGCGTGATACTCATAGAGGTATCTACTTTAGATACTTTGGGTTTCTTTGGTTTCTTTTGTTCGTTCACTTGCGTACAATATTCGCCAAAGGTTAGTTTTCAATTTATCTTTTATTTAATTATTGTTTATTAATATGTGTTAACCTAATTGATTTAACTAGATCCAATTCCGCTGTGTACTCGTATGCGTTACTTGGCTAACGTAGTTCTAAAATCGCAACAGTGGCATCACGAGTCATCTCGTTTTTGCGATTATGGGTTACACGTTTCTTTTTAATAAACATGTTTAAAAGGCTGCATGAAACTAATTTAATTATTCGTTTTATTTTGTTTTGACAACTATATGCAATACTTTTCAATTTTTAATAAAAAATAACTACCATACGAATTAAATTATATTGATAATTAGAATTAAATTTGTTAATTAGAATTAATTAATTTTTAATTAGCATTATATTGATAATTTGAGTTACATATTATTTATTAAATACATAAAATAGCGTAATTACTTGTTAATTGAGATTGCCATGCTTTTTATGTGTTTTCCGGCCACAAGACCCACTCAATTGTTTTTGTGATTTATGGGGCGATCTAGGTTTCGTACCTAGTGACGGTCTTATAGTTCTCCTTTTGGGGAAGACTCACGAGAGAACTCGGAACTATATGTGGTTATATGTTGATGTTGTTGGAATCGCTCCTAACTCGTAAATGGAACGACATTGACGGGATTACATTTTCTATCTTTGTTAGCTAAAACACATGGGCTTGTTATGTCATATAGTCATAGTTGTATGTTTAAGGCTATAAATACCCTCCTAGACTTTCCTAGAAGGGTGAGACTCTTAATGTAATTTTCACCTTTCATAATAATAAAACACCTAGTATTCTCCCTTCTCACTATACTTTCTCTCTCTAACTTGAAGATGGTATTCTTCCATCTTCCAAGACCTCCCGATTCACCATATCACCCATAAAAACGATCCTACAATTAGTATCAAGAGCAAGGTCGGTTTGTTATCATTGGTTGATTTTGGTGATGTTTTTTCTTGTCAAAATCTCTTGTAATTCTGTTTTTTTACCAAGTTTTAACTTTTCATTAATTGGGTTTAACAGTTTTACTAAGATATGTGTATCCTATTGGTCAAAATAATCAAATTTGTTATATGCAGCTTCATGTCTTGGTACAGTTTCTGTGCATCTAAATATTGTGACTTGTTTTGCATCAAGATTCGTGACAATACTTGTGGTCAAGTCTGAATAGTCAAAAAGGGTCATATAATGCAATTTTTTTGTCATCTTTCTGGGTTTGTATAATCTGGTCGGAATCTCTGGTCGGAAAAAGGACGCCGGAAACAAGTCAACAAGGGTCAAAACCCTAGTTTTACGCCTAAGGATCTTCAGATTTGTTACGAGTAACTTGGAAAGTTACTCGTAAGGACCCTCTTTACGCCTAACATGGCTTACGCATAAGGAATACTACGCATAAGGCTTACGCGTATTGGTTTACGCATAAGGGCTTACGAGTAACAAACGTCTACGCATAAGGAAGACTCCTTACGCATAAGTAATTTTTACAAGTTTACGCCTAAGTCCTACAACCATGCTTACGCGTAAAGGTTTTTGACAGAAAAACTAGATGAAGAAAGAAGACGCATATTTGACCAAACCAAAAACCAAATACCAGACTCTAAGTAGACTTCAGTGTTTCAACATCACAATTCCAAACCGAATAAAAAAATTAACAAGAACGAGTGATGAACGAATGAAGCTACCACATATCGCCACATCCAAAACCTACACCAATAAATCCATTCTAAACAACTCCCACATCTAACTCAACATCCCATCTCCTTCTAACCTCACATCAACAATACTAATCTGCTAAATCCCTTCAACATGACTCCAAACTGAAAATAAAAAATATTAAATGATCTCAGATTAACTTCTTGGTATTCACTGAAACATCAAAACCATTGAAGGTTCACACAAAGAAAAAATCATCATAGACACCCATTTGAAGCTTAGCTTCAAGTATATCCGAACTAAATAGAAAAATTTATTAACAAATATGTTATTAATTATTCTTTGGTTCGTTCTAAGTGACTCAAGATCAACAACGAATAAAACATTCGACGACCCTACCTTAGACCCTCCAAAGGATCTTGATGCCATGTTATGATATCTTGATTTGGTTGGAGCTAGAAAAACGTATACATCTAGTAAGGTTGCATTTGTATTTGTGAGATTCGAGTAGCACAAGACTCGGATTTGATAGAGATTTGATGAGTTTTTGTCTGATGATAAGAGATGAGATGAGTTTTTATTAGATCTATTTTTGGTTTGTGGAGCATAAGAAAAAAAAGGGCGGATTATGTTATCTATGATTAGGGTTAAAATGATGTGTGAGATTAGGGCATCTCCTTTAATACCCGGTTATATTTTTTGTGGAGTGTAACGGGTTCAATTGAGTTGGGCTCACATAATTACTTATGAATCGGGCTGAATCATGTATACTATTCGATTGGATTGGGCTTCAATCCTATTTTTGGGATTCAGTAATTTGGGTTAGGCTACACATCAAAGAGATATGGAATGTACTTAAGTGATTGGATCTGAAGGTTATATCAAAAATCATTGTGTTAAAATGTAAAATTTACCAATGTATCTTTAATACATTGTGTTAAAATTTTTATACAATTTTTGGCAATAAGGTGGTATTTTTGGTTCACGCAAATTTTTCACGAGGATACATTTTTTGACAAGAATCGGGAAACCATTATCAAAGTTTCATTTAAACCTTTAACGAAGGCTTGTTTTGAGCTTGTAACTGTAAGATGTGACTACGACATGAATTCACTATTATTTATTTGTGGTTGAAGTGGGATATCACTGATGCATGTACTTAGTATCTGAAGATATCGGGGATGGTTGGATGCATGATTCTTCGAGATCCTTGTTCGAGCTTTAACCATTACGAATGACAAAGACTTGAGTTGTCTAGTTATACCTGATGTAAGGAGTTACATTGTTGTGCTCACAGCGTATAGCTATCACTTTTAAGGAGTTACGTTGTTGTGCTCAAGTGTCACACTAAGGTGTGGATAACTTGAGAAACTTTAAGTTTACCCTTTTTCGATGGTTCTAAGAAAAAGGGTTCTTCGTTTGACAATAGTGCAAGCTTAAGTCACAAGTTCGGGTTATTTTACTTCTATCTCAAGTTCGTCATATTGGATTTTCTCCATCAGTAGTCACTACAAAGAGCCGTCAGAATGATAATGGGGTCGGTAAAAGAGTTAGCTGAGAAGAGTATAAATGAGAAGAGAAGTCTTATCAGTAGTTGATTCTCACGCGATATTTATGGTACTTCACACTTGTTTGATTAATTGGACATACATGGTTTCGCTGTCTCCAATTCATCATCAACATACGTGGTGTATGATTCTGATTCATTGAAAACCACAGGGGGAAGAGAGTGTACAGGGTCTTGTTTCTTTGACGACTTTTGCGAAAACCCTCTCCTTTCATGAGTTTCTTCAGTCAGGGGGAAGAAATGAGACGATCTGTGGTTCAAATTTCTCACTTTCGTGTTATCGTCTCACTTTCACAGAGTTATCGTGTGTGAAGTTACCTAAATATGATGTTATGATGCCTCACACATGGTCATTTTTATCGAGTAATTGCATATTCACAAGTAATTATTATTCCGATAGACCGTAACATTCGGGGGGAAGTCGTTTCATTTCGTCTTTCGTGGTTTGTTTGGTGTGAAGCATCTACATACGTGAGAAGATCTTGTTGATTTCTTGCATGTTACCCCCGAACGGATTTTCCGAAACAAGTCAGATTTACCTTGTGGTTTACTGCTCATCTACAAATTCCGCTCCATACTAAAAATTTCAAAAGTTAGAGGAAATGTTCACTACATCAAAGTTTCGAATCTGCTGAAGACGGTTGTCAGTTTAGGGGGAAGCTGATTCAGAAATTTCGCCAAAAAGGAGTGTACGGAGAAGCTGCTAAAGACATGCAGCATGAATTGGGGGGAAGTTAATCCAGTTTATGCATATTACATCATTTGCCTATAAGTGAAGAAAACGGTTGTCACACCCCCAAAATACCTGTTTTGCAGCAGAATGGAATCCCTGGGGGATGACTGCCATAACATCACAGTTACAGTTATATTGAATGACCTAAAGTGTCGTTTTGAAAATACATCATTTGATTAAGTAAAATATTCAGAGTTTTCAAAACATAGGTCCCAAATGACAATCCACATGTGCGGAAATAAGTTTGTTACAATCCAAACGATGTTTTAAAGTGCATAAAACCCATGTGAGACGCGTCGTCACCGCGACTCTATGATAAGTCCTTATGCATGCCATGAAGTATATACCTTAGATACCTGAAAATACATTGGCTAAAGTGTCAACACAAAGGTTGAGTGAGTTCATAGAGTTTATGTAAATGTTTTATACGACCACCACAAGTATAAGTCATGTATGACAAATATGTCACATAAAAATGATACAATTGCTATAAGCACATGACACCGAAGCTAGACTGATCATGATGTTCGCCCCAACAGAGTGTTTGCCAAACAACTCTCATTCTGATATTAAATGAAATGCATCCGTTTGACCAGTTGGAACCACCAACCCGGATGGAGGAGTCACCCTCAATAGATCTATTCACTCACGCTCGCTTACTCCGTAATTAACGGTTCATGATTATGAAATGGGGACATTCAATTGGCAATGAGGTAACTTAAGTAATGCAAATGAATTTGATATATTTGGGCTCGTAATAAAAATGATGTGCAATGTATTCTCCCCCGTAGGTTTGAAATAAAGTATAAACTTGAAAGACGGGGCTATGAAAACTCACTTGATACAATGATTATGATGGCAAAAGTGGATACACTGAAATGAGGCGCAATCTCTAACTGCAACATATTATGAATGATATGATCTAATATAAGTCATAGAATAATGTTGTGCATGCAAACTCATATGATATCCATACCACTTGTGCATTTGAAAATAAAGTTTATCTTCGAAATATATGTTTATGACATCTTGTCAAGTTATAAAATACTTTACGCTTATATAGGTTGAAACAACTTCCCACGATAGTCGTTAAGTGATAAATCAAGAAAACATAGTTTTTCGTCGCAAAATAATGTACTTTGATAATTCGTGAAAGTGGCTAAGTGGCCTCGAAAGCTAGTCGTAAAATAGTGAATATCGAGTGTTAGGAAAAAAACTCAATGATTTTAGAAAGCTTGTAACATTATCTAAAAGTCATAACACTGAACTTTTATCCATACGGGTTCCGATCATAAAGATAAATAATGGTGAAGTGAGGTAGTTGAGCTAAAAATGTAGTTTATGGGTAGTTTTCGGGAAAGTTTGAGTGGTCGTATTTTACTCGTTAGAACTCCGTTTGAGGAACGGCTGGTCATTTTGGAAAATAGGATAGGCGAACTCACTTTTACTCAGAGATACTATTTTACCAAAACCAATTCGATCATTGAGAAAAACGACTCCAAACATGGGTACCCGAAAAGACAGTTTCAACACTTAGAAATATTTTAGTAAAAGCTGATGGAAATAAGTTGTGAACGTCGGTTTTCAAATGCTTGTATCTTGGTCATTATAAGCTCGTTTTCTACGATCTATATATCCTTGGTTTCGTGTTAATATATACTAATATATTTTTGATAAGTCGACTCCTTTAGTTTACGTTAAAAACTCGTTTTTGTCCTTAGAAAAACCCTTGACAGCAAGTACTATTCCAGAAAATTAGTTTTCGTCGTTAAACTTGAAAATAGCGTATCTTTTTTGTTATAAACCCGTTCAAGCGGCCGCGGTTTCGTTTTTAAGTCTATTTTCTGAAAATATAAGCCAAAATAATCCATGACTCACCGAAATTTCCAGATTTTACAAATTTGGACAGACCTTAATTTTGTGTTGTCGAAAATGATTTTTCTAGTTCAAAGCTTGTACTAAACCATTCCAATTAACACCAAAGCTATTCTAAACCTACCATACACCTTCTTAGGATGTCATGGGTTCCTAAACTTCACCAAAAATGATAGGGTTCATAGGAATACTAATAGGATAATTTAAACTCATATTAATAAATAAAAACATGTAAAAGTGGTATGGATCATAGTATACTTGCATGTTTTCTTACTAGATCATAAAAATACATCAAGTAAGAGTTTATAAGAGTAGAAAAAATTAGTTGAAGCTTACTTGAGTGATTGAAGAGTTTTTGAGCTAGAAAACTTAATTAATCTATAGGTTTTTATTTCAAAACCTTAACATATATTACTAATAGAACTTGATAAACACTTGGATCTTGAAAAAGAATATGGTTTCTTCTTGTTTTTTTGTTTGGCCGACCATCATCAAGAGATGAGAGAGTTTCCTTTTGTTTTCACCTTCTAAAATGTGTTTGTATGTTTTTTGATTAGGAAATATCTTGTATAATATAATATCTAGTCATAGATAATGAGTATGTGTACATTTAAGTAGTAAAAATCAAATTTGCTACTTTGATGACTAGGGGGGGTGGTCGTCTAGGATAGAATGGGGAGACAAAATATGTATTTTTGATGATTGAATGTGTTTAAGGTTATGTATAATGTATATTTTGTACATATAATTAATTATTTAGTGTAGCGTTAGCTAGAAATCGATTTTAACGAAACCAAATAAAATATATCGAAGTCATAAAAATTATAAAAATGCATTTCTCACAAGTATTGGGTGAATAAATAATTATCGATTTGAAATTACGTAAACCGTCGTAAATATATATATATAGAACAATACATATACAAAATAAATTCAAAACATCGGGTAAACTAATAATATAGTTTTTATAGCATTAAAACGAGTATAAAAATATATTTGAAACAATTTTTGGACGTGTCGGATCAATTATTCAAAATAAATGATCGTGCGATAGCGTTTATTTAATAATACGTTAATGAAATATGCAAACCCATGCATGAACTAATATGGAAATGATGTTACTGATGATATGTAGACTAACTCTAGTCTATATTTAATATTCTCAATGATGTTCCATGAATACGCAGTTTAACCCTCAAGGTTACGCGTATTTGATACTCGTAAACCTAGTTTACGAAAATGATGAATAGTGAATCATGAATATTGATTTTTCTCCGGGAATGAATAGTGTTTCGTGAATAGTAAAATTTTGAAATAACCTCTCAAAGTCTCAAACCGACTTCAAAAATGATGAATAATAAAATGATGAATAGTAACCAGTGAAAAGTAAATTCCCGAGATGAATAGTAAATTTGAGAAATGACCTGAAATTACGAGTTGTCATAACGGTTCTCAAGTCGAGGTACAAGAAGAAGACAAAGAGCGTAAACTTTCATCATCCTCAGCATTTGAAGAGCTTAGGAAGACCTTTCTTTATTTGTTTTTTATACTTGTAGAAAATGTTGTAAGTAATCCGTTATGTCGTCCCATTGGGGGAAGATTGTTGGAATCGCTCCTAACTCGTAAATGGAACGACATTGACGGGATTACATTTTCTATCTTTGTTAGCTAAAACACATGGGCTTGTTATGTCATATAGTCATAGTTGTATGTGTAAGGCTATAAATACCCTCCTAGACTTTCCTAGGAGGGTGAGACTCTTAGTGTAATTTTCACCTTTCATAATAATAAAACACCTAGTATTCTCCCTTCTCTCTATACTTTCTCTCTCTAACTTGAAGATGGTGTTCTTCCATCTTCCAAGACCTCCCGATTCACCATATCACCCATAAAAACGATCCTACATATGATTATGCTTATATGTTTGTGATTCCATTATGTGCATTATTGTTACTTGCTTTGACACCTAATTGTATGCAATATGGAATAATACATATCGTAACCATAACATTAATATGGGTCTTTATTTACACGCCTAAATATCATGCTCATTGTGACCTGCTATTTGATTCGTGGAAAATCGTTTTTGTAAAATAAAGTGACCTAATATACTGAAACACGTTTTCAAGAATTTAAAAACTAGACGCTATGGACACTTGGGATGTACGGCTCATCCATTAGAACAAACTAAAAAGGGGGTTTAAAGAGTTGTACATAGTCACACCGAAAGGATGTCTAGGTTATTGCTTCAGCGCTTACCTGGTCCTCTGCCTCCCTGTGAGTTCGATTGGAGCTACCGTGAACCATGATGATCACTACAGTGTCATTACAAAAAGTTTTTAAAATAAGTGTTACAAAGTTGTTTTGCATGCCTCTTTGTATACAACCTTTACCACATTTATGTGCATACCTAACTGTTAATGTTAAGTCTATGCCATCCAACTATAAACACGTGAATTTGGATTGACTTCTCTGGTCAGACCTCAGGGCCTTTCCAACCCATGGTGATTATTTCACTTAGGTCAGACCTTTGGTTATTTTTACACGTTCATACTTGGTCGACTAATTTCGAGTTGGCTTGGTCAGACCTTGAACCCGAGGCATAATATGAGAACTAAACATGCTTTGGACATTAGTACTTTATACTAATGCCTTAAACAGTCTCATAAATTCTAAGAGTTGCATTATGCAATTAACGCTCATCGCTTACCTCTTGTCCCATTTTTTTACGCATTGGTCAGACCTCTGGTAATTAAGTGGGAGTGCAAGATGGATCTTAGTCTTAATTAGTAATTAATTAGGTAGTTAATTCTTTTAAGAATGTAATTATCGAAAATACTATAATTGAACTTTCTATGTTCTGATTAATAGTGTTGTTGCAACATAATTCGTAAACAAAGTTGTTTTTCTTAAAAGACAAACTTAGTCTCTTTTCCTGGTAAGAAGAGTGAGCTTTATTCCTATCTTTTCTCCTTAGTTGACAAACTAAGATAGGATTACAATCTGTTAAACTCACTGATAATATTTCATTACCATTTTGTGGTCTAGAAATTATTGAAAGATAGAATATTTTGTGTAACTAAAAAACATTATGTTTATAGCTACCAAAATAAACGACATCCTGCACTTGTCACGATGTATGAGTTTAAACTGCAAAGAGTAAGGAATTACTAGAATATTTGCTAGGTAATTTTCTTGGAATCTCATTATTCCTAAAGTGCTAATTACCCTTGGGGCTATGTAGACGATAAAGGAGGAATTGCATGCTAAAGATTCAAGTTAATTGAATGTAAGAATGGTTGGTCCATTATCTACATAAGTAGAACTTCATATACTCTGTTCAATACCTAAGTACATTGTTACTCGTAGGCATTCGAAGAGAATAGGAAAGTGTATAAAATAGCTATATGCTTTCTACTGGAAATGTAACACTTACAATGTTAACAAATCCAGTGGGAGTAATTGTATTTTATTACTGAAATAACATTCTTGTAATGTTGTTAATTTCAGAGGGAGCTACGGGATTTATTTCCTTGTTAGTCACCCATATCATTTCAAACTTGCTTTGAAATAATTCATAACTTTCCAAATATGAATGACCATTGCTTAGAGGAAAATTGCATTTTATTTTATAAGATAACATGTTGCCTTCCGGCTATCACTCTCCGAAGCGTTATCTATAGAATAATAATCCACAATTCTTTGTTAAAGGTTATGGTTCTAGAACTACTTATGATATCTATGACATTATCATAGCGTTTGAACAATCAATCACGTGTTGTTTGTTTTCATAATATGATGTTGTACCTTACAAAAGTGGGAGAATTTCATAGTGTGTGCAAGGAACAACAATATTATTGGTATCTCTTGACCGCAAGGTAAGAAAACTAATAATTCTACTCGGACTTAAACACTATCATTTCAAGCTTGCTTTGAAATAATTCATAACTTTCCAAATATGAATGACCATTGCTTAGAGGAAAATTGCATTTTATTTTATAAGATAACATGTTGCCTTCCTGCTATCACTCTCCGAAGTGTTATTTATAGAATAATAATCCACAATTCTTTGTTAAAGGTTATGGTTCTAAAACTACTTATGATATCTATGACATTATCATATCGTTTGAACAATCAATCACGTGTTGTTTGTTTTCATAATATGATGTTGTACCTTACACAAGTGAGAGAATTTCATAGTGTGTGCAAGGAACAACAATATTATTGGTATCTCTTGACTGCAAGGTAAGAAAACTAATAATTCTACTAGGACTTAAACACGTTAGATGTTTAATGCCCTACTACATGTAAATAAGAATTCTACTAGGACTTAAACACGTGAGATGTTTATCGCCATATTACATTCTAATAATGATTCTACTAGGACATGAACACGCAAGATGTTTGTTGCCCTACTACATTCAAATGTCATGATATAGTGTGAAGATACTTCAACATTTGACTACATGTTTTAGTCAACATAATTATAGTTATATGATAATGATCATAATTCTGAAGTATATAATTAACTTGAAATTACTATAGAACTCAATATTTTGCGTTCATGATTACTTTTGTAGTATAATTATGCTTACATGCTAAGACACAATTATAAAGTCCTTGAATTATTCAATGACTTATAACATAAACTACATATAGTAAAATGGTTATGTCTTCTAGTTAACACATAAACATAAGGCCTTTGAATTATTCAAAGACTTATAATGTATTATTGACATGTTCTGTTTTCTTGTAAACACATGAACATATAACTCTTGAACAGTTCTGTCTTCTTGTGAACACATGAACATAAGGTTCTTGTATTAATCAATGAATATACATTATAGCATGCACTTGGTTCATAAATACTTAATATGCAATTTGGCTCGACCCAATTGACAAGTATTTGGTCAAAAGAGAATTAAGTTATGTATGGAATTCTGATATAGTTTCACAATTCTAATACACATAGAATACCACTTCATTATGGTATGTCTAATGTGTTGGATCAAACCTTATTCATATTGTTTGGTTCATGATAGCTTTAATTGCTCTACCTCCAAAACATATCAAGGTTAGAAATTGCGTGTGTCATGGATACACTCAATATAGTTCAAACCTAGAAGGTATTCAAGAAACACAAAACTGTTGCTAGAACTTTTGGTTAAAGAGTGATACTAAGTTAGAGTTTTTCAATAAACCCTCATTTGAGTTGTTGGAAGGTATTCCATTATGTTTTGATTTAAGTTATGAATTTGTTAAAATCTTATGAAGCATTTTATTAACAAATCTAGAGATGAGTACTTAAAATGTATTTTATGGTTCCCAATAAAGAACAACTTATTGTTGCTTAAATACTTAGTATTTATAGAATTGTCTCTACTTACAAAAGTAAGTGGGAGCATATACAAATCTCAAAGTTTTTGAGAACAAAATACTTAACCTTCTAAAATCCACTTATAAATGTCATACTAAGGTTAAACATGAAAATGTCGACCGAATTACAATGATTACTCTCATTCATAAATCCGAAAGGATACCTCATCACTTGAGATATTTTAGTATCAATACTGAGGGATATAAGTTAGAAGATTATTGTAAATCAGCTAACTACGAAAATATATTATCACATCTTGAATCTGATAAATGTTTTAGAACTATGAATGATAAGATGCAGTCCTTAAAAGGCAAATCAAGTTTTGAGCTTGATTGTTATTTCGCCTAACTGTTAACCTATGAGGTTGGAATGAGTTTCTTTTGAAGAAAGACTCATAAGGACAAAATTGTACACATATTAATGCATGATATTTAATAAGAAGTTTTTAATCATACTTAAGCGATTGACTGTGATTAAATTTTCTTATATATACATGCATTAATGATATAAAGATAATTAATTGACATACATGTTTTCTTGTATGAGGAATATGGCAATTAGATTTTATAACTCTTTCTTTATGATTACCTCTTGCGAGGACGGTGTGTAATCAAAAGGGTTATGAATTTATATTATCTTTATGTAGTATACAAAATTGGAGCAATCCATGTTTTGGATTGAATCATGCATCTAGGAGCTGAGATCTTGAATTTAATTACAATATGATTCTGATTGAATTAAGATAACTCTTGAGTATATCTGACATTAAGTGGGAGCAATGTGTTTTTCCTCAAAATTTATATGATGAAGATATCATTCCAATTAAGCTAGATATTGATCCTTATGCTTGGAATGAAACTTCACTTGGAATTTAAGGAATAAAACAAACAACCTTGGAATAAATGTTTATCTGAAATAAACAAATGCGAAAAATTAAGTCTAACACAAATGCAATATATTATTCAAGCAAGTCTTGAATGATATATTTCACTTGGAATAATTTATTACATGGATGGAAACCTTATGTTGTTTTAACTAAAGATTTATCATGTATATATTATATTGTGTATAAGACAGGTTGTTGCTTTTGTACAAGAACAAAATGAGCTGACAACAACAATATCTAATTGAGAGTTTTTTAGATTATTGTTAATATAGATGTTTACGAATTATAAAGCATAGTGTTGTATAAGTACAAATGATGCTAGAGGATTATTAATACTAGTTGTAGTAGGATTTTATCATTTATGATAAATATGCTAACTAGTTATGCTCAACATAGAGCATTGTTGCATTACACATTAAGGAATAAGAATACTTTACACTTTTAGAAACTGTAAAGATGACTGTCAGTATGTCGTTGATTTTTAATACCTCATGCAAGGTAGGGAGACATCTCCATACTATAACTCTTGCAATAGTATGAGCATATGAGATATGACACTCATCTTATATTTCAAATCTCACTATATGTGAAATTTGAAACAAGTATTCGGAAAGTTTACTCAGATGACTATTTAGTTTTTCTTTTAAAAGAAAGGTTAAGAATGTTGAAAACATTAGGCTTCAACTTACTAAATTAGTCTCATGCATATCTGTTTTAGTATTTGGATAATTAGGATTGAAAGAAAATTTTTACTTTATGATGAATAAAGATACTTGGTATTTGTTATACATTCATATAATAATTGTTATCCTATATTTGCATGTTTAATCCTTGAATGATTTTATTGTTCTAAATATGTCCATTGTCGGTTAACAATATGGGAATATTGTTATGTAAGGCAAATGTGAGTGTTGGTTATATTCTAACGAGAATGTGGATTGTTCCCGCCAAACTCATATGTATTCACTAAAGATGCATATTGGATACCCCAACTTTCAAAAATTTACTTTTGGATCCTTGTCATAAGTAAAATATTGAAAATGGTTTGTTAAGGTCATCCTTAGACTTGAGATAAAAGCAAGTTCTGTTATGTGTGGATATCACTTTTTGTAAGTATACGCAAAACGCTATCTAAATAAGGTAGTTATAAAGGCTATATTTCGGAGTGATGTGAAGCAGCATCCACAACACTTGTAGTCAATAAAAGATTTGTTACTCCACTTGATATGTGCAGAAAGATACCATGGGCCCTCTCCAGAATTAATCAGATAATTTTTTGGTCAAAACCCCAAAGGGTAATGCAAGATGATACTTGATTACATTTGGTATATCTAATTAAATTCTATAACGAGAATCTAAATGGTTAAACTATATGGAATGAGTTCGGATCCATATCCATGGTTTAACGGTATCTATAACAAAGGATGATTACAAGCAAGACATTAATAACCATGCTACTGAGAAACTTTTATGAAACTATTCTCTCAGACACTTTTAGTTAAAAAGCGGGTGAGAGCGTTGCTAGACGTTTTCGTCGTTAGTTTTGTGTGTCATTCGACACTCCAACTCCCAAGTGGGAGCTGTTGGATTGTGGGAGTTTTAAAACACATGTAAACGCTAAAAGTGTGTGAGCCTATGGGGGCACACACGATAAACACGAGAGTACGTGTCGAACGTATATAAATACTTGAATACATACCTGACATGCATGCATGATTACCCGATTAGTGTTCGCAACCCATGGGCTTGTCCAATGTATTGAATGGGTTGGTTTGGATATGCCTTGGGCCTAGTTCTTCCACACGATCGGGCAAGGGGACTGACTTGGGCTTTTTCTTTTCGATCAAGCCAAGACACAAGTAAAGGGTTGTTTTGTTTTAGCTATAAAACCAAACGTATCCTATCTCTGATTCTTATGCATGTACGATATATTAATATACCCTAACTAAACCTAACAACAAATCTAGTGTTTCCACTACAAATTCCTAGTCGACTTACACATTCAAGTCATTAGGGTTTTGGTTGGTTTAAATTATTCCTATACTTACATTGTATGTTTGATCCAAGAGATATTAGGAAATTGGTTATTGTTCTAGCATTCCTGGTCGACAAGCAGCAGCAACAACAAGGGTACTTTTATGTTCGAAGTTCTTGGATAAAGAAGGAAAGATATCAGACGCTTGTTGTCCGATATCGGGTATTGCTGGAAACAGCTTCTCGGGTTGTTTTATGATCTCGGGCAGATTCAAGCATGTCAGCAGCAACAACAAGGGTACTTTTGTGTTCGAAGTTCTCGAATAAAGAAGGAAAGATATCGGACGCTTGTTGTCCGATATCGGGTATTGCTGGAAACAGCTTCTCGGGTTGTTTTATGATCTCGGGCAGATTCAAGCATGTTCTTGATGGTTTTCTTGTTTGTGTGATATTCAAGTGGTTCAAGTGTTGATTGGGTTTTACGTTCTCGACTAGCTCTTTATCTAATGTGCTCGTTTTACGTGTTGTGTGTGATACTCGTAGAGGTATCTACTTTCGATACTTTGGGTTTCTTTGGTTTCTTTTGTTCGTTCACTTGCGTACAATATTCGCCAAAGGTTAGTTTTCAATTTATCTTTTATTTAATTATTGTTTATTAATACGTGTTAACCTAATTGCTTTAACTAGATTCAATTCTGTTGTGTACTCGTAAGCGTTACTTGGCTAACGTAGTTCTAAAATCACAACACTTAAGACATGCGAAATAATTTGTGGTTGTATATTGTGAGATAGATAATTGTTGTTTTAAAAAAAAAAGTTCAAAACCAATGAATTCCATTGTTGTTGGTCCTGATTAAATACAAATGTTAGAAACTATTGATCTCTTTTGCCTTAGAATCATGTTCCTCGCTCTACTAATTCTTTAAAAAACTAAAAAGATTCAAAATTTTCTACAAGTACACGAATCTTTGTAACTTCATTGCTAAAATAATACTCATATCATTTGTAATACTATATCATTGTGAGCATTAGAGTGATGGGTATCACTGAGTACCCAAGCCATTTAATGTGGCACCAAGTTAAACTCAAGCCATTACACAGCCCCTCATGCGCCCAATCATTCGCCAATTCCTTGGCTTGAGCCAAGAGATGATTATTTGCATTTTTTTTTGTTATTTAAATATTTTAATTAGGTTTTTGTGTTGATTTTGTATTTTAGTTGGGTATGATGTGTTAGAAAATTTAGTGCACTTGTGAGATTATTTCACACCTGGTAATGGGTCAGGAGGTACGGAGTGTACACCCATAAGGTCCCTGAACACCCTGACTCTAATAGTGGTTGGTACTGATGGTACTAAGTTAATACTGATAGTGTAATATTAGTACTGATAGGTAGTGTTTCCACTGCTAGTGCTAAGTTAGTACTGATAGGCAGTGTTTCCACTGCTAGTGCTAAGTTATTGCGGATAGGCAGTGTTTCCACTGCTAGTGCTATGTTTCCACTGCTAGTGTTATGAAAGTACTGCTAGTGGTATGAAAGTACTGCTAGTGTTAAAGTACTGCTTGTAACGGGCATTGACCTATTCAAGTGGCAGTTTCAACTGCTTAATGACCATGTTTAATTGGTCATGTAACCACTAACGGCTATAATGGGGATAATGATGAGGCTATTAATGGGCCGATTAATTCTCATAATTCCATTTGACTAGCTAAGAGTAATTTCCTATATATAGGAGATCTGATCATGCATGAAGGTAGACAGAAAACGATTAACACTTCTAAGCAAAAGGGTTATTGAATTGTGCCTAATTCTATAACTACATTTGGTCTTATCCCAAGTAGATATTCGTGTAACCCAGGCATTAGGGTCGAATAGTTTACTTTGGAAAGTGATCACACGATTCCAAGTGATATCCGGTAACCACCTAGTGGTATTGCTACTGACATTGATTATCTTACACTGTTCTAGGACCTAACCCCCAACAATCAAAGTAAACTATTTTTGTGATAATCAATGGCAACTGCTGCAATGAAACACATGGCTTCAAACTTTGCTAAGCTGGATAAGTTTGAAGGGGTGGACTTTAGGAGATGGCAGAAGAAGATGCACTTCTTGCTTTCCAGCATGAGTGTGGTGTATGTGCTAACCACTCCTATTCCTGATGATGGGGATGATGCTATTGTGGAGTAGATCAGGAGGAGGAGCAAATGGGAGAATGATGACTACATTTGTAGAGGTCTAATCCTCAATGGTATGTCTGATTCTCTGTTTGATATTTATCAGAACTTTGAATCTTCCAAAGTATTGTGGATTCCTTGGATGCCAAATATATGGTTGAGGATGCATCAAGTAAGAAGTTCCTTGTAAGTAATTTCACAAGTTACAAAATGACTGATTCAAGACCAGTTATGGAACAATACAATGAACTTCTTGGTATACTTGGAAGGTTTACACAACACAATATGCACATGGATGAGGCTATTCAAGTCTCTTGTGTCATTGATAAACTTCCCCCTTCTTGGAAAGATTTCAAGCATACCTTGAAACATAAAAAGGAGGATTTAACTCTGGTTGAGTTGGGCAGTCATCTGCGCATTGAGGAATCTCTCAAGGTGCAGGATAATGACAAGCCAAAGAGTCGCAATGCTACTGGTGCATCTGTTGTCAATATGGTGGAGCATAACAACTCCACCAGGTACAATGACAACAAAGGCAAACGCAAATATCATGACAACACAAGAGCAGATCCTAACAAGAAGACAACACCTACTTGTTGGAAATGTGGCAAAACTGGTCACATTAAAAGGGATTGCAAAGGTGTTAAGATTGGTGGTAAAGCCAATGGATCAGGCACTAATGGTTCAGGGAGTGGTGGTTCTTCCAACTCACTGAAAGGTCATAATATGGTTAATAAGTCTTTCCAGATTTATTATATTACATATGTATCTGAATCTTATTATGTGCAGGATGATGATGTTGCGTGGTGGGTTGACTCTGGTGCAACAGTTCATGTGTGTAAAGATAGAAGTTGGTTCAAGACTTATGAGTCACTGAATGATGGTTCTATTCTTCACATGGGAAATGAGTCAACAGCCTTGGTGCATGGTCGTGGTTGTGTAGATCTTAATTTTAGTTCTGGAAAGATTGTAACTTTGTTTAATGTTATTCATGTTCCTGATATCAGGAAGAACTTGGTTTCAAGTAGTATTTTGAATAATCATGGATATAAACAAGTTATTGAGTCTGATAAATTTGTTCTTTCTAAGCATGGTGTTTTTATTGGTTTTGGATATTTGTGTAATCAAATATTCAGGCTTAATATTGTCACTAATAGTGTTAATTCAGCATTTGTGACCACCACTGACCTGACTGACTCTACCCTATGGCATGCAAGACTTGGCCATGTACACTATAAAAGAATGCAAGATATGTCTAAGGATGGGTTAATCCCAGCTTTTGACATGGACACTGAAAAGTGTAAAACTTGCATGTTGACCAAGATAACCAAGAAACCTTTTCAGGGTGTTAGTCATGAGACTAAGCTCTTGGAGCTTATACACAGTGACCTGTGTGATTTGCATTCCACTCCTTCTTTGGGGAATAAGAAGTACTTTGTGACATTTATTGATGATGCTTCAAGGTTTTGTTATGTCTATCTGTTACATACCAAGGATGAAGCATTAGATAAATTCAAAGTGTTTAAAACTGAAGTTGAATTACAACTTGGGTCCCTGATCAAAAGATTAAGGACTGATAGGGGAGGTGAGTACATGGATACTTTGTATTTTCAGTCTGTTGGAATTATCCATGAAACGACTGCCCCTTATACTCCTCAGCAAAATGGTATTTCTGAAAGGAAAAACAGGGTGCTGAAAGAGATGGTTAATTCCATGTTGTCTTATTCAGGACTGAGTCAAGGGTTCTGGGGTAAAGCTATGTTAACAGCTTGCTATTTATTAAATAGGGTTCCCAACAAAAGGAACAAGGTTACCCCTTATGAACTCTGGACTAAAAGGAAACCCAACCTAAACTATCTCAAGGTTTGGGGTTGTAGGACTGTTGTAAGACTCCCTGATCCAAAGCTAAAAACTTTGGGTGAAAGAGGAATTGACTGCATCTTTGTTGGATATGCTGAGCATTCCAAGGCTTTTAGGTTCTATGTTATTGAACCTAATGAATATGTTTCAGTTAACTCAATAATTGAATCAAGGGATGCAAACTTTGATGAGAATAGATTCTCATCAGTCCCTAGACCAAGTCAGAGGATTCCTAATGGAACTCATGACACTGGTGTATCAGAGGTCCCTGATGATGAACCATCAGTGGTCCCTGATGAGGTTGTGGTGTAACAACCTGAACCTGTGCTCAGGAAGAGCAAAAGGGTCAGGACTCCAAAGTCATTTGGACCTGAGTTTCAACTATACTTAGTTGAAGGAACAAGGGATGAGGTCTTTGACCAATACTCCTATTGCTTCATTGTTGAGGATGATCCCAAGACATTTGAAGAAGCAATGAAGTCCCAGGATATTGCTTTCTGGAAAGAAGCAATCAATGATGAGATGGATTCCATCATGGGGAACAATACTTGGGTGTTGGTTGATCTACCTCCTGGTTGCAAACCTCTGGGTTGCAAATGGATTTTCAAAAGGAAAATGAAGGTAGATGGAACTATTGAAAAGTTCAAGGCTAGACTAGTCATTCAGGGCTTTAAACAAAATTCAAGGATAGACTATTTTGATACTTATGCCCCTGTGGCTCGTATCAGTACCATAAGACTGCTGATTGCTTTGGCATCTATTCACAATCTGATTATTCATCATATGGATGTGAAGACAACTTTCTTAAATGGTGAATTGGATGAGGAGGTTTACATGAACCAACCTCAGAGCTTCATCATGCCTGGCAATGAAAACAAGGTGTGTAAACTGATTAAGTCTCTATATGGACTGAAACATGCACCTAAGCAATGGCATCAAAAATTTGATGAAGTGGTTTTGTCTAGTGGTTATGTTCTTAAACAAGCTGACAAATGTGTATATAGCAAATTTGATGAATCTGGTAAAGGAGTTATCATTTGTCTATATGTTGATGACATGTTGATCTTTGGCACTGACCAAAATTAGGTTGACTTGATAAAGGAATTTTTTTCATCAAGGTTCTTCATGAAGGACATGGGGGAGGCTGATGTTATCCTTGGTATAAGGATTAAACATGAAAGTAAAAGAATTTATATCTCTCAGTCTCATTATATTGAGAAGGTGTTGAGGAAATTCAATTACTTTGATTGTACTCCAGTGAGTACACCTATGGATATTTGTGAGAAGCTAATGCCTAATAATGGCAAGGTTGTATCTCAACTTGAGTATTCTAGGGTAATTGGATGCCTGATGTATGCCATGACTTGTACAAGACCTGATATTGGTTTTGCAGTGGGAAAATTAAGCAGGTATACTAGTAATCCTAGTGCTCATTACTGGCAAGCAGTTCAGAGGGTACTGAAGTATTTGAAGAGAACTATGGATTATAGTCTCTCATATACTGGTTATCCTTCAGTGTTGGAAGGATACACTGATGCAAGTTGGATCAGTAACACTGAAGACAATTCGTCTACCAGTGGCTGGGTATTCCTACTTGGTGGAGGTGCAATTTCTTGGGCATCCAAGAAGCAAACTTGTATCACCAGTTCAACAATGGAATATGAATTTGTGGCTTTAGCAGCTGCTGGTAAAGAAGCTGAATGGTTGAAAAACTTGCTTCTTGAGATTCCATTGTGGCCTAAACCTATAGCACATATTTCTATCTGGTGTGATAGTGCAGCTACATTGGCTAAGGCTTATAGCCAGATGTACAATGGTAAGTCTAGACACTTAGGTGTCAGACATAGCATGATTCGTGAGCTTATCATGAATGGGGTGGTATCTATAGAGTTTGTTAGATCTCAACAAAATTTAGTTGATCACTTGACGAAGGGATTAGCTAGAGACTTGGTTATAAAGTCTGCTAAAGGGATGGGTTTAAGTCCAACTTAGTCACTGAATGCTAGGACACCCAACTCCCTCCTGAGGAAACTTGGGAGCTGAGTTCAATGTGGAAAGCTGAACATTCAGTGGACTGGAGCACATGTTTTATTTACATCCCAAGGTTGTGCTCAGAACCTGCTGAAAGGAGGATGAAGTATTTACTTCTTAATGGTTAATTTTCTTTGAAAAAGTGCTTGGCAGGAGCATGAATAAAGAGGAACCACCTATGTAAATGTTGAAGTTTTGCCGCTTCAGGAAGCTTTTGGACTTTTAGCTTTTACAACATTTATGAATTTGGATATGGACACATGGCTTGTATAGTGTTAGGAGCTGTTAAGTGTTTGAAAACTTGTGTGTATTTTATCTTCAGGTATTCAAATAGGTTGAAGGGTTTAATTCTTAGAACACCCTGATTCTCGAATATTTGAACGTGTAATGTACTAAGATGGAAATTCAATCCTCATGATATTTTCGTTTATGCACATGTTTTGTTGAATGTTTGTTTTTCATGCAAAGGAAGTGAACTAAATTTGGGGAGGATTGTTAGAAAATTTAGTGCACTTGTGGGATTAGTTCACACCTGGTAATGGGTCAGGAGGTACGAAGTGTACACCCATAAGGTCCCTGAACACCCTGACTCTAATAGTGGTTGGTACTGATAGTACTAAGTTAATATTGATAGTGTAATATTAGTACTGATAGGTAGTGTTTCCACTGCTAGTGCTAAGTTAGTACTGATAGGCAGTGTTTTCACTGCTAGTGCTAAGTTAATGCGGATAGGCAATGTTTCCATTGCTAGTGCTATGTTTCCACTGCTAGTGTTATGAAAGTACTGCTAGTGGTATGAAAGTACTGCTAGTGTTAAAGTACTGCTTGTAACGGGCATTGACCTATTCAAGTGGCAGTTTCAACTGCTTAATGACCACGTTTAATTGGTCATGTAACCACTAACGGCTATAATGGGGATAATGATGAGGCTATTAATGAGCCGATTAATTCTCATAATTCCATTTGACTAGCTAAGAGTAATTTCCTATATATAGGAGATCTGATCATGCATGAAGGTAGACAGAAAACGATTAACACTTCTAAGCAAAAGGGTTATTGAATTGTGTCTAATTCTATAACTACATTTGGTCTTATCCCAAGTAGATATTCGTGTAACCCAGGCATTAGGGTCGAATAATTTACTTTGGAAAGTGATCACACGATTCCAAGTGATATCCGATAACCACCTAGTGGTATTGCTACTGACATTGATTATCTTACCCTGTTCTTGGACCTAACCCCCAACATGATGGATCTCAAAAAGGATGTTTCGGCTTTAGGAATGAGGGAAAGGGTTTTTGAGTGTGAATGAAAAAATGACGTTTTACTAAAGTAACATGACATAACATCCTTTTTGGGCTTTGACTTCAGCCGCCATACTTGGTGCTTTTAGGCCAAAAGGCCAATTGCTAAACTTGCTAAGCAACCTCTCATCACTCTACTAGTTACACCACTTTGTGAAACGGAATCGATACCGAAGCTTAGACAGTCATTTTTATATGGTAGGACGAAAAGTGTTAATGAGTTTAGTTTTGGTTCTTAGCAATAAATCAATAAGCTTAAGCGTACATAAAACATCTGAAAGTGAAAAAGGGTTTAAAATCTATGTCATTTTCATATTGTTGTCGTTATTTTAATGATGCATGTTATTTTGTCACTTTTGCAGTCGTCATCACAGTCACCATCATCCTATTTCTGCCTTTGTCGTTAAATAACTTCTTCATTAATGCTTGTTAGAGAGGAGGGAGTGGTCACCTAATACCCTAGGTGTCACCTCACCTCTATCCAATCAAAACCATCCAACTCAAAACTACCCAATTTTACCCTAACACTACCTTAAGTGGAGGGAGTGGTCACCTAGTACCCGATTTTTTTTTATTTTTTATTTATTTATTTTTTTTCACATAAAATCACATACAATATTAAAATAAAAACATAACATTTCATTAAAAATAAAAATACATATTATTAAAAATAAAAACAAATTAGAAAAAGTAAAATATAAATATATATATACTATAAGGTTTAAAATGTAAACATGTATATACTATAAGGTTTAATATATAAATTACTTATTAAAAAAGGAAACAAAAAAAAGGAAGAAAGAAAACCATAACATGTCTTCTCCAAGTCTCCAACTGCAACCGACAACCTGCAAGAAAAAAAAGGAAGCAAAAAAAACGAAGCAAAAATATCATTGTTTAGTCCCCAACGGTCCAAAATTCAAACACTTCCACCCTTGAAACATTCGGCTTCACAAGCCGAAAATTATACCCGATTCATGAACCCGACTAGGTGGCGGCGGTGTTACCGCTCGGGTAAGGGTACCCGAATCCCTTACCCGAGACCACTCCCTCCTCCCTTAATATGCCGGTGTTCGAATGTAAAAATATATTATTTGATTTTTGCTCATAATCAGGCCGGCTTTAGGGGAGTGCAAGAAGTGCGATTGTACATGATCACCGTTTAACGAGGGTCACCAAATTTCATGCACTTCTATTACATATATGAACACAATATGAGACTCGAGCTTAATTAATTCATGCACTACTTATACATATGTATATTATGTCTGTGTTTGAGGGCCTTTTGTGGTAATAGCACGGGGCCACTGAAATCCACGAGACGACCCTGCTCATAATTTTAGTTTACATCCGGCCAAATAAATATATGCAATGGTTACCAGCGTAATGTAAACGAATCATCCGTGACAAAAAAAATATGTTATTAAAGTATGTTTGGCAGTAGAGATTATGGAAGATTATTGAGGCTTAAAGATTATTTTTTTTTTGAAAAATAAACTACTTAAAAATTAATCTTTTTTTGACAGACAAAATTTATAAAAGATTATTAAAAAAATAATTTTTCATAATCTCTGAAAATAAAATGTTATTTCATGTAGCTTATAAAAATAATGGTTTTTCTATTATGTGCCCTAGGGCACATGATAAGAAGTGAAAAATGTATATAAAAGTACATTGGGATCTACGAAAAATGACACAAGTACATATAAAAAATGTATTTTTTGTGAATTACCATGTACTTTTATGTACTTTTTCACTTCTTAACATGTGCTCTAAGGCACATAATAGAAAAACTTTAAAGATAATCTCTTTTTATAATATTTTTCAACAACAACATCAGCAACAGCAACAGAACCATCACAATTTACTTTTGCCAAACATTACCCCAAGTGTGCTTTATAGGTCTTTATTGTGATTTAACTAGTGTTATTAAAATTAGAGTAAACTACATCATTCGTCTTTTTGGTCAAAGGACGATCCTTGACGGTCAACGTATATCACAAGGACGAATGGTGTAGTTTACTGTTAAAATTAAAAGGATGAAAACAACATGTTCCAACTTGCATGCTAATATTTGCCGTTTAAACAATGTGAAGCAAGTCAGTATATATTTCTAAATCCTTAGAACCACATTTACGTTAAATGACACTTCATCATTCAACACACTATCAAACTCAGCGTAAAGCAAGTGTACACTTTATACAAATACCACACAATAGAGACTCCAAACAAATTAAACACACAAGCAAAAAAAAAAGAAGATGTCAATCAGTTCGGTAATGCAGACCTAAACGAGTGCAAAAGCTGAACCTTCGTGTGCAGTTAGAAAGTTGTATAGTGAAGATAACGCGTGGTGGGTGCCCAATGATGGACCACAACGCCTAGTCTTATCGTAGTAAATCATTCATTAATATGTAATAAAGTATTTCTAAAAACAAACACGACTTATGATAAACAAAAATGTAAGATTAATGGATATAGACATTATATTCCATATTTATTAAGGAACATACTATTCCTTCAACTTGCAAATTATATGTTTTTGTATAGAGGAAAGATCGTTGTTGTCCCATGAAAATAATTAATGACACTTGCACGATTAGGTAAATTAGTTTTGTCATTATATTAAACATCCCATGTGATACATGTTTATCATCATCTGAAAAAAAGATCACTTTCTACTGAACTTATATATATAAAATTAGGATCAAATAAGAAGATTACTTAAAATAAGAAGGAATATGTGCAAATCAATTCCCTTTCCACATAACTCAATTCCCTTTCCACATAACTCAACAAATATGTTTTTTTTTTTAATGTTGAAGAAAACTCTTTAATCCTATACTATACAATCTAAAGGATTCTAAAGTACAAATAATGAAATTTGAGCAAGTTGCTAACTTAGTCTAAATAGGGCCCACTTAACATATTACACATCATTTGCAGTGTCAGATAGTATTAACTTCGAAAAGTGCTTCATTTGAAATTCAAACACATAATCAACGGTCTGATCTACTGTTGCTCTCTAATTTTGGGCCATAGGATAGACAGTGAACTGCTGGATAATCTCACAATTGTCAAGGCCCACTCGTTAATTTAAGTGCCCTAAATCATACGGAGTACTTTAGTAGGAATAAATCAATATTATCAGCAAAATTATTACTCGTTTTTGTTGTAAATATTACTAGTAATAGGCTTATGTTTATTTATTTTAGGATTTTAGATATATTCATCTATCCTATACAATTCAGTTGTAACTTTTATTATAGAATTCTCTTTTTTATTTTTGTTCATTATTTTGTAACACATTATCAACACGAAAGCTTTACGAAAAGATCAAGAAGAGATTAGTTGTAAGCAATGATGATATTGATATGATGTTCATTGATAATCGTGGCTCAATTACAAGAGGTAAATTTAAACCATACCTATATAATAATATAGTACATTAACTCGTTAAACTCGTTAAGTATTAATTTGATATTAAAATTCTTTTGATTCTTTGAACAAGAGTAACGGCCATGTGTATTATTTTAGAGTAAATTACACGGATGGTCCCTAAGGTTTGTCCAAAGTTTCACTCACAGTCCCTGAAAGTTTAAAGTTGCATGGATAGTCCCTATCTCTGAAAAGAATAACACTTGTGGTCCCTTATTTAACTGGCGTTAAGTAAGCTCCGTTATAATTTACATTTTTAGCCCTTTTGGTTGAAGGTCGTCACCTTGTCAGTCCATTATCATAACGGTCGTTTATAAGTTAAAGTTTTTCGACATTAGGTACGTTTTTATACATTTTCTTACGTTTTTTTACGTTTTCGTCTGTTTTTTAACGTTTTCGTCCGTTTTTTATAGGTTTTCATCCGTTTTTTATACGTTTTCGCCCGTTTGCTTACATTTTGGTCCGTTTTTATACGTTTTTGTCCGTTTTCTTCTGTTTTTTAACGTTTTCGTCATAACATTTTTTTGACATAAAATTTCAAAAAAAAAAAAATTTTGAAAAATTTTTACTCCAATTTTTTTCCGAAATTCTTTTTCAAATTTTTTTCCAATTTTTTTTTAGGATTTTTTTTCCAAATTTTTTTTTCGAAATTCTTTTTCAAATTTTTTTCCACGTTTTTTTCGAAATTCTTTTTCATCCGTTTTTTTTCAAATTTTGAAAAAGAATTTGGAAAATAAAATTTTGAAAAAGACTTTCAAAAAAAATAACTGGAAAAAAAAATTTCGAAAAAAAAATTCTGAAAAGGAATTTCGAAAAAAAATTGGAAAAAAAAATTTGAAAAAGAATTTCAAAAAAAATTTGGGAAAAAAATTCTGAACAAGAATTTTGAAAAGAATTTCGAAAAAAAAAATTTATTTTTGAAATTTTATGTCAAAAAATTTTTATGTCGAAAACGTTAAAAGAGAGAAGAAAACATATAAAAACGGGCCAAAATGTAAAAATTGTAAGCAAACGGGCGAAAACGTATAAAAAATGGGATGAAAACATAAAAAAGCCAATGAAAACGTAAAAAAGCGGACGAAAACGTATAAAAACGGACCAAAATGTAAAAAAATGTAAGCAAACGTATAAAAAATAGATGAAAACGTAAAAAATGGACGAAAACGTATAAAAAACCGATGAAATTTTTCGGAAAAATATTGGAGTAAAAATTTTTTAAATTTATGTCAAAAAAAATTTTCGGAAAAAAATTGAAAAAGAATTTCGGAAAAAAATTGGAGTAAAAATTTTTCAAAATTTTTATGTCGAAAAATTTTTCAAATTTTTTTTTTTGAAATTTTAAGTCAAAAAATTTTTATGACGAAAACGTTAAAAAACAGAAGAAATCGTATAAAAACGGACCAAAATGTAAAAAAATGTAAGCAAACGGGCGAAAACGTATAAAAAACGGATGAAAACGTTAAAAAACAGACGAAAACGTAAGAAAATGTATAAAAACGTACCTAATGTCGAAAAACTTTAACTTATAAACGACCGTTATGATAATGGACTGACAAGGTAACGACCTTCAACCAAAAGGGCTAAAAATGTAAATTATAACGGAGCTTACTTAACGCCAGTTAAATAAGGGACCACAGGTGTTATTCTTTTCAGAGATAGGGACTATCCATGCAACTTTAAACTTTCAGGGACTGTGAGTGAAACTTTGGACAAACCTTAGGGACCATCCGTGTAATTTACTCATTATTTTACGATGCATGAATCACATAATAATGTGTTTAAATTAATAGATTTGTTTTCATTAACTTTGAGATAATTTTCAAAGAATTATCATGTTCGTAGAAAAGTAACATGATTACAAATATAAAGAAACATTGAAATTCACATGTTAAACATGCATTACTGTACAGGTTAACAAATAAAACAATTTATCATATTTGGTATATCAAGAAAGTGTGCTTCATATTAGAGATTAATGTTTACTTCTAGTTAACAATATAATGTTAATATGTTGTTTCGTGTATAAGCTGTGTTGTACGCCTAAATCATGATGTTAGAAAGAACAATTTTGTATTCTTGATCAATATCTTAGTGCATATATGAAATCTGGATTTTTGTCCATGCAACTTTGCTCTAACCAAAAGACAAAAAGAGAAACATCGGTAAAGAATTCTCAAGTCATATCTTATCATTGATCTTTTAAACTCTATTACAATTTAGGGGCATTTACATATATCTTCAAAGAAACTTCAATAATTACATATTTCTTCAAAGCATGCTTTAATAGCATTGTACATTATGCATTAAAAACTTGTATTTTGAGGAAATGGATTTTTGAAGTTTCCATGGGTATATATGAAATTCCTCATATAATTTAAAAGAACAATAAATGTTCTATTGTGATTGCATAAAAAGAATTGTAGTTTAATTCTTGTTAGTCTCTTAAATTTTTTTATAGTTTACAAGAACAATGTTCTATTATGACTACAAAGAGAGAATCAAAATAATTCAACCTCATGTTATATTCAAGAAAAAATATAATTAGAACCTCAAGTTCTAAATATCATCCTTTCATAAAAATCAATATCATCACTGTAGAGAAACGATTTCACTTTTATTAATAAAATCTAAATTATAATAAATAAAATTAACAGTAAATAAATAACAAAAAATTAAATACAAACAGAATGTAAGCAGATAAACGATAATTAAATAAAATAATAAAATAGTCAAAAGACTTACTTGATCACCAATAGAGATCAACAAAGAAGCACTAAAAGCCGAGGCACGTGTTTTACACGCTTCCCTTAAAACAGATTCGCCGTCTGTTTCCCTAGGTACAACAGTCAAAACAGTAAGTTGTACTGTCGAACTTAACTAAATTGCCAGAAATTTCATCTTAAGAGATGTGTATTCCTTACGATGGAAATCAATAATACTTATTGATTTGATGTGTGAAAACCTTGTGGAATTAGGGCCTCTATTTATACACAATAGACTCCCTCTAAGTTTACCCATCCCACCGATGTGGGATTGAAAATAAACTACTTTTCCTCTTTAGGCATGGTACCGAATGCCTAACTTTGAGAACCGATATCTCATTCACATCAACTCTATTTTGGACACATAAAGGCTTATTGCGAAGCTCTCTTCGAGGAGAACGCGAACCTACAAACTATTACTCATATATGTGACACATACATATAGATAATTGTGTCCAAAGTTGGTCAAAATTCACTTTTGCCAACCAATTTTCAAACAATCCTCCACATGAATGGAGATCGGTCGTAATACACAAAAATTACGATGAAATTCTAATAATTGAATCTTGCAAATGATAGGTAGGTGTGACCCTTTGAACCTTCCTTTGTGAAATGCACTTAGCCTCCTAGCTGTCAGTAGACACGATGTCTTTGAACCGAGTTGCTGTTTATGTAGACGACAATACATTTTACACAAGACTCTCCCTAACATTATTAAGTCCTCATAGTCATGTTCATTATGGTCATGAACATTTGCCTGGTTCTGCAAGAGCTCTTAGGATTTGCGCCCCCCACAATTCCCTTCAAAGCGACCCCACTTCTCTCTTACATAGGTGATTTCATCTTGAATCATTAAAAACACATGTCTTGTGATTTCATCTTGAACCATTATGCTTTGTGATTTCATCCTGAATCATTAAAGCCATATGTTTAACCTCTCAACAAGTCACAATTGTTATAGGAATGGACTAGGAAGTTACAACATTTAGTAACTCCCCCACATTGACGTGACTTCCCCCACATTTCTATGATTAGGTTGTCATATTAAACCCAGATCTTGGGATCTCCAGTCAACTGGGTTAGGTTTTCCTTCATAGAAACTCATTCCTTCAAGGGCTTTAGTCTCATTCCTTTAGACGACTTACTAACTAACTCTCTGCTTAAGCCTTTCGTAAGCGGATCCGTTACCCGTTGACTTTACGTAGTCAATCGTGATAACTCTAGTTGAGAGTAGTTGTCGCACCAATCAACGTCTATGATGGATATGTCTCAACTTACCGTTTTACATTGTGATATGAGCTATGTCAATTTCCAATTGACTATCACACTTTATATAGATGGTAGTTACTAGTTTACGCCATCTTGGTATGTCGTCTATGAATTAACGTATATATCCCACATATTCTATAAATTTATCTCAAATGATAAATTCAAATTTTATCATAGATTTAGCTATAAAAGTCTGTTTGAAATACTTTTAAGATTTCCAAGACATAGCTTCCCACATAGACTCAATACATCTGATCTTCTGGATTCTTTTATGTAAGAATCCATATTTGCATTACTCTATCATTATATAGCAGTTGAATATCTTCCAAAATGCAATATCATAAGTATCATAGTACTCGTGTAATTCTATTCAAATGGTCATCACTTGAATTATTGGTATATTTATGTAACCTGATTATAACTTCTAAATCAGGTCTCACATACGTCATTAGACACATAAGATGCCCAATATTCTTTGAGTATTCAAAATGGGCAACACCTCTACCTCTATTTTAAATAGATTTAAAATGATGTCGTTGGAGTTCTAGCTAGGCCGGAATCCCCCACATTGAACCTCTTAAGAATATTGTCCTTATAATGTTTTTGACTTCAAAACAAATCCATTTGGTTTCATATGATCTTAGTTCCAAAAACCATATAGAACAACCAATGTAGTTCATGTCAAGTATTGACTCCAACATTTCATTAGTGGATTTGTTTACCTTGTTATCACTTCCGGTGATAAGTATACCATCCATGTATAAACACACGATTACATATATACCAGTGATTTTTTTTTTCTTTTTTTTTCACATACATTCATTAATTTTGAATCCACGTTCTGACATGACGTGGTAAAAAATTTAGATGTTGTTAATACAAATAAGCCGTAAAAACGTTTATTTATATTTTACGATCTTCTAATGTTATGTCGATAACAAACGTAAAATCATTTTAAAGAAACAAATAAAATACGTAAATGGTTTGAGCCAATAGTTTACTAACACACTTACGTTTTCACATAAAACACTAAACAAGTAAAAGTGATTTTATGATATTGTAATACATATGTACAACAACTAGTGTTTACATATTGGGTAGATTACATAACTAGTATGTATTATAATGGGTAGAAGTTTAAGTATTTCACCCATTGACCAAATACATTGAATGTAGTTGGGTATAACCCAAAGTCCATGACCCATACCCATGGAGCATAACCCATAACCCATTGCATGACATCATGCATAAGTCATAAATGGGTATTATCCATGACCCATGGTTTTAACCCATGACCCATGGACTAGATGGATTGCATCTTGTAGATACATTGTATCTACTTGGATACCCATGGTCCAAAGTCTAGGACCCATGACCCATAACCCATGACCCATGACCCAAAACCCATGGGCAAAGAGGAGCGTCCCACGGAACCCCAGGAATACACTGGACGGATCCCTCAAGTGAGGGATCCGTGGGATCAGTGGAACAGTAGCTAAATTTCTTCTATAAATAGTGAGCCATTTCTTCATTTTGGGTTGCCACTCCCACACATACATTCTCCTAGAATTGTAAACCTTCTAACCTCAGATCCTAAAGGATCTCTCTATGTAGTTTATGTTTTGTTGTTGAGTGATTCTCTAGGTTCCTCTTAAAGTCGAGCAAGCTCAAGTCCATGAGTTGATATGCTTCGTCATCATCAAGACTACTGAGGTTCTCTTGTTGATACTTCATTCTTCATCCATAGAAGTGTTGTATTAAAGGCATTAGTGAAGGATGCCGAAAGAGTCAAGACGAAAGCATTAGTGAAAGGTGCTTAAATGTCCGTGTCAAAGGCATTAGTGAAGGATGCCAAAGGAGTCAAGACGAAGGCATTAGTGAAAGGTGCCAAACGTCCATGTCAAAGGCATTAGTGAAAGATGCCAAAGGAGTCAAGACGAAGGCATTAGTAAAATGTGCCAAACGTCCGTGTCATGGGCATTAGTGAAGGGTGCCTAGAAGTCAAGTCAAGTGGCATTAGTGAAAGATGCCAAGGGTGTATAATCGATGAGTTGCATCGATGTACAAATAGATATTGGTTGTATCTAATGATATTGATACCCTTGATGATGTTGTAATAAGGAGTGGGTCTCATTTGGATTATGTGTTGTGTAGTGTTGGGTAGTAGTTCCTCCATTGTAATGGAACTCGGTATTTAGCCTAGTACCGGATAAAGGGTAGGCGACGTTGTGATAGGTGTGGTTCTACCTTGTGGAAGTACCCGGTGTCAAGCCTAGTATCGAAAAAGAGTAGGCGACGTTGTGAAGGCTTCTCCGCCATAAGGAGTTGGTGTCGTGTAGTGTTTACGAACTCTCGAGTAGGTGACTAGGGAGTGGAGTAGAGCAAGGAAGGTTTCCTTGTAGCCGAACCACTATAAACACTCGTGTCATGGTTTTTTGCTTCTTACTCTTTACCTTTCCATTACACATTTACATATCTATCTACCAATGTCCAACATACACATTTAAATAGATTGATGATTCGCTCCCGAACAGTCAAGTTTTATCACTAAAGCCGGACACTTGTGAATGGCCGACCGTAACAAACTTAAAACGGTTTAGAAACGAATGCAATGAAGATCAGGGGAGTATAGTGTTTCCCCGGGTCGTTATGTCCCAGCGAGCTATGCAATGGATCACCAAACGAATAGTGATCGAGAGATTTGAACGGAAAAGGGATTTGATATGATTATAACTACAGAAAAAGGACATAAATTACAGGGGCTTAAATGCAAATTAAAGAAAATTAAAAAGATAAAAAATATTAAATAAACGCTATCACTATTTGCAAAATGATGTTTTTGATTTTTTCTGTTTTTAAAACTTAAATAAAAACTACGCGACGTACAAAAGAAAAATGTGAAAATGAAGCAGTATTAATCCTAAAAATATGAAAATGATATTTTTACAAACCTAATGATAAAAGAAAATTTATAGAAAAAGAAAATTATTTTTATAACTATTTATCTAATTATTATTAATTAAAAACTATTTTTACTTATTAAATAATAACCTAAAATCCAAGAAAATATGAAATAAAGCTAGAAAAATAAAATTATGACTTGGAAAAATCTAAAATATCAAAAGATAATTTTCAAAACTATTTTTGTATTTTTCTGATTATTTATCTATTTTCTAGTAATTAAAAACTATTTAAAACTACTTAAATTGCTTAAAAATAAAAATTTAACTAAGAAAAATTTAGAAAAATATTTTTTTGTCTTTTTATATTTATCTTAACTTAAGAAAAATGAAAAATTATTTTTTTGAAACTTTTCTTAATTAATTGTATTAAAAGCTATTTAAAAAGACTTAAAAACTAATTTAAATAGGGAAAAATAGCAAACTGACTTGGAAAAATATGAAAAATTCAAGGAAAGTCTAAAATAATATAGAGAATCTAGGAAAAATGGAAAAACAGGTGCTAGTGTGAAGGAAATTGAGGCTGCAGTTGAAACTGCTTATAAATAAGCACTTAGAGATAAGCAAATGAGAACCAAAAGCCACCAACTGATTACACAAGCCAAAATATGCTAAAAGTACTCCAATGCAACAATTTATAACTGCTCTCAACCACAGAATTGCAAATTGCTATGATTTGAATGATTTGAGCTTATAAGCTCAAAGCAGTTTTGGGTGCTACTTGGAGATTAAGCACAAGCTTCCTAATAAGCTAAAACTACAAAACATATGTGGGAACCTGCACTAGGCCTGGGTGGCTATCTACAAGCCAAAGATGAGACCTAGACAAGCTCAACTGAGCTTGTGGTAGCCCCTGCAAGACCCCTGTGCAAACTCAGCTTTCACTGAGTCAGTTGCACAGGGCATTTTATGCCCATTTGACAAGCCAGTTTGGGTCTTATAAAAATTTGACAAAAATATATAAAATTCAAAATGATAAACTAGACCAGTATAACTTTTTAAAACCACAAGTTTCATTTGATTTGGCCCAGAACTGAGCTCATGAAAATTCCCTCTAGTTAGGCACAAAACGGATTTTTCAAGTTTTTGACTTTTAGATAAAACTGAAAAGTTGACTTTAATGAGTTTTGATCTTGATTTGAGGACTGAAATTGATGTATTGTACTGAAATGAAGCTAATACAAGCTATGTCTATGATTCTTAAACACAAAACAAGTCTTTTTATTTCCAAAAATCCAACAGTTAAGCTTTATAAGACAGATTAAATGAGATCTGACTTTTAGCTTTAGCAGATGCAATATGATGAATGCAAAGAGTTCAAATGAGCTTAACAAGCATGAACCAACAGAACTTAATCACTGAAATAACCTTAAAGACAGATTTGACAGCAAATCCAAACACCCTTTATTGGACTGATAATGAGATTAAAACTAAACCAACTGTTACACTAACTCTTGCAAACACTTAAACTAAATCTAACTATGCTAAATACAACTTAATCAACAGGTTAGAACTAATCTAAATCACAAATACAGATACAAACACAATTATGCAAACTGAAATTAAAATGAAAATGAGCTATCCACTCACATGTGTCCAGCTGGTATGCAGGCTAAAACCAAACCCCAAGACCACTACACTAAGCCATTTCCAACCCAATACCAGCACTGCATCTACCATTATCCATTTCCAAAACCAACTGCACCCAGTTTGACTTTCTTTGACCAAGAATGAAACTTGCTTAAAAATAACCAGTAAGCTTAACAAAAGCTTTAATAAGCTGAAATAAACTTGTTTGAACTAGAGATAAGCTATTAGAAGCTTTAACATAAAATTTTGAAACTCAATTTTTTAACAGTGAATATGAAAGCATGGAACTGAAATGAAACTTTGAATTAGAACTTTAAAACAGATTACAATGATAAAATCACTTGAGTTTATATCAAAGAAACAAAAGATTACAGATTTTTAGCTAAACTAATACATTGAAAAAAAAAACGACATTAAGGAAATTTAAAACTAAATTCTACTACCCCACTTCTCTCCTCTTGCTTCCTTTTATATTCCAAACTTCTTCCCCACTTGTTCTGAGCTTTTCCCACATCTATTTAAGACCATTGGATGACTTCAAGTAATCTTGGCCCTTGATTGCATTTTGGCGGGAAAAATGTATTAAGCCAGTTGTGGGTTGAGTGCTTGGGTAGAAGAGGCATTAAATGTCTTTGGAGTGTTGTTGAGGAGAGGGGAACATGGTAGTGTAAAGGTGAGGAGGGGGGATGGGTTTGTCTGAGTTTGTAGAAGCAGTTGGGGAAGACAGCTTTTTGGCGCGCTGGGATATTTGACCAGATATTTGACTTGATAATATTAAAAGGGAGGGTCAAAAGGCAAAGGGTCCAAATGGTTTGTGACAAGGGGTCCAAATGCAGTTATGATAGGGTCCAAGGGTTTGTAAAGGTTTTAATATGCAAGGACCTCTTTTGCAAATTCTGAAAATACAAGGACCTAGGCTGCCATTTTCACAAAGTTGTTCCAAGGGACAAAAAGTGACAAGTTTCAATAGTACAAGGACCAAACTTGACATTTTCAATTTTCCAAGGGCCATTTTTGCCAATTTTGAAACTTGGAGGACCAAACTTGTAATTTCTCAAAACTTTTGATATTTTTCACCAAAGGACTAATTTTGACAACTTATGATTTTAAAAGGACCTTTGGTGATTTTTCTTTTGAAATTAAGGCTCAGGGACTATTTCTGACAACTTTTGAAACTTGGGGGACTGAAACTGCCAATTATGCAAACTTAGCTCATTTTTCATCAGTTTTTGAACATTTTGCATCTGAAACATATAAAATGCAATTTTGGAATATTTTCAGTATTTTGATGCATTTCTGAGCATTTTTAAACGTTTTGCAGTTCAGATTGACCCAAAAATGATGAGTATTTACACACTCATCAGTTTTTGAACATTTTCATCAGTTTTTAAACGTCTAGCAATCTTTTGAGAAAAACTTAATGGATTTGAATCTCTTTACCAAAAGCCATTACTTCTGGAGTAGCCAAATGTTTCAGTTCAAGTAAGAACCATGGTACACCGATAACCATGTGATTTTGAGCAAACCACCAGCTTCCAACGGATTTGATTTGTCTTTACCAGAAGCCGTTTGCTCTGGACTAGCCAACTCTTAGATAAATTATCAATATTATTTTTGGTGAGTCGATTACCAATTATGGTTTTTTCCACTGCCTTTACCACAAGCCATAAACTTGCGGGCTAGCCAACTCTTCACTTTTAAGGATATGGTGAGCTGAATACCATACAATTTTGGGCAAATTGCAAGCCGTCAACGGATTTGAGATATCTTTACCAAGAGCCGTTTGCTCCTGGATTAGCCAATCCTTTTGTTTATTAGACAAGGCGGACTGATAACCAAATGAGTAAGTGTAAAACACTTACTCCAAAAAAATTTTGGCAAAAAACGGGGGAATTAGGCGGTATAATTACATGATAAAATTCGTGAGAATTCCCCCCCACACTTAGAAATGAATATTGCCCTCAATATTCACAGTACCGGCGGTTATGCCGAAACTGAGAACGTAAAAGGGAAATACTACGGCCATTATTTAGAAAGGTATTTTTTTTTTTCAAACTTATATATATATATAATATGTGGGGCAACTCCCCCACACTAGGGTGGAACACACGGGTGAAAACCCATGTTTAGCTACTTTTTTTGATTACCGAGTCGCTAGCTTGACTCGACCCCGAATTAATTTGTTCATGGGGAAGCAAGTGGAAGAGACAATCTCCATCGGACTTTCATTCAAGATGTTTGGATAAACATTGAAGTACGTGAAAGTTCCACACCGATGAGATATATATAGAACCGGCTCAAAAATGATAAATGAAAATGCCGGGGTCAAAGATAGTGTCTTCATTCCCGAAGGAGTGAAGAACAGGAGAAGTGACATAATATATGAAGAAAAGAAAGAAAATCATGATAGAAATCATGACTAACTCTTCATCCTCAATAGGAGAATTCATAGTTTCATGAATCTCATCAGTTAAGCTAGCTTGATCAAGACATATTATGGGAGTGTCTAGATCAAGTAGAAATTATCATACTTCGGCGGAGATATGATATGAGTGAGTTCATCTGAGAACTCCATGAAGGTGAATGAATCATATTCAGAATTGATATGAGTGGGTTCACTGGTGAACTCCTCCAATGTAAATGATTCATAATCGGGGAGAGAATTATGAGAATGAAAAGTGGTACTGCCACTAATCTTCTCTCCCATATTATCAAAACAGGAGGCTTTCATTCCCGGATTAGAATCATCGGAAAGAATGTCACTACCCTTAATGGGGATAGGAGATGAAATTGGTTTCTCTTTGAAAGCCTCGATTTTAGAAATGAGAAGACTGACATTCAATAATGTAAGACGAAGAGCTTCATCTTTGATTTCAGTGTCAGTAACTTCATCATTCTCTTCTTCTAAGCTAACAAGCTCAGAAGGTAAATCTTTCACATAAGCGATGTCTCCACAAGATAACGAATCATCATCATCAGAATCGGAGAACATCTCAACATGATCTGTTGGGAAGACAAGAGGGGTAGGGATATCACACAAATGCTCGAGAATTCCCTGTGACTCTCTTGGGATTGGGACAAGGTTCTCAACACTAGACTTTATGAATTCGTCCGATTCCTTTTCAGGAACAGTGTCAAGATGCTCGTCCCCCATGCTCAGAGAGTGAGTGGGAGCTTCGGGTGTGATAGCAGTTGTTTGAGATGGAATCTCAACTGCTGGGATATCAACTGACTGAGGGAGTTGAGAAATAATATCCTTAAAAGAAATACTCTCCTCGTCATCATCATACATAGCTGCCTTAAGAAATTGGGAACGCCTTAGAGCTGCCTGCTCTAGGACTAATAATTCTTCCCTAGATTTGCGGGCCTCTCGTTCTTCTCGTTCTTCGGCCAGCAATTCTCCCATGGTCTTTTCATCATTCACTTGATTCTTAAAGTTACGAACCATATCATCAAGCGTTTTCATTGTGGTTTCAAGATCTTGGGAAATTTCTTGAGACAACGGCTCAGGTGGAGTTTGAACCGTATGGTGCTGTGGAGGTTGGAAATTGTCAAACATGTGAGAGTCATGATTGTTACAAGGAAATGGATTCCCTATTTGACAATCAGAGCTGAAGTGGGGACCTCCACAGTACTCACAACAGTAAAACTGTTGAGTCTGGACAGGTGAATCATATGGATTTTGGTCATAACCAAAGTTCTGAGCATCACTGGAAAACTGTTCATAGACAAACGTGTTTCCTGATTGACAATCAAATTCTAGGTGAGGACCTCCACAAAATTCACAGCAGGTATGTTGATTATATGAAGATAAGTCGGGCTGTGGTGGGTAATTGGAAAAGTTTGAGGGGTCGTTAAATGAGTTCGGATTAGGATCATAATCAAATGAATTCCTCGAACCACAAAACAAACAACTCCCGTTATGAATATCATTACCACATTGTACACACGTACACCAACGACAGGGTGAACCAAAAAGAGGCTCACCACAACCGACACAAGGAATAAACGATTTCATTTGAAAGTCATGAGAAGGAATCAGTTTATTCAAAGAATCAACAAAACCAACATGGTAATCCGAATGACTATCAAGTCTCGAAGAACATTTTGAAAAATTCGGAGGTGGGACAAGTGGTGTGCTCTGAGAGCTAGCAATTTCCACCACTTCCGTTATGGTCTCTGGTTCTGGTTCTCGAGAAACGTGAAGATTAGGCAAGTCATTCTTGCTAGTCACCGGTGTTTGAACGGGTTCATCATAATCAATTCTGATTCTCGACCTTTTTTCATCGGCATGAATTTGTTCAATTAGATTACGGGCTCTAAATTCAAAGAGATTGTCCTCGTAACCCTCGGTGGGTGCTTGAGGTAACACTAACATTCGAACGGGTTTGTCAACATTAGAACGTATTTCGGGATGTGGCGTGGGGTCGAAATAACTTTGAAAAGACTTTTTGATGGATAATTCGCACAAAGCGCAAAATTCGCTTGAACTAGGCCTTCCACACCGCTCACACACGTACTTGTGACAATGATGTTGATCCTTTTCCATACACCGAAGATGATCGTCGTCATTAGAATTAAACATATAGAGGGTTAAGAAGAGAATCAAATGGTCATGAGGATAAAGATGAGTATTTTTGGATTTTTATAAGAAAATATAAATATATATAGATGGATGGTATGAACAAAGAGTGAATATTCAAATCACTAATCTGCTAGACGGAAGATAATCAGCACAGCTCCCCGGCAGCGGCGCCAAAAATTTGATTCGCTCCCGAACAGTCAAGTTTTATCACTCAAGCCGGACACTTGTGAATGGCCGACCGTAACAAACTTAAAACGGTTCAGAAACGAATGCAATGAAGATCAGGGGAGTATAGTGTTTCCCCGGGTCTTTATGTCCCAGCGAGCTATACAATGGATCACCAAACGAATAGTGATCGAGAGATTTGAACGGAAAAGGGATTTGATATGATTATAACTACAGAAAAAGGACATAAATTACAGGGGCTTAAATGCAAATTAAAGAAAATTAAAAAGATAAAAAAATATTAAATAAACGCTATCACTATTTGCAAAATGATGTTTTTGATTTTTTCTGTTTTTAAAACTTAAATAAAAACTACGCGACGTACAAAAGAAAAATGTGAAAATGAAGCAGTATTAATCCTAAAAATATGAAAATGATATTTTTACAAACCTAATGATAAAAGAAAATTTATAGAAAAAGAAAATTATTTTTATAACTATTTATCTAATTATTATTAATTAAAAACTATTTTTACTTATTAAATAATAACCTAAAATCCAAGAAAATATGAAATAAAGCTAGAAAAATAAAATTATGACTTGGAAAAATCTAAAATATCAAAAGATAATTTTCAAAAATATTTTTGTATTTTTCTGATTATTTATCTATTTTCTAGTAATTAAAAACTATTTAAAACTACTTAAATTGCTTAAAAATACAAATTTAACTAAGAAAAATTTGGAAAAATATTTTTTTGTCTTTTTATATTTATCTTAACTTAAGAAAAATGAAAAATTATTTTTTTGAAACTTTTCTTAATTAATTGTATTAAAAGCTATTTAAAAAGACTTAAAAACTAATTTAAATAGGGAAAAATAGCAAACTGACTTGGAAAAATATGAAAAATTCAAGGAAAGTCTAAAATAATATAGAGAATCTAGGAAAAATGGAAAAACAGGTGCTAGTGTGAAGGAAATTGAGGCTGCAGTTGAAACTGCTTATAAATAAGCACTTAGAGATAAGCAAATGAGAACCAAAAGCCACCAACTGATTACACCAGCCAAAATATGCTAAAAGTACTCCAATGCAACAATTTATAACTGCTCTCAACCACAGAATTGCAAATTGCTATGATTTGAATGATTTGAGCTTATAAGCTCAAAGCAGTTTTGGGTGCTACTTGGAGATTAAGCACAAGCTTCCTAATAAGCTAAAACTACAAAACAGAAGTGGGAACCTGCACTAGGCCTGGGTGGCTATCTACAAGCCAAAGATGAGACCTAGACAAGCTCAACTGAGCTTGTGGTAGCCCCTGCAAGACCCCTGTGCAAACTCAGCTTTCACTGAGTCAGTTGCACAGGGCATTTTATGCCCATTTGACAAGCCAGTTTGGGTCTTATAAAAATTTGACAAAAATATATAAAATTCAAAATGATAAACTAGACCAGTATAACTTTTTAAAACCACAAGTTTCATTTGATTTGGCCCAGAACTGAGCTCATGAAAATTCCCTCTAGTTAGGCACAAAACGGATTTTTCAAGTTTTTGACTTTTAGATAAAACTGAAAAGTTGACTTTAATGAGTTTTGATCTTGATTTGAGGACTGAAATTGATGTATTGTACTGAAATGAAGCTAATACAAGCTATGTCTATGATTCTTAAACAGAAAACAAGTCTTTTTATTTCCAAAAATCCAACAGTTAAGCTTTATAAGACAGATTAAATGAGATCTGACTTTTAGCTTTAGCAGATGCAATATGATGAATGCAAAGAGTTCAAATGAGCTTAACAAGCATGAACCAACAGAACTTAATCATTGAAATAACCTTAAAGACAGATTTGACAGCAAATCCAAACACCCTTTATTGGACTGATAATGAGATTAAAACTAAACCAACTGTTACACTAACTCTTGCAAACACTTAAACTAAATCTAACTATGCTAAATACAACTTAATCAACAGGTTAGAACTAATCTAAATCACAAATACAGATACAAACACAATTATGCAAACTGAAATTAAAATGAAAATGAGCTATCCACTCACATGTGTCCAGCTGGTATGCAGGCTAAAACCAAACCCCAAGACCACTACACTAAGCCATTTCCAACCCAATACCAGCACTGCATCTACCATTATCCATTTCCAAAACCAACTGCACCCAGTTTGACTTTCTTTGACCAAGAATGAAACTTGCTTAAAAATAACCAGTAAGCTTAACAAAAGCTTTAATAAGCTGAAATAAACTTGTTTGAACTAGAGATAAGCTATTAGAAGCTTTAACATAAAATTTTGAAACTCAATTTTTTAACAGTGAATATGAAAGCATGGAACTGAAATGAAACTTTGAATTAGAACTTTAAAACAGATTACAATGATAAAATCACTTGAGTTTATATCAAAGAAACTAAAGATTACAGATTTTTAGCTAAACTAATACATTGAAAAAAAAACGACATTAAGGAAATTTAAAACTAAATTCTACAACTCTACTTCTCTCCTCTTGCTTCCTTTTATATTCCAAACTTCTTCCCCACTTGTTCTGAGCTTTTCCCACATCTATTTAAGACCATTGGATGACTTCAAGTAATCTTGGCCCTTGATTGCATTTTGGCGGGAAAAATGTATTAAGCCAGTTGTGGGTTGAGTGCTTGGGTAGAAGAGGCATTAAATGTCTTTGGAGTGTTGTTGAGGAGAGGGGAACATGGTAGTGTAAAGGTGAGGAGGGGGGATGGGTTTGTCTGAGTTTGTAGAAGCAGTTGGGGAAGACAGCTTTTTGGCGCGCTGGGATATTTGACCAGATATTTGACTTGATAATATTAAAAGGGAGGGTCAAAAGGCAAAGGGTCCAAATGGTTTGTGACAAGGGGTCCAAATGCAGTTATGATAGGGTCCAAGGGTTTGTAAAGGTTTTAATATGCAAGGACCTCTTTTGCAAATTCTGAAAATACAAGGACCTAGGCTGCCATTTTCACAAAGTTGTTCCAAGGGACAAAAAGTGACAAGTTTCAATAGTACAAGGACCAAACTTGACATTTTCAATTTTCCAAGGGCCATTTTTGCTAATTTTGAAACTTGGAGGACCAAACTTGTAATTTCTCAAAACTTTTGATATTCTTCACCAAAGGACTAATTTTGACAACTTATGATTTTAAAAGGACCTTTGGTGATTTTTCTTTTGAAATTAAGGCTCAGGGACTATTTCTGACAACTTTTGAAACTTGGGGGACTGAAACTGCCAATTATGCAAACTTAGCTCATTTTTCATCAGTTTTTGAACATTTTGCATCTGAAACATATAAAATGCAATTTTGGAATATTTTCAGTATTTTGATGCATTTCTGAGCATTTTTAAACGTTTTGCAGTTCAGATTGACCCAAAAATGATGAGTATTTACACACTCATCAATTGACATAAATCGATCTAAATATTTTAAAACGAAGTTTTAATCGGTAAAACTATTTAACCCCCTACTAGTTTTCCACAATTGGCATCAGAGCTTCGTTACCAAGTTTCTTAGAGTATGTTGTACTTTAAAAACTTGATACGATCCGTGTATGTTTGAAAACTACAAAGAAGGATTTTTTTTTAGCAAAAGGTCACATTTTAAAAATCATCATATGTTATAATGTTGGACAATGACAGAATGTTCTAATTTTTTCTTTGTTAAGAATTCTCCATACTTGGATTTGGGCATCCCAAGAAGATCATGAAGAATTTCTCTCTAAATACTTTTTTCCTTAAAAAGAATATTTAGCAAAGGTATGATCCTTAATAAATTACAAATAATTAATTTTTAACAAGGTCAACTTTCTTTAATCATGATTAAGTCTTAGTAGTATCTTTACGCTCTCTTAATAATAACTAAAGTAGTTATCTATATTAAAATCGTCATCAAGAATAGTATTCTTCGTTGATCTCTACAGACAAAACTACAAACTAGTGATAAAGATATCTCTGCTATTCGAGAGCCTTAATCATTACTCCTCACAAAAGGATTATTGACATTTCATCTATGTTAATGAGTATCCATGTGAAATTTCTCACATTATGATAAAATGGGATTTTATCATAATCTTTGAAAACTTCCCAAAGAATTATGATTTATTCATAAAACAGGAACCTCATCAAATAGGACTAGTATAACCCGTCAAAACCCCAAACCATAAGTTGTAGAGCATAAACATCGACCCTAGGCAACATAGAACTCCCAAACCAAAATTATCAAAGGAATACTTAAGCTGACTAATTGCTGTTATGCCGGATCCCTGCACTTGAACTAGCCGGATCCATCGTACAAGGGATCCGTGGGATCCGTGCAACAGAAGACAGCATAAGTAAGAAATGATCACTGTGGAAGTTCCACTACCACTTTTCACTATCAAAGACTCACGAACATAAACCTAGTTACTGTTCATAGGAGCAAATTGATCATCTTCTTCAAGCAAAACAATCTCTTGTGTAAGTATAATCTTCACTACATTGTTATTTCCATTCCTTGATTCCTAGGATTACAATTTTTATCTTTAGAAGTTGAGTTCAAATGGGTTTGTCATAATTTGTTACCACATTGTTTTCAAAGATAATCTAAATCAAAGAATTAACTTTGTTAATACAAATTAAACTCATTCCTGGAATTCAATGAAGATGTTTTGAGAAAAATTGTGATCAAACCCTTTAGGCTACTATTCACACAATTAACACCACATTTTGGTTTTGTTGTATAGGAACAATCATGCCTAGTAACCGCCAACAAGATTACCATGATAGCGCCCACTACATCCCAATGTACCATTGAAAGGAAGGCCTAAGCCCGAAGGATAGGAAAGCTTTCAAGTTGCTAGAAAAGAGGCTTTTCAATGAAGGCCGTGTGGTTGAACCATCATTCCTCGCGAACACCAACATCCGATAAGTCTTTGGAGGAATCAACTTTGATTGCCTCTTGGATATAAATGAGCAAATTTGTCTGGTGTTCGTGCTTGAATTTTACAAGACAATGAGAATCGTTAGGAATGATGACGGGACCATCTCAATAGCTGTTGGGATATGAAAGTGCTGAAGATATCAAAGTACTGAAGATATGAAAGTACTGTAAGCTGCAAAGTACTGGAAGAAGTCAAAGAGTCAAAGTACTGCTAAAGACAAAGTCAAAGTACTGCAAGGAGAAGTCAAAGTACTGCTAGAACAATCAAACTGTTATATTCGTTTATGGAAAGTATTGTATTCCATGTTTAGATTACTTGTCGTACAAGGTTATCAATTGTAAACCGACTAGGATATCCTTGAGCCTATAAAAGGACTCCTAGATTGGCATTAGAGGTACGATTTCAGAAAAAGAGTTTTAGAGTTTACGATTTAGAGTTTAGAGAAAAGTTCGATTATCTTAGAGTTGTATTAGAGTATCTGCATAATAAGCAGATTTAGAGTTCGTTAATAAAGTTTTTCTTCTTAGCTTTGTTAAGTAAATTCCGCGTACTTGATAAAGATTGCTCAGTGTTTCTTTGTTAATAACTTAGGATTTATCCGAGGTTATTAAACCTTAACAAGCTAGTTAAGTTAGTTTGATTAAAGTATATCGATCCAACAAGTGGTATCAGAGCTTGTGTGGAAACTCTGACTAGGAAGAAACCCTACAATATTCAAGATGTCGACTGAAGCTGTTCCACAACCCTCAATCACCTCACTCAGAATTCCAATTATCAAGAAGGGAGAATATGATCTCTGGTGCATGAAGATGAGGCAGTATATTGCCATTACAGACCATGCTCTGTGGAATGTAATTGTGAATGGGAATGAAGTTGTTCAAGAACCTGTTCAAGTTTCTGGACAACCTATAGCACCAAAGGCAGTTTTACCACAAGCAACTATAAGGAATCAAGAGAAGGCTCTAAACATTCTCTTGTCTGCCATTCCAGATGGACATCTTCTCAAGTTTCATGATGCTAAAGATGCCAAGAAACTCTGGGCTGCTCTCAAGACCAGATTTGGAGGGAATGAAGCCTCTAAGAAGATGCACAGAAACTTGCTGAAACAACAATTTGAAACATTCACAGTAGGAGAAAGAGAGAGTCTTGATGCTGCATATGATAGGTTTCAGAATATCCTCAACATGTTGGAATTATACAAGGCTCAAGTATCTGTTGAGGATGCTAATTTGAAGTTTCTAAGAAGTTTGCCATCTTCATGGCATGTGATTGCTACTATGATCAGAGGACAACAAGGATTGGATGTTATGGACTTTGATGATCTTTATCATCAACTGAAGGTGTATGAACATGAGATGAGTGGTCAACCCAGTTCCAAATCTCACAGTATTGCTTTTCTATCATCTGAAAAGAAGAGCAGTACTTACAAAAGTAATGCTTCTCCTCAAAGTACTGTTTCTCAAAGTACTGCTGTTTACAATCCCCCATCATATGCTCAGCAGGCCCCACCATCTACTACTTTGAACTCAGATGAAGTTGTGTGATCCTTCTTTGCACAACAAGCAAGCTTACTTGTCACTTATGAAGAGGATCTAGCACAGATTGAAGAAGATGCACTTGAAGAAATTGATATCAGGTGGCAAGTTGCTTTGATCACTGCAAGGATCAAAAAGTACATGAAGAAGACAGGCAAAAATATTGATTTCAAACCAAAACAAGGAATAACTTTTGACAAATCTAAGATTGAATGCTTCAATTGTCAAAAGACTGGTCACTTTGCAAGGGAGTGCAGGTTTGCTAAGTATCAAGCAAACAGGACATCTGAGAAGCCTAAACTTGAGCTCAAGGAAATTCCAGTAACTGAAACAAAGGCTTTGGTTGCTCAAGAGAATTTATCAGAGGTTGACTGGAGTGAAGAGTTTGATGATGAACCGGTGACTTACTATATGGTAGCAGTGGAAGATGCAGTTGAAGACACTGTGGAAGCATTGGACTGGAGCACTGCTTTTGATGAAGAATCTGAACATGCTGCTTTGGAATCTGATGATGGCTTTGGAGGATTTGATTGGATCAAAGAAAGTGAAGATGATCCTGTCCTTCTTGCTATGGTGGCTACTTCACCAACTCAGTCTCCTATCTCTGAGGTATGCTCAAACTTTTATGAGTTTTATCAAAAATTACTTAACAGTTATGTGATTGAAAGAGATAATTGTATTAGGGCTAGGTCTGAGGTAGCAGGATATCAAATTACTTTAGAGTCTATAGAAGCTAAAATCATAACACATGAAAATAATGAAATGGCTTGGGCTGAAAAGTATGAACAACAGGATTACCAGTTAAAACTTAGTGAATGGAAACTAAATTGTAAAATTGCTGAAATTGAGAAATTAACTAAGGAAAGAGATGATCTGTTAGCTAAGTTTGCTGCTTGGGGAGAGTCTGGTTTGTCTCATGTTGAGTATGTTGAAAAACAGAGAAGGGCTTACATTAGAACAGGCTTAGGATTTGGAATGGATTTTAGCAAAATAGATGAAAACCAACCTAGTGATCAGGATGATGGTGAGGACATAACCACTAGTGATGATGAGCTCATTAACTATTTAGATTCATCTAGTAATGAGGGCTCAGTAAGTGAACCACCTCCTGAATATAAGAAAGACAATGGTTATCATGCTGTTCCTCATCCCATTAGTCATCACCCCTCTAGGCCTGATGTTTCTCGTTATGGTGTTGACAGTCTAGAGTTTAGGAAGAAGCTTGTTGCTCAATCTAGGTCTGAGAAAACCAAAGAAACTGTTGAAAACAATGTTCAAAATCCAGCAGTACCTTTAAATCAAAGTACTGCTCAACAAGCAGTACCTTCTGCAAAACCTTTTCAAAACAGTACTGCTAAACCTTTTTGGGATAATTTTGCTCAAAACAAATTTTATCAGTCATCAAGAAGGCAAAACAATTTTGGGCATAGACATAGAAGAAATCACTTTGGTCATATGGGTCAAAAACTGTGTTTTGTGTGTTATAGTCCTACTCACTTAATCAAAGATTGTGACAAACACTCAGAATATCTAAGCAAGTTTTCAAGGAATAAGTCTAACAATCAGAAACCTAGAGAGCACAAACCAGTTTGGACTAATTCTAATAGGGTTAATCACAGAAACTTCACACCAGATCATAGATACCCACATCAGAGAAGACCTTCAGTATCTCACAGTACTTTCCAAAGTACTGCTCAGAGACAAGGTACTGAAAACCATACTTGGGATAGAAATTCTAGGAGATCTCCCTATCAACCTAGAAGGTATCACAATTCATATAGGGGATCTAGATCACAAGAACCACCTGTTAACACTGAATGGATTAAAAGGGACAGTACTGCTGAGAGACATACAGTACGTTCAACAAAAAATGAATCAGATGTTTTTGTGTTAAAAAGAAAAAGCTAATAATCTGATGAAAGAAATTTATGTTGAAAAACCAGAGAGTTTTGAAAATCCACATGATAAACATCAAAAGATAATTTTGGATCATCAGTTGAGAGATAGTGAGAATTACATACTCAAAGAATTTGAGTTTGTAACTTCTCAAGGGGAACACAAGTCAGTAATGGCTTGGGTTCCTAAAAGTTTCTAACTTTTTTCTTTGTGTGCAGGGCAACCCAGAAGAGGAGCTTAAAGATCATCTTATTGTGGATAGTGGTTGCTCTGGAAGTATGACATGCGATAAAGAAATCCTGTCTGATTTTAGAAATATTAGTGGAGGAAAAGTTGCATTTGGGAATGATCCCAATGGAGGAAGGATTACTGGGAAAGGAACAATTAAAGCTGGGAGAATCGATTTTGAGAATGTCAGATATGTGAAGGAGCTAAAGTTCAACCTGTTGTCAGTCTCTCAAATTTGTGATAAAAAGCATCCTGTGTTATTCACTGACACAGAATGTCTCATTCTTTCTTCTGACTTCAAACCTGTTGATGATGACTTGGTAGTACTTAGAGTACCAAGGATAAATGATGTGTACAGTTTAGACATGAAGAGTCTACATTCTTATGGAAGAGCCACATGCTTGGTGGCTAAAGCAACATCTGAAGAGGCACATCAATGGCATAGAAGATTGGGCCATGTGAATTTCAAGAACATCAACAAATTGGTCAAAGGAAATTTAGTTAGAGGTTTACCTTCAAAGACTTACAAGAATGATCAATCATGTTTGGCATGCAAGAAGGGTAAACAACACAAAGCTTCCTGCAAGAAGCTTGATGAAAGAAATATTAGAGAACCATTGGAGCTATTACACATGGATTTATTTGGACCTGTCTCTGTGGCAAGTTTAAATAAGAAGAAGTACTGTTTGGTTGTTACTAATGATTGTAGTAGATTCAGTTGGGTTTTCTTTTTGGGCTTTAAAGATGATACCTTTGATGCTATTCAAACTCTTATAATAGCACTTGAAAACCAATTAAGACTCAAGGTTAGAGGTATTAGATGTGACAATGGAACTGAATTCAAGAACAAGCCTATGGATGACTTTTGTGCAAATAAAGGCATAAAAAGGGAGTTTAGTATTGCTAGAACACCACAGCAAAATGGTGTTGCAGAGAGGAAGAATAGGACCTTGATTGAAGCAGCAAGGACTATGTTAGCAGATTCTCATCTCCCTATTCAATTTTGGGCAGAAGCTGTAAGTACTGCATGCTATGTACTCAACAGGGTTTCTGTCACAAAACCACAGATGAAGACACCCTATGAATTGCTGATGGGCAATAAACCCAACATTCGTTTTATGAAGCCTTTTGGATGCCCTCTTACAATTTTGAACACCATTGATAATCTGGGGAAATTTGATGGCAAGTCTGAAGAAGGTTACTTATTGGGATATTGTACTAACAGTAAAGGCTTTAGAGTCTACAACAGAGTTACTAAGAAGATTCAAGATTGTCTTCATGTTGAATTTTTAGAAGATCAAGACAATGAGAAAGGTAAAGGTCCTGATTGGATGTTTGATCTTGAGATTTTATCTCCTTCCATGAATTATGTTCCTGTTAGAGAAGAAAATCAACCTTTGCACACTGAAGAAGATATTCAGTATGTTGTTCATGATATTCATATTAGACCTGATGCTGTTCCTGATAAAGATCCTGTAAGTCCAAAACAAAGTACTGATGTTCCTAAGCAAAGTACTGATTCTCCAAACCAAAGTACTGTTGCACCAAAATCCTCATTATCAGCTGAGGATCAATCTATTCAAGAGGAACTTAATCAGATGCTTCTTCAAGATAAATTAGCACATTCTTACACTGATGAACAAAGGAGAGCTTATGAAGAGGCAAAGAAGAAGAACAAGACTGCAGAGTACTCTTATAGTACTTTGGACAGTACTTTCAACCAAAGTACTGCTGCACCAGTTGACAGTACTTTAGATGATTTGGATGATCCTACCATGCCTGGGTTAGAAGAAACTGATGATGAGCTTGAAGATGAAGGTATTTTCACAAATTCCAATGCAGGTGCTGATTTTACTAACTTAGATGATATATATGAAGTTCCACAGTCTCCAATCTTACGAATTCATAAGAATCATCCAACAGATCAAATCATTGGCCCTTCTACTTCTGGAGTTATGACAAGACACAAAGCTAAGGGTTTCACAAAACCTCACAATGCTTTACTTAGCTTTGTGTATAAACAAAACAGGCGAAATCATAAGGACCATCAAACCTGCTTATTTACTTGTTTCATCTCTCAAGAGGAACCCAAAAATATTGCTCAAGCTTTGACTAAAGAAAGCTGGGTTGAAGCTATGCAGGAGGAACTTCTTCAATTTAAACTTCAAGAAGTTTGGGTTTTATGTGATCTTCCAGATGGGAAGAGAGTTATTGGAACCAGATGGGTTTTTAGAGTCAAAAGAGATGAAAGAGGCAATGTTATCAAGAACAAGGCAAGGTTAGTTGCTCAGGGTTATAGACAGGAGGAAGGGGTAGATTATGATGAAGTATTTGCTCCTGTGGCAAGGATTGAAGCTATTAGAATCTTTCTTGCTTTTGCTTCTTATATGGGTTTTCAAGTCTATCAGATGGATGTCAAGAGTGCATTTCTTTATGGCACTATTACAGAAGAGGTGTATGTGAAACAACCTCCAGGTTTTGAAGATCCTAAGCATCCAAACAAAGTCTATAAGGTGGTTAAGGCTCTATATGGTCTTCATCAGGCACCTAGAGCTTGGTATGAGAGGCTCTCTACATTCTTATTAAAACATGGATACAGAAGGGGAGCTATTGACAAGACTTTGTTTATCAAGAGAGACAAGAAGGATATCATGTTAGTTCAAGTGTATGTTGATGATATCATCTTTGGGGCTACCAAACAGTCCATGGTTAGGGAGTTTGAGCAGCTGATGCAGAAGGAATTTCAAATGAGTTCAATGGGAGAGTTAACATTCTTTTTAGGACTTCAGGTTAAGCAGTCCAAGGAAGGAATTTTCATTAGCTAAGACAAGTATGTTACAGACATACTTAAGAAGTTCAATTTTGATGATATGAAGGCTGTTACTACACCTATTAAATCTATCAATTCATTGGGAAAAGATGAAGATGGACAGCCTGTTGAAGTCAAGTTATATAGATCTATGATTGGCTCTCTTATGTATCTTACTGCATCAAGGCCTGATATCATGTTTGTAGTTTGTTTATGTGCCAGATATCAAGTTTCACCAAAGATCTCTCACCTGAATGTTGTCAAGAGAATTTTCTGTTATTTGAAACAACAACCTAAGTTGGGGTTGTGGTATCCTAAAGAGTCACCTTTTCACTTAGAGGCTTTTTCAGATAGTGACTATGCAGGTGATAATTATGATCGAAGATCCACAACTGGTGGATGCCAATATCTTGGAAGAAGGTTAGTCTCCTGGCAATGCAAGAAGCAGACAATTGCAGCAACATCATCTACTGAAGCTGAATATGTAGCTGCTGCAAGTTGTTGTGGTCAAGTTTTATGGATGCAAAATCAACTCTTGGATTATGGGTTCAATTTTAAGAATACTCCTATCAATATTGATAATGAGAGTACTATTTGTATTGTGAAGAATCCTGTGTATCATTCCAAAACAAATCATATTCAGATTAGGCATCACTTTATCAGAGATTGCTATGAGCATAGGCTCATTAATGTGGTTAAAGTTCACACGGATGACAATGTAGCTGATTTACTCACAAAAGGTTTTGATGTGTCACGATTCAATCACTTGGTCGTGAGCATTGGAATGAATAACTACTAAGCTATGTTTAAGGGGAGGACTATAAGGTGTTTTGTATAGTCCTGTGTATTGCTTGAGGGGAGGATGTTAGTTTATACTTAGTTTATGTGAAGGTTTTTGGCAAAGTACTGTATTTCCTGAAAGTACTGCTTGGGAAAGTACTGCTTGGGAAAGTACTGCTTATGTGGAAAGTACTGTTTGTCGTATTAAAGTACTGTTCCAACGGTAATATTGATGGGTAATTGGTAATAACGGTAACTTTGTTATTTAGGCTGTGATTTTTCAAATCTCACCTATAAATAACTACTTTCCAATTTTTCCTCTCATATTATTACTTCACATCTTTTCCATACTTATCTTCCAATTACCATCTCTTAATTATTTGATACAATTTTTCTATTGTGCTCACTCTTTCAACAATGGTGAATCGTTTAACTGTTTCGAAGCACAATATGGTGGCTAATTTGGACAAGACTGAGGCGAATGTGGCTTTCTATGATATCATTGATTATCTTATTGGGTCGCCTATTAGTTATGCTCTTTTAGTTGAGCCGGATGTTATTGAACCATGGATTCAAGAATTTTGGGCTAATGCTAGAGAGAATATGGAGGAGGATGAATATTATATTAGATCATCAGTTGCTGGACGACCTATCAAGATTACAGAGGGCTCTATTCGCGCAGATTTATTATTTGAAGATGAAGATGGGGCTATTAGATTTGACAAGCAACTGATTTGGGATACTTTTAGCAATCTGGGTTATGAAGGTTCTTTGACTGAACAAACATTCAGGAAAGCCTTATTCTGTCCTCAATGGAAGTTTTTGATTCATGTATTGCTCCATTGCATAAGTTCTAAAAGCACTTCTTGGGAGCAGTTTGGGTCAAATATCGCATCTGCAGTGGTTGGCTTAGCTACTGATAGGATGTTTAACTTTTCACGGCTTATCTTGGATGGGATGCTATCACATATATCATCTGGGGCAACTTGGTTGATGTATCCAAGGTTTATACAGGTTTTCTTGAACAAGCAATTGGCTGATGTTCCAAAACCTGCTGCTTTACTACCTATCATTGTGCAACAAGCCAAAATCTATACATTCATGGCTAAGAGAAGTAATTTGTTCAGAGGTGGAGATATTCCATTAACAACAACAATGATGGAAGTTGTACAAGCTGTTCGTGATGCGGCTGGAGAGGATGACGAAACTGAAGGTACTGATTCTTCACAAAGTACTGCTTCACAAGATACTGCATCTGCAAGTACTGCTTCTCGTGAAGGTACTGCATCGTTACAAGGTGATGTTTCTTCAGGTCCTGAGGTTCAAGTAGAGATTGAGAGAACACCTACTCCATCTCCACAACGTTCTGTTTCAGAGGCTCATTCACCACTTCAAGGTGATGCTCATTCTATACCTCGTGAAGGTTTAGTTATGGATAACTATGCTTTGACAAGGGCGCTAGCTAGGTTGAACAAGACTGTTGAGCGTCAAGCTAAAACAATTAGGAAGTTGAAGCGTAACTATTTCTGGTTGAGAAATTTTGTTAAACCCTATATTCAAGGTTTCAACTTATGGGTTAAGGAGGAAAACAAACGTCGTAAAGCACTTCGTAAGGAATTGAAAAGAAAGAAGGTTCCTAAATCATCTTCTGTCAACTTGGGGAGGAATTCAGAAAAGGACAATTTGAAAGAAGATGTTACAAAGAAGAAAGAATCTGAAGAAGATATTACAAAGAAGAAAGAATCTGAAGAAGATATTACAAAGAAGAAAGAATCTGTAAGTACTGCAGAAAAGATTATTTCAGAGGAACAAGAAGAAGAAGTGCAAGTTCAAGATACTGATGTTCAAGGTACTGATAATCAAGGTACTGAACATCAAAGTACTGATACATCTAGGCCAGAAGTAATAACTCCAATAACTCCAAGGGTACTGAATTTTGAAGAAGAAGCTGGTCCTTCTACAACTGTTATAGAAGAAGAGGAGGAACCTAGATTCAAACCTATTTATTCTGCGAGTGATGATGAATTAGTTGCTACAATTCTAGATTTGTCACATCCAAGAGGAGGAGTTACTATTAGAGATGTACAAGAAGAAGAACAACCAAGAACTGATCAACCTGCAATTGATCCAAAAGACAAAGGAAAAGGTGTTCTGGTTGAAACAAAGAAGAAGAAACTTACTTTGGCAGAACTTAGAGCATTTGAAGTTGCAAGGAATGAAGCTGCAGCTAGAAAAGTTCAAGAAGAAATAAATGCTAAAGATAGAGAAGAACAAGAAGCTCAAGAAGCTTTGGATAGAGAAGCAGCTCAAAAGGTGCAAGATGAATTGGATGCTGAAACTGCTGAACCTTTACAGTCTCCAACACCTGTTCGATATATGCAAAGAAGACCTAATTTAGCTAAAGAAAGGAATGCAATGATGGCATATCTAAAAAGCAGAGGGTTTAAAGGATTACAGAAGCTAAATTATGTGGATATGAAAAGATTATATGATGCTGAGAGAGAAGCTTATAAGAAAGATGTTGCAGGCATTAAAGACTTTAGAGAAGAAGCTTTTTGGACTGAAGCTGAAAGGAAGAAAAGCTTAAAGAGAAAAAGAAAAACTGAAGTTACAGATGTTCAATTTTCAAAGAAAGAAAAGGTTGAATTAAGATCTGAGACTAGTGATGAATTGAAGAATTATCTCAGAGTGGTAGATTTTGATTATTCAGATGAAGATAATGACATGAAGATGAACAGATCAAAGATTAGTGTTTTCAAAGTTGAGAAATCTAAGAATGGAGATTACATGGTTTTTCACAAAGAAGATAAAAGTTTTAAAGTTTTCAAAAGGCTATGGGATTTGCTGCATATTATAGATAGAGTAGATCTATTCTACTTATATGATGTTTTGAAGGCTTATTTTGAAGATAATCCATTAGAAGGGATTGGATTGGTTTTACATGGGGATCTTATAACCATGTGGGAAACTGATAAAGAAAGCACTGATGATATTTGGAAGGATCAAGAAAGCTGGGAAATAGTTTACTGGAGATTCTTTGAAGAATCTGGAGTTCATGTCTTGGAGCTAGAAAATGGAACAATGATTCACATGTTTGCAGAAAGAAGATATCCTCTTACAGTTGATCTAATGAGAAGAATGCTAGAGCATGGATTGGAAGTAGAAGAGGCTGATGAAACTGCTTGCATGCTGATCAATTTGCTTATAGATTGGACTACTATTGCTGAGAATGATCTTTAACTGGTATGAATTTTATTTGAATAAATACTTTTTGATATATCAGTACTTTTATTCAAAGTACTGCTAGTCAGACAGTACTTTCATCAAAGTACTGTTTGCTGAACTAAACTAGTTAAAATAACTTTTAGAAGAAACCTTTTTGCTAAATAATAAATATTTTGAAATAAAGGTTGAATGGTTTTTGTGATGATAACATCAATAGGTTATCAATCCACCATGGTTACAAAAGGATTGACTAATCCATGAGCAAACAGCTCTGGTAAAGATATATCAAATCCGTTTTTAGTTGACAACTTGCTAATAAGTTGGATGGTCATCAACTCACCATATCAGTAATGTGAAGAGTTGGCTAGCCCACAAGAAATGGCTTGTGGTAAAGGCAGTGGAAAAACCATTATTGGTAATTAGTTCACCATTAGATAGAAGAACTAACTAGTCCAGAAGGGTACAGCTTTTGGTAAAGACAAAACAAATCTGTTGATAGCTGGTGATTTGCTAAAAATCATATGGTTATCAATGTACCATGGTCTTACACACCAAAACATTTGGCTACTCCAAAGATAATGGCTTTGGTAAAGAGTTCTAAATCCATTGAATTTTCAATGATTCACTTAGATGTGATGAGAATAGTATGCAACTTAAACTGAATTATTGTACAAATTGTCATATGTTGCTGTGTTGCTGAAAAGATGGAGATTGCTGATGTTGCTGTAAAGAAAACAATTCTAAGAGATACTTTGACAAAGCACAGATATTACAGAGATATAATCTAAAGACTAAAGAACAATCCATTTTTAAAGATAAAACTGTTAAAGATATATTCACAAAAGAACTTGAAGTCAAGCAAGTAGAATTCAAGTTAGGGGAGGATTGTTGGGATATGAAAGTGCTGAAGATATCAAAGTACTGAAGATATGAAAGTACTGTAAGCTGCAAAGTACTGGAAGAAGTCAAAGAGTCAAAGTACTGCTAAAAACAAAGTCAAAGTACTGCAAGGAGAAGTCAAAGTACTGCTAGAACAATCAAACTCTTATATTCGTTTATGGAAAGTATTGTATTCCATGTTTAGATTACTTGTCGTACAAGGTTATCAATTGTAAACCGACTAGGATATCCTTGAGCCTATAAAAGGACTCCTAGATTGGCATTAGAGGTACGATTTCAGAAAAAGAGTTTTAGAGTTTACGATTTAGAGTTTAGAGAAAAGTTCGATTATCTTAGAGTTGTATTAGAGTATCTGCATAATAAGCAGATTTAGAGTTCGTTAATAAAGTTTTTCTTCTTAGCTTTGTTAAGTAAATTCCGCGTACTTGATAAAGATTGCTCAGTGTTTCTATGTTAATAACTTAGGATTTATCCGAGGTTATTAAACCTTAACAAGCAAGTTAAGTTAGTTTGATTAAAGTATATCGATCCAACAATAGCCTTCATCATCAATGAGCATGAGTACACCCTCTCTCTTGTAGAATTTGGAAGGATACTCCGTGTCCCATATCAAGGAGTGTGCATGTATTCCAATGAATGGTCTTTGGCGGAGCTACATGACATGGTAGATCATCATGAAGTTTACTTTAGGAGAATCTCGGAAGCAACCACGGTAAGAGATACCGTCTTCATGGAAAGAGCATCTCCATCGAGGGTCACGAGAAATTCCAAGGTGATCTATAGGGATCCATTTCAAATGGAGCTTTCGGAAATGTTCCCGTTGTACAAGAAATAAGAACTCATGGTAAGGGAGAATGTGCTTTGCTTGGGAGGGAACAAGTGTGAAAATCATGGACAAGATGGTGCTCCCTTATGCAATGCTCCTGACCCGTCTAGCAAACTTCATCTTTGCTTTAGAACCTTCTCCTTATTCCTTTGATCATAGCTTTTGCAACAAATTCATAGTGCCGCTATCCGATGGAAAGACTACAAGGATCATGGTAGATGGCAAGAGACCTCACCCACCAACGGATTCATCGTATGAGAGGTAAAGACAAAGAGAAAGAGAAGGAAGTAGCAATCCCCTTGGCAACACCGACCTCGACCCTTTAGATTACATCAATCAATTGCCGGATATTCCAAGCCTATCACAAGAGTGGCAATAAACTAAATGGATCTTCAAGTGCTTCGCTAATTTCTTGAAGAAGAAGAAGTAGAGATGGTGGGATGAAGAGTGAAGGGGATGAAGATGGAGATGAAGACGGGAGTGAAATAGAAGGAGGTGTGAATGGAAGGTAAGGTCATAGGACCTTAATTTGTGAAAACAATTTCTAAAACAATGGTTTGTAACTTCTTAACAATATTTATGTAGAGTAGGATGTAGTTGTAGGAATTGCCATGATTTGGCATTAAACATCTTAACTTAGGAACTAGTAAAATGAGATTTTACGACGACTTGATCCTATTCAAGTAGTCGTTATCACTCATTTTTAATTACCTTTTAGTTATCCCCCACTTGCTATGCGGTATACTTGTTATTTGCTTATGGTTACTGATTGTAGAATTGATTAGGATAAGCATTTGCTAAGATTGAAAAAATTGCACAATAGCTGAGAAGCTACTGGTCTGCAGTAGCCGGATCCCTAAGCTATAATTAGCCGGATCCCTCAAATGGGGGAACCGTGGGATCCGGGCAAACAAATACCTGATACAGATCATGTTTCATCAAACCTGTCCTCTAGATCACATCATTCTAGCTAAACATGATTCTTTAAGACTACTTAAGTCTTCCTTAAGCTCAGTAGGTCTCACACTCACCCGTGGCTAACTTAGGATCAAATTCAGAGTGATTTTTATTTATCAACTCATCAAAACTCACCATATTTCCGCTCCAATGCTCACACATTATTCCTCACATCTCAAAACACTTAGCTTGATATTTCTATCAATTTTAGCAAATTGATCTTAGTCATCCTTAACCTAAAATAAGCTTAAAACAAGTTTTTAATTTCCTTTAATTTTTCTTTATTTTTTATGAATTTTTCAAATTTCTCCTTTGTCATCATCTGATCTCTAGGATCAATTACCATCATTGAGTATTCTCACTCTTTGTGGTTGGACATTTAAGTCACCTATCACGTAAGACATCTAAGGAAAGTCAAAACCTCAAGATTTATAGGCATTAGACCTTACAAGAGCATAATCACTTCACCATATTTCTGTCTGACAGACGGATCCCTGGTTTATAACCAGATGGATCCCTAGTGAGAGGTATCCGTGGGATCCGTGTCTACAGAAAGCTTCTAATAAGCTTTTCTTTCAAAATTTAAACCATCTTTGGTAATCTAAACACTTTTAGTTACCATTTAATGATTCCCAAGAGCTGAACAACACCATAGTTGACCTTGGTGCATGCCTAATTCTCTTAGTGGTCATGAATTTAATTCCTTAATTCAAATTCACCCTTTAGAAGCCAAATACTCTTGAGAGGTTAAGTCACCACTCTTACCACAATTCTAAAAATCAATAGTTAAAAAATTCTATTACATCCAAACCGTCACTATGACTAAAGCACCTAGCAACAACTCTTCAACCAAAGATCATCCAAAAGGAATACTCATATGGTCTATGAGATATCATCCACCGAATCATCGCCCGTAAGAGGTCACAATGCTAGAATCCCACCTCAAAAATCCCAATCAACAATAGCCAAGAGAACCGCAAGGATTAGTATTAGACCTCTTGGGTTAAAAAGGGTTCATCAATCTCTAAATCAAACGTACCTAGTTCTAGTAAAACGCCTAAGCCTTCATTCCTAGAACATAGACTACATTCCTTCACCGAACCTCTTTCTCATCCAAATCTCTATTCATTAGAGCACTCACCACCAAGAACTTCCCACTCACTAACCTTCTCGTTAAATAGGGAACCACCTACATCACCTAATAATCCACCATTGGAGACAAGGAACCACCAAGACTTAATCATATAGAGGACTTCCCATTACCACCACCTTCATTCTTAGTAGAACCTACATTGCTCAATGTACCTCCACCAACATTTGTAGAGCCTCCTCAAAACATTCAATCTCCTCCGGTTCCTAATCATGACAATAATCATCTTCTTGAACGATTGGACCAAATCAACAAGTCTACTCATCCTTAGATTCAAGCACATTGTTGCTCTTTGAGCTTTTGGTCACTTATTAGAATTAGTAGAAAAATGTATTACATGGTTAAATCATTCTCTTAGTTTTAGAGATTCGTAGATCGTCAATCAATTTTATTGAACGAAATTACATGTTATATGCCATATTATTTTGAGTATATGTTTGTTGCTTGAATACATATCTCACTTTGATGCTAAACATCACTTATTACATCATCATTGTTGTCTTAAGATTTCAGACAGAAGGATCCCTCAATTTTGCCTAGACGGATCCCTACAAGGAGGGAACCGTGGGATCCGTGCAATAGAAGACTTGTTTTCTACTAAATTGAGTCTTATTTGCAGGAAATTATGCATTATATACTTGTTTTCTAACCTTTGTTTTGTTGATTTTCAATTTACACAAGAAGACTTTAACACCCTAAGCTAGGGAGAGTTTCGTGTCAAAGCAATACATTGCAAAATCATTTGCAATATATTTTAGGATTACGTTACATGACGTCCCTATGCAAAGTTGCAGTAATCAAGGGGGAGCATAGTCGTCACAAAGACGAAACCATTTGCAAACATAGTTGCAATGCACTAGTTTAGATTTTATTTTTACTCGACGCCCTCACAAAGGGATGGACTCGTCAAAGGGGAGTTAAGACGAGAATTCTTCCCATCACTTTCTCTCTATATTTTTTCTTTCTTATTACATGTTTTTCTTAAAACAATATATTAGTTTCTTTTCGACACTCTTTTTGTTTCGACAAAAAGGGGGAGAAGAGAGTAAAAACTCCAATTCAAACTTTTACGAATTTTAGGTTTTCCGTAAAATTATTTTATGTTTTGTCATCAACAAAAAAGGGGAGATTGTTAATACAAATAAGCCGTAAAAACGTTTATTTATATTTTACGATCTTCTAATGTTTTGTCGATAACAAACGTAAATTCATTTTAACGAAACAAATAAAATACGTAAATGGTTTGAGCCAATAGTTTACTAACACACTTACGTTTTCACATAAAACACTAAACAAGTAAAAGTGATTTTATGATGTTGCAATACATATGAACAACAACTAGTGTTTAAATATTGGGTAGATATGTACATAACTAGTATGTATTATAATGGGTAATATAAATGGGTACAAGTTTAAGTATTTCACCCATTGACCAAATACATTGAATGTAGTTGGGTATAACCCAAAGTCCATGACCCATACCCATGGAGCATAACCCATAACCCATTGCATGACATCATGCATAAGTCATAAATGAGTATTATCCATGGCCCATGGACTAGATGCATTGCATCTTGTAGATACATTGTATCTACCTGGATACCCATGGTCCAAAGTCTAGGACCCATGACCCATAACCCATGACCCATGACCCATGACCCAAAACCCAAAACCCACGGGCAAAGAGGAGCGTCCCACGGATCCCCCAAGTGACGGATCCGTGGGATCCGTAGAACAGTAGCTAAATTTCTTCTATAATTAGTGAGCCATTTCTTCATTTTGGGTTGCCACTCCCACACATACTTTCTCATAGAATTTTAAACCTTCTAAGATCCTAAAGGATCTCTCTATGTAGTTTGTGTTTTGTTTTTGTGTGATTCTCTAGGTTACTCTTAAAGGCGAGATCACCACCTCTTGAAGTCGAGCAAGCTCAAGTCGATGAGTTGCCATGCTTTGTGATCATCAAGACTACTGAGGTTCTCTTGTTGATACTTCTTTCTTCCTCCATAGAAGTGTTGTGTCAAAGGCATTAGTGAAGGATGCCGAAAGAGTCAAGACGAAAGCATTAGTGAAAGGTGCTTAAACGTCCGTGTCAAAGGCATTAGTGAAGGATGCCAAAAGAGTCAAGACGAAGGCAGTAGTGAAAGGTTCCAAACGTCCATGTCAAAGGGTTTAGTGAAAGATGCCAAAGGATTCAAGACGAAGGCATTTGTGAAAGGTGCCAAACGTCCGTGTCAAGGGCATTAGTGAAGGGTACCTAGAAGTCAAGTCAAGTGGCATTAGTGAAAGATGCCAAGGGTGTATAATCGATGAGGTGCATCGATGTAGAAATAGAGATAGGTTGTATCCAAGGATATTGATATCCTTAATGATGTTGTAATAAGGAGTTGGTCTCATTTGGATTAGGTGTTGTGTAGTAGTTCCTCCATTGTAATGGAACTTGGTATTTAGCCTAGTACCGGATAAAGGGTAGGCGACGTTGTGATAGGTGTGGTTCTACCTTGTGGAAGAACCCGGTGTCTAGCCTAGTACCGAAAAATGAGTAGGCGACGTTTTGAAGGCTTCTCCTCCATAAGGAGTTGGTGTCGTGTAGTGTTTATGAACTCTCGAGTAGGTGACTCGGGGAGTGGAGTAGGGCAAGGAAGGTGTCCTTGTAGCCGAACCACTATAAACACTCGTGTCGTGGTTTTGTGCTTCTTACTCTTTATCTTTCCAGTACACATTTACATATCTATCTACCAATGTCCAACATATAAATTTAAATAGATTGACATAAATCGATCTATATTTTAAAACGAAGTTTTAATCGGTAAAATTATTCAACCCCCCTTCTAGTTTTCCACAATTGGCATTAGAGCTTCGTTACCAAGTTTCTTAGAGTATGTTGTACTTTAAAAACTTGATACTATCCGTGTATGTTTGAAAACTACAAAGAAGGATTTTTTTAGGAAAAGGTCACATTTTAAAATCATCATATGTTATAATGTTGGACAATGATAGAATATTCTAATATTTTCTTTGTTAAGAATTTTCCATACTTGGATTTGGGCATCCCAAGAAGATCATGAAGAATTTCTCTCTAAATACTTTTTTCCTTAAAAAGAATATTTAGCAAAGGTATGATCCTTAATAAATTACAAATAATTATTTTTTAATAAGGTCATTTTTCTTTAATCATGATTAAGTCTTAGTAGTATCTTTACGCTCTCTTAATAATCACTAAAGTAGTTATCTATATTAAACTCATCATCAAGAATAGTATTCTTCGTTGATCTCTACAGACAAAACTACAAACTAGTGATAATGATATCTCGGCTATTCGAGAGCCTTGATCATTACTCTTCACAAAAGGATTATTGAAATTTCATCTATGTCAATGAGTATTAATGTGAAATTTCTCATATTATGATAAAATGGGATTTTATCATAATCTTTGAAAACTTCCCAAAGAATTATGATTTATTCATAAAAAGGGAACCTCGTCAAATTGGACTAGTATAACCCGTCAAAACCCCAAACCATTAGTTGTAGAGCATAACAACGACCCTAGGCAACTTAGAACTCCCAAACCAAAATTATCAAAGGAATACTTAAGTTGACTAATTGCTGTTATGCCGGATCCCTGCACTTGAACTAGCCGGATACCTCGTACAAGGGATCCATGGGATCAGTGCAACAGAAGACAACATAAGTAAGAAATGATCACTGTGGAAGTTCCACTACCACCTTTCACTATCAAAGACTCATGAACATAAACCTAGTTACTGTTCACAGGAGCAAATTGATCATCTTCTTCAAGCAAAACAATATCTTGTGTAAGTATAATCTTCACTACATTGTTATTTCCATTCCTTGATTCCTAGGATTACAATTTTCATCTTTAGAAGTTGAGTTCAAATGGAATTGTCATAATTTGTTACCACATTTTTTTCTAAGATAATCTAAATCAAAGAATTTACATTTTTAATATAAATTAAACTCATTCCTTGAATTGAATGAAGATGTTTTGAGCAAAATTTTGATCAAACCCTTTAGGCTACTATTCACACAATTAACACCACATTATGGTTTTGTTGTATAGGAACAATCATGCCTAGTAACCGCCAACAAGATTACCATGATACCGCCCACTACATCCCAATGTACCATCGAAAGGAAGGCCTAAGCCCGGAGGATAGGAAAGCTTTCAAGTTGCTTGAAAAGAGGCTTTTCCATGACGCCTGTGTGGTTGAACCATCATTCCTCGCGAACACCAACATCCGATAAGTCTTTGGAGGAATCAACTTTGATTGCCTCTTAGATATAAACGAGAAAATTTGTCCGGTGTTCGTGATTGAATTTTACAAGACAATGAGAATCGTTAGGAATGATGACAGGACCATCTCAATAGCCTTCATCATCAATGAGCATGAGTACACCCTCTCTCTTGTAGAATTTGGAAGGATACTCCGTGTCCTATATCAAGGAGTGTGCATATATTCCAATGAATGGTCTTTGGCGGAGCTACATGACATGGTAGATCATCATGAAGTTTACTTCAGGAGAATCCCGAAAGCAACGACGGTAAGGGATACCGTCTTCATGGAAAGAGCCTCTCCATCGAGGGTCACAAGAAATTCCAAGGTGATCTATAGGGATCCATTTCAAATAGAGCTTTCAGAAATGTTCCCGTTGTACAAGAAATGGGAACTCATGGTAAGGGAGAATGTGCTTTGCTTGGGAGGGAAGAAAGATCATCCCAATGCGTGCTTGAGCTTCATGATATATTGCCTTGTGACCGGCACTCACTTCAACCTCGCTTATTACATGATAAAAAAGATGGCGAGTGTGAAAAGCATGGACAAGATGGTGCTCCCTTATGCAATGCTGCTGACCCGTCTAGCAAAATTCATCTTTGCTTTAGAACCTTCTCCTTATTCCTTTGATCATAGCTTTTGCAACAAATTCATAGTGCCGCTATCCGATGGAAAGACTACAAGGATCATGGTGGATAGCAAGAGACCTCACCCACCAACGGATTCTTCGGATGAGAGGTAAAGACAAAGAGAAAGAGAAGGAAGTAGCAATCCCCTTGGCAACACCGACCTCGACCTTTTAGATTACATCAATCAATTGCCGGATATTCCAAGCCCATCACAAGAGTGGCAATAAACTAAATGGATCTTCAAGTGCTTCGCTAACTTCTTGAAGAAGAAGAAGTAGAGATGGTGGGATGAAGAGTGAAGATGATGAAGATGGAGATGAAAACGTGAGTGAAATAGAAGGAGGTGTGAATGGAAAGTAAGGTCATAGGACCTTAATTAATGGTTTGTAACTTCTTAACAATATTTATGTAGAGTAGGATGTAGTTGTAGGAATTGCCATGATTTGGCATTAAACATCTTAACTTAGTAACTAGTAAAATGAGATTTTACGACCACTTGATCCTATTCAAGTAGTCGTTATTACTCATTTTTAATTACCTTTTAGTTCTCCCCACTTGCTATGCGGTATACTTGTTGTTTGCATGTGGTTACTGATTGTAGAATTGATTAGGTTAAGCATTTGCTAAGAGTGCAAAAATTTCTCAATTGCTGAGAAGCTACTGGTTTACAGTAGCCGGATCCTTGAGCTATAACTAGCCGGATCCCTCAAATGAGGGAACTGTGGGATCCGGGCAAACAAATACCTGATACAGATCATGTTTCATCAAACTTGTCATCTAGATCACATCATTCTAGTTAAACATGATTCTTTAAGACTACTTAAGTCTTCCTTAAGCTCAGTAGGTCTCACACTCACCCGTGGCTAACTTAGGATCAAATTCAAAGTGTTTTTGATTTATCAACTCATCAAAACTCACTATATTTCTGCTCCAATGCTCACAAATTGTTCCTCACATCTCAAAACACTTTGCTTGATATTTCTATCAATTTTAGAAAATTGATCTTAGTCACCTTACCCTAAAGTAGGCTTAAAACAAGTTTTTAATTTCCTTTAATTTTTCTTTATTTTTTAGGAATTTTTCAAATTTCTCCTAAGTCATCATCTGATCTCTAGGATCAATTACCATCATTAAGTATTCTCACTCTTTGTGGCTGGACATTTAAGTCACCTATCACTTAAGACATCTAAGGAAAGTCAAAACCTCAAGATTTATAGGCATTATACCTTACAAGAGCATAATCACTTCACCATATTTCTGTCTGACAGATGGATCCCTGGTTTATAACCAGATGGATCCCTAGTGAGAGGGATCCGTGGGATCGGTGTCTACAGAAAGCTTCTAATAAGCTTTTCTTTCAAAATTTAAACCATCTTTGGTAATCTAAACACTTTTAGTTACCATTTAATGATTCCCTTGAGCTGAACAACACCATAGTTGACCTTGGTGCATGCTTAATTCTCGTAGTGGTCATGAATTTAATTCCTTAATTCAAATGCACCCTTTAGAAACCAAACACTCTTGAGAGGTTAAGTCACCACTCTTACGACAATTCTAAAAAACAGTAGTTAAAAACTTCTATGACATCCAAACCGTCACAATGACTAAAGCACCTAACAACAACTCTTTAACCAAAGGTTCATCCAAAAGGAATACTCATATGGTCCATGAGCTATCATCCACCGAATCATCACCCGTAAGGTCACAATGCTATAATCCCACCTCAACAATCCCAATCAACAATAGCCAAGAGAACCGCAAGGATTAGTATTAGACCTCTTGGGTTAGAAAAGGGTTCATCAAGCTCTAAATCAAACGTACCTAGTTCTAGTAAAACGCCTAAGCCTTCATTCCTAGAACATAGACTACATTCCTTCACCGAACCTCTTTCTCATCCAAATCTCTATTCATTAGAGCACTCACCACTGAGAACTTCCCACTCACCAACCTTCTCGTTAAATAGGGAACCACCTACATTACCAAATAATCCACCGTTGGAGACAAAGAACCACCAAGGACTTAATCATATAGAGGACTTCCCATTACCACCACCTTCATTCTTAGTAGAACCTACATTGCTCAATGTACCTCCACCAACATTTGTAGAGCCTCCTCAAAATATTCAATCTCCTCCGGTTCCTTATCATGACAATAATTGCTCTAATTGTCTAATCACCCAAGGACTAGTTCAAGAAGTACGAAATAAGTTGCATTTCATGTTTAATCATCTTCTTGAACGAGTGGACCAAATCAACAAGTCTACTCATCCTTAGATTCAAGCACATTGTTGCTCTTTGAACTTTTGGTCACTTATTAGAATTAGTAGAAAAATGTATTACATGGTTAAATCATTCTCTTAGTTTTAGAGATTCGTATATCGTCTCTCATATTTTATTGAATGAAATTACATGTTATATGCCATATTATTTTGAGTATATGTTTGTTACTTGAATACATATCTCACTTTGATGCTAAACATCACTTGTTACATCACCATTGTTGTCTTAAGATTTCAGACAGACGAATCCCTCAATTTTGCCTAGACGGATCCCTACAAGGAGGGAACCATGGGATCCGTGCAACAGAAGACTTGTTTTCTACTAACTTTAGTCTTATTCGCAGGAAATTATGCATTATATACTTGTTTTCTAACATTTGTTTTGTTGATTTTCAATTTACACAAGAAGACTTTGACACCCTAAGGTAGGGGAAGTTTCGTGTCAAAGCAATACATTGCAAAATCATTTGCAATATATTTTAGAATTACGTTACATGACGTCCCATTTGCAAAGTTGTAGTAATCAAGGGGGAGAATAGTCGTCACAAAGACGAAACCATTTGCAAACATAGTTGCAATGCACTAGTTTAATATTTATTTTTACTTGATGCCCTCACAAAGGGATGAACTCGTCAAGGGGGAGTTAAGACGAGAATTCTTCCCGTCACTTACTCTCTATATTTTTTATTTCTTATTACATGTTTTTCTTAAAACAATATGTTAGTTTCTTTTCGACACTCTTTTTGTTTCGACAAAAAGGGGGAGAAGAGAGTAAAAACTCCAATTCAAACTTTTACGAATTTTAGTTTTTCCTTAAAATAATTTTATGTTTTGTCATCAATAAAAAGAGGGAGATTGTTAATACAAATAAGCTGTTAAAACGTTTATCTATATTTTACGATCTTCTAATGTTTTGTTGATAACAAACGTAAATTCATTTTAACGAAACAAATAAAATACGTAAATGGTTTGAGCCAATAGTTTACTAACACACTTACGGTTTCACATAAAACACTAAACAAGTAAAAGTGATTTTATGATGTTGTAATATATATGTACAACAACTAGTGTTTACATATTGGGTAGATATATACATAACTAGTATGTATTATAATGGGTAATATAAATGGGTAGAAGTTTAAGTATTTCACCCATTAACCAAATACATTGAATGTGGTTGGGTATAACCCAAAGTCCATGACCCATACCCATGGAGCATAACCCATAACCCATTTCATGACATCATGCATAAGTCATAAATGGGTATTATCCATGACCCATGGACTAGATGCATTGCATCTTGTAGATACATTGTATCTATTTGGATACCCATGGTCCAAAGTCTAGGACCCATGACCCAAAACCCACGGGCAAAGAGCAGCGTCCCACGTATGTGTTTGGAACAGCAGATTGCTGTGTTTTAGGACAGCAGATTGCTGTGTTTTTATTAAATAGAAATGATGGGTCCTCTTATTTTATAAAATGGCTTGGACAAATCAAGTCATTGTTACTGAAAATGACAATATGACATGTTGCTTTTTCGAAAAAAAGTATGTACAAATATCCTAAAGTATATATACTTTCTAGTGTTAACCGTGAACCAAGTTTCCCTCTAAGTTTTATAAATTAAATTTATATGGTTAAAAAGTTGTGTTTTAGTTGAATACAATATTTTTATACATATATTTTATATGGTTCAAGTTTATTTTATTTTACACATATATTTATTGACGAGTTTGGCTATTAGATACAATATTTTTATACACATTCAAGCTTTTCAAGCCAAGCTCAAGCCTGAATGATTAAAGCTCGTCAAGCTATCAAGCCAATCTCAAGCCTAACTTATAAATTTCAAGCCAAGCTCAAGCCCTGTTAAGCTCGAGCTCGGCTCGACTCGATTACACCCCTACTTGAGAGGCTTATAATGCATATGATTGTCATCTCTCTTAAGGGTTCATTTATGTTAAAACATTCACATTTATGCCCCCTCTTTATTAATTTGTATTTCAGGTTTTATGTGGTCTATGTAGGATTATTACCAGATGGAAGGTGTTGAATGTTGATACATATTTCTTTTTATGTTCGTTTGCCCTCGAATTATGTTTATTCATTGTAATGTGACTAAAAATGTTTTTTTGTTGGAAAGTGGTTCGGACAGTTAGTTTTTGATTGTTTTGTTTTTAAGCTATTAATTATATTTTTAAATAGTTTTGTTGAGTCACTTATGCATCATTGCTATGATGTGGGTCATTTGTTTTTAACTTATGGACAACGTGTTTACTATTCGCTTTCTTTCAAATGTGAAGACCTGCATATATGTAAATGTAGAATGTAGAGAAAAAAACTAAGACCGGTTGTACCGAAGATGCAAAATTTTGAACTATTTATTAGAGATTGGTTGATTCAAGTATTATTTTTTGTGAAACGGGATAACCGTACCGATGATTTTTACGTAAACTGAAAATGGGTCCAAAATATCAACAAGTAGGATCAAATAAAAAGTATCACTTTCTACCAACATTTTAAAAGTAAATAGAAGGAAGGTGACAAGTGTCCTATATTGACCAAAAAAAATGTTCACCACAAATTTGAAATTATTTTATAGCTTAGACGATACAAAAATAAATGAAAGTCGTTGATAAAAGAATTTTTTTTCGAAATTGATGAAAAAAACGCATTACCTTTTGCGTTCATTATATTTCGATGTTTATCATTGTATTTTTCACCAATTGTTTTATTTAATGAAAGTTTTCAAAAACTTCTATAAACAACTGAGAACATAAAGGTGGTGTTGCGGAATCAAAAACCATTAAAATAGTTTTCCTAAAGAAAAGTTTTATGGTAATTCTTTAATGAATAAATGATAAGCATAGGAACAAAAATTGATGAAAATCTGGATTAATGAACATTTGGATCGATTATGGACCGTAGATTGATGAACAAAAAACTGTAAGCATTATCTTTTATCACAAAAAAAAGGATTTAATTTTTCTCATCAATTTTTAATGAGTTTGTCTCCTCTTTGTTGTGAATTTTTCTTTTCCAGATTGTTCGGGAAATCATTTTTTTTTTATTTACCGGTGTCACGTGTTGCGTCTTCCTAATTTTAAAAAAAAATTAAAAATATTAAATTTTTTTCATAAAATTATAACCCAAGAGATCAAAAGAATTCGAATTGAGTGAGAGTGCATTGGTAAAGCATAAAACCCCATGAACGATTTTGTTTATGTAGATGAAATTATCATTGTAATTTTTTTTTTTTTTTTTTTTTTTTTTTTTTTTTATCTCATCACATAATAGTATTTCGATAATTATAGAAGGGGGTTCATATAGGATGTCTAATTACTTCAAATCAAGGTTTCACTTTTGCTAACAAGTTAACTATTAATTTGGAACGTAAACGGCTATGCACTTGTAAGACTACATAAGCCTTTTATAAAATGTTTGTGGAAGACTGATCAATATGATGATTTGTGCAATGGAACAATACTAAGCATCGCCAGGTTGATGAGAAATCGCATCGAGACAACAATCAAAGTAACTCATTTGAAAAGCGAGTGTTTATTTAAAGGATGAAAATCACACCCTTAGATAAACGGTCAACATTAAAGAAAAGTGGTTTCAATGTCTATATCTTTCGTTATGAAAATCAACAAAAGCTAGGTACAATCTATGGGGTGAGAGGATGTATGTGCCATACCCTATTTACACACATAGCCAACTATATGTTGTTGTATTGTGCGTTAAGTATAAAAAGGGCTGAAGATAGTTATTTGAAACGAAGACGATAATCTCGCCAATAGCGCAACAAACGTGATATATAAAGTAGTTAGATAACCAAGCTCAACTGTATTTACATATACACAATTATTTAATATCAAACTAATTAATTTATAGTGTTTCTAAATATGATATACATGTGTCAAATGGTTGGTAGAAACTTTATGTATCTAATTTCTTATGCAAGTAGATGAATGCGTTTGGAACTCTACAACACACACTCAAGCCGCTCAAAACAAGAAACTAAAATATGTATTTATGCAACTTTATTTTATTTTTTGATTATTTAACAATTTGTTTGATTTACAAGTATGTTTTATTTGTACTAACTTTTTATTTCCAACCGCGTATATTTAAGGGTTTCTTTCTAATGGATAATTGCATAATATACAATTCATAGTCTATTTCTTTGACTTCTCTTTAAGATACCCGTGAATTTCACGGGTCTTTTAGCTAGTTAATCAAATATAACTTTTTTTCGATTAAAAAAATGCATTTAATACACATTAATTAAACTGAAAAATTACCTTAAGTAAATGTTATTTTTAATTTAATAAACATCAAATTTATTTGTTTAAATGTATAAAATAATGCCCCAAGAGCGTTTGTTAAACGATCCCTTAAACTTGTATCCAAAAGTATAAAGACCGCTTTTAAAATAGTGATAATTCATGCACATTATTAATATAAAATTGTGGTGTACAAATAACTTTTTGTGATGTACATATCACATCACAAAAATGTGGAGTACATAATTTCTTAGAATTACATCTATAGAAATTGAGAGATGTCAAACAAAAATTAAAGACAAAGCACATAAACATATCACTTTTCAACACATTATATAAACCCTTTAATTAACAAGTGTAGTGGTAACCACCTAACGAAACACATAAAAATACACCATAATAAATCTTACATACATCACAAAAAATGAGATGCACCACATTAGGTGGTCTGCACCAACCTACGAACGCCAAAATCCTACCACCGCTTGTGGTGTTGGCATGCTGTAATGGCTCATCGCGCTTGAAGGGTTCCCACCACGAGTGGTAATGCCCTCCATAACACGCAGTTTTAGAAATTTTCTCGAACTACTTATTTGTTGTGTGTGTAAACCCAATTCCACATAGGTAGAAAGACAATCCTAAATCTTAAAAAGTTAACATATAAGCTCTGCATGCTACTTCTTTATCACCGTTTTATTTTACATTAATACCCCAATTAGTCTTATATATTAATAACACCACATTAATACCCCAATTACATTAATAATAACACCACATGTCGTCCCCTGTAGTAGAGATCCACCACCACCTCTCGACTATCAAACGGATTCCAAGAAATATGGGGTTATTATTATTATAATTATTGTTGTTTTGGTTTGTAAGTGTGTATTAGGTATATTGTAAAGTATATTTGTATAAAGTGATATATTTTTATATTTTTGTCTTGGTGATGGATTTGGTGGTGATCATAGCACGTAAAAAATGACGAGTTTCATAATGTACTGAATATTAATATAACACTGATAGTCGGTGATCATAGTGCACAACCTAAGAATTCTTACAATATTGAGTATTTACAATGAAACTCGATCCTATAAACTCTTTCCATTTCCACATACAGTAAGGTGGTGTTTGAATGCAACTTAATTGACTTAATATGAAAAAACTTAATTTATTAAGTCATATGAAAAGTTGTTTGTTTTTCACTTAATCAAAATAAATGACTTAAAATAATAAGTGATAAAAGTGAGGTCCTTCACATTAAGTCATTTGTTAATTAACATGACTTAATGAAAAAAGTAAACAAACAAGCCCTGCATGCTTATTTTGAACTAATGTATTTGACCAATTGTAGATAAAAAACATTTGACTAATTACGATAATAAAAATTTTATAATCTTTATACTCTTACTCAAAAGACCATGATTGGTTAATCTTGATACAAATCCTACTTTTTACAGTCTCAAAAAAACATTATAAAAACACACAAAAGGCTCCCATAAAGTTTAAAAAAAAACCTTGAAGACATAAACACAACTCACACATCTCCGACACAAGACTTCCATTTTTCAAAAACCAAATAATAAATAAATAAATTTATATAAATTTATTTATTATTTCATACTCTCTCATTCTTCTCTGTCGGTATCTTTGATCACCTTCTTCTTTCACTGGTAATAAATTCTTTTATTCTTATTATTATTTTTTTATATAAATTTGAATTTAATTATTTTTTAGCATCTCACTTCACATATGCAAGATTCTTTTTACATTGTTTTAATTTAAGTATTAATATATTAATAAAGGGTTTTCATGTGTTGCTCAATAATGGGATAAAAAGTCAATGAATTTGAGGTTAAATATTGTGTTTCTTGATCCATTTTTTTTAGTGGTATTGGGTAATTGAAATTAAGGGTTTTTGAGGTTGGAATTTTGTTGGGTTTATGAAAATTTAATTTGGGTCAGTTTTTGATTTGGGGATATATAATTTTGAAGGCTAATTATTTGGTAAGTTTGTGTTTTATTTTTGCTTTTAAAATTGGGAAATTTTTGTAATTAAATTTTTTGATTTGGGTTTAAGTAATTAAAGTTTGAAGCTTTTTTATAGTAGGAATTTGTGAAACAATGTGAAATTAGTGTTCAAAGATTTGATCTTTTGTGGGTATGAGTTAATGATTATCCAAGAAGTGATTTTTCAATCATTGGTTATACTTTATGAATAGGGAAAATTGAGTTTTGAAGCTTAATTTTTTGTGGGTGATTCTTGATTTTGTTTGAATTTAGTTGGTCTACTTAAAGTTTTGTGCTTTTTTAAGTTTTGATATCGGGGTTTAAAACCGAGTACTTTGTGGGTAGGAGTCAAATCTGCAAGAATCGAGTCAAATTTGGAATTATGAAATTGAGTTTTGTTACTAAAGCCCGATTTTGCTTCACTGGAGAACGATGTTGCATAGAATCCTCCTGTGTTTTCGTATACAAAGTACTTTATTTCGGTAACAAATTACAATGTAATCATATTCTTGTACAAATGCTAAAAGTCACTTTAGTATTAACAAGAACAGATTTTTATTTTATTTTATTTCCAAAAAGGTTCATTCTTGCATAGTTTCTTTGTTAGCAGTTCTATAAGAACGATGATCTATTTACAAGTAAATGTCAAGCTCGATAAATCGAATCCTCTAAATCAATAAATTGTACAAGTAGTACATTGTTTTGCATCATATGGACTAAAAAGTTTGCATTTTGTTTTATTGATTTCAGAACTAGATCACTGCATAATTTGTGAAGGGCTATCAGCGTTTAAATTTTTGCAGGAGACCAGTCACTTTGAGGTATGTTCTTAATTTGTATTTATTACCCAAATGTTGGTCTTTAATATTGAAATTGAAAGGAGCAAATTTGATGGTTTGGTCCCATTCGAAAATTTTAATTCATCATGTATTATTTGGTGGTAGACAGTGACCTTTTTTGTCTTGTCTTCGAAGCGAAATTTAACTTCTCTTAAAGATAAGTGGTAGTCTCCCAAACCAACAAAATTGTAACAGTCAATTTTAGTATACAGTTTTAGGACTTTTCGGTAAATCTAAGTTATGTCTGATTGTTACGGACTTCTACCCCTTCCAAGTTGTTCGTCTTGATTATATGGTCATGGAGACATAAATAGTGACCGGGGAGCCCTTATTTTTCATGTGAAATGAAGTTGGGTCCCACAATCCGGAAAATCAAGTAAAACGTTAATGGTAATTAACGATTTAGTTTTAGTTTTGTTGGATGCTTTCTCTGTGAGCATAAAGTATGTAATTAGGAGTAACTTACAAGATTGAAAGATGCACTTTTGATTTCACCATGTGTGTCTACAGATTTCGTAAAAAAGTCTAAAACTTTGTTATGATGGAAAGTTCTTCCTTTAACTTTTATCATCTTTACACCACATCTTTGTAAATAGTTGGAGTGGCTAAAATACATGAAGTGTTTGTCTTGAAGCAACCAATAGCGTATTAGCATGACACTGCACACTTTGTGACCAAATATAACAAGTTTAAGTCACCATAACAGTATGTTTACAAAATCAAGTGCGCAATGCATGACAAACTCCCTATAAAAAACAAGTGTCGAACAGCTGATAATGTTGCTTTAGCCTTGGATGCTAAATATGCATGTATACGTGTGTGCATGTACTTTTGTCTCACTTATTCTAAGTGAAGAAGCTTTATGATCATGCAAGATTCTCAAAAGTTTTAATCTTTATTCCTTTTCGCTTTTTACAATATGAATCAATAAAGTAAAGTTTAATGATCCAAGTCATTCAACTACTACACTTTTATTTTTCATGACAAAGTCATGATCTTGATCTTCTTTTTCCTCTCATTTTGGGTCCCTTTTGAACATGGTTGGTTTTTATTAGCTTTGAGTATCGTATCCGTGACCTGGATCCTACTTTATGAGCTCATAATCAAATTCTTAAATCTATGGATAGCTGATCATACAATTAGTTCTTAGAGAAATTGAGCCTCAAAAACCAAAAACTTCAATTTGCTGTTCTTGTTCGGCTTTTCTTCGGTTTTGACTTCTCTTTGTTCAGGTTTGACTTCTATATGTTCTGCGGGTTTGGTTTCTGTAAATTTGTTCTTTTGACATTTTAGTATAGAATCTTGGGATTTTCTTCAGGTTAAATGCACTAGTTTGTTTCCTCGATTATCCTCCCTAAATATTGAAATGTTCATGTTTATGGTCTCTGCATGTTTGACTTTTTGATAATTAACTAATTAAGTAGACTTCTTCAAACTGGATCATAGATCATTTTTGTGTCGTAATCTTAGAACTTTTCTTGACTCTTTTGTAGTTTGACTTTTTAAAATGAATTCTTAGATCATTTATGTATCAATACTGAGAATTTTAAGTTTCTTGATTTGCTGTTCATAATTCCTGCAAGTTGACTTCTATATATACCTGTTTGACTACTTTCAGTATGGTTTTTAGATCATTGTACCCTAAAAAGCTACTTACTGATTTTCTATTTACTACTCCATGATTTTATGCAGGTTTGACTTATTGTACGCTGACTTTGACATCATATTAATTCCATAATTTAAAACAAATCATGTTTTGATCCTGCTTATATTTCCTACAGGTTTAATTTTCGTACGACCAATTTGATCTATACGTTCCAAAATAATGGTAGAAGATCATGATAAAGAGAACAAAGTCACGGTTGACCTTCAGTCAACCGAAGAGTGGCTGTCATATGCCAATGATATAGTACCAGTAGCTCTAGAGAAAGCCCGAGAGGTCAAGGGTTTCCCAGGTCGTTGGAAATCGATCATATCAAAATTAGAACAAATCCCGACTCGGTTATCAGATTTATCAAGCCATCCATGCTTTTCAAAGAACACATTATGCAAAGAACAGCTTCAAGCAGTTTCCAATACCTTAAACGAATCAATCCAAATGGCAGAAAAGTGTTTGAAAGAGAAACCCGGAGGAAAACTTCAAATGCAGAGCGATCTAGATTCGTTATCCGGAAAGATCGACTTAAATCTAAGAGATTGCGGGCTTTTGATTAAAACTGGGGTTCTTGGTGAGGTTGCATCGTCAAGTTGTACCCTGTCGGGGTCTGAAGGTACAGGTGAAGGAAGCTGCAACGTTACCGAGTTATTGGCTAGGCTGCAGATTGGTCATTTGGAAGCTAAAGATAAAGCTCTCGATAGTCTCGTTGACGTGATGAGAGAGGATGAAAAGACTGTTTTACCCTTCTTGGGTCGAAGCAGCATATCAGCTTTAGTACAACTCCTCACAGCCACTTCTCCAAGAATAAGGGAGAAAACCGTCACTTTAATCTGTACATTAACAGAATCGGGTACTTGTGACGATTTACTAGTGTCAGAAGGTGTTTTGCCTCCTCTTATAAGACTACTCGAGTCCGGTAGCTCGGTTGGTAGAGAAAAGTCTGCAATTGCCCTTCAAAGATTGTCGACGTCAGCAGAGACAGCCCTTTCGATCGTGGGCCATGGTGGGGTCCAGCCGTTAGCTGAAGTTTGCTACACGGGTGATTCTGTTTCACAAGCTTCAACTATTTGTACTTTGAAGAACTTATCTGCCGTGCCGGATGTACGGCAAACATTGGCGGAAGAAGGGGTTATAAAGACAATGATCGATATACTCGATTCAGGGGTATTATTGGTATCAAAAGAATACGCAGCTGAGTGCCTACAGAATCTTACTTTAAGTAGTGAGGATCTCAAACAATCTGTTATAACTGAAGGCGGGATTCAAAGTCTTTTATCGTACCTCGATAATGGTCTACCTCCAGAACCCGCAATTGGGACGATACGAAACCTTGTGGGGTCTGTTTCTATAGAAAGCCTAATTTCGGTTGGGCTTCTATCGAGACTTGTGTGTGTACTCAACTCTAGCTCGACCGGGGCACAAAAAGTGGCCATGTCGACTATATGTCGGATATGTGACACAATGGAAGTGAAAAAAGTTGTGGGTGAAAGCGGATGCATTCCGTTATTAGTTAAATTATTGGAAGTCAAATCGAATGAGCTTCGTGAGGTGGCAGCTCAAGCCCTTGCGAGCCTAATGACCGTTTTATGTAATGTTCGAGAAGTTAAACGTGACCCACGGAGTGTCCCAAATTTGGTTCAGTTGCTTGATCCAAACCCTCAAAACACGGCTAAAAAGTATGCAGTTTGCTGTCTTGGGGTTTTATCGACAAGTAAGAAATGTAGGAAGCTTATGATATCATATGGGGCGATCGGATATTTGAAGAAACTTACCGATATGGATATAATTGGGTCGAAAAAGTTATTGGAAAGTTTGCAAAGAGGGAAGTTTAGTAACTTTTTCGGATAAGTTAGTTTTTCTTGTGATGTAAATTGTTATTTGTGTTTCATTGTCTTCTATGAAACATTCTAAGCTAAATGTATGAATCAACTTGAAATGGTTTTATAAAGGTTGTACCAATACGCTCAAATCTTGTTAGATAAATGGGGACTTATTTTAGGTGCTGTTTGCTTGGAGGTGTTGGGATTTGCTTTTTGGACAAAGTAAAAAAATATGTTAGGTTAAAATCTCAGTCAGGATATTTAGACGTCGTAGCCAAATATGTTCTTTTATCAAATCTTATGTAAGTGGGCTGGTTTTAGAAATTGAGTGGGTCTTTTTTCTCTTTGAGTCTATTTCTCTCATGTCTCTTGCATTACAAAAATATATTAATTAATTTCTTATTCTCAATTATAGTTATTAAATAATTTATTTTCAGTTAATCAATTATATTTTCTATCTACTAAACCAACATCAAATCCAGATCTTAAACTAAATTCAAATCCTATTGGATAATGGATTTAAGCCATTAAATAGCCACATACTTTCTTAAATTTACTTATATGGTACGTGTACAAAATTTGTTATTTGTATCATACCTCAACTTTTCAATTCATGCTAATATGGTCACATTTTTACCATCAACTGGTAAAATCGGACAATTTTTTTAGATAGTGTGACTTGACAATTTTTTTATTTTTTATTTTTTTTATTATTAATTTTTTTTTGGTTTTTAATTACCTATATGATAGGGGTTAAGACATTAAACAGTCACGTACTTTCTCAAATTTACTAATATTACGTGTATTGAATTTATTGTTATTATACATTTTTGTACATTTTATCCGTTTTCATACGTTTTCTTACGTTTTCGTACTTTTGATACGTTTTCGTACTTTTCACACGTTTTCATACGTTTTCATCAGTTTTTATACGTTTGCTTGTGTTTTTATACGCTTTTGTACGACTTATACCTTTTTTTTTTTACATTTTCATACATTTTCGCACGTTTTCATAAGTGTTCTTACGTTTTCGTATGTGTTCGCATGTTTTCATTGGTTTGGTACATTTTAGTACATTTTCACACCATTTTCTACGTTTTTGTACGTTTTATACGTTCTATACGTTTTATACGTTTGTGCACGTTTTATACGTTTATGTGCGTTTTGTACGTTTGTGTATGTTTTTATACGCTTGTGTATGTTTTCACGTGTTTTTATACGTTTCATATGTTTTATACTTTTTTGCACGGATAAAAACGTATAATAATGTACATAAACTTAGAAAATGTACAAATATGTACACAAACGTACAAAGGCGTACAAAAACATAAGAAAACGTTCAAAAACGTACAACACGTATAAAAACGTACAAAAGATACAAAAATGGGTAAACATGGATAACAACGTACGAAAACGTATGTAAACATATGAAATATAGTATGCACACCATATTAGCTGGTAAAACAGGTTTCTATGTATCATATTAGCCGGTTTATGAAAGGTCACGTACCATATAGATAGTTTTTTCAGTACACGCACCATATGAGTAAATTTGAGAAAATACGTGGCTATTTAATGACTTAAACCCAATCATATTTCAACCCCACTTATAAACCAAACGGAAGATGAGTTGGGTTCAAATGAAATATAAAATTGAAACGAGAAGGATGAGAAAAATCTACAATCGTACATTTCAGATGCATTTACAAAAGTAGGTCACTCTTCTCATTTTATTTTCTTTTCTCACTAGATCTCTTCCATTTTAGAGATTATAAAAGAGAATTGTTATGCTCACTTAATTTTTACATTTTTTTTTCACATAATGACATGGATGTTTATGATTAGTTGTCCCACTCTTATATTTTCTCTTTTTTTCCTTAATTAACCGTGTCACATGTAGACACCCCAATTTTGTGCAAATCTCTTTGTAAACTTTGAGTGAGTATAATATTATTCGTTATAAAATATAAAGATTGACATACTAATCATAGCTACTCATTTTTATTTTACTAAAATAAAACTTTCACTTTCATCCCCTTCTACCATCTCCTTTTTCACTAAAACCCACATTCACTTTTCTTTTCCGAAATAACATATCTCAAAAACTGTTAATCATTAGGCGAAACAAATTATATGATTACAACAAACATTTAATTATCTTTTAATAGAGGGACGCTTTCTAATACTTTTGTCATTATTTTTTTTCCTTTTTATTCGGGTTTTTTCGGTACAAGAGCTTGCATGATATACTCCCTTCGTCCTTAAATAAGTATCCACTATTGACTTTGTAAGTCTTCATTTTGTAACTTTGACTTTAAATTATTTTATTTGTATTATGTAATACTTGATGCAAAATATATGAATGAATTGAGTTTGAAATGTATTTTTATTGGTATAATTTTCATGAAGTATTACATCGGAGAAATTAAATAATTTAAGGTCAAAGTTGAAAGAAAAAGATTTTAAAAGTTAATAGTGAACATTTATTTAGGGACGGAGGTAGTATTACATTTGATATAACACTAATATTTAAGTTTGATCACTCAACATGCAGTCGTAAAATGAGCATAAGTATTGTGTAGAACTCTAAACATTTCACTGTTTTTTACATTAAAGATACAAATATTTAGCTTTCCAACCATATATCACACATAAAATTTGCACTTTCAAATCAACACTGTAAATTCATAGAAGTTGGAGAAAATATATGGATTTTTTTACATTCCAACTCACTTGATATATCACATGTAATATAACACTAATTTCTAGACTCAAAGACTAAATTGTTGTCGTAAAATGAACATAAGTATTATTTAGAGGTTCAAATATTATGTGTGGTATATGGTTGGAAAGTTAAGGATGTGTATTTTTCAACTCTTGGTGAATCCTTTGGAATTCTATATAATATTTATGCTCATTTTATGACAGCATGTTGAGTATCCGAATTTATAGATTAGTCTTATATCACATATGATACTTCAAGCGAGTTTGACTAGCAACATAATTCTTTTATTTTCTCCAACTTCTATGATTAAACTGTATAGATTTAGAGGTTCAAATTTTATGTGTGACATATGGTTGGAATGCTAAGAATGTGTACTTTTTACTGCTAATAACGATGAATCATTTGGAGTTCAACACAAATATTTATGCCTTTTTTACGATAACATGTTGAGTATGCGAACTTACATATTAGTGTTATATCACATGTGATATACCAAGCAAAATACTGTACCCAAAAACAAAATTGTTTGTCGAAAGTATATGATAGTGTGTTGGTCCGATATTTTTGTGCAAAACCATGAAAAGTATGAACAACAGTTTGAGAAAATAAAAATAACTGATGAACATTAAAAATGGAAGCATGTTTACACAATCTTGACCTGCTACAACTAATAATACTCATTTGTACATTATGACTGAATCAGTTTCACTTAGAGGTTAAGGTGAAGGTTTTTACGAGGGATAGTTGCGGAATACTATCCCTAGCAATGACAAATGATGCTCTTCAAATTATGAAGAGGAAGACTCCACTTAGAAGAGGAGGAACATTCTAGTGGTGGAGTCCCGTGCTTACTACTTCTAATATCCTCCCTTTATATACTAGGGAGATACACTGTTAGAAGTTACGAGAATAATAGTAATTTGTGAACTAGAAAAAAAATGAAAGTAGGTGCACGTGCCCTTGTGTGGCTAGGGTTGCATTACTGTGCTGAAAAATTTATGCATGCAGTATATGCAAGTTGCTTTCCTTGCTATCGATGAGATCTTATCTTCCAAAGGATTTTCCCGCTTTACTTATCTTGAATTACTCCCGCCTAAGTGTGTCTGAGAAATTGAGCTAGATCATTCTTCACATTTAGCAAATAACTTTCAAGTATTTGCTAAGTATCTTTGATCATCTGATCAGTGTTTAACTAGTCCGGCTGCATAGATCTTCAGTATGGTTTAAGTTGATAAGACTTTCAGAGTCCTTAGAGACATTTGCCAGTCCTCTTAGACTCTGGTTGTTTGTAACTCCTTGTATTTTCTAGCTGACTCCGCATCAGGTCACAAAGTGTTTTTGTTCAATTTGGACTTCGTCTTCTTTGAAGCTTGACTGTTTTCCCAAGAAGTATACGACATATCTGAGTTGTTTATACTCTAATAAGTGAAGATACTCAGTGAGTTCTTTTGATCAGACCCGCTGTTCTTTATAACAGTGGGTATCAAGCGGTCTTGATTTAACTTTTCTGAGGTTGCTCGCTGAGGTGTATACCTTTGCGATTCTTTGGATAGCTGATTGTGATCAGCTGTGTTGATCTTTTTCAGGGAGTAAACTTTGCTCATTATTTACATTTTGACTTAATCAGAGAGTGAACTAGCTTTCTGATTTTATCAGCTAGTGACTTAGGCTGATTTTATGTGTCAAATACTTGGTGAGGGATAATTTGGTCAAATTTAGGCTCAACAATCTCCCCCTGTTTAAATATAAAAGTAGATTGAGTCTTATCAGAAGTAAGTAAGCATAACGGCTTCTTCTTACGTTCTGATTTATAATCAAGAATGAAAACAAGATAAACATCTGGTGGTCTAGTTTTATCAAAGGTAAGTTAGAATAATGGCTTCTTCTTACAATCTGATTTACAACCAAGTATATATATAAACATTTAATTTAGGAGGTCTGATTTCCTCAAAGGTAAGTGAGCATAGTGGCTTCTTATTACAATCTGAATTACAACCATGTATATATATATATATATATATATATATATATATATATATATATATATATATATATATATATATAGGGGGTGTTTCTTGTGAGAAGTCTAATTTTTGTGAGAACGCGAGAAGAGATCCTAGCCCTCCATCTAATCCCTTCTTTTTTTAGATCTAATGGCTAAAATTAACCCACCATTTGCACTAACCAATGGCATTTTTTTAATTACAAAATCATATTCAATATATAAAGAAAAAAAACACAATTTGACTACACCGAAGGTGAAACACAACTATTCTCTCCAAACCACCACCGTTTAAACCACCCTTCACCGCCAATTCGAACCACCACCACTCCTCCACAATTATCCTTCACCTCTTCACCTTCAACAACCTTCTTACACCTTCGTTCACCGGAATCATCACCGTCAATCAACCGCCGTTCAACCGCTGTATATCACCGTCGTTCAACCACAGTAATCAACGGAATATTAATGAAGAAGATATGGATCTAGATGACTCTGAACCAGAAGAAACTGAAATCAGTGATATCACTGGAATACACAGAGATATCAAGTAATTATCATAATTTATTATTATTTAATTAATTTTTATGAATAATTGTTTTGAATTGTGAAAATAATTAGCAAATTTAAGTTTAGTTAGAGTATCTTCGCAAGTGAACTGATTTAATTTTATTATTGTATTAGTGTAATTAATTTTAGTTAGAGCATCTTCACATGTGAAGATTATCAGTTAGGAGTGAAGTTTTGATACAGTTAGCCGATTTAAGTTTGGATTACATTATCTTCACGTGTGAAAAATATCAGTAAGTAATGGATTTTTGAGCTTATAAGTGCATATAAGTTTAGTTAAAGAATCTTCGCACGTGAAGATTATCAGTTAGGAATGAAGTTTTGATGCGATTAGCCGACTTAAGTTTGGATTACATTATCTTCGCGTGTGAAAAATATCAAGTAATGGATTTTTGAGGTTATAAGTGCATATAAGTTTAGTTATATTATCTTCACATGTGAAGATTATCAGTTAGGAGTGAAGTTTTGATGCAATTAGCCGATTTAAGTTTGGATTACATTATCTTCACGTGTGAAAAATATTAGTAAGTAATGGATTTTTGAGCTTATAAGTGCATATAAGTTTAGTTATAATATCTTCACATGTGAAGATTATCAGTTAGGAATGAAGTTTTGATGCAATTAGCGGATTTAGGTTTGGATTACATTATCTTCGCGTGTGAAAAATATCAGTAAGTAATGGATTACATTATTTATCATTATTAATTATTTTTACCTTATTTATTACTATCAAATTATTGCTTCTACTTTACGAATTAGCTTTTTCAAGCCCTAGGTTAGCTTATTTACTTATAGTATATGTGATTAGAGTTATCGATTTAGATCCTTAGTCGACTATTAGGAATCATTAGTTTACGGCAGCTTATGTTCATTCTGTGTAGGTGATTACAGTTATTCATTATTACTACTTCGATAACTAGTTTTTATCTAAAACGTGACTATACGCAAGTTGTATTAGTTTATGATACATTGTACGTCAACTGTGATTTTCAGCTTCTAAGTATTATTTATTATTAGAGGTATGATTGATGATATGATCGCTTACATTTGCCTAATACTAGTTAGTTTTCCGCTTCAGATAAGCATAGTTCGAATGCCGATCAGTCGAACCTTTAATGATAAGTAGTATAAGTATTGTTAGATCTGATCAGTGAATATTTACGCTAACTATCACTCGAATGCCGATCAGTCGAACCTTGCATTAAAGGATGAATGTTAACTCTAATGATGCCATGGAGACTGATCTACGCTTTTATAACTAGTTTTAGCTTACGTGCTCTGATTAAGGTGTTATTGCTGCCTAAATATACCTTTATTATTCGTACTTGTACTTATACTATTTATTGTTTTGAGTCTAGGAATTGTGTTTTTGAAATCTATGAACGTTACTAATAGTATGATTGATATGTTCATTTTATGTCTGTGATTATAGTTATGAATCAGGATATTGATTTTATACATTTGCCTGATAGTTAGCGACTTAGCGTAAATTTTCTCAACAGTTGAACCTTCAATATCTAGCTTAAGTTTTAGTTTGTGCTTAGGTGAGCAAGGTAGAAGTGGTATGATAATTGGTTCGATTAGGTCCTCACTGAATCGTTGTTGTTGCTGTACTGGTTTTTGTGACTTTTATATTATAGCCAAGTTTACCTTTATTTTTGGCAGATGATTTGAGAAATCACAAAGTTTAAACATGATGTTTTGAGGTAGTTTATACTTTGGAATTTGGATGTTGCATTGTGACATATTTATCCATAACATTGTACAAACCCCAAAAAGAAAACTATGGGTTAAGCTTCTTGAAATGAGTGAGAAAAGAACTTCGCGAAAGGCTCATTGGTTGTAGTTTTTTGGCCACAATCAATGGATGTAATGCGAATTGGCAGGCGGTTGGATTGGCTCAAATGAGACAATGGGTTTCAAATAATGATTGTAAATATTATGTCAAACTACTTGCGTCTCAAGTTAAAAAGATAGAGAAAAGGTATAAGTAATGCTTGACAATTATGTTAAAAAAGTAAGACATATTTTCATTGTTATTACTAGTTATATTTAAAAAATTGAATGTTGTTGCTGCGTAAACAAATGTGTAGCAGAAGAGGAGTGTAGCTATTGTTCAGCATCGGTTGTATTTCTGGATACATAAAGTTGCTTATTGCCAAGCTGACAAATGCAGCAAAGATGGAGCAACTCAGAAGCACAAACTGGAAATGTGTGTTGTTTCCATGACAGCGTGCCCTCTTACTCCATCATGATTTTGCGTATTATGTAACAGATGGGTTTCAAACTTGGCACCAGAGAATCTTTTTACACTTCTCAGATACACTTCAACTGTTGACTCTAAGGAAAATGTGACACTGATGCATAATGGCTCTTCTACTGGTGAAATATTGTCGAAACCATTTTGTCCGTTATGTGGGGTATTGCTGCAAAGAATGCAGCCCGAGTTTCTTCTATCAACGTCACCCGTATAGTTCATAAAGCTCCAATGCTGTTTTATGGTGTTGTGCTTCTGGGTCAAGCTACGATTGAAATGGCCATTACAGGTTCTGGACCTAATTCTCCAACTGGAAATTTCGCTTTTAAAGAACATGCACCTAATTCTCCAACTGGATTTTAATTCGATTACTGGAGATAAGGTACACATAATGTCATTTCGTTTAGTGCTAATTGGAATATAAAAGGGGACAAACTTTAAAATGCTTTCTATTTTGAGCAATGACCTCTTTTTAGGTTAGAAGCAAACATCAAACTTTCAAAAATTCCTATTTTATGGTAACTAAATTCTATTGGTTCTGGTATAAGGTAATCTGACCATGTGATTAGTAAAAAAAAAGATGACTCAGAAGCTGAAGTGTCTGTAAGTTTTGACTATGTTGACTTTTTTTGACACGTGAACTTAAAACCATCTCGAAGGTAGCCTGATGGTAGGTGTCCCCGAAGTCTCAGAAGAGACATGGGTTCAAGCCTCATTGTGTGAACAATCTTGGGATGGCCAAGGGAAAGTCTGGAAATGGCCATGGGCATTTTGGTTAAGCCGGGTGGCTCTCTTTCCCGGGTAGCCTGAGCAAGGATCCTTCTCCGTTGCTGGTTTTACCTTAAAACCGGCTAACTTGGGTAGCTGCGTTAAATGAATTATTTTGAGAAGTTTGAAGGTTTTTAGCTTGATATGAGTTAGTTGCATGGAATAAAACTCGGACTATAGTTTATCCTTTTTACAATTTTCCTTATGTTTCATTTCAAAAGAAATTTGCAATTGCTTATTGTAGGAGTATATAATTTATTAGAACAGCCCATCTGCTACCATGAACTCATTTAATTTTATTAGTGTATTAGTGTATTTAATTTTAGTTCTAGTATCTTCGCATGTGAAGATTATCAGTTAGGAATGAAATTTTGATGTAATTAGCCGATTTAAGTTTGGATTAGGTTATCTTCGCGTGTGAAAATTTGGATTAGATTATCTTCGCATGTGAAAAAGATCATTAAGTAATGGAATTTTTAGGCTATAAGTGCATATAAGTTTAGTTATAGTATCTTCACATGTGAAGATTATCAATTAGGAATGAAGTTTTGACATTAATAGCGGATTTAAGTTTGAATTATGTTATATTCGCGTGTGAAAAATATCAATAAGTGATGGAGTTTTGAGGTTATTAGTGTATTTAAGTTTAATTATAGTATCTTCACATGTGAAGATTATTAGATAGAAGTGAAGTTTTGACATTAATAGCATATTTAAGTTTGTATTAGATATAGCAAGTATGTTATCGATACCATAACAAAATAGGCGAGACTACTAACATTGGATTTTGGATACTTCTGTTTCTGACATTGACGTTGTTCGCAGTTGTGCACCCGTAATCTTTTGCCCCTCCTACATGTTGGACTATTCCTAAATAGTCTGGCGAAACAATCATCGTTATTTAGATAATCATATTTGGGGAAAGTATCAGTGGGAAATAAGAATACTTGTGAGAATGGAGTCTTTCACATCTGCCGCGAGAGGCAACCTGATTGTATGATGCGAAGGTTAAATAGTGCTATGGAAAGCCGTCGTTTGTAATGGGAAAGGCTTGTGTGTATTTACCGAACATGGAAAGCCGTCATTTGTAATGGGAAAGGCTTGTGTGTATTTACCGAACAGTAAGGTTATATCGTTATCCAAGGTTTTTTGCCAGCTCTCTGTTTTCATGCAGCCAAATCCTTGAATCTGGAAAAGATTCTCGGAACACTTAGTTTCTCGCAAATCTTTGTTTGCCTGAACTGCGTGACCCTATAATGTGTGAAAGATGATCAGTCATAATAAATAGATAGTAATTCTTAAGTTATTGTGTTTGTCTGTGGGAAATTAACCATTTTAGGATACCTTGAGCAAACCCCAACTCACTATTTGTGCCAAACACCATAACCTTTACTCAGAATAAAAACTCGAATATTGCTAATTTTTTACTCGAAATAGAAATACTTAGTTTGACCCATTACCCAACCCGATGACCCGCTCATTCTGCCACCTCTACTATTGATGGCGTGATACATAGTAAAAAAATGTATAGTATGCCTACTAATAAGAGGGTTGGAGACCAAAACACCATAGAGTTAAATGCAATGTCTAACCTCGTTTTAAAGGGATTTGACCAGTACTTAGAATTTTCCTACTTCTTGTCATCTAAAATACCAGCTATTTCATAAAAAAATTGTAACAGTTTCGTGCAATTTACCCGTGAAACATTACCTGATCCATGAATAGCAATGAATGCCATAATTGTGTCGGTTCAAGCTGAATCCACTCAAATAAGTTTCTGAAATACCAAAAATAAAATTCAATAAAAAAACAGGCATAAAATTTCTTTTAAACTGATAAATTGAAAAAGCACGAACCTTGTTTGCAAAGTTTTCTATAAACTATCACAGTAAGCTTGAGCTGCTAAATCAGTCTTGTTTTCCAGTGTCCAATATAATTTTCAAAAATATTGAAAATATAACTGTGGCACCTAATTTTTTAAGTTCAGCTAGCAGTAGTGCAAGCACATCAGCCATAGGGGCGGAACTAGGGGGTGTCCCGCGGTGTCACGGGACCCATGAAATGTTGCTTCGTAGTGTTAATTTTAGTAAAAGACCATGATTTTTCCCGAGTGCACCCGGTCGTAAAGAATTTATGTTACTAATCTTTGTTTAATTACACTACCAATAAGCGAAAAGTAACCTCAAACTTTGATTAAAGTCTTTATATTACGGTTCTAAAAAAATTATGCACACGGTTACTTCTTAGCTCTGGTTCCGCCTGTATGTAGGGTTTTACAAATAAGTCCAATTGGCTTTAGCTTAATCTTTATGTGTTACCTTTTTTTTAAATGACAATCATTATGTATAACACTATGTTCTAACTTCTAATAGAAAATTACGGGTACAACTTTAGTCTAAACATCAGGTTAACACAAAGTAGTAATACTTAATTGACCCAAGGATTCAACCTAGATAAGATTAAAGGTAACTAATGCTTTGCTGATTTGTGAAATATTACATATGTGCTTATTATATGATAAGTTTGTGTATGCAAGTTCGTTCACGAGTTTATCTCTTTTGCTTGCTTCTATTGGAAGTTGCATGCTTTTTTTGGCTATTTACTATGGCATATTATTTAGCAGAAAATGTATACGGGCGAACAGTTGGAGAGTTTCTGAATTTAGTGGATGCTTATGAAGATTACAACACTCTGGTTAGAAATTCTGTTGTCGAAAGTTGAAATGTTGTTTGAATAGGTAATAGGAAACTGTTTTTAACTATCGTTGTTATTATACCTTTTACAGATTGTAGAGTCTCAGGAGAAGTGCAAAACACCATCTATATCAGAGAGGTGATATTAGAATAGCAGTTATGTACAAAATGAATCCAGAGTGATTGATTTCATACTTTTACTGTTTTGTTTTACAAAACGTAAATCAAGGGTTTTGATCAATTCAGGTTTATGGGAGTTAAAGCAGCTTTAGTTACCGAGAACACAAGTTTGAAAGCATTTGGAAGCAAACTTGGCCTTTCCGTGTTGCAGTCAAATGAGTTGGCTAACAGCAGTTCTTCACTTGTTGATACACCCGCAGATCTTGTTGCCACGAAGTTGCTGAATCTGCTTGGATTCCAAGAAGATAAAGTTTTAGATACAAGTCAGTTTGATTTAGTATTTTTACACATTGGATCTCATGAAGAAGATTCAACTAGTAAATACACAGAATATATCAACTCGTTGGTTGGTGAGATAATATCCAAAGCGAAACCTAAATCCCAGATAGGTTCTCGCCTTCATTTGTCTGTTGTATTAAGCTTTGGGGATACCTCAAAAGATGATGAGTCCAAATTTAGCATTTCAAACAAAAATGGAGTCATCCAGTCGGGCTTTTCTTCACTGTATCCTCGTCAAAGTTACACAATGAAAGGTAGCAATCCGAGGGCTAACGTAAGGTAATAGCAATGTTACAGAAATTTTGATTGTACTTTTCAGTTTTTTTGATTCATGATTGTACTAACTTGACTCTCAATTTAATAGAAACTATTTCCCGATGATGTTTACTTAATGGCAAGATGCTGTTACACGCAAAGATATGGTGGAAACATTCTCTTTTCAAGACTTTACGGAGGTACAAATCTTATATCAAATACGTTATTTACAAATTCCTAGAGGTAGCAACAAGGGCAGCGTGGGTAATGGGTAAAAACAGGTCCGGGTTGAAACGGGTTGGGCTGATTTGGGGCAACCAGCAAACACTTCTTGTCCATTAGTACTATTTTGTAAATATGATCCGTTGATTATGCTTACAAAAAAAAGTATTACCATAATAATCTGAAGCATCAAAATAAAACAATTTAGGTAATTGTATGTGTTAAAAGTTAGACTTTGGGCGACTTTCAACTAGTTACCCTTTTTGTGATGCTTATGCAAAATAAGCTGTCATTAATTTTTTATATGCTGATGCAGAATGGTGGAAACCTGACAATACCAGCAGACAGATTTCTACATGAAGTTGCGTTTAAGTTTTGGAAGGCGCCAAAGTATGGAGCCTGATCAGCTACATTTTTTTTTCTGACAGAATAAAAGTTTGTCGCGGTCTGACTTTCCTAAAATGCTTGTGGCTGTTTTTCGTGTTTGTGTGTTGAGACGCTAATAATACATTTCGGATTGTCCAAAATGTGTTTTCTTATGTAGTTCTAGTTTCGTCTTCCCAGGAGTTTGAATTTTGTTGGGTTTGGTAGTACCATATTAACTTGCAGACAATCTAAATGTAATTTACAACAAGAACTTAGACTGCATTGTGAAATATGCCAAACCCACTACCCATTCTTATAGCTTTATATGTTGATTTCACATTTCTGTAATGTGACAGGGTTAGTTACTACACTAATTAGTTACTGCATCAATGACACGTATGCTGTAAAAACGTTTTGCGCGACTCAAACATCAATGACACGTATCTTTTTTCAGAGGTGACCATTTTCTTCTTGTTACCCGATTTACCATTTAGTAGCAATAAATACACATTTCAGCCCCTCTAATGTCACTACAGATAAAAAGAAAATGTTGTGCATTGTGAATAGATGTAACTATGGTCTTAAGAATCACTTTAACTAGGCGATTCAAACTTAAAAATCGACCGAAATGTATACATTTTTTCACAGACTAAATATTTAAAGACCCAAATGTCTACACTTTTTCGCATGTGAAAGATCTTTAAAGATCAGTTGTTCGCAACAAAATTATTTCATCGTTGAGTACCTTTTCAAACAAGTAGCCAATAAATTAATTCTCCAAAAATTACTTTAAATTAGAATAACGAGTATCCTAAAACCCACATCTATGCATCCAAGGATAAATCCTATGAAGGGTGTTCACATGTGAAAAGAAAGCTTGTTCACATAGAAAAACATAGCTTTTGCAACCATTTTGTTCACACTAGTACATGAAGGAGTTTGGATTACTTTCAACACTCCATAACACTCCATTTTCACCCAGATGTTTCGCTTTATGCTACAGATATATTTCTATGACCTTAAAATGCGGGCGATGTTATTGGTACATGAACTCAGATAATAATAGGTACCAACTTTAAATTTCAACCTATAGTCACATGTGAAGAAAAAGTAAACATTTTCATCAAAAACCTAATGTGCATTAAAAAAAATAGCACACGTGAAGAACAACTATACATTTCAGCAGACCTATAGTCACATGTGAAGAAAAACTATACGTTTCATCAAACTCCTAATGCGCAATAAAAAAAAATAGCACATGTGAAAAAAAAACTAGATATTTCATCAAACACCTAATGTGCATTAAAAAACAATAGCACATGTGAAAGAAAAACTATACATTCAACGTATAGTCACATGTGAAGAAAAATTATATATTTCATCAAACACCTAATGCGCAATAAAAAAAATAGCACATGTAAAGAAAAACTACACATTTCATAAAAAACCTAATGTCCATTAAAAAAAATAGCACATGTGAAGAAGAACTACACATTTCATCAAACACCTAATGGGCATTAAAAAAAATTGCACATGTGAAGAGAAATGTAAGTATAGGAGATATTAATATTTAATATACGGTTATTTAAGTTTTGTAAGAATATTTTCACATGTGAAAATTATAAGTAATGATTGAAGCTTTGATTTTACTAGCATATTTTTCATACTATAAGTGCAAATATAGGAAATATTAATGTTTAATAGACGGTTATTTAATTTTTATAAGAATATTTTCATATGTGAAAACTATGAGCAAGGATTGAATCTTTGATTATACTAACATATTTTTTATACTAGAAATGCAAAAATAAAAGATGATGTTTAATAGACGATTATTTAAGTTTTGTAAGAATATTTTCACATGTGAAAATTATGAGCAAAAATTGAATCTTTGATCTTATTGGCATATTTTTTATATCAGAAGTGAAAAAATAGGATGCATTAATGTTTATTAGATGATTATTTAATTTTTGTAAGAATATCTTCACATGTAAAAATTATTAGCAAGGATTTGAAGTTTTTTAAGAATATCTTCACAACTTGGTCACATGTGAAAATATTTATGTCGTAGCTTTTTAAGATGCGTAAAAAACTTAGTTACATGTGAAAATATTTGTCCCGTAACATGGTCAGATGTGAATATATATATGTCTTGTAGCTTTTTAAGATTCATGAACAACTTTGTCACATGTGAAAATATATGTTTTCATCTCGTAGCTTATTAATGTGAGTAACTTGAAAATATATTTTCACATGTGAAAATACGTCTCGTAATTTGATCACATGCGAAAATATGTCTCATAGCTTACTAAGATACGTTGATAACTTGGTCACATGTGAAAATATAAGTCTCGTAGCTTTTTAAAAGGCGTGAACAACTTTTTCACATTTGAAAATATATGTTTATGTCTCGTAGCTTATTAAGATGCACAAACAAGTTGGTCACATGTGAAATATGTCTTGTATATTATAATGATGCATGAATAATTTGGTCACATGTGAAAATATATATCCGGTACATATTAAGATGCGATGCAGCGGGATTGGCTTCAAAGGACTTACTTTGTAACGACACTTAAACCTTAAGGACTATTTTTGCCAAATTGCAATAGATAGCAATTAATGCTACAGGGCTTACTTTGCAACGACACTTAAACCTCAGGGACTGTTTTTGCCAAGTTGTGAAACTTTGCATTTAATGTTTGGTTAGGACTTACCTTGCAACGTCGCTTAAACCTTAGGGACTATTTTTGCCAGATTGCTATAGATAGCAATTAATGATGCATGACTTATTTTGCAGCGCCACTTGAACCTCAGGGACTGTTTTTGCCAAGTTGGGAAAGTTTGCATTTAATGCTTGCATTGCAAAAGTTGATGTCCTGCCTTTTAGTATATATACTAATATCTTCAGATGTGAAAAATATGAGCAAGGATGAAGTTTTGATCTCACTAGCATATTTTTATATTAAAAGTGTAATAGGAGAATGATGTTTAATAGACGATTATTTAAGTTTTGTAATAAATATCTTCGCGCGTGAAAATTATGAGCAAAGATTGAATCTTTGATCTTACTAGCGTACTTTTTATACTAGTAGTGTAAAAATAGGAGATATTAATGTTTAATAGAAGATAATTTAAGTTTTGCAAGAATGTCTTCACACGTGAAAATTATGAGAAAGGATTGAAGTTTTAATCTTACTAGCATATTTTCTATACTAGAAATGAAAAAATAGGAAATATTAATGTTTAATAAATGATTATTTAAGTTTTGTAAGAATATCTTCACATGTGAAAATTATGAGCACGGACTGAAGCTTTGATCTTACTAGCATATTTTTTATACAAGTGGAAAAATAGGAGATATTGATGTTTAATGGATGATTATTTAAGTTTTGAAAGAATATTTTCACATGTGAAAATTATGAGCAAGGATTGAAACATTAATCTTACTTGCATATTTTATACTAGAAGTGCAAAAATATGAGATATTGATGTTTAATATAAGATTATTTAAGTTTTGAAAGAATATCTTCACATGTGAAAATTATGAGTAAGGATTGAAGCATTGATCTTACTAGCATAACTTTGTACTAGAAGTGCAAAAATAAGGGATATTGATGTTTAATAGACGATTATGTTTTGTATGACTATCTTCACGCGTGAAAAATTATGAGCAAGAATTGAAGCTTTCATCTTACTAGCGTACTATTTGTACTAGAAGTGTAAAAATAGGAGATATTGATGTTTAATTGACGATTACTTAAGTTCTGTAAGAATATATTCGCACGTGAAAATTATGAGTAAGGATTGAAGCTTTGATATATTTTTTATACTAAAAGTGCAAAAACATGAGATATTTTCTTCACTAGTAAATACATGCTTATTTATACATGAGCATATACTTCGCATTTGAAAAAACTTTATTCAATAGTAAATACATGTAAGTTTATACGTGAGCATATATATTTATCTTCGCGTGTGAATAAACTTTCTTTACTAGTTCATACACGTATATTTATATACTTTTTTTCGCATGTGGATTTACATTCCATACTAGTAAATAAACTTTCTTCGCGTGTGAATATATACATGTATATGAGTATATACTTCATTTATATATGAGCGTATATTTTTTTCTTCGCGTGTGATTAAACTTTTTCAGTAGTAAATATATATACATTTATGCATGAGCATATACATTTATCTTCGCATGTGAATATACTTTCTTTGCGTGTACATTTATATACATTAAAAAAGTTTAATATTCCTAAAACTGAAACAAAATATAAATTAAACACAAGTACGAGTTATGTGACATCTAAATCGACTTGCAGTAAACTTGTCACGTACATGCTCTAAACATATAGCTAATACCCTGTGGTGTGAACCACCAAAATCGTTTCATAAATAGCTATATAAGATATATAATACGAGTAGCTCATAGATCGTCATTTTCATCATCGTCCAGATCCACTCTTTTTGGGCGTCGAGCTCTTTTGATTGCTTCTATCGTTTTCTTTCCGCTTGCCATTCGTCTTATGTATATCTCCTCACCTTCCGCATCTACTTTATCTAATACCTTTTTTGAACCCATAAATAGATTCTTCCAAAAATTCACACATCATTTCAATGAATTGCTAGTACGAGTCAATGAAGTCCTGCAATGGTCAAACAAGAATAGCCATATGTAAATCTGAGAACTAAATAATAATGGGATATATCAATTTGATAGAGGTAAACAAATTGGCAGGGGCACAATGAGCTCATGTCAAAATGTGTAATATTTTATATTTTCCCAAAGTTGGGTTGTTGTAAATGGAACCCCCTGATCTCTTCATTCAGCAATTTGATTTTTTGATCAAATAGAGAGTTATCGGCTATTATTTTCATTTATATGAGTCATATCCTCCTTCATCTTCATGTTCATCTCTTTGGCCACCTTCAACTCTTCTCCCACTGTACTAATTGTAATATCAGATTCACAATTTACCACTTTATGGTCATCCACTTGCTTTTGTAGCTTAATCACCTTTAGTTTATCTTTTTCAAGATCAGCTGCTTGAATTTTGAATTCCAACTGTTGAGCCTTCATATGTAAGTATGTAACTCATACTGAAACTTGATACGTGATTCATTCTCGTTGATTTCCAGATTCGACATAGTATTTTTGTGTTGTGAACTTTGATATTTCTCCTTTAGACTAACCAGCGTAGAGTCACCTCAAACGACATGTTTTCTTTTGCCTTCAAAGCATCATTTCCATCGTTCGAAATGGTCTACAATTTCCACACGATAAATATTAAGGCTAAGCAAGAGTTAGTGTATTCAAGTAGTTTATAGAAATTGTATGTCTCGTAACTTGGTCACATGCAAAACTATATGTAGTTTCTCGGAACTCTCAAGTTATATCTTCTTGTTTATATAGCATACAGCCTCTTAAATCAATTTATTCACATATATAGATTTAAATTGCCTTTAAAAAGGGTATATAAACTGTAAGCAGAATTTAAGCCTATATTGTTTTTTAAAAATCTGGATAGATAGTGTTGGTGGGTCAACCCAGCGCATTATGACCCGTACTTGAAATTGACCCATTTTAAGGCAAAACTATTATTGTCAGTGACCCAGTTGCCCATCTTGTCATCACCAACAGGAAAAAACTAATAAGAGGGGAGAACGTCGGATAAACAAAAGTACCTGATCCTTATTAAGAAGAGGATCCCAGTCATTCTGCTCTAACAGGTTCCTGGTTTCATGGTAACTAAGAACTAATTGATAGTTTAAATCCCGTAACCAAACTGCGCGCCTGAAAAGTCATCATTGGATGATATTAGAATAAGATCTTGATATAAGTAATCCATACATACAGTTAAAACAACGAATAAAAGCATGGTGCTTACTCGTGGTTTAGAATTTTGTGTAGCACTTCAGTATTTGGAATTTTGCAGCTCGCCTATGGCGTGGCAATAAGCATCTCGATAGTGACTCGACCCTGTTTGCTCTACAGAAAGGGTAACACGAATGAACTTTTCAAACTTTAGATTCTAAATAATGGCGACCCTATTCTATATACCTAAAATGTAGCAAGCATAGGCGCAATCCACAATTACATGAAAGTCGCATTCTAAACAGTAGACAAATACTGCAACTTCATTTCACAACTTGTAAAAAATGATCTTTCTATCAAATTAGGTACAAACTGCATTTTAAACAGTAGATAAACACTGTCGCTTTGTTTCATAAGTTGAAAAAAATGTTCTTTCTGGTAAAAAGTTTTTCACTTTTTCGAGATGTGAGACCGATATCGGTACTGAAAGCTCCGTGTTCAAGTATCTTCTGTTTCTCTTTCTGAATCTCAGCAAATTCTGAAGTTGTGTATCCAAGCATTTGTTTTCAATTACTTTAACATCCAATAGCGTAATAACAAACATGGTCAATTCACGCCTACAAATAGTGACCAACATAACAGAAAAAAGAAAACAAAGTTGTGCTACTTTAGTACCCTGTACCATGCTAAAAACACCAAGTGATTGATCTATATACATGACCTATCACCAAAATGTTGAAACCAAAACAAAATACCTATCAAAATGTTCCAACTTTTATAAAAAGATAAAGACTCACAAACACAAACAGGGTAAACTACTTAACTTACTAATCAAACCTTTGTCCAACTTAAAACTCAAACCAACACAAAGTAACTGTAACAAACAAACAACCACCTATTAAACGACTATAAGTAACAACGCTTTATCTTATCCTAATTATGCCTCTTTAAATTTCTATGATGACTTTACAAAACGCATATCCAAATACTCTTAAAGCGAATAAGGCCCCCTAACAAAACAAAAAAAACCCATATAAAACTAATTGATCAAACACAATCGGGAAAAAAAAATATACACATCAAATAGAAGGTATAAAAATTAGGCACAAAATACTCGCGGCACACATAAAAAATGAAATCAACTTACTCTTCATCCACAATGACCACATCCCTTCGTGAAATAGTTTATGATCCTTCTTCTTGACTCGGAAAACATTGCAAGACAGTAGCTGCGAAGATCAGCAAAATTTTTTCATATCAAAGCCACCGACAGTTGTCAAGGTCCTACAAATACAACATCAAATATAAAAAATCAAAATAATCAAACTTTAAAGCTATTCGTACGCAGGTATACTAAGGCGCTGGAACATTCTCAGTTTAAAGATCTGAGATGTTTATATGTGACTGTGTGTGTGAGATCTGGAGGGTTCAAGTAAGATGTATGATATATTACTAAACAAAGCAGCGATTAGCCCAGATGATGGGTCAAATGAGCCTGGCGATGGATCAAGGAAACGACGTCGCAGGGGCGAAAACGGCGTCGGCTGTGAGTCGGTTTAATATATATATATATTAATTTAGTCAAATTTACTCATTGTTGCAAACCATGTTGGGCTTGCAAGAGTTCTTTCTAGAGACCAGTAATTGAGTATTATGAAATTCGTCAAGTCAATTTTACCACTTTATGATTGAGTATTTTAAAAGTTGATGAAACTGTATAATAGAAGAAGACATATATTATATATAAGAGAAAGCATGGATGCTACAAAAAGTCAAAACTTTGGTTATACAAGACCAGAAAAATTGGTCCCAGATGAAAAAAACAAAAATTCATACCCCTAGAAATAGATGATGTTGGACTTTGAGCTTGCTCACTTTCATCAAGAAGATAGGGAAGTTCTAAAAACTGTAACAAAGCTTCCGTTTGAGGATTACGATTATGTCCTGGGGAAAAAAGAAGCAAAAAATAGTTTCCAAATGCACATCATAAAGTGTTTGTGCTTGACTTAGTAAACTCAACCCATCCGTGCCCATTTCAAGCCATACTAAAAAATGACTCATTTCAAAATCAACTCATTTTGACCCGTTTCCCATCCCCACCATATCACCACCTCTAAAAAACATCAAGAAAATATTTGAAGTATGCATGTTAAAAGTGAATACTAACCAAATAGATTCGGGGACCTTAGTCTACGCTTAATACACGAATGCAGTTACTGACCCAACTAAAGAGCTACATTGAGTTGGGCACTAGATTAACCTACAGTAGAAGCCACTGATGACTCTAACTCATTTGGTATGTATGATTTTATCTACATAAAAGCAATATTCATCACGCAGTATCAAGATATAACATGTGTAAAAGTCTCTTAGAGATGCAGTTTCTAGTTAAAGAACCAACAGTACTTTAAATTTGTAGTTGGATGAAAGAAAGAACTTGGATTTAAAAGACTACCTTTTATGAATATCAAAAGTTAATTGGGTTTTTGGGACATGATCTATATTTACCACATCTTGATACCTTTACTTAAGTTTGTAGCTGATTATACTTCTATATAATATAAGTGGTAAAAGTTTTAAACTGCAACTGATCCTAGCTAAGTACATTGGATGTGTTAAAGATCTTGCACCTCCATTAGAGGTGGAAACATGCGCGAGTTGGACACCAGACCTAAAGAGGTTTCGGTTGAAATTGGTTTTCTTTAGTACAAGGTGGAAACAGTTTGGGCTACTCCTGCAAACATATATTTTACCATTTAAAAAAAAAATGATTGATAGTGAGTACATTAACATGATTACCAAAGCTATATCATCACAACTATAATGTATGTTTTACTTTTGACCAGTTTGACCCAATTGTCTTTTAGCCAAAAATAACCGCTGGGCCCAAAAACACATCTTTATAAAAGGGTCAAAACTGGCACATCTGCCCACCCTTTACTATGAAAGCTCAGTAGTTACCTATATTGGTCATATCATATATATAATGGCATGTATGAAACATGAAAGCACGTATATCTAGGACTACCGACAGATTCATACATACATGAGAGTGCAAGTGGATGGATACAGATTATAGAGATGTAAGTTTAGTACCTTATCAGCAAGTATATTTACTATTCCATGGTTTGCAGTGAGATTGGCAGATGATACACACGGAGGGAGTTGGAACTAAACCATTACCGAGTCAATGGCTTTTTCCAGGATCATTCTGGATTCCCGTCACTTATACGGCATGTACCAGACTCTAGACTCAACTGTGGCTTTACATATATATGTGTATTCCTTCACTTCTTCACCCTGCAGTGGACCAATGCATAATCGGTGTAGAATGCTAATAACGTCTACGCCTCTACGGTTCCCATACAAACAATTCTCACTCCAATGCATTCATCATATAAAAGATATGTTGCATTTTCAATTATTATGATAAAAAATCATAGAGTGATGTTCAGTTCCACAAAAAATGCATCATCACCCTATACCTGTAACTCATGAGCTTGAACAGTACATTTGGAGGTACAAAGGAGAGTATTTGTTGCGATTCCCAAGGTCGAAAAAGGACACACGGATGAAACTGCGCGTCATTCAAAATTGAAGGGTTTGCAAAAGGAGTCAAATTAGAGATTCCCGAAAGGTGAGAGTTCACTTGCACAACACCAAAAGATCTCACACTTCACTAAAACGCCATTACTGAACATAGAAAGTCAAAGCTCAGGTTAGCTGGAGCAACATATTGCATCCATTAATCACAAGTATAAGTGGATACACAAATACTGGAACAATATTATCTAAATCAATAAATAATCCCAATATATTCGCTATATACATGCTCTGTTCAAAATTAGAAGATGAAACAAAATACATCATCCAGATTGTGGAATATACGGCATATATCTGGAGCGGGTAAAAACAGATTTGGATATATTTGGCAGGTCCACAAACACCTTTTTATCCAAGTTTTCTTAATTTCACAAAAAATATTGTGTATATATGATTATGAAAACTATATTACTACAATACTAATGTAACTTTTAATACCAAGTTAATTAAGGGATTTTATGTGGTTTCACACAAGTTGGGTGATTTTGACCCTTTGACCCGTTTCCTTTGGTCAAATATTTTAGCTTAACCCATCTGACCATTCAGAGATAAATCATTTACCCGAATTGACCCATGACAAATAGGTCAAAATTGTCACATCCAAAATTCATTTGTCCACCTTAACAGCAAAAGAAAGGAGAAAATTAACTAAAGGTGAAGAAAGTTATGGTGCATGCCTGTTTATAATTGTATCCATCTCCTCAACGAGATTGACATAAACATCATTGTTTGTATGCTTCAGTTTTGTCGTCCTCCATGGCACATACGATGATGTTGCACCTGGAAGGGTATCGTTCACGTTAAAACTGTTCCGGTGACAACACTTAGCATTTTGCTTACAGTGTTCGGAAGAGCTATCAAATCCCTCAATATGTTAGGCTCTGTAGTTAGAGGAAATCCATTGACTATCATTTCAAATGTACATTTCCAACAGTACATTCACTAATTCTAGGCACTTTAGATAAAAATATGTTAAATGCAACATTTTTCTTCACAATCTCTACATTAGGAATCCTTTCAAACAACCATGTCTACTCTTACTATACTTAAATAATCAAAACTTCATACCGAAACATGAACATAAAGATCAACTTAGGGGTGAGCAAAACCGACCGAAACCGAAAAACCGGCCCGAACCGGGCGAACCGAAACAGAACCGAACATACTCGGTTTGGTATTCGGTTTAGGTTTTTCCCGAAATTTGGTTTCAGGATTTCTCGGTTCGAGTTGGTTCAGGCCAAAAACCAAGAAAAACCAACCAAAAACCGACAAAACCAACCGAAACCGACTCGTCCCGAACCGAGTAATTTCAGTTCGGTATTCGGTTAATTTTCCCCAAAATTCGGTTTCTGGATTTTTCGTTTCGGGTCAGCTCGGTCGGTATTGACCCAATGCTCACCGCTAGATCAACTCCCTTCGCTTCCACTAAATTTTCAATAGTTTGTTTTACCGAAACAGAACTCCTGTCTCCTGAAACAATTAAATAAACAATATTAATTTCCTAACACATTTTATTACAAATACAAAGAAAATATGCATAATATCTTTACATAGAGAATAATTTATATAATTGTCAAATTAGATATAAGATCTTCACATGTGAAAACTTACAAAAGATTAAATCAAACCAATACTTAAGTTGAAAATTCAACTAAAATAGAGACAACATATCTAATAATTGAACGCAATACTTAAGTTAAAATTAAAAGACAACATCAATAATACCTACTAGAATATAAGTAACAGGAAGGTTATAGAATCAAAGAACATCTTTGCATGTGAAAACTTACAGAACATCTTTGAATGTAAAATCAGGACGGATAAATTCAACTACAATAGACACATCATATATAATAGTTCAATTAAATGTAGAAACATATAACATCTTCGCATGTGAAAACTCACGGTACATATAAATAAACAAAATAATGCCTAATATGATATAACTAACAGGACGGTTAAACTCATCTAAAATAGACAAATAAAATCGAAAGAAACATATCTAATCGTTCAATTACATATACAATCATAGAACATCTGCGCATGTGAAAACTAACAAAACATCTTCAAATGTGAAAAACTTACAATACATATCTAATCATCCAACACATATAGAATCATAGATACATCTTCATACGTGAAAACTTACGGAACATATAAATCAACACAGTAAAGCCTACTAGAATATAACTATCAGGACGTTAATCTAATCGTTCAACTACATATAGAATCATACAACACCTTCGCATGTGAAAACTGATAGTACAAATAAATCAACACAATACTTAACCTTGGGGCAAATTTCAAATGAAATATCAAATTAAACGGAAAAAGTGATAATGCATACTCTATTCAAACTAAAATAGTCACAAATAACCGTAGATTACTGAAAACTAGACGCCACAGTGAACGCCATAGATTAACGTAACAAATAACTGGAAAAATACATTTCAACTAAAACAGTATCTAATCAATCAATTAACATCTTCACATGTGACGCAAATAGATACGCAGTAAAAAACACATATTTTATAATTACAAACCCTAAAAGCAATAATAAATAATAATAATTAGGTCAAAATAAGTACCAATATTAGCATTCAAATCGAGAGTAGAACAACATTTCAAATGACTATGTAATGAAGCTGAATTAACACCGGTATTCATCATTAGATAGTCAACGCCGGAGACAAGCTGTTAAAAAGTTAAAAATTGAATCAGATTCAATCGGAAACAGCAATTAGATAGTCAACGCCTAAGTCAACGCCGGAGTCAACGCCGGATATTATTGAGGCGGAAGAGATGGCGGATATGATTGAGATGACGGTTGACGGAGATGACGGTTAGTATTCACTATTCAGGCTTGGTTGCTATGTGTGTTTGTGTGTTTTTTTCTGTGTGTTATGTGTGTGTTTGAAGGAGAGAGAGAGAGAGAAAACCAGGATAAATTTTAGGGGTGTGGAAGCAAATGAAAATAATTCACTTAGACCCTTACAATTTTCGTTCAATATTTACAAAAATGCCATTCCGCCCAAATTCATATTGTGATGAGATTGATTTGATCCTACGGTCCAGATCTCTTCTCGCGTTCTCACAAAAAATAGACTTCTCATTTGAACGCTTGTCTCTATATATATATATATATATATATATATATATATATATATATATATATATATATATATATATATATATATATATATATATATATATATATATATAAACAGATGTCTGAATCTTCTGAGGTTTTCTTATGCTTGGCTTAGCTATTAAGTTCTGTCTTGGATTTCAAATTGATATATATATATATATATATATATATATATATATATATATATATATATATATATATATATATATAAACAGATGTCTGAATCTTCTAAGGTTTTCTTGTGCTTGGCTTAGCTATTAAGTTCTGTCTGGGATTTCAAATTGTATGTATTTAGAGACTCCCTGATTTTAGGGTTGTGTCTCTGAAACTCTTTTGTCTCCAAGTCATTGTTCTTCTTCTTTGAAGGATGCTAGACACTACTTGATCTTTTAATCATTTTCTTCTAGTTCTTGAGAACTATGTCTCTGTTAGTCTCTGATTCATTTTGTGATATCAGATACTATTGGAAGGTTTGGTTGAGAGATATGTGCCCGTTAGTGAATTTTACTAAGGTCGTCAATTCCAAATTGAGATCTCTGAGTTTTATAACTCATACCTTTTTTTGCATCAAAGAGAAGAGCATTAAGAATTACAATACTCTTTCTTTGATGCCGCTGAAGTAAAACAAACTTAGAACCCTTGACTTTTCAGGTTTAGGCAATCCTTCCAAAATCAAGGGTTGAGAATCTTTTACATTCAGCATTCCTCAGTCTAGGCTATTCAATATATTGATTAGAGATAGTTTGGCCTGCTATTTTAGGTCAAATGATCTTTGTTAGCTGTCTCATCCGGTTTACCATTGGAATAGCCTAGTTTAATTAGATGTGAGTAAGCTTAAAGGCTTCTTCTCACATCTAAAGTTACAAAAACAAGTAATAAGATAAATTCAAGTAAGTTGGAGCTTTGTTGTTGATTTCTTATTGGTGAAGTTTTTTGAAGATTAGAGACTGTTTGTTTATTGAACACTCCTCGATGCTCCAGATTTATTTTCACAGAAGGCAGACCCTTCTCCTTCCACATGATACTCTATTATCACAAGCCTTCTGATTCTTCACAAGTGATATGATGCTTCATTCTCTCACCTTTGTTTGTTTACTGAGGACAACCATTGCCAATGATTTCCACACTTATAGGCTATGTCTTTGGTACACATATTTGTGCAAGAACCTTTTGAATTAAAATCTTTTAGATGAAAGCATTTACTCAGAACAGTTTGTTCTGGTAAATATTATTTCTGACCCAAGTTACTTGCAGTAACTTAATACTAATAAGTGTGGTTAGAAGAGATGGAGAGAAAGTATTTTGGATCATTTACTACCCAAAATAGTACGGAAATACTTGATCTAGTAGCAGTAAAGGCTGAGGCGATTGTAAGGAGCGTGTTTTTGGAGGGGAGTTGGTAAGGGTCGGGTTTGAATGTTATTAGCCATCATTCGAGAACGGCTTTGTATTATTAGTAGTCATTCAAGAACGGATCTAGATCATGAGGGTGATCCACCCGATCTGATACCACATGTTGGTCTGTTATTTTTGTGCAAAACCATGAAATGTATGAACAACAGTTTGAGCAAATGAAAATAACTGATGAACATTAAAAATGGAAGCATGTTTACACAATCTTGACCTGCTACTACTAATAATACTCATTTATACATTATGATTGTATCAGTTTCACTTAATGGTTAAGGTTTTTATGAGGGATAGTTGTGGAATACTATCCCTAACAATGACAAATGATGCTCTTCAAATTATGAAGAGGAATACTCCATTTAGAAGAGGAATAGATTCTAGTGGTAGAGTCTCGTGCTTACTACTTCTAACATCCTCCCTTTATATACTAGGGAGATACACTGTTAGTAGTTACGAGATATTAGTAATTTGTGAACTAGAAGCAAACTGGAAGTCATGTGCACAAGCCCTTGTATGGCTAGGGTTGCATTACTGTTCTGACAACTTCATGCATGCAATATATTGATAACATCAAATAATCCTGAATATTAAGTGTCAATTTCCCCCGATAATGCTCGTATTTTATATCATTTATATGGATTTACGCTTGTTTTCCTTTATATTTAACTTTCAGGTAAATTACGAGCATTGGAGCTAAAGAGACGCGGATTTGGAGATTTTATAAGAGATTAATGATAGTATGCCCACTGTGATGAAGCTACGGCGTAACTCCACTATCACATTATGCCATAGCTAGTGCGTGACTCAGAAGGCCAACTCAGCAACAGATTACGGCGTAAATCCCAAAAAGGATTACGATGTAACCCATTAGGTCAAAAGATGTTCCACTCCACTATAAGCTACGCTGTAACTCCTTCCTAAGATTATGGCATAATCATGTCATTTGTAACCTGTATTGAAGATACGGCGTAACTCATCCTATGTGTTACGCCGTAACCAGCTATTACGAGTGCATTATTATGGAATTATATAGGTTACGGCGTAACTCTAAACTTAGGTTACGCCGTAACTAGATCTCGCCTATAAATACAAGCCCTAATTTCTGCATTTCACATCATCCACTCCACAGCAAAAAGCATAGAATGTGAGTAGGGGTCCAAAGGCAGATCTTGAAGAGCATACGGAGCCATCTCCAAGGGAGAAATCACTCCCTAACGATAAGCATTAGCGATTATATTTTCTTTTAATTTCGATTCATGTATTTCATTATGTTAAACATTGGATTGATTGTTTCTTTTAATATGATCAGCTAAGCACCTTTGGTGCTAGCCTAGTTATGATTCCTTAATTGTTTTATTTACGTTTACATTGCTTCCGTATAATTGTTTCTAGTGTATGCATGTGTTAGGATTCAAAAAATCTGGTAGTTAAAGACTCGGTCACCTCAAGTATATGTATTCGTTATAAAGCTCGTAGTCATAGTCATTTAGTGGTAGTTAGTTAAGTAACACCGTGGAGGACGAACGGGTCTTTACCCACTGTATGCGTGATCCACAGCCCGTAGGAGGCGTTCCATGTAAGAAACTATAAATACCCTTTGCCTAGCAAGGCAAAGGGTCGGAGCTTTCAATATACATTTTTCTTTGTCTCACTAAAGTTCCCAACTCTCTTCACTTTTTCTCTCTAAAACCTTGTTTAGGAATAGGAAATTCCATAAGGAAGTGTCGGTCACCCCAATTATAGTCTAGCATATGTTAGCTCGTAGACATATCGTTATTTACGTTATTTTGTAGTTAGTTAGTTAGTTAGTTATTAGCGTAGATTAGTTTAGAGTAACACCGTGGAGGAAGGACGGGTCTTTACCCACTGTATGCCTGATCCACAGCCCGACAGGAGGGCGTATTGTCTGTAACTATAAATACCCCTTCCATCCTTGGAAGGGGTGGAGCTTCTAATCTAACCTTTTCATTTTTGTTTTAATCCTCTCTCTAGAACTCCCTCTCTACTCTCTTCATCTCTCTAACATGGCATACGTGTATAATCATCTCCCTAGACCACATGAATAATCAAACAACATAATATGTACGATCCTAAAAATGGTATCATCACTATTATCCCTGCACAAAGATACGTTAGGTGGTTAAGCTGCTTTTGTTGTTGTTGCTGAAGGTTGGAAGAAAACCGTCTGCTGATGCAGTGAGACCTCTGACGTTGCATTTGTCATGCCAACTCTCCATAGAGGTCCAATTAAGCTCCGTTTCTTCATTTTGTCAACCCAAGAGATAGTTTCCCTTTTCTTTCGGCATCCAATCATCTTCAATTGTGGGATCCGGATCAGGAACATTCTTATAAACCTTCTTATCTGCATACGTTAGTCAACACAAACAAATATATGGTGGTCGACAACACCCAAACAGCAATCGACTAATAAAAGTCAATTCAACATATCAATCAGATCATATAAAGGTATGGGAATAATGTGTTTATCAAACTTTAATCATCTAATCCTAATAATCATATCCTAGATTCCTAGTCCTTCGACATAGGCACAAATCCTTTTCAGTTAAGCACGTAGGATAATTAGATAAGCCCGATAGATGATATAATTTGAAAACATTCTCCCCCCCTCAATCAATGACTCATTCTACCAAAAGATTTAAATAAGTTGAAGTCATTGATTAGGTTTTGCAAATTTATGAAAACTTGATTCTGATTGATTTTGAAGTAACTCATTTACCACCATTTTGTTAAAACAAATATTTTTCTGAAGAATTTTAGAAGGAAAAATATTTGAGTAGGAACATCAGTCCTTCGACATACTTTCCTCATTATGTTTTAGGATAAGTGCACGAAATATTTGAGAATTGGTTTAGCGCAGCACTTTTTTTTCTTGAAGAACGGGTTGCTATCTGAAGTAATAGCAAACCATAGTTTAAGCACGGGTCACAGTTTGAAGTAACTGCAAGCCATAGTTTGTGACATGTTTTGAAAAGAAATATTTACACCTTCTGCTCGAACTTCATCTATGGTCCCGTGCCATTGTTGAATGACATTTCTAAGACCGTAGATGTTATCGATACCAGAAGACATGTCTTGAGAAAACATATTTTTGGTATTTTTCAGATTTTCTGATTTTTATGGGTTTTAGAAGGTTTTATATTTTTCTATTTTCTTTTTGTTGGTTTTATATTTTTGTATTTGTTTTTATTTTTTGATAAATATTTACAGATATAGTAGATGATATAGTTTAAGAAGAAGATGATACGAGTACCGAGATAAGGATATCGAGCAGCCCCGTTGTAGAAGATAGAAGGCATCATCTCTTAGACATTCACCACCAAAGCTTTTAAGGCTCTAGAATTGAGAGAAATTGAACCATCTGAAAGTGAGACTTTGAAAGCTTCCTCCCGAACCGAAAATCCTTTTGTTGAGCAGTTTCGAAGCTCTATTTCAAGCTTGCCATATCCAGGTACACAAAGAAGCACACAATTATCATCGATCTTGCTGCTCTTTTTAAGAATAATCATCGTGATTCTTCGTTCGAGGTTATATCATCCAATAGAACAGCAACGTATCATCCCACACATAAAACAATCTTCTCATATTTCTTTTCTACTGACGTCTGAAGCGATCCATACCAAAAATTTGTCCAGAGACCACTTCCCCCAAGTAGATGAATTGATGCAGTCAGTCTTATATAATAGAGCTCATGAACCCGAATACACATATACCCAAAGACAGAGAAGCTTATAACATCGAAGTAGCAGATTAAGTCTGATAGCCAAAGAATAACCCTGATGTATACTTTTTTCTCCCCTGAAGAAAGTGTATGAAGCTCAAGAACCCGAAGTACCTGAATGCCCAAAGAGAGAATAACCAATAACATTGAAGAAGCAGGCCGAATCACTAATTATCTTTGCGGATGTCAACTCCGGAATAAGTGATTATATCTCTGAATCACTGATTAAGCTCTCAAGTGAAACAACTAAGCATCCCAATATACACAATCTCTCTCTCCCCTGATGATTGCGATGATGGAGATCGAAATCATCACACACTTGTGTACCTCTTTTATCTTCAGAAACTAACTCTTCCATCTCTTCCCCCACATAGTTGGAATAAGGACACTAAACGCCATGAGTCAAACCTTGAGTTTCTCTGCGGTAGTGACATTCTTCTTCCCGGGATATCTTCAATCACTTAGAAGTATTAAGTTCATCAAGTTTACTCGCGTTTAGATGCTTGTCTCCTTCCCCCTTGCTGGTTTTGATACTTCAGAATCAACAACACATTATAAGCCCAGATACTTGAAATCTTTTGAGAAGATCGCTTGAAGTCTTTGTGAGAATCAACTCACTGAAGTACAGTGTGAGCAAATCTAATTAGTGATTAAATCATACAATTCACTCTCCCCCAATTAGTGCTCTCCCCTAAACTGAGAATCTTTCAAATAAATGCCCGAAATAAGAAGAAGTATTTAGACCGTTAAATGCAATTCGTCTATTTATCTTCTAACATGCAGCAAAAAATATAGAACAGACTGTAGACTCGACCTTCTTCAAGATTGTCCAGTTGGGGATCAAAAAGTTAACATCTTCTTCTCACCAAATGCATTCCCGTTAACTTATATATAGCAAATTCCCTTAACTAAAATCCCTCCCAATCAAACAAGAACAGAAAGATGTTCATCAAGGAAATCAGCCCCCCAACTGGAAGCATTTTTTCATTTAATCATATCCGCCCATGTGAAGATGTCAACCAACGGCTCTTAGAAGAACACACTTGCTTTGTTAATATGTTAGTCATAATCTGTTCTCTGTTGGTCAATTCAGTGACTCTGATCTTGAAGTGGCCTTCAGATAACACTCTTGGTTTGATAGAGAACTAGATGGTGTTGAACTTTTAAAGGGAACATGTGGGACTCATTTGTACACCATCTCTATCGAAGACATGATGAAGATGACCCTATAAGAAGAAGCTCGGTTCTTACATTAGTTTGGAGCCGTATGACCATTTATTCTCAGATATCAATCAACCATGCAGTATTATCACACTTCTTCTCCCCCAAAAGAATTGCATACGGAGATGCCATTTTTGATTAAGTAAGTGAAATCATCCAAATGTAGTCTATTCACACTTCTCCCCCTCAAAGGTAGCATATGATGTCGCCATCATCATTATAATTGAGCAAGTGGAATAAGAAGACAATCAACAGTAGTTTGGTTCACTTGATGACTGAAGGCGCATGAAAAAAGCATGAAGCATGTTGATGAGAATGGTTATAATTGAGAAGATTTCTCTTCTTCAGAAGATAAAGCGCACTGAAGCGTACACTTTTATTTTCTTTGGAGTACGAGGCTTGAACTGTTGTGTTCAAACGTCATAATCTCTCTCTTTTCAACATCTCTTGGCAAACTTGTTATCAATCCCATTATCATTCAGTAGGCTCTTTGTCGTGACAGCTGATGGAGAAAACCCAATATGATGAATTTGATCTTGAAGTAAACTAACCCGAAATCGTGACTTAAACTTGCACATATGTAACAAAGAGCGGTGCCGAGAATTCATGCCCTTTTGAATCTCTAAGTACTCTATACTCTTCAACCAACCAACCATCAAGTATTAGACGTACATCACCTCTTGAAAATCCACAATTTAATGTGACACTGAGCACTACAATGTAACTCCTTAAAGTGATAATTATTTTGTGGTGATAAGAGCCTAATTCCCCTAAGTGGTAAAAGAATAAGAAAAGTCACCCAAAATAACTAGATTTCCAAGTCTTCGTTTTTGAAAATATTAAAAGCTCGAACAAGGATCTCGAAGAAACTTCATCCAACCATCCCCGATACCTTCAGATACTAAGTACACTCGCCCGTGATATTTCACTTCAACGTCAAATAAATAATACTGAATTAACGTCGCTGTCACATCTTGTGGTTAAAAGCTCATATCTAGCCTCCTTTGACTTTTTAAGTGAACTATGATAATGGTTTCATCTCGACCATGGTTAAAAGCACATAACCCCGTAAAACCTTGTAATAACCAAACTGCCATGAAGAATGTCCAAGCAATCACCCAATTCATGAAATACACCCTTTATCCCTTCTTTGAAGTAGAAACCGTAGCACCAGCATCAGATAAGATCACGAATTACACTTTCCCTTTCTCCAGGATGAATTTATCATCACGGGATTTTACAATTCTATGGTTTAAACCGAGAAATAGATTATTTTACAGGATTTTACAAAACCAAGAATAAACCGAGAGATAGATCCGGAAATGCACTTTTACTTTCACCGGGATGATTCCATTGTTACGGGATTTTACAAATCTATGATTTAAATCGAGAAATAGATTCTTTCACGGGATTTTAGAAAATCAAGACTAAAGCATAAACAATGTAAGCTTGAATGTGTTATGACAACTTTGGTTTCGGTGAATATCTATTTTAGAGGAATATGCAGTGGTTCATCAACGATTCATTCTTCATCATCAACAATTCTTTACCCATATGTAGACAACTTCCCAAACCATACTAAGTCAAGTAGTATAAACTACTTCCCCCTGGAGGTTGTCCGTAAACCAAAGTACACGTTTCTCCCCCATGATGGTTTCGAACTTTCGGAAGCATCATAACGTGTACGACCATTAGCACGAGAAGTTCTTTGTCATAAGCAAACATCTTGAAAAATCATGAATGTCGTTGAGGATTTTTAAAGATTTTTCTTAGACTAAAAAGTTCTACAAACGAATACTGTTTCTTGAAGAGCACGATTACCAGCATGTGCAATACTACGAAGGCTTTCAAGCTTTGGTAGTACCCCCTCTTTGCACATGAAACCAAATGCCTGTTGGAGGTCCCCCTTCATCAAATATGATGAACTGAATCATACCAAACCCTTCAACAGATGTATACCCATTTCTTAACAACTACTACTTCTTACTTAGCAACTACTTGGTGACGTATAAGGAGATTTTATCTATAAGTGGCTTTGGTTTCAACAGTATTGTGTAAGTTCGAATGTAACAAATACGAAATCAGAACTAAAAGATTTTAGGGCACTTTCTTAGATAAAGAGCTAAATTTAGTATCTAAACATTTTAG